>CM034623.1:5469051-6187420 GCA_020080225.1 Gynochthodes officinalis | reverse complement strand
CAACTTCGTGCGCTTTAACGGTGTAGAAATTCACGCCTCGTTCAAGTCGTGTTTGTTAACTCGCGTGAATACCCATGGTATATTGTCCTTTGTCGGTGAAAGCATTTAGTAGAAGTACATGTTGTTGTTGCACCTATTGGAAAGGCGTATGGCGCTTGCGGTGTCTCCTTCCATGAGTCTTTTGTCGAACACGTTACCTTGTGGCGCTGTTGCGTTAAATGGCGGTTGATCTGTACTCAATTCCGGTGATCATATTTTATCCTTGTGGTTTTCGGTTTGTTTCTTGGGAGTTAAGGATTCATTCAGTTTCCAGATGCGTGGAAAGTTCAGCTATTCACCAATTTCCAGATCAGTAGACATCTCTGCGATTCAATATAAAATGGAAAAAACAAATCTCAACAATGACAAAAGTGGATTGAAGATAGACTTTTTTAAAATTTTCTTGGTAAAAAGAATAGCATTTTGTGCAACATTATATGTTTTTGAGCCTAACTAATTAATTTTGAGCAAATCATGTGCCTATAAATTTAAAGTGTCAATTTCTTTTACTATAATTTCTAAAGATTTAGGCTCCAGCACTAAGTTATAAGTTTAAAGGAAATGAAAACACCATCGTATTTGCACAAATGCAGAAACTACGAAATCTCAACAATAATAAAGTAATCATGAAATGTGACAAAAGTCTACGAAGGTTGTTGAGTTAAGACAACTTTCTTTTTTATATAAATTCGAGATCGATTACGGCTAAAATATTTAACGTGAATAGAATTAACTTTCTTTCTTTTTTGGCATTTGCATATGGATTAGTCCTGCAGACAATGGTATTTGGATTAGTTGAGATTATTGTTGAATACGAAATTCATCAGCTATGGAGAAGAAACTGCCACTTGAGAACAACTACTCCTATGCTATGAATTAAAAAAAAAAAAAACCAATGGACAAAGCAATCCCACGAATTCTACCTAAAAACAATTTCTTATTAGTATCTTGTTGACCATATGCAAGACTAATGTTCAATACATACAATTATATAATGTCCAAAAGCTGCTTTTCTTGATTTTTCTTTAGCTTAGTTCATTAATCATATGACTAATTAATGCTTATAGTAACAACAATTTATATCGCCGCATTTATAAAATTTCTCATCCAATGCTAATTGAGTAAGGTTTTAGAGTGCTTTTTTGTCTCAAAAAAAAAGAGTTTATTTTTTAAAAAAATTCTTTGATTAAAAGAAAATATACGTACTTTTGAAAAAAAAAATTCTATATTATTGTTAATAATAGTTATAACGTATGATTTAAAATTAAAACATTATATATTATATTAAGTGTGTTATAGTTTATAATAAAAAAATTATATTAAATTAAAAGTATTTTTTTTTAGACAAAAGGAATATATATATCTTTCCAATTTATTTGTAGTATTTAATAAATAGAGACAGAAAGGCAGGGACGGAAAGGAGCTTTTTTTTTTTCGAAACGATAGAATTTTCATTGATTGAATAATTGGAACTGTACAAAACTTAGCCGGGTAGGCTAAAATGATCTCCTTGGTCTTAAGAATTTGCCAAGGAGGAAAATGGAAGAATGGTTGGGATAACCACTATCCATTAGTTACAAGGGAGAGTTAGCCAAATTAATAGCTAACAATAAAATCTGACCTATGCAATGTCACTAAACTAAATATAGTGTAAAAAGCCCACTTCAACTAAATGACTAGGCTTGGACACTATTTCTGTAAATAACATTCACAATCTAATCGCTCTATCTATTACAAAGGAGTATTCTAGCTAACATTACAAGGAACCGACCACGTATGGGGCAAGCTGTATGCCGCCATTTCAAAAGGAGTTCAGCCCTGCCAAAAATTTAGCCACAACACCCAG
The DNA here is from genome assembly GCA_020080225.1 of Gynochthodes officinalis. Lineage (NCBI taxonomy): Eukaryota > Viridiplantae > Streptophyta > Magnoliopsida > Gentianales > Rubiaceae > Gynochthodes > Gynochthodes officinalis. The sequence continues at coordinate 6,185,535 of CM034623.1, read as the reverse complement.
CAAGAAGACTTAAAACTTGTAGCCAAATGTCGTCTCTCCTTCAATGATCTGTCCTAACAAGACTCCAGCATAAAACCTCGACAATGATTTGAAAGGAACAAAATAACGAGCCGTAATAGGGCAGCGGGCAATGTGTAGACAAACACAACTACAGTCAAAGACTTTAGTGAGACCTTTGAATTTTATACACATGATCTACTACTACGGCCTTCTAATGATGTTTTTTTTTTTCACCCCTTTTTTTTTCTCTTTTTTTTTCTTGTTTACATTTTCCTCTGTTTTCCTCTTTTTCCTTTTTCTTGGTTTTTTTTCCTCTCTTTTTTTTCCTTTTTTTTCCTCTTCTGGTTTCTTTTTTTTTTTTTTCCTCTTTTTTTTTTTTTTTTTTTTTTTCCTTTTTCTCGCCTGTGAATATCCAATCTGCCAACTTAATAAATGGAGAGTGTTACAGAGATCAGAAGATCTTGAAAAGTACACTTACATATTAAAGAAAAGAGGGAAATCAAAGAGGCATAAAGTATTACTTTGCCTATGTGTTAGCCATGTGAGACTGAATAAGGCTATTCAAAAAATTGCAAGTCAGCTACCACTTTAGATCAGGGTTAAAATATTTAAAGCTAAGGTTAAAGTGGAAATGCTTACTAAATTCCAGAAGGATTTCCTAACACTCGAATCTCTGCAGAGATGTCGAGTATGCTATTCAGTCTAGAGAAGAATATAAATATTCTATATTTTTGTTGTATTTTGCTTTCTTTTTTTTTTCTTTTTTTTTCCTTTTTTTCCTTTTTTTTCCCTTTTTTTCCTTCTTTTTCTTTTTCTTTTTTTTTCTTTTTTTCTTTTTTTCCTTCCTCCCCCCTTTTTTTTTTCCTTTTTTTTTCTTTTTTTTTTCTTCTTTTTTTTTTTTTTTGGCTAATCCATCTTTTCCTCTTTCAACTCCAGTAAATAGAACTTTATAGTTCTTTCTAGAGTCTTTAAGGAAAGCAAGATGGCTTTATTGAACTTCATTGCTGTTACCTGATGTGGTCTGAAGGCATACTGACTTTCCTTTGTCCTTTAGTAGACACTAGATGGTCTAATTGCAAGCTGTGAGATCCGAAAGGTAAAGCCACTCCTTGCCTCGGTCAAGTAAATTGCGATATGTGAGAAATACCACCACAAGTGACCATAGCATGACCAAAGCATGTAGCTTGACCACCCACTTTTCTTTGAAGCAAATCTTCAAACACGTTTAGTGCTTATACTACAGGTTTTGGAACCATAGGAGCCGAGGGTTAATGGGAGCCCCGTACACATCCATTCCAGCCTTTCAGTCACCAATTAACACACAAAACTGCCATTTTTTCTCCATGAAAACCGAGACACAAGCATAGCCAAGAGAATAGGCAACATACTATTTATCATGCACGAACGTTCCTACTAAAAGCTCACTCAAGCCACTGTCATAAGCATAAACATCCAATAAAAAGACCATGATGATTAACAAGTTACCAAGTCTGAAATCTCGTCCAAGAAAGACCAAGCAAGTAGCTGGATATTCCCATTTCCTCTTCAGCATTTTATCAAACATTTTTAGTGCTTTCAATACTGAGTTTGGAGCTACAGGAGCTAGGAATTTCTGGGATCCCAGAACTTTGCCAATCAAGTACTTCAATAAAACACAGAATAATATTTATACTAGATAGTTCACTAGACACAACTTCACAAGCAAAGCCGCCGTTTTTCCTCCGGAAATAAAAAACATAATGGCTGGCAAGAAATTAAAATCATGCTTTTTATCATGCACAAAGACCAACTACTCATCTCCCTAAGTACCAAGGTTGGATATATCCCAAGAGAAGTAAGAAAAGGCCAAGAAAAACTTACCTAAGCTAGCAATGCTCTTCGGTCGGTGGGTGTGTTACAGCACCAAACTTTAGCTTGACCTTGCTTGAAGCGGTGCGTTGTGAGTTTCCTCCTCTGGGCACATCGGATCCATCTTCACTTACTTAATCTTGCTTGAAGCTCAAAAAATTAGTTCATGGCATGGGATTACCAAGTAGTTGGTGGGGAGAGTAAAACTTGACTACCGAGACCTTTAGCAAAAATCTAAATTGGACCTATTTAAACTATCATATCCCTTATGTTATAACCCTTGACGGAAAGGAGCTTTGAGTGTGAAAAAATGACAATTCGTTTCCTTGCTCTCCACTCATTTTTTTTAATTAATTTTTTTCTGTGACCATAATAGAGGGCAAGTCCTCTTTGAATTCTCCGACAGGTGTGCATTACTTCCAAAATGGTTATAATGGTTGTTTTTTTTGGGTAAATAGAATTATTTTTAATTAGATTTGATTCTTAATTTTTAAAATGTTTCAAATTCATATTTTAATTTAAGGTTTTGATTTTAATTACTCTTTTAGCTAAAATTAAGCCAAAATCAAGCATAGCTCAGGCGAATAAGTGAGATGCGACGGTTTTCTTAAAATTTTTCTACTGTAATATTAAGTCATACTCTATGTTGGATTTTAAAAAATATAATAATAAACTGTTGATATTTTAATTGGTTAAATGAGAAATTTTATCATGTGCCTTTAAAAAGTACAACTGCCTAATTATGTCTAATTTAGCCTAATTTTGACTAAAAGACCAATTAAAACTAAATTTTCAAATTTAAAGATAATATTAAGACTTTTCTAAAATCAAATATCAAATAGCATCATAGGCGAGAATATATAGATCATACCAATTATATGTCATTAATAAAATGGCGAAATTGTATTAATAAATATTGAATCTTAATATAAAATGTATAAATTCTAATTTCAACGAAATCATATTATTTCATTAAAAGGATAGAATTGTTATATATTAGTTGGAACATAGAATTTTAACTAATCAAAGGCTCAAATCAATTGACTAATAATGCCACTTACCCTTTTTGTTCCCTTTTCACATAATCCACATCATAAGGTAAAAAGAACCCGACTAAATACAGAAATAGGGTTGGATTCACGCCACGGCTTAATGTGCGAATTAGAGATTAAGTTTTAGTTTTTATACCACGGTAGCGTAGTAGTGAGCTTGGGATCGTGGCGTCACTGTGTATAGTATTAGTGTTAGATATAGCAGAACTTTTGTATTTTGGTACTTTGGGTTGTTCTTAGGTTGTCAGTCCTCAACCGTCTTGTCTTGGGTTTAAATTGATTGAATTTAGGTCGTTTAGGTTATCGGCCAATTCCGTCTAGTGCGGGTTTATTTTGTTTTCTTTTTCTTCCCGCTCGTCGGGTTGCCCTTCGAGGCTTTGCACTTTGTGAGCTTTTGTTTTCGTGGGTTATAATGTATGCTTGATAAGCGGCACCACGAAATTCTACGTCTCGTGGCATGCATTTGCCATTGTATTTTTTAATATACTAACGTTTCGGAAAAAAAAATACAGAAATAGATGAGAGTGATTCACCAATTAATCAAAGAAGCTGATTCGTTTAAGTTTCCTTTATCTATTTAATGTTAATTTTTTTTTCTCTTTGCAATTTACCCACATGAATACGTAGGTAGTCATTGGAATACAGAAAGGGATGAGGGTGACTCACTATCTAGCAAAATGTTCCGATATGTTAAGATTTTTGGGCTTCGTATGGAAAGTATTTTTATTCATAAAAAGTTAACTTTTTTTTAACTATAAAAATAAAATATTTAAATAATTTTTTATTTCAAAATTTAAAATTTAAATTCTCTCTAAAATTCTTTTCCCATTATTTCAAAAAAAAAATTCCTCCAATCTAATTTTTCATATCACTTTTTCTTATAAAAAATTCCTACCAAAGCTTTTATCCATTCCGATACAAAATTCTCAAATACAATACAATCCAAATGGAACTAAGTGTTCAACCAAGACAACAGTCCAACAAACTTGGTTTAGGATTTAGAGTTTAGAGTCTAAATTGAACAAAATATGGAGATATCGTTTTATGGTTCTAACCGTAAATACGTTGACTACGTGGGACGTGTGTGACGTGTGCCTCAAATTTAGGCAGAAAAACAGGCAGCACCTCTCCCCATCTATATGACCTCCAGGATCACTACGGGATCATCCAATTTTTTTTCACATTCTTCATAGAGAATACCAATTTCAATAGATTGTAATCCTCATTCTCATTTTAGAAGTTTTGAATTCTCTAACTTTGATAGTGGAATCTTTGCTCTCTTTCGTCCGTGGATGTAGCCCACACTGGGTGAACCACGTAAATCTGGTGTTGACTCTGTCGATTTATTTTTTATTATTTTGTTGAATTTTATCTTTAGCACTTTCACACTCCCTTTGATCATAACAAGTGGCATCAGAGCCTTTTGATCTTCAACTGGCAATTTATTGAAGATGTTTGTAACCAAGCATCGAGAAATTCTACAGCAAGATCAGTTTCACCATCTGACAACTTCAAATGAAAGCTGTTCTCACCCAAAATAGTTTAAAGAAACCCTTGATAGGAAGTCAAAGAAATTGGCTTCCATGACAGACGAGCAGTGGGAGGAGTTAGATGAGAAAGCGCTTTCTCATATCCAACTCTATTTATCTAAGGAGATTCTCCGTTAATTGGCTAAAGAGACAACCGCCACAGGATTGTGGCTAAAGTTGGAGTCTTTATATATAACAAAGATCCTCGCTAGCAAGCACCGTCTCAAGGAACGTTTATACCTTTCATATGGCTGAAGGTACTACTATTCAAGAACACATTAATGATTTTAATTCTATTATTATGGATTTAGAATCTATTGGCATTAAAATTGATGATGAAGACAAGGCGGTATCCTTATCCCGCTCCTCTAAGCAATTTAAAGAGATCATGTTAAATGGTGGCCATGAAACCTTAGCCTACGAAGATGTTAAATCTAACTTGTTGTCTAAAGAAATTTGATTTTGAAATCTCTAATGATGATAAAGTTGAAGATTTGCTTATTAGGGGTAGATCACAAGAAAAGGGTAATATCAATGTAAACAAGTTTAGGTCTAAATCTAAGAAACATAAAACCAATAAGACATGTCGCTTTAGCAAGAAAGTTGGGCATCTTATTGATGATTGTTAGTCCTTGAAAAAGAAGCAAATTCAAAACCCTCTCCATCCACCCAAGCTAGTATAGCTGATGATTCTAAAGGTGATTTTTCATTGATGGTTTCTTTCTGCTTATAAGAGAAATAAAACTGAATAGATACTTGATGCTGGTTGTACTTATCATATGTGTCCTATTAAGGACTAGGGTTCATATGTGTCCCATGGAAGGGAGATTGAAGGAGTACTGCTATTTTTAATTGGGTTTGGGATGGAATATTTTTGTCTTCTCGCAGCCCCAACATATTTCTTTTAATTCGAAATACATTTGACTTCAGACTGGTGACTGGGATTTTTGGAAATTTCGCATTTCATATAACAGCAGCCTAAAGTTTGGTCAGTCAAGGGGGTGAAAGTAAAATTACTAAACTTGAAAGATCGATTGGAAAAAACCCAAACTTCAGGGACGCATGGGTACATATCCTTTTGACTTTAGACAAAGTTTCTTTGGGAACGAGGACGGCGAGCTTTGGTGATCCGACAGATTGCCTTGGCATCTTCAGAAACGGGACTATCCACAAGGATACCATGAAAGCTCAATTTCATTGTTAATGCAAACAGAGATTAACCGCTCTATTATTATTCTTGAAGCACATTTATACAGACATAACAAATGTGCTGATATCCATATTTTCGTGATCAAGGTACAATATTCATAGGTCTTTGAACTACAGACTACAGCTCCATTTAACATAGAAGTACATGACACAAAATATCACCTAAAATCATTATTTTAGTAACCAAGGTACTATATGTATTGGTTTTACAGACTACAGCTTTCGCACCATTAACTGAGCACCATATTGGGGTTGAAGAGTGATCACTGTGTATGGAGCATGTGCATAAGATGGAGAAAGCTCGAAAGAGAACTTCTGTAACATCATAGCTAGCGCCATTTTTGCTTCTAGCAGCGCGAAATTTTGACCTATGCATATCCGGGGTCCCCAACCAAATGGAAAATATGTGAGCTGACCCTTTGTTGCCTTCAAAATTCCTTCACTAAATCTATCTGGGTTGAATTCATTTGCATCATCACCCCAAATTTTTGGGTCATGATGCAGAAGGATTGCAGGCAATAAGAGCTGCACTCCAGCAGGTAATGTTAGTTTCCCAAGTTTAGTCTCTTCCTGAGTCATTCGACCAAGCATCAATCCCGCGGGATATAGCCTAAGAACTTCACTTATGATCATAGTGATCTGTAGAAAATAAAAGAAAATTAAGCGTGAGCCCTTATCAAGATTGTCAATAATACTGACTAACAATCATTCAAATCTAACACAAGTATACAACCATCAACGAAAAATCTTTACTACAGCTTCAGTTGTAGCAAATTCCCATGCATTTTCAAAGAAAGACTGAAACTCTTCTCATATTCCCAATGTCATTCAATCAGAGCTCCTGACATAACTATACAGAAAACACTTACCACTTTTAGACGATTTAGCTCATCAGCAGATGGATTCTTGTTGCCAATTACTTGCCGAACCTCATCTCTGGCTCGAGCTTGCCAGTCTGAATTCTTACTCAGCAGTATTAATGTCCACACAAGCAAGACAGATGTAGTCTCCTGTCCTGCGAAGTAGAATACCTTACACTCCTCAATCACGTCGTCTAAACTCATTCCGGATTTTTTATCTCCATGTTGTTCGATGGCCTTGAAATTGGATTCTAATAGTATGTCCAGTAAGTCTTCATTCCTTGCTTCCCCTGCCTTGATCAATTTCACTCTTTTGTTTATCATATCCATCACCAATAACTGCACCTGCTTCGCAATTTCCTTCATCCTTCTGTTCTTCTTAGTTGGTACAAATCTGTGTTAAAGCAGATGATAAGTCACAGTGTCACACCTAGAGATACGATTATAAGTTTCTATAAATCTACAATCATAAACCTAACAGTTTTACCTCCATCCTGGAATGTAAACTGATCGCACAACTTCGATCACAAGCTCAGTCTGTTCTCTTTGAAGTTCAAAAATCCTTCTTCCTTCTTCGTAGTTGCTACCAAAGGCAGTTCTTGAAATTGCGTCGCTCGTTAAAGCCTGAAGATGAGGCCAAACATCTAATTCAAAAGACCCCTCTGCCGGGGCAATTTTCTCCCATTTACTCAACATCTTCCAACAACTTGTATAAAATGCTGGCACCATGAGCTACAATGGGAATACCACTAAACGTAAATCAAAAACAGGTTTTGCCCATTTGGACATCTGAAATTGCAATTACAGTCTATCTGTACACCATTTCAATTCTTTTTCTCTTCTAAAATTTCAAAGATCAGTAAACCAAAGATCAAAAATTCACATGTACCTTGACTCTCTCTAGCTGGAAAGCAGGATTAATAAGCTTCCTATGTTTGGACCATTTCTCCTTTTCATAACTAGCAAGTCCTTTGGCTAGGAGTTTCGTTAGAGGATTACCAGGAGGCTTCAAATAATTGAAACTTTTGTTCAACACCTCCTTTATAAGTTCAGGTTCCATGAGAACCAATGAGGGTGTTGGTCCAATCCATATGTAGCAACTTCCACCTGCAACGCAACACTCCTCACCATCATAAATTAACATTAACTGAACTTCATAAATTAGTTGAACTCAAGACAAGTCATTAACGTTCAGTTTTTAAGTTCGCCCACAACCCTTTTTGTATAGCTCAATTAGGATCCCCTCCCATTGAAACTGAACTTTATGAACTAGTTAAACTCAGGACAATAACAACTTACCATACTGTTTGATGGTTTTATTGATGAAAGGCATGACTCTCGGGATTATATCACTAGTAAGATTAATGGGTTTCGACCTCGCTTCTTCATCCATCTTGACAGTCTCCTTGACGTCCCCAAACAAAAGCTTGTAAGAAGTTCCGGGCAAACCTTGTTCCCTGAGACATTTCTCCAGCTTCTTCGGCTTAAACCAAGCCCAGTTCAAGATTCTCCATCCCCAAATCACCAGAAAAACACTGGACAAAATCGCAACTGAGCTATAGAGAATTTCCATTTCCTTCTATCCCTCAAGTAATTGTCTTACAGAGTAAATGGTCAGGAATATATTACAGAGTAAATTGTGGTGGAACAATGGACACCTTAATATATTTCGAGGAGATTACAAGGTATGGTCCACCTGATGACATTTTGTCCTTGTGGGTCTTCAGAAGTTATGGATGCCTTCAGTTTCCAGATGCAACATCTATCTATATATACATATATCTATATCTATACATAGATATAGATATAGATATATATATGTATATATAGATATATTATTCTATGCTATGAATAAAAATAATCAATGGCAAAAGGCCAAAAGGAATCCATCATCTAAAGATGATTTATATTAGTATCTTGATGAGCATATGCAAAACTACAATTATAGAATGTCCAAAAGGTCCTTTTCTTGATTTTGCTTTTGCTCAGTTAATTAATTACATGACTAATTAATTCTTATAGTAAAATTTATAAGATTTCTCGTCCAATGCTAATGGATCAAGGTTATATAGTACTTTTTCCGTTTTCCAAAAAAAAAGGAATTTTAAAATTTTTATTTGTTCAAAAAGAAAAGAGTTTACTTTTAAAATTGCTTATATTATTGTTAACAATAACAATAATGTATAATAATTTAAAATTTAAAATAAAAATAGAAAATTAAATGTTATACTAAGTGTGTTATATTTTACTCATTTTGTTCCCAAAAAAAAGTCCAATTTAAAAAACAATTATTCTAAAAAAAATCTGCTTTTGATTTGGTACAACTTTTTTAATATTAGAAGATACAACACATTTAATATGCAATTAAATGTATAATTTTATATTTTTATCCTTACTTTTTTAATTTGACTTATACATTATTTTTTTTTAATATTAGAGGAAACAACACACTTAATATACAATTAAATATATAATTTTACATTTTTATTTTCACTTTTTAATTTGAATTATACATCATTATTATTAATGAGGGTAATACAAGAATTTCTTCCGAAAATAAACTTTTTCTAAGAACAGAAAGTTTTCAAGTTGACCTCTTTTATTAAGATAGAGAAAGTATATCCAATTAATTTTTATTCTTTTTTTAGAATAGAAGGAGTATATATATTTCTTTCCAATTTATTTGAATTATTTAATGAATAGAGATAGAAAGGCAGAGACGGCAAGTAACTTTGAGCGTGAAACAATGACAATTCTCTTTGAATTTTCAGACAGGGGTGCATTACTTCCAAAATGGTTGATATTTTGGTAGGTAAGAAAAAATATTCTATATATCTCTTCTACCTTAATTTTTAGTGCATAAAGTTACTTCAATATTTGTTTTTATCCCTTATTATATAAATAGAGTATTTTTTAAATTATAATTTGTTCTCACTAATTGTTTTTGCCTGTACCATCTTAAGTGATACCACAACTGCATAAAATATTTTCTCCTTAAATAGAGTCATTATATTCTTAACTTTGGTTATAAGTTTGATTTTGCTTCTTGTTTTAGAAAATTTTAACTTTGTTCTTTAATTTGGGATATGTTTTGGTCAAAATTAGGCTGAGGTTATCCACAATCTATCTAGCAAAATGTTCCTATATGTTAGATTTTTAGTGTTCATACCAAGAATAACACCCCAACAAAAATCTTGTCATAGATTGCCGATTTTTTTTTTGTTCAATAAGTTGTCAGAAAAGTTGAAAATATGACAATATAAATATCACTTGTAAATAATTCACCAATGAAGTTAAGCTGGTGGCAACTTATTATCACAATATAGAGGTAGTTTTTGAAGGAACAAAAAAATACTATACTATATATAATTACTTAAGAAATAAAAAGACTTAAAATAGCGATTTTTAAAGGGTGAATCTTTTATGTCACTTTAACCCATTATATTGTCTTTTGAAGGACTAAATATTGTATATAATGGTTCTATATCTAAATTGGTGCAACAAGTCAAATAAAATAAAAGTGAATAAACTTGACCCCCTAAATTGTGCACGCTTTGTCTAAAAATTCAATCTAGAAAGCTCAATCTTATTGTTAATGAAAACAAGAAATGATTCATTCAAGTGTCTCAAAATTCAAAGAGAACATAGATTTACTTGAATATTCATCTGTGAACTTCATAAAAGCTCAATCTTACTGTTAATGAAAACAGAGATTTACCACTCCATTCAACATGTTGGATACATATACAAAATCATTATTTTCATAACCAAGGTGCAATGTTTATAGGTATTTTAGCCTACAATTTGCGCAACATTAACTGAGCACCATACTGGGGTTGAAGAGTGACCACTGAGCGTGGAGCATGTGCATACGATGGGGAAAGCTCAAAAGAGAAGTTCTGTAAAATCATAGCAAGTGCCATTTTTGCTTCAACCATGGCAAAATTTTGGCCCATGCACATCCGGGGTCCCCAACCAAATGGGAAAAATGTAAGCTGCCCCTTTGTTGCCTTCATAATTCCTTCATTAAATCTTTCTGGGTTGAATTCATTTGCGTCATCACCCCAAATTTTTGGGTCATGTTGCAGAAGGATTGCAGGCAAGAAGATGTGCACTCCAGCAGGTAATTTTAGTTCCCCTAGTTTAGTTTCTTCCTGAGCCATTCTTTTAAGCACCAATCCCGGTGGATATAGCCTTAGAACCTCGTTAAGGATCATAGTCATCTGTGGAATTGCAAGGAAAATCATGAGCCTGTGTCAAGATTCTCAAGAATTCAGGCTTGAGACTTAGAATGATTCAAATCTAACCAACTATATATAAATGAAAGATCTTCACTGCAGCTTTAGTTGCAGGAAATTTGCATACATTTCCCACTACAGATTGAAACTCTGCTCATGTTCCCCTCCTGACACAAGTATAAAAAATACACTTACCACTTTTAGGTGATTTAATCCATCAAAATCTGGTTTCTTGTCGCCAATAACCCGCCGAACTTCATCTCTAGCTCGAGCTTGCCAATCCAAATGCTTACTCAGTAGTATCAGTGTCCACACGAGCATGACAGACGTTGTGTCCTGTCCGGCAAAGTAGAATAGCTTGCACTCCTCAATGACTTCATCTAAACTCATTCCGAATTTCTGATCTCCATGTTGTTCAATCTCCTTCGAATTGGATTCTAACAGTATGTCCAGTAGGTCTTCATTCCGAGCTTTCCCTGCCTTTACCAATTTCACTCTATTTTTTATAATATCCATCACGGATAATTGCACCTGCTTGGCAATTTCCTTCATCCTTCTGTTCCTCTTAGTTGGTAGAAATCTGCGTAAAACGATACAATAAATCAGAATGTCACGGATACAATACCTTTCAGAAGACTAAACCCATAAACAGTGTAGTTTTACCTCCATCCTGGAATGTAGACTGATCTCGCAACTTGCAAGACAAGGTCGATCTGTTCTTTCTGCAGTTCGAAAATTCTTCGTCCTTCTTCAAAGTTGCTGCCAAATGCAGTTCTTGAAATTGCATCCCTCGTTAAAGTTTGAAGATGAGGCCACACATCCAATTCAAAAGGCCCCTCTGCTGGGGCAATTCTCTCCCATTTACTTAGCATCTCGCAGCAACTTGTATAAAATGCCGGCATCATAAGCTGCAGTGGAAATGAGCTGCTGAAATTCTAAATATAGTCTATCTTTTCACTATTTCAATTGGTGAACTCATAGCAAATTCTTTTTGTATCTAAAATTTTCATACATCACTAAATTAATTCAAGAGTAAAGTTCAGAATGGATCTACCTTGAGTCTTTCTAGTTGCAAAGCAGGATTAATAAGCTTCCTATGTTTGGCCCATTTCTCGTTTTCATAAGTAGCAACTCCTTGTACTAGGAGTTTACCTAGTGGATTACCAGGAAGCTTCAAATAATTGAAACTTTTGTTCAACACCTCCTTTATAAGTTCAGGTTCCATGAGAATCAATGTTGGTGTTGGTCCAGTCCATATGTAGCAATTTTCACCTGCAAAACAATAATCCCCAATTCCCCATCATAATAAAAGATGATGCCTATTAAACTGCTAAAACTCAGGACAAGTAAAACGTACCATATTCTTTGATGGTTTTATTGATGAAAGGGATGACTCTTGGGATGATATCATTGGTAAAATTAATGGGTTTAGATCTTGCTTCTTCATCCATCTTGACACTCTCCTTCATATCTCCAAGCAAAAGCTTGTAAGAAGTTCCTCGCAAACCTTGCTCCCTGAGACATTTCTCCAGTTTCTTCGGCTTAAACCAAACCCAGTTCAAGATTCTCCATCCCCAAATCACCAGAAGAACACTCAACAAAATTGCAATCAAGCTATAGAAAATTTCCATTTTCTTATGTTCCTCAGCTATTTTTTCTTTGCTGTATCAGTATTTGAACTCTTGTAGAGTGCATGGTCAATGGGCACAACCTTTATACATTTCGCCGGCGGCTGATTGCTTCATTTTCCAGGTTTCGTCGAAGATTCATCTACGTATTCACTCAGGATGTAATCTTCCCAATTTCTAGATGAGTAGAATTTTCAAAAGCCGTGCAATACAACTAATCAACAAACACTATATTTTAGGTCATGAATTGGCACAGTACATTTAGTTACAAAATAAAATTGTGACTCAAGAATCATATTTGTAATCCAAACTCCCAAGGAGATTTAATCAAATGGACCAAAGAGGTGGATGAAGTATATCTTTAAATTTTTAAGTTAGTTTACAAAATTGGAAGAGCAAGATTATGATAAAGAATTTCATATTAGTGTTATTTTGTGATTAATTTGTTACACTGATAAAAATATTTAGTTTGTATGAATTAACGGTTTAAATTGAATATCCCACGAATGGGGGTTTACTATAGACATATTGATGAAAAATTTTACAACCGCGTTTCTATAAATAAACTATTCAATATATATAGTTAGTTATTTATTTGACGTAGTTTGTTACATGAGTCAAATTGAGTTGAGTTGAGAATAAAAATAAATAACTAACTAAAGCACAAATAGAAATAACAAAAGTGTGAAACATCATTTCATTTACACAAATAATAAAGGTTCTATGCTAAATTGTTAAGAATATAATCATATTCATAGATATAGATTTCAAAATCTGAGATATTTCTATTTATTGTGAGTTTTATGAACACTATAGAATAGTACGTTGTATAATAATTAAAAAAAAAAAAAGAAAAGTAATGTGTATATAAAAACTTTGTTAGGAGATTATTATCAATTTTATTTAAATATTTTAAAATAATCCTTGTCAAAAAAATTTTAAACAAGCCTACCTATTTGAAAAATAGCAAAATTGAAGAGTCAATATGTAAAATTAACTAACTAATGTTAAAAGAAGTCTTTTTCTTCGTATAGCAACAACTATGTAAATCGATGCATTTACAAGATTTGTAGTGGAATGCTAATTGATTAAGGTTTGATATATATTTTATCTTTAATCTTCTAATAAAATTCGATAGAGATAGAAAAGAAAGACACGGCAAGTAACTCTTGAGTGTGAAAGATTGACTCTTCTCCACATGGGAGACCAAAAATCCAACCTATTTCATAGAACTGCATTTTTTTCCCCTGACAAAAAATAAAAAGGGAATAATCTTTGACGACCATAGAACACAAGTCCATTGTTGAATTTTCAGACAGATGTACACCACTCGAGTATGGTCAGAATGGTTTCTCCACTCTGTTCAATCTTTTTCCGGTTTTCAAACACAGCTAAACTAATTTGCAAAACGACACAGAACAGAGCACTTTTGCAGAGGAATAAATTCAGCTCAATGACATTGAAACAATGTTGGACAGGTAGAATAGAGAGATGAAGTAGTTCTGACCATGGAACTGAGTTGCAACATCCAGGAAAATGGAATAAATAGATAAGGTTTTGCAACTATTATTTTGTAGAAACAAGAGTAGGAATACATAGTTGAACCAAAACAATGAAACCACAATCATCATTATGACCCTTCCGAGTCCAGACTTGAGAAGATTTGCAGGTGCAGAAGAACTGAAACAGCAAACAGCACATCCACAAGTGAATTATAAAGGATCCACAATACAATCTGGTTTGTTTCAGTCCACTGAAGCAAAAGTTATAATCCATTTCAAAGCTTCAGCCATCAATCTCTTTGCAAGTGAACACCAATTCAGGAACCATTTCCCAATTGATCGTATCCCTTTTAAATCTTTTCCAAGATGTAGACATAGCTAATTGGAATACAGTTGCAACAAGGGCTGTCTTGACCATAACTGATTTAAAATTTTTACATAGAATGTATTAGGTTATCGAGAGTTGAGATACTTTGATAGAATTCAAAAATTACATTGACAATGCACGGGTGGTTTTACCACTAAATTTATTTAATAAATAAAAAAGAAAGACGCACCTGACGACAAACCAGAAGACTAGAACCCCAATCATCACTGTCACTTCTTCCAACTCCAGTCTTAATCTTCCAATTCTTGCAGAATGAGGATCTTCAAATCTGAATTTCCCATGTTCATCTGTTCTTCCTGAATTTGTTTGACTGAACTTGTTACAGAGTGACTACAGCCAGAGACTTCAATCATTTCAAGAGTTGTAGTGTTCTCTAAACAAGATGGAATCTCTTTCAATAATCCACATCTGTACACTACTAACTTCTGAAGATGGGGAAATTGATCATCGGAAGCTGTCCACTTGACAATATCCAACTCAGCCAATTTCAAGAATCTAAGTCTCGAGAATTCTCCTTCTTCCGTATTCCATATTTCCCCTGAGAAAGACCCATCGAGTAACTTGAGAACCTCAAGATTAGGCAGTTTCCCAATACTCGAAATTTTACCCCAAGACAACCCAAATTCAGATAGAGTCAGCTTTTTAAGATTTGCTGGCAAACCAATTTCAAAGTCAACAGGAATTACAGGATTTCTGAGTCTAGAAATTCGAGACAACCCAAGTGATTCTAGCTGACTCAGAAAATCAGGTACAACAATCCTGTTACAATTCTCAGTATCATCCCAATTCTCAAAAAGTTTACATTTCAGTTTACGGATATTTGCAAACTTTTTCATTTGCTTTTGCAGGCTGCCCCAAGAAAAAATAATTGCACCTGAACAGCTCTCCAACTCATACAAATCAGGGGAATTCTCAAGATTTTCAATGGCATAACTAAAACCGTTAGAAACACCAGAACGTTTGCCCACATGAAGATGTCTCAATTTCCTTAGATTCCAGAGTGTATCAGGAAATGAAACAATTTCCCATGGTGAATCCACAATAAAAGTTTCCAAGTATGAAAGGTTTCCGATGGATGAAGGAATCTTTTATCCAGCCTCGAACAGCCAAATATCTCAACTGAACAAGAAGTCCAATTTCATTGGGTATAGAACGCAAAAAAATTTGACCAAAATCTAACACCCTGAGAAGCTTGAAGATGCGAAAAACGAATGGGATATCAAGAGCCTCTTGTTTGAACCGTTCTGTTTCAGCGAACAAGAGTAGAGAACGTACATGAGGACAAAATACCCTCGCCTCCTTGAAATGCCTTGGCTCAGACTGAATGCTTAACCTCCGTAAGTTGCGTGGCTCATTAAATGCTAAAGCTCATCATACCCACGTATCAGCGTGAAAAAATTCTCTTCTTTGGCTTTTGTCATGCAAAACTCATGAAGCAAATCATGAATTCGGCAAGCTTTGACACCGCCCATGGATCTTCGGTCGGAAACCAGAACTAAGCTTCTGCCAATTAAATCCATCAGGTAATCTGTAGCAACATCTTCTATGCACTTTAACTTAGTCTTTTGAATAAATCCTTCAGCAATCCATAACCAGATCAACCTCTTGGTTGAAACTGCTCGGTCTTCAGGAAACATCCCAAAATAAAGAAAGCATGGCTTCAAATAATCTGGTAGATGCTTGTAGCTCAGCTCCAATGTGTTCATGCATTGAGCTGTAGTAGAAAGGATGCCCGAACTTAAACTTTCTAGAATTTCTTTCCAATTCTCTTGCTCCATATTAGCTAGTAGTCCAGCTACAATGACAATTGTTAGAGGTAATCCCTTACAATTTTCTGCAATCTGCATCCCAAGTTCATATAACTCCGGAGGGCAACCTTTCCCAAGGAATAACTTCCTTTGCAGTAACTCCCAACTCTCATCATTGGTGAGTTGACGAAGAAAATGTGGCTTTTCGTCGAGCATTGCATGAGGAGCAACATCACGAAGTCGACTTGTCAAGATAATTCTACTTCCATTAGAATCATCAGGTAATGACTCTGCCAAGCTATTCCACACTTGAATGTTCCATACGTCATCCAAAAAGATGAGATATCTCTTTCCTTTCAAATGACGTCGGAGCTCTTCAGCTAAATCTTGTTCAGTCATTGCAAAACATCTCTCCGGAAGCTCTATAACAATATGATTCAGAAGCTCAAGTAGCACTTTCCTTTTGCTGAATACTTGAGAAATGGAACACAATGCACGAACATGAAAATGGTACATAACCGTATTACAGCAGTAAACTTTTGTGGCTAAGGTAGTTTTACCTTGTCCTGGCATACCCACAATGGCAATGATCCGCAACTGCTTTGATCCTCTTGTAAGCCGATTGGTAATTGATGTTGACTCATCATCGAAACCTACAACTTCGTCAATTTTTGGTGCACTGCTTTGCGTGGGTACATGACTAGATTTCTTGGTAACTTTGCTCATTTTGATATCTTGTCTCTTGCCTGTGTTGATCTTTGAGGCATCAGTCTTAATATTATTGATGTCTTCTATGACGGAATCATATAACACTGAAAAAGAATTTGAAATATCTCCAACCACTAAGTGGTCAATGAGAAACTCTACCCTGTATGCCACCTCCAGAGCACGATTCCAAAGAGTACGGAGTTCCTCCTGTTCACTGTGCAGATCCACAATTTCCACCAAAATAGATCTTAAGAAGACAAGTTTTTCTTGGATTGTTTGAGCAAAACTTTGGGCATTTGAACCAGCCTTCACGTCCATCAGGTTTTCCAAAAGATAATGGAGAAAACCCAGCTCATTGGTCCTGCAGAAATTGAAGGCGGAGGTTTCTGGATCTTTTTGTTCAACTTGTTTCTGAAATTGCTCAATTCTTTCCAACAAATCTTGGAGCCCAATATCTATTTTGATATCTTTCTGATAAAGTGAGAAGATTATGAGTCCAGCATCACATATCAGAACTCCAATGGAATCCTTCATGTTCTCATCAAACTTGTTCGGCTCCTTTACAAGCATTGTTCTCCATAATCTTAATCCCTCGTACAGTACTTGCAGTTGATCCTTCGAAGAAATCACAGGATTAGTGTCCAGTGGTAGCATCTCCCATAGATTACAGACAAGAGAATCAATGAAATCCTTTATTATTATTATAGGATCATCATCCATGTCTGAAACGGGAGCATGTAATTGTCTCGACAATTTTGAGCTAGTCAGGGCTCGAGTGTAAGTCTCATAGATATGAGGATCAATAGGCTTGATCTTCTGCAGTAGTACTGGAGTTGACTGGATTATCTCATTGGCATCCCTTTTATATTGATACTTAAAAGAGAGTTGTGCTGCATTGACTGCAACGGCTTCAACGTGTTTCAACAAATCTTGTAAGTGTTGGCTCTCAACCCTTCGAAGCGTGGCAAAGCGGACAAAATTTTCATGAATTTCATCATCTCCGCCAAGGATTCCATTACTGAAGCTCGTTCCAATCGCCCAAAGTAACTGAGAAGATCCACTAGATTCTCCAGAACGGAATTGGTGATTTCCATAACTTGATCTGTTGTTGGTGAAACTGATTGCTGCAAGAAATCTATCAAATTGATGTACCATTCTTCTATTTCTTTCTCGAAGGAGTTGATGTCGTCTGTAAATTGCTCAATCTTGAGAATAGCATTCATAGCTAATCTAGCTGTAGAGCTCGGACAATAAGGGTGAATTTTCTGTGCATTTCTGCAAACCGCTTCTTCAATCCCTACCAGTAGAGATCCCAGACTCCCTTCCTTGTTACTGTTGTTGCCATCAGTCCTCAGATGCATATCATTGCCCAACCTTCTCACACAGAGAATAAATGTTCGGAGATTCCTTAACCTGCGCATTAGGATCGAAGTTCTATCCACAAGATATGTTATCTCTTTAGAATGTCGATATGAATTTGAATCGTACAGCAACTTCAGATCAGCCAAGGCAGTATCAATACAAGTAGTAACGGAGCCCATCTTGATCTTTTGGAAACTTTGCTGGATTTGAATGGGAAAGAAAGTGAAGTGAAAAAAGGAAGATTATCAAAATCCAAGTGAAGATTTCAAACCAATTCACAAGCTGATATGGGATATTTTACTGGAAATCCAAACAAAAACAAAGTGATCCCAGGGTATGTATAACCAGCAGGTTTATGATGAGGTTATTGATGAATCATGAAGGTCTGCAGAAGACTGAAGATACGTTCCACCGGCGGCTGATAGTTACTCATTTTTCTTCTTCCTTCTCCTTGTAACTTGTAAGCCATGGTGTAAAACCCGGACCGGACCGGAACCGTACATAGGTCCGGTCCTGGTTCTATTAAAAAACCGGTTTTGAAAGATCCGACTGAGTCAAACATTTATTTTATACACAAAGTAATTTTAATTTTTAAAAATTATAATTTAACATTAAAGACCTATATAAACAGTTTAAAATGTTTTTTTTTATATTTTTTTATATATAATTATGAAATAAAGACTTGTATTAAAAACTGAAATTCTATATTAAAAAACATAAAAATACATTTTAAAATACAAATCAGACAAACTCTAAATTTTTATAAAACTCATTTTTTACTTATAAAATTTTTAACTCTTTCAAATTGACTCTCTAAAATGTTTATACATGATAATTTTTACAATTTTTAACATATTTTTCATCTAAAATATTTTTTATACTATTTTTTTACAAAATTATTCAATTATATATTTAAAATTTCATATAACTTATATTAAATTTAAACTTAAATATACTAAAAATATTAAATAATTTATCTTTAATATATTTATATATTAATATTAATATTTTTATAATTAATTTATATTTATTATATCATAATAATATCATTTAATTTTTTACTATCAAATTTTTTATTACTTGCTCGATTGATAGACCCCTTTTACTGTTCACATTCTGACAACAATGCCCGTAAGTTAAGGATTGGCTGATTGCTTCATTTTCCAAGTTTGGTCGAAGATTCATCTACTTATTCACTCAGGATGTGATGTTTCCAATTTGTAGATGGGTAGAATTTTCAAAAGCCAAGCAATACAATTAATCAACAAACATTTTATTTTAGGTCATGAATTGACACAATCCCTTTGGCTCAAAATAAATTTGTGACTCATGAACAACATTTGTAATCCAAACTCCCATGGAGATTTAATCAAATGGACCAAATAAGAGGTGAATCTTCTAGTGTATCTTTAAATTTTTAATTTAGTTACAAAATTAAGAAGGGCAAAATTATAATAAAAATTTTCATATTCGAATTATTTTATAATTAATTTGTTACACTGACGAACACTTTTAATTTGTAATCAGTCGCATGGGGTTTTACTGTGAATTGCGTTGGTGAATGGTCATACAACTGCAATATCTATGAACTATTGTTCTATACTATTTGATATAGCTTTTTTCATGACTCCAAAGTCAAGAATAAAAATAAATAAATAAACAAAGAAGATAGCAGAAGCCTAGAACACCATCCCATTTGTACAAGTAATAAGAGATTTTATGCTAAATTGTTAACTACACAATCAATTCTTTAAAAATTTAGATCTTTCAATTTATAGATATAAATTGGGATAGATGAATAGTAGTTATTTTGAAATTTATGGACACTGTCTAACAATGCCAAGTATAACAATGAAGAAAGAAGAAAACTAATGTGTGTATAAAATCTTTATTAATGGATTATCATCAATTTGATTGAAAGATTTTAAAATAATCCGTGTCAAATTTTTATTTTATTTTTTTCGGTAAAAAAAAGTGCATTTTTTTCACTTCACAATATAGAAAAAGAGATAATCTTTGACGACAATACGAAGAAATCAATTAATACATAACCACCAACTTTGACTTCTCCCCGTCGTGCAAATTTGGTGCGACTTCATTTTCTCCCTCATTTTTCTGTTTAGAGAATGGAGAGGTTGTTATATATTTTTTTTAAATTATGAAATTTGATTTGATATATTATAAAATTATAAAAATAATAAATAAAATTACTTTTAAAATTTAAAGACGAAAAGACATAAAAAAAATTGAAACTTCCTATGTTTGGACCATGTCTCCTTTTCATAACTAGCAAGTACTTTGGCTAGGAGTTTCGTTAGAGGATTACCAGGAAGCTTCAAATAATTGAAACTTTTGTTGAACACCTCCTTTGTAAGTTCAGGTTCCATGAGAACCAATGAGGGTGTTGGTCCAGTACATATGTAGCAACTTCCACCTGCAACGCAATACTCCCCACCATCAGAAATTAACATTAACTGAACTTTATAAATTAGTTAAACTCAAGACAAGTCATTAACATTCAGTTTTTAAGTTCGCCCACCACCCTTTTTGTATAGCTCAATTAGGATCCCCTCCCATTGAAACTGAACTTTATGAAATGGTTAAACTCAGGACAATAACAACTTACCATACTGTTTGATGGTTTTATTGATGAAAGGCATAACTCTGGGGATTATATCACTACCAAGATTAATGGGTTTGGACCTTGCTTCTTCATCCATCTTGACAGTCTCCTTGACGTCCCCAAACAAAAGCTTGTAAGAAGTTCCGGGCAAACCTTGTTCCCTGAGACATTTCTCCAGCTTCTTCGGCTTAAACCAAGCCCAGTTCAAGATTCTCCATCCCCAAATCACCAGAAAAACACTGGACAAAATCGCAACTGAGATATAGAGAATTTCCATTTTCTTGTTTTACTCAAGTAATTGTCTTACGGAGTAAATGGTCAGAAATGATTGTTTGTGACGTGGTTTGTGGTGGAACAATGGACTGGGAGGACATTACAACGTATGGTCCACCTGATGACATTTTGTCCTTTTGGGTCTTCTGAAGTTTCCAGATGCAACATCTAAAGATAACTATATATATATATATATATATATTCATAATCAATGGCAAAAGGCCAAAAAGGAATCCATCAATTATAGAATGTCCAAAAGTTCCCTTTCTTGATTTTGCTCCTTTTTTTTTCCCAAGAAAGGCAATTATATCTATTAACAATCACACAATTTACAGCATACAATTAAGCCAACTGACTTGTTTTTTATCCTTAGCTCAATCAATATTGACTAAGGTTGGTCCCCAATCTACCAAACACAAAATTAATACACAAATCATGCCAAACAGAAAATTAACACTCAATTCATGTACCTAAATTCTCCTCCATTTGACTATCTTCCCCTTCTTTCATTTTTAGCTTCTTAATATTCTATCCATTCAGCCAATACAAGCTCCACCACAATTCTCTCCTCCCTCCATTCTTTTTCAAAAATTTATAAATTCTCATCTTCTATAACATCTACAAAATATATAACGTCAATTGCACTCTCTCTTGCCAATCTTCCTCTCTAGATTTAGTGTAGATACTCTCCCACCACCATTTAAAATTTATTTGTTCCTCTCTAAGTTCCTCCCATCTTATAAAATTTATAGATTTTGCTTTAGCTTAGTTAATAATTACATGACTAATTAATTATTATGGTAACATTTATAAGATTCCTCATCCAATGCAAATGGATCAAGGTTATACACTAGTTTTTCTGTTTCCAAAACAAAAAAAGGAATTTTAAAATTTTTATTTGTTCAAAAAGAAAAGAGTTTACTTTTAAAATTTCTTATATTGCTGTTAATAATAACAATAATGTATAATAATTTAAAAATAAAAATAAAAAATAGAAATAGAAAATTAAATATTATATTAAGTGTGTTATATTTTACTCATTTCATTCCAAAAAAGAGTTTAATTTAAAAAAAAAAAAAGAATCAACTTTTGATTTGATACAACTTCTTTTTAAATTACAGGATAGAACACATTGAATGTATAATTAAATGTATAATTTTACACTTTAATCTTTACTTTTTAATTTAAGTTATACATTATTATTAATAATAAATATAATATAAGAATTTCATCCAAAAAATAGACTATTTTTTTGGGGACAAAAAGTTTAGGGAGTATATCCAATTAATTTTTTTTTTTTTGGAAATAGAAGGAATATATATATTTCTTTTCAATTTATTTAAAGTATTTAGAGAATAGAGATAGAAAGACATGTGAAATTTGCAGAAATAGCACCTTTTGAAGCCAATAGTTGAAATATAGTAGATAATATAATTTTTTCACCAAAATAGTAGGCCAAAGTAGTTTGACCAAGTGAAAATACCTAAATGACCTTATTCTTTATTTCATCATTTCACTTCACCATTGTTATTCGAATTTCCTTACTCATTCTTCTTCATTCTTCATAGATTCAAATATCCCATTTCACACAATCCATAGTTGTTAATAGAGCAGTCAACTTCAGGTGCTAGGAGGACGAATGATAATACCTTGAGTAGCAGTTGAACCAAATACATGATTGAATTCAAAACTCTTTTTCATATTTTTGTAGTTTTAATGCATTTACAACAACCAAAAACCCATCTTCTCCAACAAAATTTATGACACTTTTTATTTCAACTCTAAAAAGAAACCTCATTTTGCAGTAAACACGAATATTTCTTACAAAATCTGAGAAAAATACAATAAGTTAGAGTTTTGTCAAGTACACGTATATATTTTTATAACCACGTTTCTATTAATAAACTGTTCAATATATATATATATATATATATATATATATATATATATATATATTATTTGACGTAATTTTTTGCATGGGTTGAATTGAGCTGAGTTAATCATAAAAATAAATAAATAAAGCACAATAAAGATAACAAAAGCTTGAAACACCATTTCATTTGCACAAATAATAAAGTTTCCATGTTAAATTGTTAAGAATATAATCATATTCATAGATATAGATTAGATCTCAAACTCGGAGATATTTCTATTTATTGTAAATTTTATGGACACCATCTAATAG
Source organism: Gynochthodes officinalis (assembly GCA_020080225.1). Classification (NCBI taxonomy): domain Eukaryota; kingdom Viridiplantae; phylum Streptophyta; class Magnoliopsida; order Gentianales; family Rubiaceae; genus Gynochthodes; species Gynochthodes officinalis. Next base: position 6,162,382 of record CM034623.1, on the reverse strand, counting down.
TACCATGTATAATAATAATAATAATAAAGTACTGTGTAAATAAAATCTTTGTTAGTAGATTATTACCAATTTTATTTAAATATTTTAAAATAATCCTAGTCAATTTTTTTTTTTTAAAACTAGCCCACCTTGTGGACAAATGGCAAAATTGAAGAATCAATATGTAAAATTAACTAATTTTAATACGTATAGCAACAACTATGTAAATCGATGCATTTACTAGATTTGTGGTCGGATGCTAATTGATTAAGAGTTTTTTCTCAAAATATTAATTAATTTAATGTACATTAAATAAATATTGTTATAAAAAAAAGTGTTCTATTTTTACAGAAATCGACATCAGTAATGTCAACTTCAGGCTTTTTTTCTTTTTTAAAAAAAATATTTATAAAAAATCCTACTTTTCTCCCCCTTCCCATTTGTTTTTGCTGTGCCCACGCTCTTCTTCTCCCCCTCTCAATTCTCCCAATCCCAAGCCCACCCTTTCCCTTTCCCTTGGCTGCCGTCCCCTATTCCTCTCTCACCCACCACCAATCCCAACCCCACACCCCACTTCTAACCCGTTGTCCCCTTCCTCCCACTCCCTCCTCACAAAGTGAGGCAGAAAATCTCTCTCAACAACGCTTTTAAGCACCGAAGATTTCCTAGAACTCTAATCATTTCAAAATACCCAAAAAGGAAAGAAAACCCATCAACATAATCAAATAGTTCAAGAACCCAACATAAAAAATTGTGAGAAAAAAAGAGACGAACTTTCATATAATAATAATGAGAGTATTAATTTTGACATGGCCACCAACAACAGCAATAAAAGGAAGAGCTTCCCAAAGGGACATCCCTTCACCACCATGATCGCCTAATACAATGCAGGCTCTTTGGATTCTATTAACAAGTCCAATCAAGCTGTCTCTTGTCGCCATCTCTTAAGATTATACTATTACATTAATGCCAATAATATAACAATGTCACGTAGTCATTGCAATATGGATTGTTGATTCTTGAGGCTGTCTGGATATGAAAATGTGGATAACAATTGAAAAGAGAAATGGGATTAGTTGGAAGATTGACGATGGTGAGAATGTTGAAACACCTTGTGGTGCGGAAAAAGGAAAAAAAGAGTCGATTTTGGAGAAATCGACTTTGAAGCCTAAAATCGCCTTCAGTAGATTGGGAAATCTCTTCACACATTATCAATATTCTTTTTGTAATCTTCTAGTAAAATTCGACAGATATTTGTGAAAGATTGACTCTTCTCCACATGAGAGACCAAAAATCCAACCTATTTCATAGAAGGGCATTTTTTTCCTCCACAAAAAATAAAAAGGGGAGAATCTTTGACGACCATAGAACACAAGTCCATTGTTGAATTTTCAGATAGATGTACACCACTTCGAGTATGGTTAGAATGGTTTTCAAACACAACTAAACTAATTTGCAAAGGAACAAATTCTGCTCAATTACATTGAAACAATGTTGGACAGGTAGTATAGAGAGATGAAGTAGTTCTAACTATGAAACTGAGTTGTAACATCCAGGAAAATGGAATAAATAGATAATCTTATGCAACTATTATTTTGTAGAAACAAGAGTAGGAATACATAGTTGAACCAAAACAATGAAACCACAATCATCATTATGACCCTTCCGAGTCTAGGCTTGAAAAGATTTGCAGATGCAGAAGAACTGAAACAACCAACAGCACATCTACATGTTAAATCAGAGAATTTTTAGAGGAAAAAATATTTCCTGAATATTCTGTCTATTTTCTTCCTTATTTTTGTTACAATGACCTAAATGTCTATATATACAAAGAAAAGAAAGACTCCTAATAATCCATAAACTCTAATTTAGTTAATTACAAATCATATACGTATATTACAACTAATTTTCATATTTCACAGCTCATTCTCACACTCTCCCTCAAGTTGGTGCATAGATGTCATAAATGCCCAACTTGTCAAGTGAACTGTAGAAGACTCTACTTGATATAGACTTTGTCTACCAATTGGTCTTCAAATCACACAAATGGAAACTGAATCACTTTGGTGTCCAAGTTTTGCTTGATGAAGTGACACTGCACCTCAACATGTTTGGTATGATTGTGCTGAATTGGATTTTGAGAGATATCAATTGTTGCTTTATTATCACAAAACAACTTCATCTCGCCTCTTGGAATGAACCCAATTTTCAACATTAGCTTTTTAAGCCACAGTAGTTCACACAGACCTTTAGCCATCCCTCTAAATTCGGTTTTAGCACTTGACAATGCCCTTTAGAATCAATTAAATGGTCTTGCATTTAAGATTTTTTGGAGGGGGGGGGGGGGGGGAAGGGTTGTGGGGAAAGTTATCAATTTATTTTATATATAAAGAAGGCATAATATACAAAAATAGCCTGAACTTTGGCTCTTGTAACAATTTTAGCCCGACCTTTCAATTTTAACAATACAGTACCTGAACTTTTCAATTTGTAACAATTATAGCCTCGGTCAAAATTGATGACGTGGGTCAATCCAGTCAACCATTAAAGTTGGAAAAAAGACAAAAAAGCCCTCCGATATAAAGCATATAGTTTAAAATTCTAAAATAAATTTTTAAAAAGACAAAAAAGACAAAAATTTAATAAAATTATTTATACTATATAATAAATTTTTTTAAACAAAAAAATAAAATTTAAAAATGAAAATTTAATAAAATTTAGAGACAAAAATGACAAAAAAATTTGAGGTTAAAAAACAAAGTATCTATAAAAAAAAAATTGGAGTTAAAAATCAAAATATCATATAATAATATTTTGTCTGTTTGCATTAAAATTTTTAACAAAATTTTACACAATTTTATTAAATTTTTTCTTTTAAAAAGTTAATAAAAAAATTTAAACTATATCAATTTTGTGCCATTTTTGTCTTTAAATTTTACTAAATTTTCATCTTTAATTTTTTTTTAGTTTAAATTTTTTTATTATATAGTGTAAATAATTTTATTAAATTTTTGTCTTTAAATTTTGTTTTTTTTGTCTTTTTAAAAATTTATTTTAGAATTTTAAACTATATGCTTTATATCGGAGGGCTTTTTTGTCTTTTTTCCAACTTTAATGGTTGACTGGGTTGACTCATGTCATCAATTTTGACCAAGGCCATAATTGTTACAAATTGAAAAGTTAGTCTTGTATTGTTAAAATTGAAAGTCAAATTAAAATTATTCTAGAAAGTGCACCATTTTGTATATTATCCCTATAAAGAATAATCTTGCATAATTCATTGTCTCTTGGTCCATGGGCCGAGTAAGGCACGGTTTAAAATGGGCCTTGTAAGGATATAGTCTATCACAACAGAACTTCCATGTTTCAATCATTTGACCCAATCAACACTGTTCGAAGCCCATCCAGCCCCCAGACAACTCAGTACTAAATGTCCAGCTTTTGGCACTTGTACGTGTTGGAGGCTTGGAGCCCAAACCAATTTTTGTTTTTCCCTTTCTCACAGTATTTTTTAAGCCCAATATAAAAACCCATTAGCCTTCATTAAAGTGGGCTGCCAGCCTGCAACCGGATCCTCATTTGTTCACTGAATCCTCTCTATTTATTTATTTTGTGAATGCTTTGTATTTGTATTCACATCTCTCGTTTTTCTTTTAACAATAACACACAGATTGGCTTCCAAAATGGATTTCAGAACAAAGAAAAATTCTAAAAGTGAACTCTAGTTCTAAAAGAAAAATAGATAATTTTTTTTCCCAAGTAATATTATTTCAGTAAAAAAATTTGATAAATACCTGCTAAACAAAATTTCCATTTAAATTTTTTTTTTCCAAAACAGTATCAATTTTTAAATAAAAGTTTTAAAGTATTCTTATTAATAATAATATGTATAGTCATTATTAAAAAAATAAAAATCCAAAATAATATACTTAATAATTGCATTAATTATATTATATTTTATTTAATAAAAAATTGCACATAATTAAAAATGGACTCTTTTGTAGCACTAAGAGTATTGCATTATCTTTTGGAAGAATTGGGCACTTGGATTGAGTAGAAATGCAGGCTATATTCAATTTTCATCCCAAAAAAGTTCGATGCCTGCCGTGGATGGACACAGCAGGGACAGAGATGCCTGCCGCTGCTGGCAAATTGCCGACTGATCCAACATGCGCTGATCATCTTCGTTTTCGTTCAAGTTAGGATGGATATCGAAACCTTTGGATGTAAACAAAGTCTGCAGCTTCCGTAACCTTTGGATGTAAACTTACGCAGCCGGCAACCACTATCTTCCACCAAACCAAAGTTCCCCGTTACTCCATATGTATGTGTGCTCTACAGTACCACTCACGTCACATGGGATTTCATGGTATTGTTGTCTTGCATGCATGGCCTCTCCTGCGATTTCCTGAAAGTTCAGAATTCAACATCCCGCATAGATTGTGGCGGATTTGTAAGATGATTGATGTCGAGTAGATTAATTAATAGAGTTTGGTGGGATTTACTTTTGCAATAAGATGGAGATGGGGAACGAGGGCGGCTGCCCAATTTTCTCTCATTTTCACTGTTACTAGGGGTGATTAAGGTGCGAAAAAGTCGGCCGTTGCTTGTAGCATCTTTGTAGCTCTGATCTGTGACGTCAACTAATCTGGCTTATCAAATATTTGAATTTTTTTTTTTAGGTATTGCCGTCTCTCCAGCCGGTAGTAGCAGAACTGTCTACCTATTCAACGCTTGCGGCAGTAGTTGGGCGGCGATGCTATTCAACGTCTGCAATTTGGCTCTCATGCATTGGCATGAGGTGATAATTAGAGATTTAGTTCTAATTTCTTTTACCACAGGCCATTTGTAGTGGGCCAATTGAGTTGCGTAATATCATTTTTGTATAGTATTAGTGACCTGATATAACTGGGCTTTTGTACTTTTGGTTGATCCTAGGTTATCTAGGTTTTCAACTCTTGCTACTTTGCGGCTTTCGTCCCGCTCAGCGGGTGCCTTTGCCCCTCGCGGGTTTTTTTTGCCCATTTGAGGGCCTTTGTCTTCATGGATTATAGCACTGTCTTCAGTTGCAACACTACGAAGTTCTCTTAGCCCTTGTGGCTCTGTACATTGGCCATTGTGCCACGTATTAATATACCATCGTTTCAATCAAAAAAAAAAAAGATGGAGATGGGATGTGTAATCCAACCTAACATCCTTAAATTCCTTGTCTTAGATCCCTGTTTGCAAATTTTTGTGTTTGAACTTTTATATAGAAAGAAACTTTGATGTTTCTAATTAGCCGGAATAAATTGGTTAAGGTTTGAGAGGGTGAGGAATGAGTAAGAATTGAGAGAATACTAGAATGGTAGATTTTATCTCATTTATAATGCATTTTTAGATGAAATAAACTTGAAATGGGATAAAATTTTCATAATTTTTTTTTAATTTATTGATCGATTATTTTCTTTATGAGTAATGATTGAGATAGTGACAAATTATAGTGACTTTGTATAGTGACTGACGTGGCAACCATGAAAAGACAAAATTATCCCTCATTATTTGTGTTTTGTAATGAGGATGAATGGATAATTTTGTATTTTCAGGATTATACATCGATTATTATACAACGTCACTATAATTTGTCACTATATCTATCATTACTTTTTCTTTATTTATTCATGGAAACTATCACCCAATCAATACTTATTGCTCAATAGCCCATCATATTATGTTTATTGTCTTAAAAGGAAATCATGTGCTTATTTTCAAGTGATGGGATCAAATTGAAATGTTTGCCACCCATAATTAGAGTTATGAATTTGTTCAAACGTGGAAGTTTTTGACATATTAATAGTGAAATGTGATGTCTTCTCTCAATAAACATATATATATGGGTGAAAGCAATTACTCTTGAAAATAAATCATAATGTATTTTGCAAATTTATGTTGTTCTAATTGAAAATCACAATGATATAAAAAGGCTACTTATGAGTGATGTCAATTGTTTTTTAAATCATTCGAAAACATATTTTGAACTTTTGAACTATTAAAGATAAGGACTAAAAAAGTTTCATTTCAAATGAAAATTGATTCGGATTGAGCAATACTTTTTTTCCCCAATAAAGTAGTAGTATTATATAGGAAGGAAATTATGAGATCTTCTTTCATGCAACAATAATGAAAGCCATATAATTAAAGTTATGAAAAAGACATTAATAATTTCAAGCAAGTGCACAATTGTGGAAAATTTGTACCAACTAATGGAAGTCAACCAGACAAAGATAAAGAAATGATGAAAGTCTGGTCTTGCTTTTTATCCTTGTTACAACTTCTCATAAAATTGGACTTGCTTTGCACTTTGGAAATGATAATAATGTCGTCTCAAATGTTCCCAAGTATGCCCATTTCTATGATAATGTACTAAGGGACAATGGACTTGTAGCCTAACTCGGAATTTGTATACCTCCAAGCTTTCGATATGAAGTAAAACTATGGACATGAGGATGAGAGAAATGGCAACGTTAATGGAGATGAGAGTGGGAGAAAAACACAAAAATAACCATTCCAAACTAATTCCTTGGGTGCAAATTAGTTGTCAATTACTTCTTCTTTTTTTAGGGTGCAAATTAGTTGTCAATTACTTCTTCTTTTTTTTAAAAAAAATTTTCATTTTAAATTTGGTATAATTTTTTTATCGTATCTCAATGCATTATTAGATTTACAAATTTTTATTTTTATTTTTAAATTTTAAATTATACACGATCATTATTAGTGACTTTTTTTAAATAAAAAAAGTATTAAAAGTGATTTTTTAAAGCTTTAAATATAGAAATAGATGTATTCAAGAAATGTTTAATGTTTTTTTAATATATGTTTAGCATTGATTTGAAATTAAATTTCAAAATTTACATTCACTTGTTTGTTTTAAAAAAATATTTATTTTTGATTTTATATAATTTTTTTAAAATTACAATATATAACACATTTAGTATATAATTAAATATATATTTTTATAATTTTATCGTTCAGACGAATATGAAACACATGGATATAAATTATATCTCATAATGAAAGATCAATTTGCTCTACGAACAATAAAGTTATAAGTTATGTAATTATGAATTTTATTAATGATGTGAAGTATTCATGAAATTTGGCCTTAAAAGTAGCCCTTCTACCAAAAGCCAATAATAAGTAAACTGCAAGTCTACAACATATATTATCGAGACATGAGGCGTACAACCTCAATGTTGTAAACAATTTTTGTTTTTTTGGACATTGGCAGGTCACTTAATGATGTAAACTATTCATATATATGTGTGTGTGTTTGCAATTGAGAAGTTACTCAATGGTGTGAACTATTCATAAAATTTGGCCTCAAAGTATCCCATCTACCAAAAACCAATAGTACCAACTAAATGGAAACATATACGGATACGAACCTTACCCCAACAGGAGTAAAACCCGAATCTTACCAGAGTTGTAGGTTCCCAAACCGTCCTTCTTGTTGAACTGCTTTCTTTGAGGCAACATCCAACTCCAACCTGTGAATTGAACCCTACCTATGGCCCTTTATAATCCCGTGAGCAATACCCCAAAACTCCAACGATTTGAAGCTACCCACCGGAACCAAGAAGTACGCACAAAACCTTGAGAGAAAGAAATTCATTCAGCTTTTGAATTGAATCTAATCGACTCTCCCGAATAGGCCCAAACAAGTTCTTTCTTAGAATTGGAAGAAAAGCACGTAAAGCTCTCAAACTTGTAATTTTCTTAAGTCATCTTCAAAGTGGCGGCTGAATGGCCTTTAAATAAGGTACAAGTGTGGCCAAACTGATTCAAAGCCCACTAGGGTTTGGATTGTTTGCCTTTAATTGACAAATTCAGCCCTCTCACTAAATAAATAATTAAATCCTAACCTAAGTAGGACTGGCTTAATAAATAAATCCTATTCCAATTAATATTAGAATTAATATTTTTATAATTATTAAATTATAATGATATTATCTAATTTTCTACTATCGATTTGATCGATTGATCACTGACCCTTTGATTTCACTTATTCAAACTGCGGTTTGATTTGATTCTGACAACACTGCATGAAAGTTAAGGATTGGTTGATTGCTTCATTTTCCAAGTTTGGTCGAAGATTCATATGCTTATTCACTCGGGGATGTGATGTTTCCAATTTGTAGGTGAGTAGAATTTTCAAAAGCCAAGCAATACCATTTTTCATGAACGAACATTTAATTTTAGGTCATGAATAGGCACAATCCCTATAGCTCAAAATAAATTTGTGACTCAAGAACCATATTTGTAATTCAAACTCGCATGGAGATTTAATCAATGGACCAAAGAGGTGAATCTTCTAGTGTATCTTAAAATTTTTAAGTTAGTTTACAAAATTGGAAGAGCAAGATTATGATAAAGAATTTCATATTAGTGTTGTTTTGTGATTAATTTGTTACACTGATGAAAATATTTAGCTTGTATGAATTAAGGGTTTAAATTGAATATACCACGTATAAGGGTTTATTATGGACGTATTGATGAATGGTTTATATAATTGCATTTCTATGAACAATTTGTTAAACATATATATTTCTTATTTGGCGTAACTTGTTACAGTAGTTGAGATGAGGATAAAAATAAATAAAGCACAAATAGAAATAACAAAAGCGTGAAACACCATTTCATTTGCACAAATAATAAAGGTCCTATCCTAAATTGTTAAGAATATAATCATATTCATAGATACATATCTCAAACTTTAAAATATTTCTATTTATTGTGAAGACTATTTAATAGTACAATGTATAATAATAAAAAAATAGAAAAAGTAATGTGTATATAAAATCTTTGTTAGTAAATTATTATCTATTTTATTTAATTATTTTGAAATAGGCCCTGTCAAATTTTTTTAAAGCAGCCCACGTAGTGGAAAAATGGCAAAATTGAAGAATCAATATGTAAAATTAACTAAGTAATGTTAAAAGAAGTCTTTTTCTTCGCATTTAAAAGATGCTAATTGATTAAGGTTTGATATATATTTTATCTTTAATCTTCTAGTAAAATTCGATGGATATAGAAATGAAAGACACGGCAAGTCCATTGTTGAATTTTCAGACCTGTACACCACTTCGAGTAATAGTTAGAATGGTTTCTCCACTATGTTTAATCTTTTTCCTGTTTTCAAACACAGGAAGAGTAGAACCCCAATTATCACCGTCACTTCTTCCAACTCAGTCATAATCTCCAAATTGTCGCGGAACGAGGATCTTCAAATCTGAATTTCCCATGTTCATCTGTTCTTCCTGAATTTGTTTGACTGAACTTGTTAGAGAGTGACTACAGCCAGAGACTTCAATCATTTCAAGAGTTACAGTGTTTTCTAAACAAGATGGAATCTCTTTCAAAGATCCACATCCGTGCACGACTAACTTCTGCAGATGGGGAAATTGATCGTCGGAAGCTGTCCACTTGACAATTCCCAAGGAAGACAATTTCAAGAATCTAAGTCTCGAGAATTCTCCTTCTCCCATATCCCATGTTTCCCCTGAGAAAGATCGATCGAGTAACTTGAGAACCTCAAGATTAGGCAGTTTCCCAATACTCGCAATTTTACTCCAAGGCATCCCAAATCCAGATAGAGTCAGCTTTTTAAGATGTGCTGGCAAACCAAATTCAAAGTCAACAGGTTTTCCGGGTCCAGCAAATCGAGACAACCCAAGTGTTTCTAGCCGACTCAGAAAGTCAGGTACAACAATCCTGTTACAATTCTCAGTATCATCCCAATTCTCAAAAAGTTTACATTTCAGTTTACGGATGTTTGGAAACTTTTTCATTTGCTTCTGCATACTGCCCCAAGAAAAAATAATTACACCTGAACAGCTCTCCAACTCGTACAAATCAGAGGAATCCTCAAGATTTTCAATGGCAAAACTAAAACCCTTAGAAAAACCATTAGAAACTCCAAAACGCATGCCAACGTGAAGATGTCTCAATTTCCTTAGATTCCAGAGTGTATCAAGAAATAAATCAATTCCATATGGTGAATCCACAATAAAAGTTTCCAAGTATGACAGGTTTCCGATGGATGAAGGAATCACTTTTATCTCACCTTGAACAGCCAAATATCTCAACAGAACAAGAAGTCCAATTTCATTGGATACAGAAACCAAAAAAATTTGACCAAGATCTAATACCCTGAGAAGCTTGGAGATGTGAATAACGAATGAGATATCAAAAGCCTTTTGTTTGAACCATTCTGCTTCAGTGAAGAAGAGTAGAGAACGTACACGAGGACAAAATAGCCTCGCCTCCCTGAAATGCGTTGGCTCAGACTGAATGCTTAACCTCCGTACGTTACGTGGCGCATTAAATGCTAAAAGCTCATCATACCCACGTAACTGCTTGAAAAAATTCTCTTCTTTGGCTTTTGTGATGCAAAAATCATGTAGCAAATCATGAATTCGGCAAGCTTTGACACCGCCCTTGGATCTTCGGTTGGAAACCAGAACTAAGCTTCTGCCAATTAAATCTATCAGGTAATCTGTAGCAACATCTTCTATGTTCCTTAACTTAGTCTTTTGAATAAATCCTTCAGCAATCCATAACCAGATCAACCTCTTGGTTGAAACTACTCGGTCTTCAGCAAACATCCCAAAATAAAGAAAGCATGGCTTCAAATAATCTGGTAGATGCTTGTAGCTCAGCTCCAATGTGTTCATGCATTGTGCTGTAGTAGAAAGGATGCCCGAACTTAAACTTTCTAGAATTTCATTCCAATTCTCTTGCTCCATATTAGCTGGAAGTCCAGCTACAATGACAATTGTTAGAGGTAATCCCTTACAATTTTCTGCAATTTGCATCCCAAGTTCATATAATTCTGGAGGACCAGCTTTCGCAAGGGATAACTTCCTTTGCAGTAACTCCCAGCTCTCATTAATGGTGAGTTGACGAAGAAAATGAGGTTCTTCGTCAAGCATGGCACCAGGAGCAACATCACGAAGTCGACTTGTCAAGATAATTCTACTTCCATTAGAATTGTTAGGTAATGACTCTGCCAAGCTATTCCATACTTGAATGTCCCATACGTCATCCAAAAAGATGAGATATCTATTTCCCAGCAACTGACGTCGGAGCTCTTCAGCTAAATCTTGTTCAGTCATTGCACAAAATCTCTCCGGAAGCTCTATAAAGATATGATTAAGAAGCTCAAGTAGCACTTCCCTTCTGTTGAATACTTGAGAAATGGAACACAATGCACGAACATGAAAATGGTACATAAGTGTATTACAGCGGTAAACTTTTGTGGCTAAGGTTGTTTTACCTTGTCCTGGCATACCCACAATAGCTCAATTAGGATCCCCTCCCATTGAAACTGAACTTTATGAAATGGTTAAACTCTGGACAATAACAACTTACCATACTGTTTGATGGTTTTATTGATGAAAGGCATGACTCTCGGGATTATATCACAAGCAAGATTAATGGGGTTTGGACCTTGCTTCTTCATCCATCTTGACAGTCTCCTTGACGTCCCCAAACAAAAGCTTGTAAGAAGTTCCGTGCAAACTGATAGAGTGTATAATTGCATATTTATTGGATCAATTCTCTTGCATTTTAATTGATTAAAATGCTTGTTTATAAGGATATTAATTATTTTTGTGATTAATGGTTAGATGAAGCATTTTTCCTAAAGAATGTAGCTTCACAAGACAAGTGGCACAAGAAAAGCCTTGAATTAAGGAAAAGCAAAGCCTTCAATTAAGGAAAAGCAAAGCCAAATGTCTTGAATCCTTGCCTATAAATAGGCAAGGCTTGGAGACAATCAAGGTATCCCATTTTTAGGCTTTACTAGTTCAATAGAGAGGAAAACAAGGTTTGAAGATGAGAAGGAAGAAGAGGGAATGAATTTTCAGCCACAATTCATCCTTTCATGGAGTGAGCTACTAGAAGAAGAGCAGGCGGGATCAACAAAAGGCGATCATTTGATTTTCTTTGTATTTTCTTTTAATTATGTTTAGCTAAATTTTTATTTTCCAATCAAGTTTAATTAAGGTTTGATTCCAACAATTGTGAGGTTCCGGTAATTTTATTGTTTCTTTTATTCTTGAGTATTTATATATTTTCTATGCTTCATTATATTATTGAATTAAATTGTTAGACAAGAGGCCTATTGTTTGATAGTTGAATTCAATACATAGTCATTTAGAATAATTAATCTTTTGTTGATTGTTCTAATTCAAGTGACAAATAACAACATCGAAAGGTAATCAACGCCTTAGATTGTATGTTATGAAAATATATAATCTAACTTAAATAAACAAGGCGTTAGGGTTTCTTGGTTAGTAATTGGGTCTTTTTGAACCTTAATGCAATTAATAGACATAACTCATGTGAGATCCAGAAGGTTGTGTTTGTTAATTAGAGAAATAACTCATAGGACGGATCCGAAGGTTATCGAAAAAGTAAGAAAAGATTGGTTGTTAGAGGACGGATCTTCAACAACTATAACCAATTTATTCAAGATAAAAGAACCTATCTTTTGAATCAATGATCAATTTGAGGAATCAATACCGAAATTAATTCTTGATTGGAAGCTTCTTCTTATTAATTTTTCCTCATATTTTTAGTTGGTTATTTAATTTGTTTAGTTGTCTTAATTGATTCTTGCTTAGTTTCATAATACAAAATCCCCCCTTCTTTATTTTATTTTGTTCAAGGAATAAATCTAACAAATCTCTGTGGATTCGACCCTCTCACTGCTATCTACAAAGCTGATAGAGTGTATAATTGTATATTTATTGGGTCAATTTCCTTGTATTTTAGTTGATTAAAAAGCTTGTTATTAAGTATATTAATTATTTTTATGATTAATGGTTAGGGTGGAGTATTTTTAGAAAAAAGTAAATAAATAAAGAGAGTATTTAGTAGTTAGAATTTTTATGCTACAAGTGTTTTAAATTTTCGAAGATTTTATATTATTTTCTTATATTAAGATAGGAGTCCACTTTTATTTTTTATTCTTCTCAGAGAATGCAGCCACACAAGTGCGGCCATACAAAGACACAAGTAGCAAATAAAGAAAAAAGGAAACAAGACAAAGGCTACAAGAAGACAAAGCAAATTAGGAAACAAAATAAAAGAAAGCCGGACAGCCTTGGAACAAAAATATACATTCGGTCAAAAGAAACACAAAGAAACTAAAAGACAAGCGGCCCACGTTTTCTTTTCCTAGGGATTGTTGGGTGCCCTTTAAATTGATTCTTTCTTGAAGCAACGTGGGGAGCCGCAGCCTTTATATCCATTTTTTTGGCTGAAGGAAAAAACGACGGCCGCAATTCGGATTTCATTCTTTGCTGGAGAGACGGCCGCGCGGGATGAACATGAACAAAGACGGCGGTGCTTTTATTTTCTTTGTGATTTCTTCTATCATGTCTAGCTAAATTTTTATTTTTCAATCAAGATTAATTGAGGTTTGATTCCAACAATTGTGAGATTTCAGTAATTTTATTATTTCTTTTATTCTTGAGTATTTATATATTTTTTATGCTTCATTATATTATTGGATTGAATTGTTAGACAAGAGGTCTATTGTTTAATAGTTGAATTCAATATATAGTCATTTAGAATAATTAATCTTTGGTTGATTGCTCTAATTCAAGTGACAAATAACAACGTCGAAAGGTAATCAACGCCTTAGATTGTATGTTATGAAAATATATAATCTAACTTAAATAAATGCGTTTCGCAGTTTCTTGGTTAGTAATTAGATGCTTTTTGAATTTTAATGCAATTAATAGACATAACTCATGGATGATCCGAAGGTTGTGTTTGTTAATTAGAGAAATAACTCATAGGACAGATCCGAAGGTTATCGAAAAAGTAAGAAAAGATTGGTTGTTAGAGGACGGATCTTCAACAACTATAACCAATTTATTCAAGATAAAAGAATTTATCTTTTAAATCAATGATCAATTGAAGGAATCAATACTGAAATTAATTCTTGATTGGAAGCTTCTCCATATTAATTTTTCCTCATATTTTTAGTTAGTTATTTAATTTGTTGAGTTGTCTTAATTAATTCTTGCTTAGTTTTATAATACAAACCCCCCTTTATTATTTTATTTTGTTTAAGGAATAAATCTAACCAATCTCTGTGGATTCGACCCTCTCACTACTTTCTACAGAACTTAGCCAGAGAAGGATTAATTTTTGTGATTTCGACACCCATCAAAAGCTTAGCCCAGAGAAGGATTATTTTTTGTGATTTCGCCACCCATCACAAACCTTGTTCCCTGAGAGATTTCTCCAGCTTCTTCGGCTTAAACCAAGCCCAGTTCAAGATTCTCCATCCCCAAATCACCAGAAAAACACTGGACAAAATCGCAACTGAGATATAGAGAATTTCCATTTTCTTCTTTTTACTCAAGTAATTGTCTTACGGAGTAAATGGTCAGAAGTGATTGTTTGTGACGTGGATGGTGGTGGAACAATGGACTGGGAGGATATTACAAGGTATGGTCCACCTGATGACATTTTGTCCTTTTGGGTCTTCTGAAGTTTCCAGATGCAACATCTAAAGATAATTATATATATATATATATATATTCATAATCAATGGCAAAAGGCCAAAAAGGAATCCATCAATTATAGAATGTTCAAAAGGGCCTTTTCTTGATTTTGCTCCTTTTTTTTTTCCCAAAAAAGGTAATTATATCTATTAACAATCACACAATTTCCAGCATACAATTAAGCCAACTGACTTGTTTTTTATCCTTAGCTCAATCAATATTGACTAAGGTTGGTCCCCAATCTACCAAACACAAAATTAATACACAAATCATGCCAAACACAAAATTAACACTCAATTCATGTACTTAAATTCTCCTTCATTTGACTATCTTCCCTTTCTTCCTTCTTAGCTTTTTAATATTCTGTCCATTCAGCCAATGCAAGCTTCACCACAATTCTTTCCTCCCTCCATTCCTTTTCAAAAATTCATAAATTTCTCTTCTTCCATAACATTCACAAAATATATACCGTCAATTACACTCTCTCTTGCCAATCTTCCCCTCTAGATTTAGTGTAGATGCTCTCCCACCACCATTTAAAATTTATTTGTTCCTCTCTAAGTTCCTCCCATCTTATAAAATTTATAGATTTCGCTTTAGCTTAGTTAATTAATTACATGACTAATTAATTATTATGGTAACATTTATAAGATTTTTCATCGAATGCAAATAAATCAAGGTTATACAGTAGTTTTTCTGTTTCCAAACAAAAAAAAGGAATTTTAAAATTTTTATTTGTTCAAAAAGAAAAGAGTTTACCTTTAAAATTTCTTATATTGCTGTTAATAATAACGATAAAATATAATAATTTTAATAGTATCCACACCCAGGAAAGTGGAATAAATAGATCAGCTTTTGCAACTATTATTTTGTAGAAACAAAGAGTAGGAATACATAGTTAGAACCAAAACAATGAAACCACAATCATCATTATGACCCGTCCGAGTCCAGACTTGAAAAGATTTGCAGGTGCAGAAGAACTGAAACAGCCAAACAGCACATCCACAAGTGAATTATAAAGGATCCACAATACAATCTTGGTTTGTTTCAGTCCACTCAAGCAAAAGTTATAATCCATTTCTAAAGCTTCAGCCATCAATCTCTTTGTAAGTGAACACCAACTGGTTCAAATCCACATCAGGAACCATTTCCCAATTGATCTTCTCCCTTTTAAATCCATTCCAAGATGTAGACATAGCTCGAATATTCGCACTTGGAATACAGTTGCAACAAGGGCTGTCTAGACCATAACTGATTTGAAATTTTTACATAGAATGTATTAGGTTATCGAGAGTTGAGATACTTCTGATGATGAAAAGGAGAGGCAGCATCCAGCGAATGAAATACTTTGATAGAATTGAAAAATTACATTGACAATGCACGGTGGTTTTACCACTAAATTCATTTAATAAATAAAAAAGAAAGACGCAACCTGACGACAAACCAGAAGAGTAGAACCCCAATCATCACTGTCACGTCTTCCATCTCAGTCATAATCTTCAAATTGCTGCAGAACGAGGATCTTCAAATCTGAATTTCCCATGTTCATCTGTTCTTCCTGAATTTGTTTGACTGAACGTGTTAGAGAGTGGCTACAGCGAGAGACTTCAATCATTTCAAGAGTTAAACTGTTTTCTAAACAAGATGGAATCTCTTTCAATAATCTACATCTGTGCACTACTAACTTCTGCATACGGGGAAATTGATCATCGGAAGCTGTCCACTTGACAATTCCCAAGGAAGACAATTTCAAGAATCTAAGTCTCGAGAATTCTCCTTCTTCCATATCCCATGTTTCCCCTGAGAAAGATCGATCGAGTAACTTGAGAACCTCAAGATTAGGCAGTTTCCCAATACTCGAAATTTTACTCCAAGGCAACCCAAATTCAGATAGAGTCAGCTTTTTAAGATTTGCTGGCAAACCAAATTCAAAGTCAACAGGTATTCTGCGTCCAGCTTTTCGAGACAACCCAAGTGATTCTAGCTGACTAAGAAAGTCAGGTACAACAATCCTTTTACAATTCTCAGTACCATCCCAATTCTCAAAAAGTTGACATTTCAGTTTACGGATGTTTGCAAACTTTTTCATTTGCTTTTGCATGCTGCCCCAAGCAAAAATAATTGCACCAGAACAGCTCTCCAACTCATACAAATCAGGGGAATTCTCAAGATTTTCAATGGCATAACAAAAACCCTTAGAAACACCAGAACGTATACCCACATGAAGACGTCTCAATTTCCTTAGATTCCAGAGTGTATCAGGAAATGAAACAATTTCCCATGGTGAATCCACAATAAAAGTTTCCAAGTATGAAAGGTTTCCGATGGATGAAGGAATCACTTTTATCCAGCCTTGAACAGCCAAATATCTCAACTGAACAAGAAGTCCAATTTCATTGGGTATAGAACCCAAAAAAATTTGACCAATATCTAACACCCTGAGAAGCTTGAAGATGCGAATAACGAATGAGATATCAAGAGCCTTTTGTTCGAACCATTTTGTTTCAGAGAAGAAGAGTAGAGAACGTACACGAGGACAAAATAGCCTCGCCTCCTTGAAATGCCTTGGCTCAGACTGAATGCTTAACCTCCGTAAGTTGCATGGCGCATTAATTGCTAAAAGCTCATCATACCCATGTAACTGCTTGAAAAAATTCTCTTCTTTGGCTTTTGTCATGCAAAACTCATGAAGCAAATCATGAATTTGGCAGGCTTTGACACCGCCCTTGGATCTTCGGTCGGAAACCAGAACTAAGCTTCTGCCAATTAAATCCATCAGGTAATCTGTAGCAACATCTTCTATGCTCTTTAACTTAGTCTTTTGAATAAATCCTTCAGCAATCCATAACCAGATCAACCTCTTGGTTGAAACTACACGGTCTTCAGCAAACATCCCAAAATAAAGAAAGCATGGCTTCAAATAATCTGGTAGATGCTTGTAGCTCAGCTCCAATGTGTTCATGCATTGCGCTGTAGTAGAAAGGATGCCCAAACTTAAACTTTCTAGAATTTCATTCCAATTCTCTTGCTCCATATTAGCTAGAAGTCCAGCTACAATGACAATTGTTAGAGGTAATCCCTTACAGTTTTCTGCAATTTGCATCCCAAGTTCATACAATTCTGAAGGGCAACCTTTCCCAAGGAATAAGTTCCTTTGCAGTAACTGCCAGCTCTCATCAATGGTGAGTTGACGAAGTAAATGATGCTTTTCATCAAGCATGGCACGAGGAGCAACATCACGAAGTCGACTTGTCAAGATAATTCTACTTCCATTAGAATCATCAGGTAATGACTCTGCCAAGCTATTCCATACTTGAATGTCCCATACATCATCTAAAAAGATGAGATATCTATTTCCTTTTAAATGACATCGGAGCTTTTCAGCTAAATCCTGTTCAGTCATTGCAAAACATCTCTCCGGAAGCTCTATGACAATATGATTAAGAAGCTCAAGTAGCATTTTCCTTTTGTTGAATACTTGAGAAATGGAACACAATGCACGAACATGAAAATTGTACCTGACTGTATTACAGTGGTAAACTTTTGTGGCTAAGGTTGTTTTACCTTGTCCTGGCATACCCACAATGGCAATGATCCGCAACTGCTTTGATCCTCTTGTAAGCCGATCGGTAATTGATGTTGACTCATCATCGAAACCCACGACGTCGTCAATTTTTGGTGCACTGCTTTGTGTGGGTACATGACTAGATTTCATGGCAACTTTGTTCATTTTAAGATCTTGTATCTTGCCCGAGCTAATCTTTGAGGCATGAGTCTTAATATTATTGATGTCTTCTATGATCGAATCAAATAACACTGAAAAAGAATTTGAAATATCTCCTACCACTAAGTGGTCAATGAGAAACTCTACCCTGTATGCAACCTCCAGAGCACGATTCCAAATTGTACGGAGTTCCTCTTGTTCACTGTGCAGATCCACAATTTCCACCAAAATAGATCTTAAGAAGACAAGTTGTTCTTGGATTGTTTGAGTAAAACTTTGGGCATTTGAACCAACCTTACTACTCGTCACGTCCTTCAGGTTTTCCAAAAGATAATCGATAAAACCCAGCTCATTGGTCCTGCAGAAATTGAAGGCGGAGGTTGCTGGATCTTTTTGTTCAACTTGTTTCTGAAATTGCTCAATTCTTTCCAACAAATCTTGGAGCTCAATATCTATTTTGATATCTTTCTGATAAAGTGAGAAGATTATGAGTCCAGCATCACATATCAGAACTCCAATGGAATCCTTCATGTTCTCATCAAACTTGTTCGGCTCCTTAACAAGAATAGTTCTCAATAATCTTAATCCCTCGTACAGTACTTGCGGTTGATCCTTCAAAGAAACCACAGGATTAGTGT
Source organism: Gynochthodes officinalis (assembly GCA_020080225.1). Lineage (NCBI taxonomy): Eukaryota > Viridiplantae > Streptophyta > Magnoliopsida > Gentianales > Rubiaceae > Gynochthodes > Gynochthodes officinalis. The sequence continues at coordinate 6,143,480 of CM034623.1, read as the reverse complement.
CCAGTGGTAGCATCTCCCAAAGATTACACACAAGAGAATCAATGAAATTCTTTATTATTATTATAGGATCATCAATATCATCCATGTCTGAAATGGGAGCCTTTAATTGTCTCAACAATTTTGAGCTAGTCAGAGCTCGAGTGTAAGCCTCATAGATATGAGGATCAATAGGTTTGATCTTCTGCAGTAGTACTGAAGTTTCAGACTGGATTATCTCATTGGCATACCCTTCATATTGATACTTAAAAGAGAGTTGTGCTGCGTTGACTGCAAAAGCTTCAATGGGATTCAACAAATCAAGCAATTGTTGGCTCTCAACCCTTCGCAGCGTGGCAAAGCGGACAAAATTTTTCATGAATTTCATCATCTCCGCCAAGGATTCCATTACTGAAGCTCGTTCCAATCGCCCAAAGTAACTGAGGAGATCCACTAGATTCTCCAAAACGGAATTGGTGATTTCCATAACTTGATCTGTTGTTGGAGAAACTGATTGCGGCAAGAAATCTGTCAAATTGATGTACCATTCTTCTATTTCTTTCTCGAAGGAGTTGATGTCGTCCGTTAATTGCATAATCTTGTGAGCAAGCATAAATATTTTTTCTTCAAAGCTAAGAAAATAAGGGTGTACATTTCTGCGAACCGCTTCTTCAATCTTTACCAGTAGAGATCCCAGACTCCCTTCCTTGTTAGTGTTGTTGCCATCAGTCCTCAGATGCATATCATTGCCCAACCTTCTCACACAGAGAATAAATGTTCGGAGATTCCCTAACCTGTGCATTAGGATCTGAATTCTATTCATAAAATAACTCAACTCGCCCACCCCGGGCAGAAAACCCGAGATTGTTGAATCTATGTTGTTGTGCAGAAACTTCAGATCACCCAAGGCAGTATCAATACAAGCAGTGACGAAGTCCATCTTGATCTTTTGTAAACTTTGCTGGACTTGAATGGGAAAGAAAGTGGAGTGAAAAGAGGAAGATTCTGAAAATCCAAGTGAAGATTTCAAACCAATTTACAAGCTGATATAGGATATTTTACTGGAAATCCAAATAAAACCAAAGTGATCCCAGGTATGTATAATCAGCAGGCTTATGATGAGGTTATTGATGAAGGTGTCTGCAGAAGACTGAAGATACGTTCCACCGGCAGCTGATAGTCACTCATTTTTCTTCTTCCTTCTCCTAGTAAGCCATGCTGTAAAACCCGGGCCGGACCGGAACAAGACGTCGGACCGGAATATTTTTACATATAGTAAATTTAATTTCTGAAAGTAATAGTTTGAGCTTAAATTTTTATAAAACTTATTTTTTATTTATAAAATTTTTAATTCTTTTAAATTGCTCATCTTAAATGTTATATAGGAGAATTTTTACAATTTTTAACATATTCTTCACCTAAAATATTTCTTATATGATTTTTTTCACAATGTTATTCAATTATTCCTTTAAAATTTCATACAACTAATACTAAATTTAAATTTAAAAATACTAAAAACACTATATAATTTATATTTAATACATTTGTAAATTAGAATTAATATTTTTACAATTAATTTATAATCACTAGCATTTCATAATATTTACTAATATTATGAAAAATATTGTTAAAATATTTCTGCAGGAGGTTCTTGGAAAATTTACAAAAATAACACCTTTGACCGTTGAATTTACAAAAATAACACCCTCCTTTTTTTCTTTACGGTTATAATACTTCAAGGCTGTAAAAGACCACAATACCCCTCAAGGCTTCACCTCATCTTCTTCCTTTTTTTTTCTCTGAACCCATTTCATTGATTCATCAAAATTTGTTCCTACACCCCATTGTTTGCACACCTCACTGTTTGTACACTCTATTAAACTATCATCATCAAACAAAAAGGCCGCAATCGTAGAAAACAAATCGCATAATAAATTACAGAGTTGAAATTTGCACGTTTACAGTATTTGAACTGGGTTTGTGAATTTGAAGGAGAGAATGGTTGAACTCGTTTAAATAAAAAAAAGTGTTAAAAGTGATTTTTTTTTAAAGTTTCAAATATAGAAATAGATGTATTCAAGAAATGTTTAATGTTTTTTTAATATATGTTTAGCATTGATTTGAAATTAAATTTCAAAATTTACATATACTTGTTTGTTTTAAAAAAATATTTATTTTTGATTTTATATAAATTTTTTAAATTACAATACATAACATATTTAATATACAATTAAATGTATATATATATATATATATATATATATATATATATATATATGTCGGGGGATAATGTCGAGCCCACAATATATATACCCTACCCCCCTCTCCCCTGGTTCCCTTTAGATAAGTTTTCTTTTTCTCTTTTTTATCAATAAAATAATAGGAATTTTACAAATAGTGATCATAAAATAAAAAATATTTTTTTGAAAGTGAATTTAAGACGAATATGAAACATATGGATATAAATTATATCTCATAATGAAAGATCAATTTGCTCCATTTAAGAATAATAAAGTTATAAGTAATATAATTATGATTTTTTTATTGAAATTTAGTATTTTTTTAATATAGTGGTAGTAATCTAGAAAAAATATTAAAAAATATAAAAATATATTTTAAAAGCGTAATATATAGATAATTTATATTTTTATATTTATATTGGTACTACTACCTGGCAATTCATACAGCGTAAATTAAATAGAATATTATAGAGACGTGAGATGTACAATCTTAATGATGCAAATATATTTTTTTGTAAACTATTCATATATATGTGTTTGTGTGTGTGTTTGCAATTGAGAAGTTAGTCAATGATGTGAACTATTCATAAAATTTGGCCTCAAAGTACCTCATCTACCAAAAACCAAAAGTACCAACTAAATGGAAACATATACGGACACTACAAAATTATAAAAATTACAAAAAGGATTTTCCCGTCTCAAAAAAATATAATTATTAAAAATACCAAAGTCAGTTATTTAACTCGCAAAATGATGCTTCTAACATGAACTTTTGGTTATGCTCTTTTATGTTTTTTTCTTTTTGCTTTTTCTTCGGTCTCCTAGTAAGCCACGGTGTAAAATCCGGGCCAGACCCTAAACCCTAAACCAGACATAGGTCTGATTCTGGTTCTATTTTTTTTTTCAATAACATTAAATATATTAATTGACCAATTGGCAAGAAGTACAAAGCCGAAAAAGCTAATGAAGTTTCGTGGTGTTTGATGAGACCTAACCCATGAAGACAAGTCTCCTAAGGAAGATAAAGCCCACTTAAAGCAGGAAAACAACACAAAACATCCGCCAAAGACAGGACAAAACAACTAGCCCACGGGCCTACAAAAGTGACCGCTAGTCTAACTAGGATCCTAGTTTTATTGAAAAACCTTATTTGATGCGTCAAAACTTTAAGGCTTTGTTTGGAGTCTATTTCTATTTATAAAAAGTTAAATTTTTTCAAATAAAAATAAAACATCCAAATACATTTTTATTTCAAATTTTAAAATTCAAATTTTCCCACTCAAATTCCTCTCACATAATTTTAAAAAAAATTCCCTCTTATTTTTCCCTCCAAAATACTTTTTCTATTAAAAAATACCTACAAAAATTTTCACACATTCCAATACAACTTTTCTCAAATACATCATTGTCCAAACGGAGCCTAAGGCTATGTTTAGATAAAATTTTTATTTACAAAAAAATTAATTGTTATTAAATAAAAATAAAATATTCAAACACATTTTTATTTCAAAATTTAAAATTTAAAAATTTTCACTCGAATTCCTTTTACATAATTTAAAAAAAACTTCCCTCCTATTTTTTCCTCCAAAATACTTTTTCTATCAAAAAATACCCACCAAAATTTTTACACATTCCAATACAATATTTCTCAAATAAAACATAATCCAAATGAAGCTATTTTTACATATAGTAATTTTAATTTTTGAAAGTAATAGTTTGAGCTTAAATTTTTATAAAGCTTATTTTTTATTTATAAAGTTTTTAATTCTTTTAAATTGATCATCTTAAATGTTTATACTGGAGAATTTTTACATATTTTAACATATTTTTCATCTAAAATATTTCTTATACCATTTTTTCACAAAGTTATTCAATTATACATTTAAAATTTCATACCACTAATACTAAATTTAAATTTAAAGATACTAAAAACACATTTGTATATTAGAATTAATATAATTTATCCCTAATACATTTGTATATTAGAATTAAGATTTTTATAGTTAATTTATAATTATTAAATTATAATAATGTCATCTGTTATTTTATTATTAGTTTAACCAGTTGAACACTGACTCCGTGATTGAACTCCGGTTGCATGGAAGTTAAGGATTGGCTGATTGCTTCATTTTCCAAGTTTGGTCGAAGATTCATCTACTTATTCACTCAGGATGTGATGTTCCCAATTTGTAGATTAGTAGAATTTTCAAAAGCCATGCAATACAATTAATGAACAAACATTTTATTTTAGGTCATGAATTGGCACAATCCCTTTGGCTCAAAATGAATTTGTGACTCAAGGACCATATTTGTAATCCAAACTCCCATGGAGATTTAATCAATGGACCAAAGAGGTGAATCTTCTAGGGTATCTTTAAATTAAGTTAGTTTACAAAATTATATGAGCAAGATTATAATAAAAATTTCATATTAGTATTATTTTATAATTAATTTGTTCGACTAATGAAAATATTTAGTTTGTATGAATCAAAAGCTTATATCGAATATCTCACGTATGGAGGTTTACTATGAACGCATTGATGAATGATTTATAGAATTGCATTTCTATGAACAATTTATTCAGCATATATATTTCTTATTTGGCTTAACTTGTTACATTAGTTGAGTTGAGGATAAAAATAAATAAATAAAGCACAAATAGAAATGACAAAACCGTGAAACACCATTTCATTTGCACAAATAATAAAGGTCCTATGCTAAATTGTTAAGAATATAATCATATTCATAGATATAGAACTCAAACTCTTGAGATATTTAATAGGGATTCTAAATCCGGAAAAGTTCCAACCAATTTCCTTACTTTTAGGAATTATTTTACTTTTCTAATAAAATAAAAAACCAACCAAACGTAAAATTTTAATTTTGAGAAATTTAAGTACTTTTCAAGCCAGAATCTGACGACTAAACAGGCCTTTTAGTTCAAAATAAAATTGAGACTCAAGAATCATATTTGTAGTCCAAACTCCCCTGGAGATTTAATCAAATGGACCAAAGAGGTGAATGAAGTATATCTTAAATTTTTTTAAGTTAGTTTACAAAATTGGAAAAGCAAGATTATGATAAAGAATTTTATATTAGTATTATTTTAATTAATTGTTACACTAATGAAAATATTTAGTTTGTGTGAATTAACAATTTAAATTGAATATCCCAGGTATGGGGGTTTACTATGGCCGTATTGATGAATAGTTATACTACCACGTTTCTATTAATAAACTATTCAATATATATATTTTTATTTGACGTAATTTGTTACATGAGGTGAATTGAGTTGAGTTAACGATAAAAATAAATAAATAAATAAATAAAGCACAAATAGAAATAATAAAATTTGAAACACCATTTTATTTGTACCGCTTTGCGGCTTTTGTCCCGCTATGCGGGTGATTTGTGCCCCTTGAGGACTTCTTGTCTTTGTTTTCATGGGTTACTGCGCTGTTTTCAATAGCAACACCACGAAACTCTTTAAGCTTCACGGCTTTGTATCCTGGCCATTGTGCCTGTTATCAATATAATATCGTTTCAGAGAAAAAAAAAACCATTTTATTTGCACAAATAATAAAAGTTGTATGCTAAATTGTTAAGAATGTAATCATATTCATAAATATAGATTAGATCTCAAACCCTGAGATATTTCTATTTATTGTAAATTTTGTGGACACTATCTAATAGTAGGATATATAATAATAATAAAAAGTACTGTGTATATAAAATCTTTGTTAGTTGATTATTATCAATTTTATTTAAATATTTTAAAATAATCCCTGTCAAATTTTTTTTAAAAAAAAAAAAAAAACTAGCCCACCTAGTGAAAAAATGGCAAAGTTAAAGAATCAATATGTAAAATTAACTAACTAATGTTAACAGAAGTCTTTTTCTTCGCATAGCAACAACTATGTAAATCGATGCATTTACAAGACTTGTGGTGGGATGCTAATTGATTAAGGTTTGATATATATTTTATCTTTAATCATGTAGTGACATTTGATAGAGAAAGAAAAGAAAGACACAGCAAGTAACGGTGATTGTGAAAGATTGACTCTTCTCCACATGGGAGACCAAAAATCCATCCTATTTCATAGAAGTGCATTTTTTTTTACTTGACAAAAAATAAAAAGGGAATAATCTGTGACAACCATATAATACAAGTCCATTGTTGAATTTTCAGACAGATGTACACCACTTCGGGCTCGTTTGGTTGGCAGAAAGTAAAGTTAAATGGGAATATGATTTCTAGGAATTTAATTCTAAGGAAAATGAATACTTTTCAAGGGAATTTGAATTTTAGAAATTTAATTATGAGAATTCTGAATACTTACCTATGTTTAGATAAAATAAAAATATTTACAAGAAAGTTAATGTAACAATGAATCACAAATATATTTTAAATATGATTTATTTGGCATGTATGCCTATCATATTATTTCTCTTATTTTATACTAGTGCAGGATTCCCATGCAAGGCATGGGATATCTAATAATTTGTTAAATATATATTGTTAAAAGTTTAGGGAAAACAAAAATTTTAAAATGTTTTTTGAATAAAAAATAAATTTAATAAAAGTATAAAATAATATTTTTTAAATAAAAATACAGATAATGAATTCATAGACTATGGTAGGAAAGTATTTTAAAATAAAACTACTAAATAATGCTTATAATTTAAAAAATAGTATAAAATGTAAAACTCTAAATCATAATTGCATATAAATCATAAAACTAATTGTAAGTTTGACTTTTATCATAATTTGATAATATATATTTCATTATAATATTTTGAAATTCTATAAGTAGATAAATTGAATAATTATTCCCTAAAATTAAAAATATAAAAAAATTAAAAAAATCATAAAGCAAGAGACTAAAACTCTTATAAATAAATGTAAAATGACCCTATAAAAGTACAATTCATAGTGCCCAAAATTCAAAATACCAAAAAAAAAGAAAAGAGTCAAATTAGGGTGGGTGGGGGTAGGGAGTAGATAAGGCCATAAAAGAAGAAAAAAAGAGTAATAGTAATTTAATTAAAGTTATAGATATTATTGCTAAAATTCTTCTATAATTACTATGAAAATAGTAAAATAATTAATTAATTATAAAAAAACATAACAATGAAAATTCAATTATTAAAAGGAATCATAAATTTTATCCATCTTCAAATTGGTAAAAATGAATACATAGTAAATAGATAATCTTTTTAAAAGTTTGTAAGATTTAGAACTTTAACTATATTGTAATTACTAAATATTTATATTAATATTAATATTACGGGATTGTAAAAAGATAATTCAATCCTTAATATTTATAATAATTATATTGAACTAACCGACAAACTTTTTCCTTTTATATAATAGTGATTAATGATAGAGACAACTATTTTTAGTCTTTTAATCAAAATATAATTTGAAATTTCTTAATTTTGTCAATTGTAATATATAATAATATCTAAACCCAAAAAAACCTCATTTAAGATGAAATCAAACCACAATTTCAAAAAATTTAATGAGAAAAAATAAAAAATTACATAATTTTAATTTTTAATAAATTATGAATTTGAATAGAAAAAAGTTTTGAAGTAAATTTTTTTTAAAAAAAATTAAAATTTAAAATAATAAGAATTAAAATAGAAGATTACATGAATAATAATTAAAAAAGATATGTGAGAGTCAAAAGAGAAAAAAAAAAGACAAAATAATATTAAAAAGTAAAAAATATTTTTATTTAAACTAAAATTCTAAAAAAAGTAATCAGAATACCAACTTTTAATAAGCAATTAGAATTCTGGAATATTGCACTTATTTTCCCTATTTCTAAGAATCTGATTATTTTCCCAAAAAATTTAAAACTGAAACAAACACGGAAAAGTAATCAAATTACTTTCCTAAACTAATCAAATATAGGAATTTAAAACTAAGGAAACAAATAATTTTTTTTACCTCTGATTTTGAAAGATTGACACAGCAAGTAACTATGATTGTGAAAGATTGACTCTTCTCCGCATGGGAGACCAAAAATCCATCCTATTTCATAGAAGTGCATTTTTTTTTACTTGACAAAAAATAAAAAGGGAATAATCTGTGACAGACCATATAACACAAGTCCATTGTTGAATTTTCAGACAGATGTACACCACTTCGAGTATGGTTAGTGATGGGTGTCGAAACCATCAAAATTAATCCTTCTCTGGCTAAGTTCTGTAGAAAGTAGTGAGAGGGTCGAATCCACAGAGATTGGTTAGATTTATTCCTTAAATAAAATAATAAATGGGGGGTTTTGTATTATAAAATTAAGCAAGAATTAATTAAAACAACTAAACAAATTAAATAACCAACTAAAAATATGAGGAAAAATTAATATGAAGAAGCTTCCAATCAAGAAATAATTTTGGTATTGATTCCTTGAATTTATCATTGATTTAAAAGATAAGTTCTTTTATCTTGAATAAATTGGTTATAGTTGTTGAAGATCCGTCCTCTAACAACCAATCTTTTCTTACTTTTTTGATAACCTTCGGATCTGTCCTATGAGTTATGTCTATTAATTGCATTAAGATTCAAAAAGTTAATTATTAACCAAGAAACCCTAAACGCCGTGTTTATTTAAGTTAGATTATATATTTTCATAACATACAATCTAAGGCGTTGATTACCTTTCGACGTTGTTATTTGTCACTTGAATTAGAATAATCAACCAATAGATTAATTATTCTAAATGACTATCTATTGAATTCAACTATTAAACAATAGGCCTCTTGTCTAACAATTCAATCCAATAATCTAATGAAACACAGAAAATATATAAATACTCAAGAATAAAAGAAATAATAAAATTATTGAAATCTCACAATTGTTGGAATCAAACCTCAATTAATCTTGATTGGAAAATAAAATTTAGTTAGACATAGGAAAAGAAAATACAAGAAAAACGAAGGATGCAGCTGCTGTTTTGTTCATCCCGTGCTGCTTTTTGTCCTCTGCCCACGTTGCGGCCGTTTCTTCTTTAGCCAAGAATGAATTGCGGCCCTCCTTGTTTGTCTCCAGCAAAGAATGAATATAAAGGCTGCCGCTCCTCTCTGTTGCTTCCAGGAACGAATAAATTTAAAGGGTACCCAACAATCCCTAGGAAAAGAAAACGTGGGCCGCTATTTCTTCAATTGTGTTTGTTTTGTTTTGGCCTTCCGTTTTCTTTTTTTTTCTTTGTTTTTCTTTTGTCTTTATTTTGCCGCACTTGTATCTTTCTTGTTTCCTTTTTCCTTTGCTCTTGTGCTGCTGCAGTCTTTAGGAAAAATCAATAATAAAAATGGGCTCCTATCTTAATATAAGAAAATAATATAAAATCTTGGAAGATTTAAAACACTTGTAACATAAAAATTTCAACTATCTAAATACTCTCTTTATTTATTCACTTTTTTCTAAAAATACTCCACCCTAACCATTAATCATAAAAATAATTAATATCCTTATAAACAAGCATTTTAATTAATTAAAACACAAGGAAATTAATCAAATAAATATGTAATTATACGCTCTATCAGTTAGCATGGTTTCTCCACTCTGTTTAATCTTTTTCCTGTTTTCAAACACAACTAAACTAATTTGCTAAACGACACATAGCACTTTTGCAGAGGAATAAAATCAGCTCAATTACACTGAAACAATGTTGGACAGGTAGAATAGAGAGATGAAGTAGCCTCTGACTATGAAACTGAGTTGCAACATCCAGGAAAATGGAATAAATAGATAAGCTTTTGCAACTATTATTTTGTAGAAACAATAGTAGGAATACATAGTTGAACCAAAACAATGAAACCACAATCATCATTATGACCCTTCCGAGTCCAGACTTGAGAAGATTTGCAGGTGCAGAAGAACTGAAACAGCAAACAGCACATCCACAAGTGAATTATAAAGGATCCACAATACAATCTGGTTTGTTCATTCCACTGAAGCAAAAGTTATAATCCATTTCTAAAGCTTCAGCCATCAATCTCTTTGTAAGCGAACACCAACTGGTTCAAATCCAATTCAGGAACCATTTCCCAATTGATCTTCTCCTTTTGAAATCCATTCCAAGATGTAGACATAGATCGAATATCCGCACTTGGAATACAGTTGCAACAAGGCTATCTTGACCATAACTGATTTGAAATTTTTACATAGAATGTATTAGGTTATCGAGAGTTGAGATACTTCTTATGATCAAAAAGGAGAGGCAGCATCCAGCGAATGAAATACTTTGATAGAATTCAAAAATTACATTGACAATGCACGGGTGGTTTTACCACTAAATACATTTAATAAATAAAAAAAGAAAGACGCACCAGACGACAAACCAGAAGAGTAGAATCCCAATCATCACTGTCACGTCATCCATCGTCATAATCTTCAAATTGTTGCAGAACGAGGATCTTCAAATCTGAATTTCCCATGTTCATCTGTTCTTCCTGAATTTGTTTGACTGAACTTGTTAGAGAGTGACTACAGCCAGAGACTTCAATCATTTCAAGAGTTAAAGTGTTTTCTAAACAAGATGGAATCTCTTTCAATAATCTACATCTGTGCACTACTAACTTCTGCATACGGGGAAATTGATCATCGGAAGCTGTCCACTTGACAATTCCCAAGGAAGACAATTTCAAGAATCTAAGTCTCGAGAATTCTCCTTCTCCCGTATCCCATGTTTCCCCCGAGAAAGATCGATCGAGTAACTTGAGAACCTCAAGATTAGGCAGTTTCCCAATACTCGAAATTTTACTCCAAGGCAACCCAAATTCAGATAGAGTCAGCTTTTTAAGATTTGCTGGCAAACCAAATTCAAAGTCAACAGGTTTTCTGTGTCCAGCAAATCCAGACAACCCAAGTGATTCTAGCTGACTCAGAAAGTCAGGTACAACAATCCTTTTACAATTCTCAGTATCATCCCAATTCTCAAAAAGTTTACATTTCAGTTTACGGATGTTTGGAAACTTTTTCATTTGCTTTTGCATGCTGCCCCAAGAAGAAAAAATTGCACCTGAACAGCTCTCCAACTCATACAAATCAGGGGAATTCTCAAGATTTTCAATGGCAAAACGAAAACCATTAGGAAAAAATAAATTTACGACCCCATGAAGATGTCTCAATTTCCTTAGATTCCATAGTGTATCAGGAAGTGAAACAATATCAAATGGTGAATGCACAATAAAAGTTTCCAAGTATGAAAGGTTCCCGATGGATGAAGGAATCACTTCTATCCTACCTTGAACAGCCAAATATCTCAACTGAACAAGAAGTCCAATTTCATTGGGTACAGAACCCAAATAAAGTTGACCAATATCTAACACCCTGAGAAGCTTGAAGATGCGAATAACGAACGAGATATCAAAAGCCATTTTATTCCAACATTCTCTTTTGGCGAAGAAGAGTAGAGAACGTACATGAGGACAAAATAGCCTCGCCTCCTTGAAATGATGTCTTAACTCAGGCTGAATGCTTAACCTCCGTAAGCTGCATGGCGCATTAAATGCTAAAAGCTCATCATACCCACGTAACAGCTGGAAAAATTTTTCTTCCTTGGCTTTTGTGATGCAAAACTCATGTAGCAAATCATGAACTCGGCAAGCTTTGACACCACCTACGGATCTCCTGTTGGCAACCAGAACTAAGCGTCTGCCAATTAAATTCATCAGGTAATCTGTAGCAACATCTTCTGTGCACTTTAACTTAGTCTTCTGAACAAATCCTTCAGCAATCCATAACCAGATCAACTTCTTAGTTGAAACCTCTTGGTCTTCAGGAAACATCCCAAAATAAAGAAAGCATGGCTTCAAATAATCTGGTAGATGCTTGTAGCTCAGCTCTAATGTGTTCATGCATTGTGCTGTAGTAGAAAGGACGCCCGAACTTAAACTTTCTAGAATTTCATTCCAATTCTCTTGCTCCATATTAGCTAGAAGTCCACCTACAATGACAATTGTTAGAGGTAATCCCTTACAATTTTCTGCAATTTGCATCCCAAGTTCATATAATTCTGGAGGGCCACCTTTCGCAAGGGATAACTTCCTTTGCAGTAACTCCCAGCTCTCATTACTGGTGAGTTGACGAAGAAAATGAGGCCCTTCGTCAAGCATGGCACGAGGAGCAACATCCCGAAGTCGACTTGTCAAGATAATTCTACTTCCATTAGAATTGTCAGGTAATGACTCTGCCAAGCTATTCCATACTTGAATGTCCCATACGTCATCCAAAAAGATGAGATATGTATTTCGTAGCAACTGACGTCGGAGCTCTTCAGCTAAATCTTGTTCACTCATTACAAAATATCTCTCCGGAAGCTTTATAACAATATGATTCAGAAGCTCAAGTAGCACTTTCCCTTTGTTGAATACTTGAGAAATGGAACACAATGCACGAACATGAAAATGGTACCTGACTGTATTACAGTTGTAAACTTTTGTGGCTAAGGAAGTTTTACCTTGTCCTGGCATACCCACAATGGCAATGATCCGCAACTGCTTTGATCCTCTTGTAAGCCGATCAGTAATCCATGTTGACTCATCATCAAAACCTACAACTTCGTCGATTTGTGGTGCACTGCTCTGTGTGGGTACATGACTAGATTTCTTGGTAACTTTGTTCGTTTTGACATCTTGTCTCTTGCCCGTGATAATCTTTGAGGCATCAGTCTTAATATTATCGATGCCTTCCATGATGGAATCATACAACACTGAAAAAGAATTTGAAATATCTCCTACCACTAAGTGGTCAATGAGAGACTCCACCCTGTATGCAACCTCCAGAGCACGATTCCAAAGAGTACGGAGTTCCTCCTGTTCACTGTGCAGATCCACAATTTCCACCAAAATAGATCTTAAGAAGACAAGTTTTTCTTGGATTGTTTGAGTAAAACTTTGGGCATTTGAACCAGCCTTACTACTTGTCACGTCCATCAGGTTTTCCAAAAGATAATCGATAAAGCCCAGCTCTTTGGTCCTGCAGAAATTGGAGGCGGAGGTTTCTTGATCTTTTTGTTCAACTTGTTTCTGAAATTGCTCAATTCTTTCCAACAAATCTTGGAGCTCAATATCTATTTTGATATCTTTCTGATAAAGTGAGAAGATTATGAGTCCAGCATCACATATCAGAACTCCAATGGAATCCTTCATGTTCTCATCAAACTTGTTCGGCTCCTCAACAAGAATAGTTCTCAATAATCTTAATCCCTTATACAGTACTTGCAGTTGATCCTTCAAAGAAATCACAGGATTAGTGTCCAGTGGTAGCATCTCCCATAGACTACATACAAGAGAATCAATGAAATCCTTTATTATTATTATAGGATCATCATCCATGTATGAGATGGGAGCATGTAATTGTCTCGACAATTTTGAGCTAGTCAGGGCTCGAGTGTACGTCTCATAGATATGAGGATCAATAGGTTTGATCTTCTGCCGTAGTACTGAAGTTTCAGACTGGATTATCTCATCGGCATACCATTCATATTCATATTGATACTTAAAAGAGAGTTGTGCTGCATTGACTGCAAAAGCTTCAACGGGATTCAACAAATCAACTAATTGTTGGCTCTCAACCCTTCGCAGCGTGGCAAAGCGGACAAAATTTTTCATGAATTTCACTATCTCCGCCAAGGATTCCATTACTGAAGCTCGTTCCAATCGCCCAAAGTAACTGAGAATATCCACTAGATTCTCCAGAACGGAATTGGTGATTTCCATAACTTGATCTGTTGTTGGAGAAACTGATTGCTGCAAGAAATCTGTCAAATTGATGTACCATTCTTCTATTTCTTTCTTGAAGGAGTTGATGTCGTCTATAAATTGCATCATATGGTCAGGATTCCGAAGAAAATAAGGGTGGTGAATTTCCTGTGCATTTCTGCAAACCGCTTCTTCAATCCTTACCAGTAGAGATCCCAGACTGCCATCAGTCCTCTGATGCACACAGAGAATCAATTTTCTGAGATTCCTAAACCAGTGCATCAGGATCGGAATGCATTTCTGGCAGGTATCAGGGTGAATTTCCTGTGCATTTCTGCAAACCGCTTTTTCACTCCTTACCAGTTGAGATCCCAGACTCCCTTCCTTTTTACTGTTGTTGCCATCAGTCCTCAGATGCATATCATTGCCCAACCTTCTCACACAGAGAATAAATGTTCGGAGATTCCTTAACCTGTGCATCAGGATCGGAATTCTATGCTCGTCCAGATCACCGTAGATTGTTGAATCTATGTGGTTGTGCAGCAACTTCAGATCAGCCAAGGCAGTATCAATACAAGTAGTAACGGAGCCCATCTTTATCTTTTGGAAACTTTGCTGGATTTTCATGGGAAAGAAAGTGAAGTGAAAAAAGGAAGATTCTGAAAATCCAAGTGAAGATTTCAAACCAATTCACAAGCTGATCTAGGATATTTTCCTGGAAATCCAATCAAAATCAAAGTGATCCTGTATATGTATATTGAGCAGGCTTATGCTAATAGGCTATTGAAATTTGTGATAGCTACTCATTTTTCTTTTTCGGTCTCCTTGTAAGCCATGGTGTAAAACCCCGGCCGGACCGGAACCGGACGTAGGTCCGGTCCTGGTTCTATTGAAAACCGATTTGACGCGGCAAAACTTTTTTTTTTTACATACAGTAATTTTAATTTTTGAAAGTAATAGTTTGAGGCTACTTTGAGCTTAAATTTTTATGAAACTTATTTTTTATTTATAAACTTGTTAATTCTTTTAAATTAATCATTTTAAATGTTTATAGTGGATTTTTACAATTTTTAACATATTCTTCACAATTTTTACAATTGTCAATTAGTTTGAACTATTTTGGAGTTAAGAAGAGTCCACTTTTGAGACATTTGATGTAATTCTTAACTTTCACTAACTTAAAATATTTCTCAATTTTATGGGAAAAAAAATAAAGATGGAGATGGAATGTGTAATCCAACCTAACATTCCTAAATTCCTTGTCTTAGATCCCTTTTTGCAAATTTTTGTGTTTGAACTTTATACAGAAAGAAACTTTGATGTTTCTAATTTGTCGGAATAAATTGGTTAAGGTTTGAGAGGGTGAGGAATGAGTAAGAATTGAGGGAATACTAGAATGGTAAATTTTATCTCATTTATAATGCATTTTTAGATGAAATAAACTTGAAATGGGATAAAATTTTCATAATTTTTCTTATTAATATTTCTTTAATATTAATTTGAATTTTATGAAAAAGTATTTGGTTTTAATATACTTTTTGTTTTATGTATGAAAAATAGTAAATTGGAGAAAAATGTGATAAAAGGCAACAATTGAAGACAAAAAGAAAAATCCAGAAACTGCAAGAAGAAAGGAAAGCAAAAAGGAAACAAGTCTTTGGCAATAGGAAACAAAAGAGAATTGGAAAGCAGAGGCAAGTCAAGTGGCGGTTGGACACAAGACTACAAAGAAAAGGAAGCAGCTAGGGAATTGGTTTAAGGAAACAAACAAAAAACTGAAAAAAAGAAGAAGAGGAAGCAAGGCAACCAGCCTCGAGGAAAAGGAAACAAACAGAAAAGGAAGGAAAAGGACAAAGAAAAGAACCAAATTCTACACAAAGTCAAAGTTCAATGGGGAAAGGAAATGGAGAAATTGATTTTGGGAAGAAGAATTTGGAAGGAACCATTCTTGGAAGTCAACCAAAGAAACAAGACAAAATTGATTTTGGAAAAATGAAGGATAAGGAAACAACGTGCAGGACAAGACAGAAAAAGGATATTCGGCCATCTATAAAAAGCAAGTGCAGCCTTCATCTTCACAGAAAGTACTCCACAATTTCTTTCTTTTGCTTAAGAAAATCGTCCCTTTCATGCCTCTTGTTTTTTCTTTCTTTTTAGTTTAGCAGCCGTTTTTCTTCTCTTCACCAAAATTCACGTTGTTGTTTTTTTTTTCTTCTCTTCAGTTTAGTAATTCTCTTAGAAAATTTTAGCAATAATGTATACCACTATGAGTGGCTAAATTTTCTCTTCTAATTCAAGGGAAAATTTGATTTCAATTGTAATCACTGTAAGGTTTTGTTTTTAATTTTATTTTTTTGCTTTTATTCAAATACTTGTTAATTCTTGATTTAATTTTATGAATAATTGATGATTAATTAATCTGACAATTTAATTGTTCATTATTTATTCTATTGTTATTAATAAGTTCAGTGATCCGTAATTGTCATGAATAAATGGACCAAGTAGAAACTAGGTTAAATATGTTTATGACTTGAAATATGCATGCTTAGATTAGGGGAATTAATGGGACAAGATTAATTCACTGCAGCTATCTCGGTGTTTTAATTTTGGTTTAACTGTTTTCATAGTTCTTAATGCTATCATTAAATTGATATGGAACGCTATCGTACCCAGTCAATTAATGGTAAGTTTTGATTTAGAGTGCTGGGCTCGGTCAATTATTTTAGGAAAATGGAAATTTATTATGGTTATCCTAATAAGTTTCAAGTTAAATATTTAAATTTGCAAGAATTTTTTTTTTGTGACCTGTGATCAGTGATGCAATTAAATAATATTGACCTTTGGATTAGAAACTCAGTTAATTGGTAATTCTAGTTATTTTCTATTTTTATTGTTTTAAATATTTGTTTTTATTAATTTTTAGAATTTCCATAGTTTAGTTATCATTCAAAAAAATCCCCATGTTTATTTATTTATAATTTATTGTTCAAGGCTTGGAACTATACTTAGGTTCCCTTGGGACTCGACTTGGTTTGCTACTACTGCAAATTTAATTTGTAATTATTAAGGACCAGTAATTAATTTTGTGGGCTTCGACAAACCTGCCAATTCCCTTGAGGGTAGCTAAGTTGGTGTGACGGGCGAGCACGTAACCGTAAGGTTACGAGTTCAAATCCCTCTGCTGACAACTTCTTGGTTGAGCCTGTCACCGTAAGGTTACGAGTTCAAACTGACAACTTCTTGTTGAGCCTGTCACACATTGCTTGCCTAGTGCGCGGTTTACATCTCCTGTGTTTGTCTAATGCGGTTTGCATTTCATGTGTAGTTTGCGAGCTATTACACAGGAGCGGAGTTTACCCAGTGCGCACCCTTGGTAGCGGTTGCGGATTCCTTAGTCAAGAAAAATGATAACAATGTTGTCTCAAATGCTCCCAAGTATGTCCCCATTTCTATGATCATGTACTAAGGGACGATGGACTTGTTGCCTAACTCGGAATTTGTATACCTCCAAGCTTTCGATATGAAGTAAAACTATGAACATGAGGATGAGAAAAATGGCAACGTTAATGGAGATAAGAGTGGGACAAAAATACTAAAATAATCAATCCAAACTAATTCCTTGGGTGCAAATTAGTTGTCAATTACTTCTTCCGTTTTAAAAAAATAATTCATTTTAATTTTGATATAAAATTTTTATCGTATCTCAATGCATTATTAGATTTACAAATTTTTATTTTTATTTTTAAATTTTAAATCACACATGATCATTATTAATGACTTTTTAAATAAAAAAAGTGTTAAAAGTGATTTTTTTTAAGTTTTAAATATAAAAATAGATGTATTCAAGAAATGTTTAATGTTTTTTTAATATATGTTTAGCATTGATTTGAAATTAAATTTCAAAATCTACATACACTTGTTTGTTTTAAAAAAATATATTTATTTTTAATTTTATATAATTTTTTTAAAATTATAATACATAACACATTTAATATACAATTAAATATATTTTTTTATAATTTTGTCATTCTTTTTTTTTAAAAATTAAACTCTTACGGAGAGGGCACTTATTTGATTTGATTGTTGAATGTAAATATACACACACACCCTTGCTCTCTTGACAAGTTATGCAATTATACCGCATCAAAGCTTTAGATAAGTTTTCTTTTTCCCTTTTTTTATCAATAAAATAGTAGGGATTTTATAAATAGTGATCGTGAAATAAAAAATATATTTTTAAAAGTAAATTTTAGACTAATATGAAACACATAAATATAAATTATATCTCATAATGAAAGATCAATTTGCTCTATTTACAAACAACAAAAATATAAGTAATGTAATTATGAATTTTATTGAAATTTTGTATTTTTTAATATAGTGATAGTAATCTAGAGAAAATATTAGAAAATATATTTAAAAAATGTAATATATACATAATTTATATTTTTATATTTGTATTAGTACTACTACCTGGCAATTCATACAACGTAGTGAGACGTACAATCTTAAAAACCAATATATATTTGTACCAACTAAATGGAAACATATACGGACATCACAAAATTATAAAAATTACAAAAAGTATTTTCACGTTTCAAAAAAATATAATTATGAAAAATATCAAAGTCACAGTTCTTTAACACGCAGAATGATGCTTCTAACATGAACTTGGTTATGCTCTTTTATGTTTTTTTTGTTTTTTTTTTGTTTTTCTTCGGTCTCCTCGTAAGCCATGGTGTAAAATTCGGGTTGGGCCGGACCGAAATCAGACATAGATTCGGTTCTGATTCTATTAAAAAACCTGATTTGACGTGTCAAAACTTTTATTTTTTAAGTACAGTAATTTTAATTTTTGAAAGTAATAGTTTGAACTTAAATTTTATAAATTTTATTTTTTATTTATAAAATTTTTAATTCTTTTAAATTGCTCATCTGAAATGTTTATATAAGAGAATTTTTACAATTTTTAACATATTTTTTACCTAAAATATTTCTTATACCATTTTTTTTTTACAAAGATATTCAATTATACATTTAAAATTTCTTATAACTAATACTAAATTTAAATTTAAAGACACTAAAAACACTATATAATTTATATCTAATATATTTGTATATTATAATTAATATTTTTATAGTTAATTTGTAATTATTAAATTATAATAATGTCATCTATTTTTTTTATTATTAGTTTAACCAGTTGAACACTGACTCCATGATTGAACTCCGGTTGCATGGAAGTTAAGGATTGGCTGATTGCATCATTTTCCAAGTTTGGTCGAAGATTCATCTACTTATTCACTCTGGATGTGATGTTTCCAATTTGTAGATGAGTAGAATTTTCAAAAGCCAAGCAATACAATTAATGAACAAACATTTTATTTTAGGTCATGAATTGGCACATTTCCTTTGGCTCAAAATCAATTTGTGACTCAAGTACCATATTTGTAATCCAAACTCCCATGGAAATTTAATCAAATGGACCAAAGAGGTGAATCTTCTAGTGTATCTTTAAATTTTTAAGTTAGTTTACAAAATTAGATGAGCAAGATTATAATAAAGAATTTCATATTAATATTATTTTATAATTAATTTGTTAGACTAATGAAAATATTTATTTTGTATGGATCAACAACTTATATTGAATATCTCATGTATGGGGGTTTATTATGAACGCATTGATGAATAGTTTATATAATTTGTTCAGCATATATATTTTTTATTTGGCGTAACTTGTTACATTAGTTGAGTTGATGATAAAAATAAATAAATAAATAAAGCACAAATAGAAATAACAAAAGCATGAAACACCATTTCATTTCCACAAATAATTAAGGTTCTATCCTAAATTGTTAAAAATATAATCATATTCGTAGATACAGATCTTAAACTCTAAAATATTTCTATTTATTTCGCATGTATGTACACCATCGCGTATGGTTTGAATGGTTTTTCACTCTGTTTAATCTTTTTCCTGTTTTCAAACACAACTAAACTAATTTGCTAAACGACATAGAAGAGCACTTTTGCAGAGGAATAAATTACGCTCAATTACATTGAAACAATGTTGAGCAGTAGAATAGAGAGATGAAGTAGTTACGACTATGAAACAGAGTTGCAACATCCAGAAAATGGAATAAATAGATCGACTTTTGCGACTATTATTTTGTAGAAACAAAGAGTAGGAATACATAGTTGAACCAAAACAATGAAACCACAATCATCATTATGACCGTCCGAGTCCGGACTTGAGAAGATTTGCAGTGCGGAACCTAAATGAAAGCAAAGGCACATCCACAAGTGAATTATAAAGGATCCACAATACAATCGGTTTGTTTCACCACTCAAGCAAAAGTTATAATCCATTTCTAAAGCTTCACCATCAATCTCTTTGTAAGTGAACTCCAATGGTTCAAATCCAATTCCTAACCATTTCCCAATTGATCTTCTCCTTTGAAATCCATTCCAAGATGTAGACATAGCTCGAATATCCGCACTTGGAATACTGATTGCAACAAAGTATCTTGACCATAATCGACTTGAAATTTTTACATAGAAAGTCTTAGGTTATCGAGAGTTGAGATACTTGATGATGAAAAGAGGCGACATCGGTGAATGAAAAACTTTGATAGAATTCAAAAATTACATTGACAATGCACGGGTGGTTTTACCACTAAATTCATTTAATAAAAAAAAAAAGAGAGACGCACCTTGTCAGTTGATGAATTGCAAGGGTCATTGCTGCTGCATGAACAACGAATTAATGGCAAATTGGATGAATCCCATGAAAAGGAGCCTGTGGATAAGGCGTTGCAAGCTGTGAAAATTCAGACTGCTAAGGAGAAAAGCAGTGAAGATTCGTCAAATAGTGCTGCTTCTGGTGGTCGTGGTCAGAATTTCAAAGGTCGTGGACGTGGAAGAGGTAACTCTCGTGGTCGCGGTAGAGGTAACAATTCCTCCCAACAAAGAGGCAATTTTTATAATTCCAACAATAATCAGCAAAAAGGGCCTCAATGTTTTAATTGTGGTAAAGTAGGCCATATCCAAAAGAATTGTTGGTCTAATAAATCAGAAAATAAGGATATTAGTGCTAATGTTGCTGAAGATTCTGGTGAAAAGCATGAGACAATCTTATTTTCTGCTGGTGTGGTTGGGGAGTCTAAAAATAACATGTGGTATGTTGACTCTGGATGTAGTAACCACATGACTGGAAAGAAGGAATTATTTAAAAATTTGGATGAGTCATTTAAATCCACTGTTCGTTTTGGTAATAATCATGAAGTGCCTGTATGTGGTAAAGGAGATATTCTTATTACCTTGAAGAATGGTGCAAAAAGTGCTGTAGCTGATGTGTTTTATGTGCCTGCTTTGCATCAAAATCTCTTGAGTTTGGGTCAACTTCAAGAGAAGAATTATGATTTACGTTTTCGAAAACGTGTCTGCACCATCACTGATGATAGATTGGGTTTGATTGCAAAGGTGAATATGACCAATAGCAGATTATTTCCGATTACTTTGAATTGTGGTGATTCACCTTGCTTTAACTTGATTGAAGTTGATGACATTTGGTTGTGGCATATGAGATTTGGGCACTTTCACTTCCGTGGATTGCAGTTTTTGGCTAAGAATAGCATTGTTTTTGGGCTGCCTTCCATCAACTTTCACCATAGACAGTGTGAGTCTTGTATTTTGGGTAAGAAGCATCGAGACCCATTTCCTAAAGGCGAGGCTTGGAGAGCAAAAGAACCTTCTGACTCATTCACTCGATCTATGTACGTGGATGTTCCTTCTAATGGAGGTAATAAGTATTTTATTACTTTCATTGATGATTTCATGAAAGGCACAGGTTTATTTTACGAAGAATAAGTCGATGCTTGTGACACTTTTAAAAGTTTTAAAGTTTATGTTGAAAAACAAAGTGGTTACTCCATCAAAACTCGAGAAGCGATAGAGGCACGGAGTATACGATGTGATGATTTTTGGCACAAGTAGGATTAAGCATCGATGACAACAAGGTACACTCCTCAGCAGAATGGTGTTGCAGAAAGAAAGAACAGAACTGTGATGGATATGGTGCGATCAATGATGGTTGCCAAACACATGCCCAAGGGTTTCTGGGCAGAAGCAGTTTCATGTGGTATCTATTTATTAAATAGATGTCCTACTAGATGCAATGGTGGGAAGACCCCTTATGAGGTTTGGTCTGGTAAAAAGCCAAATATCTCTCATCTTAGAGTATTTGGTTGTTTGGCATATGCACATGTTCCAGATGCTCTTAGAAAGAAACTGGATGATAAGGCGGAGAAGTGTATTTTTATTGGTTACAGTTCTGAGACTAAAGGGTACAAGTTATACAACCCTGTGACAAAGAAGATTAACTTTAGTAGAGATGTGAATTTTGATGAGAAAGGTGTCTGGGATTGGTCAGAAAAAGGGTTAGATGATTCGGTTAATCATCTTCCTCAACCTTCATACTTTTATGATAATGATGATGAGGTCAATCGGTCAAAGTACGAAAGACAACTAGTTTCTACTCAACCTATTCTGTGCGATGCAGTGGCCACAAAGACAAAGACGTCTACCCGGCTTCGTTTGCGGGATTATGTTGTTGAGGTCACACTCAAAATTTATCAGCGAAGATGTTGTTAATTTTGCTCTCTTTGCGATTGTGACCCGTTACTTTTGAAGATCTTTGTTCGTGAGGATCATCGGAAGAAAGCAATGGCTAATGAAATTCATGCCATTGAAAGAATGATACTTGGGAGCTCACAAATCTTCCAGTGGTAAGAAACCCATTGGTGTCAAGTGGGTTTACAAGGCGAAGTACAAGCTGATGGAGAAGTAGATGATTCAAAGCGCGGTTGGTTGCTAAAGGTTATAAACAAAAACCGGCATCGATTATTTTGAGGTATTTGCGCTTTGTTGCTCGGCAATCTTTGTTCGTTTAATTATTTCCTTATTGCTCAAAATGGTTGGAAAATACATCAAATGGATGTAAAGTCTGCGTTTTTGAATGGTATACTTGAAGAAGAAGTGTACGTTGAACAACCTGCAGGATTTGTGAAGAAAGGTCAAGAAAATAAGGTGTACCGTTTGAAAAGAGCCCTTTACGGCTTGAAGCAAGCTCCAAGAGCGTGGTACACCCGTATTGATTCTTTCTTCGTTGACAGTGGTTTTCAACGCTGTCCTTTTGATCATACTTCATATGTGAAGACATCTTCTCATGGTGCGGTTGTTATCGTATGCTTATATGTGGATGATCTAATATTTATTGGGAATAATCCCCAGATGATTGCAGTCTGGGGAGGTTATGATTCGACGATTCGAGATGACGGACATGGGTCTTATGTCATACTTCCTTGGAATTGAGGTTTCGCAGATCGATCAAGGCATTTTTATTTGTCAAAAGAAATATCGGAGATATTTTGAAGAAGTTCAAGATGGACGGTGCAAAACCAATCTTGACTCCAGCTGAAGAACGATTGCGTTTGACCAAAGATGGGACTGGCACTTGTGTGGATTCTACTTATTTTAAAAGTTTGGTAGGGAGTTTGAGATACTTGACAGCTACAAGACCTGATATCAATTTCAGTGTCGGCTTAATAAGTAGATTTATGGAGAATCCACGTCAGTCTCACTTACAGGCAGCTAAGAGAATTTTGAGATACATTAAAGGTACTCAAGGTGATGGAATTTTTTATGCAAAAAGTGATCCTATTGATCTTCTTGGATTCACTGATAGTGATTGGGCTGGTGACACTGTGGAGAGAAAGAGTACTTCTGGTTATGCTTTCTTTATTGGATCCGGTATATTTTCGTGGAGTTCAAAGAAGCAACCAGTTATAGCGTTATCTACAGCGGAGGCAGAATACATTGCAGCGGCTAGCATTGCTACTCAAGCATTGTGGCTTAGAAGGATGCTAGATTTTCTTCAACATAAGCAAGATGGAGCAACTACTATCTTGTGTGATAGTACGTCAGCAATAAAGATGACGAAGAATCCAGTGTTTCATGGTCGAAGCAAGCATATCGACATCAAATTTCACTTCATTCGTGATTTGGTTCAACGAAAGGAAATTGTGATTGATTATTGCAAGACCGAAGAGCAAGTAGCTGATATTTTCACGAAAGCGTTGAAGATGGATTCGTTTATGAAGTTGAAGAAAATGCTAGGCATAATAAGTTACGAAAACTTAGTTTAAGGGAGGCAATGTAGTAGAATTAAACTAAGTATCCTAGTATCCTATTGGATTTATAATTTGTAATTTAATAATTCTATTAGATTTAGAATTATTAATCATATTGGGTTTTGGTTAGTAGTTACCAAATCCAATAGATATAGGGTTTAGTTGAGTCCTATAAATAGGACATGTTATTCATGTTTTAAATATAGAGAAAACAGAGAAATAAACCTAGAGACACAAAATTCAGCCGGCGTCCTTTTAGCCGCACAGTTTTTGTCTTGATCAATTTTGCTCCGCTGCTGCCCAAGTTTTGCATTCAATTGATAAAACATTCTTTTGTTGTTGTGGGCCCGAGAATACCAATTTATTGCTTTGCTTGTTCTTTCCTTGGCCGAAAGTCAACAAATACAAATTCAAGCAATTGTTTGCTTGTGTGGGTCCATCGTGATTGACTTGCAAGTTTCACTCCAGAATCTATTTTATACTACATAGCTGTTGGTTGTTTACTTCAAGGCCAAACTTTCTCCTAGCCGATCAATTGCTTGGTCCAATCCTTGAGTTGACCGAACTTCTTCTCGGTTAATTTGATTGTTGAAGCCAACTTCCTATATCAATTTCTCCTTGAATTGTTTTCTTTGTGAGTCACGGGTTTTGGTGAGGTTTTGGGATTTATTGATTTTTGATCCCAACAACCTGACGACAAACCAGAAGAGTAGAACCCCAATCATCACTGTCACGTCTTCCATCTCAGTCATAATCTTCAAATTGCTGCAGAACGAGGATCTTCAAATCTGAATTTCCCATGTTCATCTGTTCTTCCTGAATTTGTTTGACTGAACGTGTTAGAGAGTGGCTACAGCGAGAGACTTCAATCATTTCAAGAGTTAAACTGTTTTCTAAACAAGATGGAATCTCTTTCAATAATCTACATCTGTGCACTACTAACTTCTGCATACGGGGAAATTGATCATCGGAAGCTGTCCACTTGACAATTCCCAAGGAAGACAATTTCAAGAATCTAAGTCTCGAGAATTCTCCTTCTTCCATATCCCATGTTTCCCCTGAGAAAGATCGATCGAGTAACTTGAGAACCTCAAGATTAGGCAGTTTCCCAATACTCGAAATTTTACTCCAAGGCAACCCAAATTCAGATAGAGTCAGCTTTTTAAGATTTGCTGGCAAACCAAATTCAAAGTCAACAGGTATTCTGCGTCCAGCTTTTCGAGACAACCCAAGTGATTCTAGCTGACTAAGAAAGTCAGGTACAACAATCCTTTTACAATTCTCAGTACCATCCCAATTCTCAAAAAGTTGACATTTCAGTTTACGGATGTTTGCAAACTTTTCATTTGCTTTTGCATGCTGCCCCAAGCAAAAATAATTGCACCAGAACAGCTCTCCAACTCATACAAATCAGGGGAATTCTCAAGATTTTCAATGGCATAACAAAAACCCTTAGAAACACCAGAACGTATACCCACATGAAGACGTCTCAATTTCCTTAGATTCCAGAGTGTATCAGGAAATGAAACAATTTCCCATGGTGAATCCACAATAAAAGTTTCCAAGTATGAAAGGTTTCCGATGGATGAAGGAATCACTTTTATCCAGCCTTGAACAGCCAAATATCTCAACTGAACAAGAAGTCCAATTTCATTGGGTATAGAACCCAAAACAATTTGACCAATATCTAACACCCTGAGAAGCTTGAAGATGCGAATAACGAATGAGATATCAAGAGCCTTTTGTTCAAACCATTTTGTTTCAGAGAAGAAGAGTAGAGAACGTACACAAGGACAAAATAGCCTCGCCTCCTTGAAATGCCTTGGCTCAGACTGAATGCTTACCCTCCGTAAGTTGCGTGGCGCATTAAATGCTAAAAGCTCATCATACCCACGTAACTGCTTGAAAAAATTCTCTTCTTTGGCTTTTATCATGCAAAACTCATGAAGCAAATCATGAAGTTGGCAAGCTTTGACACCGCCCACGGATCTTCGGTCGGAAACCAGAACTAAGCTTCTGCCTATTAAATCCATCAGGTAATCTGTAGCAACATCTTCTGTGCTCCTTAACTTAGTCTTTTGAATAAATCCTTCAGCAATCCATAACCAGATCAACCCCTTGGTTGAAACAACTCGGCCTTCAGCAAACATCCCAAAATAAAGAAAGCATGGCCTCAAATGATCTGGTAGATGCTTGTAGCTCAGCTCCAATGTATTCATGCATTGTGCTGTAGTAGAAAGGATGCCCGAACTTAAACTTTCTAGAATTTCATTCCAATCCTCTTGCTCCATACTAGCTAGAAGTCCAGCTACAATGACAATTGTTAGAGGTAATCCCTTACAATTTTCTGCAATTTGCATCCCAAGTTCATACAATTCTGAAGGGCAACCATTCCGAAGGGATAACTTCATTTCCAGTAACTTCCAGCTCTCATCAATGGTGAGTTGACGAAGTAAATGATGTTCTTCATCAAGCATGGCCCGAGGAGCAACATCACGAAGTCGAGTTGTCAAGAGAATTCTACTTCCATTAGAATCATCAGGTAATGACTCTGCCAAGCTATTCCACACTTGAATGTCCCATACATCATCTAAAAAGATGAGATATCTATTTCCTTTCAAATGACGTTGGAGCTCTTCAGCCAAATCTTGTTCAGTCATTGCAAAACATCTCTCCGGAAGCTCTTTAACAATATGATTAAGAAGCTCAAGTAGCACTTCCCTTCTGTTGAATACTTGAGAAATGGAACACAATGCACGAACATGAAAATGGTACATAACTGTATTACAGAGGTAAACTTTTGTGGCTAAGGTTGTTTTACCTTGTCCTGGCATACCCACAATGGCAATGATCCGCAACTGCTTTGATCCTCTTGTAAGCCGATTGGTAATTGATGTTGACTCATCATCGAAACCTACAACTTCGTCAATTTTTGGTGCACTGCTTTGTGTGGGTACATGACTAGACTTCTTGGTAACTTTGTTCCTTGTGATATCTTGACTCTTGCCTGTGATGATCTTTGAGGCATCAGTCTTAATATTATTGATGTCTTCCATGATGGAATCATATAACACTGAAAAAGAATTTGAAACATCTCCAACCACTAAGTGGTCAATGAGAAACTCTACCCTGTGTGCAACCTCCAGAGCACGATTCCAAAGAGTACGGAGTTCCTCCTGTTCACCGTGCAGATCCACAATTTCCACCAAAATAGATCTTAAGAAGTAAAGTTTTTCTTGGATTGTTTGAGTAAAACTTTGGGCATTTGAACCAGCCTTACTACTTGTCACGCCCATCAGGTTTTCCAAAAGATAATCGATAAAACCCAGCTCATTGGTCCTGCAGAAATTGAAGGCGGAGGTTGCTGGATCTTTTTGTTCAACTTGTTTCTGAAATTGCTCAATTCTTTCCAACAAATCTACGAGCTCAATATCTATTTTGATATCTTTCTGATAAAGTGAGAAGATTATGAGTCCAGCATCACATATCAGAACTCCAATGGAATCCTTCATCTTCTCATCAAACTTGTTCGGCTCCTTAACAAGAATAGTTCTCAATAATCTTAATCCCTCGTACAGTACTTGCGGTTGATCCTTCAAAGAAACCACAGGATTAGTGTCCAGTGGTAGCATCTCCCAAAGATTACACACAAGAGAATCAATGAAATTCTTTATTATTATTATAGGATCATCAATATCATCCATGTCTGAAATGGGAGCCTGTAATTGTCTCGACAATTTGGAGCTAGTCAGGGCTCGAGTGTAAGCCTCATAGATATGAGGATCAAAGGGTTTGATCTTCTGCAGTAGTAATGAAGTTTCAGACTGGATTATCTCATTGGCATACCCTTCATATTGATACTTAAAAGAGAGTTGTGCTGCGTTGACTGCAAAAGCTTCAATGGGATTCAACAAATCAAGTAATTGTTGGCTCTCAACCCTTCGCAGCGTGGCAAAGCGGACAAAATTTTTCATGAATTTCATCATCTCCGCCAAGGATTCCATTACTGAAGCTCGTTCCAATCGCCCAAAGTAACTGAGGAGATCCACTAGATTCTCCAAAACGGAATTGGTGATTTCCATAACTTGATCTGTTGTTGGAGAAACTGATTGCGGCAAGAAATCTGTCAAATTGATGTACCATTCTTCTATTTCTTTCTCGAAGGAGTTGATGTCGTCTGTTAATTGCATAATCTTGTGAGCATGCAAAAATATTCCCTCTTGAAAGCGAAGAAAATACGGGTGTACCTTTCTGCGAACCGCTTCTTCAATCCTTACCAGTAGAGATCCCAGACTCCCTTCCTTGTTAGTGTTGTTGCCATCAGTCCTCAGATGCATATCATTGCCCAACCTTCTCACACAGAGAATAAATGTTCGGAGATTCCCTAACCTGTGCATTAGGATCTGAATTCTATTAATAAAATAACTCAACTCGCCCAACCCGGGCAGAAAACCCTCCATTGTTGAATCTGTGTTGCTGTGCAGAGACTTCAGATCACCCAAGGCAGTATCAATACAAGCAGTGACGAAGTCCATCTTGATCTTTTGTAAACTTTGCTGGACTTGAATGAGAAAGAAAGTGGAGTGAAAAGAGGAAGATTCTGAAAATCCAAGTGAAGATTTCCAACCAATTTACAAGCTGATATAGGATATTTTACTGGAAATCCAAATAAAACCAAAGTGATCCCAGGGTATGTATAATGAGCAGGCTTATGATGAGGTTATTGATGAAGGTGTCTGCAGAAGACTGAAGATACGTTCCACCGGCGGCTGATAGTTACTCATTTTTCTTCTCCCGCCCCCTTGGCCCCTGTAAGCCATGGTGTAAAACCGGACCGGACAGGAACCGGACATAGGTCCGGTCCTGGTTTTATTAAAAAACCGGTTTTGAAGGATCCGATTGAACCGAGTCAAAACTTTTATTTTATACATAAAGTAATTATAATTTTTAAAAACTATAATTTGACATTAAGGGCGTGTAACTGTATAGACAGCATTATTTTTATATTTTTTAACATATGTTGGTGAGATAAGAGTTGTATTAGAAATTGTAAATTTGTAATGAAAAGCATAAAAATATATTTTAAAAGGCAAATCAGACAAGTTTTAAATTTTTATAAAATTTATTTTTTTATAAAGTTTTAAATTCTTTCAAATTGACTCTCTAAAATGTTTATACATGAGAATTTTTACAATTTTTAGCATATTTTTCATCTAAAATGCTTTTTATACTATTTTTTTTCAAAATTATTCAATTATATATTAAGAATTTCATACAACTTATATTAAATTAAACTTAACTATACTAGAAACATTAAATAATTTATCTCTAATATATTTGTATATTAATATTAATATTTTTATAATTAATTTAAATTTATTAACAGTCGGATTGATTGACCCTAACTTTTGATTTTACCGGGTTTACGTTCTAACAACACTGCTTGTAAGTTAAGGATTGGCTGATTGCTTCATTTTTCAGGTTTCGTGGAAGATTCATCTACATATTCACTCCGGATGTGATGTTTCCAATTTCTAAATGAGTAGAATTTTCAAAGAAGTGCAATTTTTTTCCCCTTGACAACAAAGAAAAAGAGGATAATCTTTGACGACAATACAACACAAGTCCATTGTTGAATTTTCAGACAGATGTACATCAATTCGAGTATGGTCAGAATGGTTTGTCTACTCTTTTAACATATATAGAAATCCTGAAAACAATTTTCTCATGATCAAGGTGCAATATTTATGGATGTTTTAGAGTACAGATTGCTCAGCATTAACCGAGCACCATGCTGGGGTTGAAGAGTGATCACTGTGCATGGAACATTTGTATAGGATGGAGAGAGCTCGAAAGACTATATGCAAAACTAATGTTC
Organism: Gynochthodes officinalis; assembly: GCA_020080225.1. Classification (NCBI taxonomy): domain Eukaryota; kingdom Viridiplantae; phylum Streptophyta; class Magnoliopsida; order Gentianales; family Rubiaceae; genus Gynochthodes; species Gynochthodes officinalis. The sequence continues at coordinate 6,113,481 of CM034623.1, read as the reverse complement.
AATACATACAATTATAGAATGTCCAAAAGGTCCTTTTCTTGATTTTGCTTTAGCTTAGTTAATTCTCATATTAACATTTATAAGATTTCTCGTCCAATGTTAATGAATTAAGGTTATCTAGTACTTTTTTCTGTTTTTAATTAAGTGTATAATTTTATATTTTAATCCTTATTTTTTAATTTGAATTATATATTATTATTATTATTAATAGAGGTAATACAAGAATTTTATCTGGAAATAAACTTTTTTGGGGACAGAAAGTTTTTCAAGTTATTCTTTTTTAAAGATAGATGGAGTATATCCAATTAAATATATAAATGTTTTTGGAAATAGAAGGAATATATATATATATATATATATATATATATATATATATATATATATATATTTATATATATCTCTTTCCAATTTATTTGAAGTATTTAATGAATAGAGATAGAAAGACAAAGACGGCTAGTAATTTTTGAGTGTGAAACAATAACAATTCGTTTACTTGCTGTCCCCTCTCTGGGGGCCCAAAATCCAATTTATTTCCAAGAGCTGATTTTTTATTTTTTTATTTTTTTCTGAAGAAAGGGTTAAACTGTGAGGATAATCAGTTGTCGCACCTTCCTTTACGGTTAAGATCACATGCTACAAAAAGTAATGAGTCTTTGGAAATTATGCTTTGTAAAGTTTGTTATTGCAATTTCTAGATGAGTAGAATTTTCAAAAGCCAAGCACTACAGTTAATCAACAAACATTTTATTTTAGGTCATGAATTGGCACAATACCTTTAGTTCAAAATAAAATTGTGACTCAAGAATCATATTTGTAATCCAAACTCCCATGGAGATTTAATCAAATGGACCAAAGAGGTGAATCTAGTGTATCTTTAAATTTTTAAGTTAGTTTACAAAATTAGATGAGCAAGATTATAATAAAGAATTTCATATTAGTATTATTTTATAATTAATTTGTTAGAGTAATGAAAATATTTAATTTGTATGAATCTACAGCTAATATTGAATATCTCATCTATGGGGGTTTATTATGAACTCATTGATGAATAGTTTATACAATTTTTTCAGCATATATATTTCTTATTTGGCATAACTTGTTACATTAGTGATAGAGTGTATAATTGCATATTTATTGGATCAATTCTCTTGTATTTTAATTGATTAAAATGCTTGTTTATAAGGATATTAATTATTTTTGTGATTAATGGTTAGATGAAGCAATTTTCCTAAAGAATGTAGCCTCACAAGACAAGTGGCACAAGAAAGACACAATTGAGGCCACCAAATTCCACAACAAAATGTTGGCCATTAAGGAAAAGAAAAGCCTTGAATTAAGGAAAAAAAAAGCCTTGAATTAAGGAAAAGCAAAGCCTTGAATTAAGGAAAAGCAAAGCCTTGAATTAAGGAAAAGCAAAGCCTTGAATTAAGGAAAAGCACAACCAAATGTCTTGAATCCTTGCCTATAAATAGGCAAGGCTTGGAGACAATCAAGGCATCCCATTTTTAGGCTTTCCTAGTTCAATAGAGAGAAAAACAAGGTTTGGAGATGAGAAGGAAGAAGAAGAAATGAATTCTCAAGCCACAATTCATCCTTTCATGGAGTGAGCTACGGCGGAAGAAGACGAAAGCCGCACGAATTGACAAAAATGGCAGTCATTTGATTTTCTTGTATTTTCTTTTAATTATGTTTAGCTAAATTTTATTTTCCAATCAAGTTTAATTAAGGTTTGATTCCAACAATTGTGAAGTTCCGGTAATTTTATTATTTCTTTTATTCTTGAGTATTTATATATTTTCTATACTTCATTATATTATTGAATTGAATTGTTAGACAAGAGGCCTATTGTTTGATAGTTGAATTCAATATATAGTCATTTAGAATAATTAATCTTTGGTTGATTGTTCTAATTCAAGTGACAAATAACAACATCGAAAGGTAATCAACGCCTTAGATTGTATGAAAATATATAATCTAACTTAAATAAACACGGCGTTTCCGGGTTTACTGGTTAGTAATTGGGTCTTTTTGAATCTTAATGCAATTAATAGACATAACTCATAGGACAGATCCGAAGGTTGTGTTTGTTAATTAGAGAAATAACTCATAGGACAGATCCGAAAGTTATCGAAAAAGTAAGAAAAGATTGGTTGTTAGAGGACGGATCTTCAACAACTATAACCAATTTATTCAAGATAAAAGAACCTATCTTTTGAATCAATGATCAATTCAAGGAATCAATACCGAAATTAATTCTTGATTGGAAACTTCTTCTTATTAATTTTTCCTCATATTTTTAGTTAGTTATTTAATTTGTTTAGTTGTCTTAATTAATTCTTGCTTAGTTTCATAATACAAAACCCCCCCTCTTTTATTTTATTTTGTTCAAGGAATAAATCTAACCAATCTCTGTGGATTCGACCCTCTCACTGCTATCTACAAAGCTTAGCCAGAGAAGGATTATTTTTGGTGGTTTCGACACCCATCAATTAGTTGAGTTGATGATAAAATAAATAAATAAAGCACCAATAGAAATAACAGAAGTCTGAACCACCATTTCATTTGCACAAATAATAAAGATTCTATGCTATATTATCAAGAATATAATCATATTCATAGATATAAATCTCAAACTCTAAGATATTTCTATTTATTGTGAGTTTTATAAACACTATCTAACAGTACAATATATAATAATAATAATAATAATAATAAGTAATGTGTATATAAAATCTTTGTTAGTAGATTATTATCAATTTTATTTAAATATTTTAAATAATCCTTGTCAATTTTATTTTAAACCAGTCAACCTAGTGGAAAAATGGCAAAACTGAAGAATCAATATGTAAAATTAACTAAGTAATGTTAAAATCGATGCATTTACAAGATTTGTGGTGGGATGCTAATTGATTAAGTTTAAGGTTTGATATATATTTTATCTTTAATCTTCTAGTAAAATTTGATAGAGATATAAAAGAAAGACACGGCAAGTCCATTGTTGAATTTTCAGACACGTACACCACTTCGAGTATGGTTAGAATGGTTTCTCCACTCTGTTTAATCTTTTTCCTGTTTTCAAACACAACTAAACTAATTTGCAAAACGACATAGAGCAGAGCACTTTTGCAGAGGAATAAATTCAGCTCAATTACATTGAAACAATGTTGGACAGGTAGAATAGAGAGATGAAGTAGTTCTGACTATGAAACTGAGCTGCAACATCCAGGGAAATGGAATAAATAGATAAGCTTTTGCAACTATTGTTTTGTAGAAACAAGAGTAGGAATACATAGTTGAACCAAAACAATGAAACCACAATCATCATTATGACCCTTCCCAGTCCAGACTTGAGAAGATTTGCAGGTGCAGAAGAACTGAAACAGCAAACAGCACATCCACAAGTGAATTATAAAGCATCCACAATACAATCTGGTTTGTTTCAGTCCACTGAAGCAAAAGTTATAATCCATTTCTAAAGCTTCAGCCATCAATCTCTTTGTAAGTGAACACCAATTCAGGTACCATTTCCCAATTGATCGTATCCCTTTTAAATCTTTTCCAAGATGTAGACATAGCTAATTGGAATACAGTTGCAACAAGGGCTGTCTTGACCATAACTGATTTAAATTTTTTACATAAAATGTACTAGGTTATCGAGAGTTGAGATACTTTGATAGAATTCAAAAATTACATTGACAATGCACGGGTGGTTTTACCACTAAATTCATTTAATAAATAAAAAAGAAAGACGCACCTGACGACAAACCAGAAGACTAGAACCCCAATCATCACTGTCACTTCTTCCAACTCCAGTCTTAATCTTCCAATTCTTGCAGAATGAGGATCTTCAAATCTGAATTTCCCATGTTCATCTGTTCTTCTTGAATTTGTTTGACTGAACTTGTTACAGAGTGACTACAGCCAGAGACTTCAATCATTTCAAGAGTTGTAGTGTTTTCTAAACAAGATGGAATCTCTTTCAATAATCCACATCTGTACACTACTAACTTCTGAAGATGGGGAAATTGATCATCGGAAGCTGTCCACTTGACAATATCCAACTCAGCCAATTTCAAGAATCGAAGTCTCGAGAATTCTCCTTCTTCCGTATTCCATATTTCCCCTGAGAAAGACCCATCGAGTAACTTGAGAACCTCAAGATTAGGCAGTTTCCCAATACTCGAAATTTTACACCAAGACAACCCAAATTTAGATAGAGTCAGCTTTTTAAGATTTGCTGGCAAACCAATTTCAAAGTCAAAAGGAATTACAGTACCTCCAGGTGATCTGAATCTAGAAATTCGAGACAACCCAAGTGATTCTAGCTGACTCAGAAAATCAGGTACAACAATCCTGTTACAATTCTCAGTATCATCCCAATTCTCAAAAAGTTTACATTTCAGTTTACGGATATTTGCAAACTTTTCCATTTGCTGGTGCAGGCTGCCCCAAGAAAAAATAATTGCACCTGAACAGCTCTCCAACTCATACAAATCAGGGGAATTCTCAAGATTTTCAATGGCATAACTAAAACCCTTAGAAACACCAGAACGTATGCCCACATGAAGACGTCTCAATTTCCTTAGATTCCAGAGTGTATCAGGAAATGAAACAATTCCCCATGATGAATCCACAATAAAAGTTTCCAAGTATGAAAGGTTTCCGATGGATGAAGGAATCGCATTTATCCAGCCTCGAACAGCCAAATATCTCAACTGAACAAGAAGTCCAATTTCATTGGGTATAGAACGCAAAAAAGTTTGACCAATATCTAACACCCTGAGAAGCTTGAAGATGCGAATAACGAATGAGATATCAAGAGCCTCTTGTTTGAACCATTTTGTTTCAGCGAACAAGAGTAGAGAACGTACATGAGGACAAAATAGCCTCGCCTCCTTGAAATGCCTTGGCTCAGACTGAATGCTTAACCTCCGTAAGTTGTGTGGCGCATTAAATGCTAAAAGCTCATCATACCCACGTAACAGCGTGAAAAAATTCTCTTCTTTGGCTTTTGTCATGCAAAACTCATGAAGCAAATCATGAATTCGGCAAGCTTTGACACCGCCCATGGATCTTCGGTCGGAAACCAGAACTAAGCTTCTGCCAATTAAATCCATCAGGTAATCTGTAGCAACATCTTCTACGCTCCTTAACTCAGTCTTCTGAACAAATCCTTCAGCAATCCAGTACCATATCAACCTCTTGGTTGAAACTACTTGGTCTTCAGGAAACATCCCAAAATAAAGAAAGCATGGCTTCAAATAATCCGGTAGATGCTTGTAGCTCAGCTCCAATGTGTTCATGCATTGAGCTGTAGTAGAAAGAATGCCCGAACTTAAACTTTCTAGAATTTCTTTCCAATTCTCTTGCTCCATATTAGCTAGAATTCCAGCTACAATGACAATTGTTAGAGGTAATCCCTTACAATTTTCTGCCATTTGCATTCCAAGTTCATACAATTCTGAAGGGCAACCTTTCCCAAGGGATAACTTCCTTTGCAGTAACTCCCAGCTCTCATCAATGGTGAGTTGACGAAGTAAATGAGGCTCTTCATCAAGCATGGCACGAGGAGCAACATCACGAAGTCGACTTGTCAAGATAATTCTACTTCCATTAGAATCATCAGGTAATGACTCTGCCAAGCTATTCCACACTTGAATGTCCCATACATCATCTAAAAATATGAGATATCTATTTCCTTTCAAATGACGTCGGAGCTCTTCAGCTAGATCTTGTTCAGTCATTGCAAAACATCTCTCCGGAAGCTCTATAACAATATGATTAAGAAGCTCAAGTAGCACTTTCCTTTTGTTGAATATTTGAGAAATGGAACACAATGCACGAACATGAAAATGGTACCTGACTTCATCACAGTGGTAAACTTTTGTGGCTAAGGTTGTTTTACCTTGTCCTGGCATACCCACAATGGCAATGATCCGCAACTGCTTTGATCCTCTCTTAAGCCGATTGGTAATTGATGTTGACTCATCATCGAAACCAACAACTTCGTCAATTTTTGGTGCACTGCTTTGCGTGGGTACATGACTAGATTTCTTGGTAACTTTGTTCATTTTGATATCTTGTCTCTTGCCTGTGATGATCTTTGAGGCATCAGTCTTAATATTATTGATGTCTTCTATGATGGAATCATATAACACTGAAAAAGAATTTGAAACATCTCCTACCACTAAGTGGTCAATGAGAAACTCTACCCTGTATGCAACCTCCAGAGCACGATTCCAAAGAGTACGCAGTTCCTCCTGTTCACTGTGCAGATCCACAATTTCCACCAAAATAGATCTTAAGAAGACAAGTTTTTCTTGGATTGTTTGAGCCAAACTTTGGGCATTTGAACCAGCCTTCAGGTCCATCAGGTTTTCCAAAAGATAATCGATAAAACCCAGCTCATTGGTCCTGCAAAAATTGAAGGCGGAGGCTTCTGGATCTTTTTGTTCAACTTGTTTCTGAAATTGCTCAATTCTTTCCAACAAATCTTGGAGCTCAATATCTATTTTGATATCTTTCTGATAAAGTGAGAAGATTATGAGTCCAGCATCACATATCAGAACTCCAATGGAATCCTTCATCTTCTCATCAAACTTGCTCGGCTCCTTAACAAGAATAGTTCTCAATAATCTTAATCCCTCGTACAGTTCTTGCGGTTGATCCTTCAAAGAAATCACAGGATTAGTGTCTAGTGGTAGCATCTCCCATAGATAACATATAAGAGAATCAAGGAAATCCTTTATTATTATTATAGGATCATCATCCATGTCTGAAATGGGAGCATGTAATTGTCTCGACAATTTTGAGCTAGTCAGGGCTCGAGTGTAAGTCTCATAGATATGAGGATCAATAGGTTTGATCTTCTGCAGTAGCACTGAAGCTTCAGACTGGGTTATCTCATTGGTATACCCTTCATTTTGATACTTAAAAGAAAGTTGTGCTGCGTTGACTGCAAAAGCTTCAATGGGATTCAACAAATCAAGTAATTGTTGGCTCTCAACCCTTCGAAGCGTGGCAAAGCAGACAAAATTTTTCATGAATTTCATCATCTCCGCCATGGATTCCATTACTGAAGCTCGTCCCCCTCGCCCAAAGTAACTGAGAAGATCCACTAGATTCTCCAGAACGGAATTGGTGATTTCCATAACTTGATCTGTTGTTGGAGAAACTGATTGCTGCAAGAAATCTATCAAATTGATGTACCATTCTTCTATTTCTTTCTCGAAGGAGTCGATGTCGTCTGTAAATTGCATAATCTTGCTAGTAGCCTTCGTAGCTAATCTAGCTGTAGAGCTCGGACAATAAGGGTGAGTTTTCTGTGCATTTCTGCAAACCGCTTCTTCAATCCTTACCAGTAGAGATCCCAGACTCCCTTCCTTCTTACTGTTGTTGCCATCAGTCCTCAGATGCATATCATTGCCCAACCTTGTCACACAGAGAATAAATGTTCGGAGATTCCTTAACCTGTGCATCAGGATCGGAAATCTATGCTGAAAATATCTTATCCCTTTAGAATATCGCACCCCGTCCAGATCACCGGAGATTGTTGAATGCAGCAACTTCAGATCAGCCAAGGCAGTATCAATACAAGTAGTAACGGAGCCCATCTTTATCTTTTGGGAACTTTGCTGGATTGGAATGGGAAAGAAAGTAGAGTGAAAAAAGGAAGATTCTGAAAATCCAAGTGAAGATTTCAAGCTTACAAGCTGATTAGGATATTTTACTGGAAATCCAAAGAAAAACAAAGTGATCCGAGGGTACGTATAATCAGCAGGCTTAAGATGAGGTTATTGATGAAGGTGTCTGCAGAAGACTGAAGATACGTTCCACCGGTGGCTGATAGTTACTCACTTTTCTTTTTTCTTCTCGTTGTAACTTGTAAGCCATCGTGTAAAACCAGGATTGGACAGGAACCGGACATAGGTCCGGTCCTGGTTCTATTAAAAAACCGGTTTTGAAAGATCCGACTGAGTCACAACTTTTATTTTATACATAAAGTAATTTCCATTTTTAAAAATTATAGTTTCATATTAAGGGTTGGGTTTGTACCGACAGTATGATAAAATGCATTTTTATATTTTTCGATATATGATTGTAAGGTATAACTTGTATTAAAAATTAAAATATTATATTAAAAAATATAAAAATACATTTTAAAAGGCAAACTAGACAAATCCTAAATTTTTATAAAACTCATTTTTTTAATAAAGTTTTTAATTATTTCAAATTGACTATCTAAAATGTTTATACAGAAGAATTTTTACAAATTTTAACATATTTTTCATCTAAAATACTTTTTATAACATTTTTTTCATAAAATTATTTAATTATATATTTAAAATTTTATATAATTTATATTAAATTTAAACTTAACTATACTAGAAACATTAAAGGCTTAATATATTAAAATGGCCTGAACTTAGACACTTGTAACCATTATGTCCCGACCTTTCAATTGTAACAGCACGGTCCCTGACCTTTAAAAGGGGTAACAATAATGTCCTCCGTCTGTGTGCCGTCTGAAGATCCGTTTAAATGATGACGTGGCGGACAGCTAGTGTACACGTGGACCTTGATCACCCTAAACTACCAAACGCACCGCTTTTGAAAGAGTGAATAAGAAACACAAAAACGCGACCAACTTCATTCTCTTCGTCGGGCACAATTTCTCCATCTCCGCCAAAGAAAATTTCTCCCATCTCCGTCGATCTTTCATCGCCTCCACCACCTCCACGATCAACCCCATTTTCTTCCCGATTTAATCCCCAATCCGAAAACCTCAATTTCCGCGACCGAACCGAACCCTAACTTCATCGCCGGTCGACGGAACCCTACTTCGGCTGAGCCCTATTTCGACTAAACCGGGTAAGTGAATCGAGTTACTGTAAGAGCATATTGAATAGTACGTTCTATAATTTGGACCGACTGAAACCGAACCCGTTGGATTTTTTGTTATTTTTGTCCAATTTTCCGTTGGATTGTTTTGTGCATTTCCTTCTTTTTGCAATTTTTTGGCTGAACTTTTGGCTCCTCGACATTTGGATTGAACTTTTGCTATTTTATGTGTAGGAATTTGGCCTTGAATTTGGCGGCATTTGTGCATTTCTCGCCACCACGCCGCAAGGTAATTGTATTTGGAATTACGGATCTTTGTGTGAAGTAGTTCGCTTTTTCAATTCATGATGGATTTTTGGAACTAAATTAATTTGATCGAATTTTGTCTTGCATTTGTTGTGAACATTGCATTGAATTCTTACTGCATTTTCTTGAGCGTAATTTGAAATCTGAATTTTTGACTCAATGTTTGTAATTTGGATTGAAATATGAAATTCCTTGGGTGATTGTTATAGAATTTCGATATGATTTTTTCTTGAATTTTGTACTGAAATTTTTTGAATTTTGCAATGAACTCTTCTGCATTATGTGAATGTATCTTGAACTTTAATTTGGATTTTCTTTGAATTTTGAATTGATTTTCTGAATTTTGGACTTAATTCTTACCGAACTTAGAGAATTTTCTTGAATTTTGAACCGAAACCTAATCTGAACTTGGACTGAATTTTTCTCAAAGTTGGACTAAATTTATCTGAATTGGAACTCAATTTTCTTTGGATTTGGACTGAATTTTCTTGAATTTTTAGTGAATATTTTACGAATTTTGGGTATTGGATCTTTGAACTTAATTTGAATTTTTACTGAATTTTAGATTGAATTGTTACTGATTTTGGACTGATTTTGTGGATTGAATTCGCACTCAGCATTTGAGACTTTTTGGACTGAATTTATGCTAAACTTGGACTAAATTTGTTCTGAATTTTGGACTGAATTGTCACTGAACTTGGATTGAATTTTTCCTGAACTTTGGACTAAATTTATGCTGAGTTTGAATTGAAATTTCAATGAATTTTGGACTGATTTTATGCTGAGGTTGGACTGAATTTTTTCTGCAGTTCGGACAGAATTGTAACTGAATTTGGACTGAATTTTTCACTGATTTTGTGGATTGAATTCGTACTAAATTTTTCCTGAAGTTTGGAGTAAATTTATGCTAAACTTGGACTGAATTTGTTCTGAATTTTGTACTGAATTGTCACTGAACTTGGACTGAATTTTTTCCTAAACTTTGGACTGAGTTGATGCTGAACTTGAACTGAATTTCTCTGAAATTTGGCCTGATTGTATGCTGAAATTACAGTGATTTTTCCTGAATTTTGGATTGAATTTATGCCTAATTTTGGACAGAATTTTTACTGAATTTTGGACTTAAATCTTACTGAACTTTGACTGAATTGTTACTGAATTTTGGGCTGCATTTATGCTGAACTTAGACTGAATTTTTCCAAATTGTTGACTGAATTGGCTTTCTAATTGGACAGAATTTATGCTTAACTTGGACTGAATTTGTATGTGTATATGTTATATTAACTCTTACATGTTGGACAGTATTAACAATGCAGAATTCAATATCGTCGGCTTCATTTGAGTCTATTAGTTCTTCAAGCACATCAGCATGTCACCACCATATGGCTCCATTTCGCTACACCTCCAAGAGTCAAAGCAACCCTGGACGTCGGTTTTTGAGGTGTCGTTTGTGGAAGGTATGTGATTATAGATTTTGCGAACTGCACAAATGAATTAATAGGGTAATGTAATATGCTTTCTAATCGGTTTTCCATTTATACGTGAAGCGGATGATTGCGGGTACTTTGTATGGTTGGACCGCCAGAGCACTGATCATGAGAGAACATATGTGCTGGCGGTATCGGGGGAAAGAGATTCTCTAAAATGTAAAGTGGAAGAGTTGGAGGGGAAGTTGTTTGAGATGACAAACAAACTTGTCATCTTAGAAAAGGAGAATTGCATATTGAAGAAGAAAGTTGCAATAATAGGAAATTGCAAATCTCAATATGTCTCAATTGTAGGCTTATGTTTTGTATTCATTATGCTTATGTTACTATGGAAGTTAAGCGAGTTTGTTGAGCGGAGTGAAGTCTTGCGTCTCCCACAATAACTGTCGTAAAAAATGTACGAATTTTGTATTAGTAAGTTATGTACGTGTGTTACAAATATAAATGGTAAGTTTTGTATTAGTAAGCTTTGTATTATAAGCATACATAAATGGTTGTTCTTTCCATTCAACAACAAATTCTTACCCTAATTCAAAAGAGCCAACAGCCGAAGTTCTTAAAAAGCTAGAAACCAAAAACTGAAGTCATTCAAAAGTCAAACAACATAAATTCGGCAATAGACAAGAAGAAAATGACATAAATTCAGAAATTTTGAAGGAATTCTTTCGTGCAAAATCGAAAAAACGGAAATTCTCCAAAAGTCATCAACATAAATTCAGTGAAAGGCAAGAACAAACTAGAACTTTAGAATATTTCAACAAAATCTAATCTGAAAAAGCGAAAAATCTGAAATTATGCAAAAGTCACAACATTAATTCAGTAAAAGGCAACAATCGAAGAAATTCGAAAAATTCAACAACAAAATTACGCGGCCAGTCACGAAAATCTGCCAAAGCCCCCATATACATTCTGTAAAAGACAACATCTGAACAGAAAATTCCGAAAAACTGAACAATATACAATCTGAAAAATGCCAAGAACTGAAAAACTACAAAGGCACAACATTCATTCAGTCAAAGGCAAGGACCAAGCATAATTTCAGAACACCCGAACAACAAAAAATCTGGAAAATGCCAAAACATAACATCTGCAACTGTCACAACATTCATGAAGTCCAATGCAACCACAGAACAGAAATTCTGAATCATTCAACAACATAAATTCAGTCCAATTCAACAACATAAATTCAGTCCAATTCAACAACATAAATTATGACAGCCAAAAAACACTCTAATTCTGCAAAAGTCAACAACATAAGTTCTGAAAAGCCAAAACACAAATTTGGCATTTGTCCAAAGTCAGAAATGTTCAACATCCATAAAATCTAGCCAGGACAATCCTTTGTTGCCTCATCACTCATTACACAAACAGAAACAACTTCAGCACAAATGCACACACGCTCCATCAAGGCTGCTTTCTTCTTTCAATACAGCAATTCTTTTGTCATCATTGAGGTGAATCCTGAGTTACTGGATCTGGGTAGGATGTGCTTCAGAATCTGGTGATGCAGCATGGCTTCGGGTTCTAACTCTAACATGGCTTCGGGTTCTAACTGCTGCCATTTTGATTCTTTTCCTTGCTGTTCTCGTGTCAGAAGATTGAGTACTAACTGCATCCGTTGGTGCTCCTTGGCTTGTCCTTGACATTGCCCTTGCAGCAACTGCGGCCCCAGCACCACCATACACATACCGCATTTCTGAAGAAGTGCTTCCCTGTTCCAATTACAACACAATTACACAATAATTCATAATATACATGTACCAAATTAATTCAAACCATGTGCATGCATTTTTCCAAAATCACCTTATAATATATTGCAGATCCATCTGTTGACACGTAGCAACCTATTCCTTTGCTTGCCTATAGTATAGGATAATGTTAAAGCCACTGAGTACATTATATGAAACAGCATGTAAATTATTTATTAATGGAAATTTAATTTACCATGGCTCTATCTTTTGCTGCAATTGCGGCATCACTTAATTTCTTTTTCTTCACTTCAGCTTCATTGGAGTATGCTTGGGTGGTTCCCACACCATTTCCAGATTCAGCATTTGCTGTCCTAGCTCGTTTTTTCTTCTAGCAAACAGCCAATATATTAGGTTTAACATGAGTTGGAAGTGATAAGACTAAACTTGTGTAAAAACACTAAGACTTACTTGGTTTTGAGGAATGAGTGGGTGTTGAGCGGTTGGTTGCTTACATGTTCGCTTGTTGTGTCCATATCCCATGCACCTTTGGCACCTCATCCTTATTCCAACCCTTAAAGATGTCCCAGCCACCCTTTGCTCCTCATCCTTATCCCTTCTTCGATTTTTTTTAGGGCGCCCTGACTGCTTTTTGTAATAAGGAGCGGTATAAGTGTCTCTACTCGAGGCCGATGTTGGGACCATTCATAGGATCGAGACCAAACTCATAGCATTTCAAATACATATCCTTCTTCAAATAGTGATCAACAAAATCCACCTCATCCTTTTTCATGTAATTAATACACGCAAGCGCATGGCAACAAGGAATTCCTGAAATTTCCCAAGCCCTACAGGCACAACTCATATTCACCAAGTCAACAACATACCTATCTTCAAAATGCGAGACTTGGAATTTTTCCCCCATCGCAGGCTTCACAACACAGTGTCTTGTTGCGTACTTAGTATTCTCAACCTTCTTCCTAACTCTTGGTGGGAGCATATCTTCGGATGAATCCATTAATTTTTTTTTCTGAAACATTCTTTCCATCGAGTGTATGGATTTCATCGAGCATATTGATGGCGGCAAACCTCCGAGGCACGATTCATGTGAATGTTTGTTAGTATTACATACAATGAAATACCATCAATATACAATACAAACAATGCGCGAGTAATTCATACCTGGCCTTTAAAATGTACCCGTTAAACGTTTCTGATAAGTTATTTTCGACGACATCACACTTTGGTATCGGGCTGATAAAGGCCTTACAAAATTTCTGGTACGGTAGATTCAGAAAATTATCCTGTGCCGCATCATTTTCATTCTTCATTGCCTCCATAACTGAATGAAATTCTGCTGCATTTGTTGCTCTCACAGCTGCCCAAAACAAATTCTTCAGAGCTTGCCCCTTATAATTTTTTTTCCAATTTGCATAAACATGCCTAGCACAGTTTCTGTGCTCTGAGTGAGGTGCAAGGTCTCTAACCGCATTCTCCAACCCCTATTGTAAGATAAGATGTATCAGTAATTGGCAGATATAGGCTATAGAAACTTAATCAAAAGGAATAAGGAAAACGTACCTTCTGTTGGTCACTTACAAATGTCCAGCCAAGCCCATCAACCAATCCGACTTCCTCGAATAAAATACGAAGAAACCATCTCCATGACTCTTCACATTCTCCGTCAACAACTGCCCATGCAATGGGAAACATTTGATTGTTCCCATCGCGACCGATAGCACTAAGCAATTGACCTCCCTCTCGGGTTTTCAAAAAACACCCGTCCAAACCAATAATAGGCCGGCAACCTTGTTGGAAATCCCTTATCAAACACGAAAATCCAATGTAACAGTATCTAAACACTTGCTTTCCAGGTGGTGCATCATGACGCAATTTAACCTCGAATCTCCCCCTTCTGTCATATTGTTTCAGGGCTAACATATATGAACGAAGCTTCGCATAATGTTCTTCTAATGTACCCTGAAGCATCTGCATTGCTGTCCACTTGGCTCTGTAACACAACATTCTGTTCACCGTTAAAGCGTATTTAGAATGCACATCTGCCATCATCTCTTTGACACAATAATCGGGATTTCGTCTAAATGTATCTAAATACTCTTTGGCTAACCACTCTTTTGTTGCCTGCCTATTAGTTAAAGCCCTATAGCAATTGTGCTCAGTTTTCAACGCTCTAATCACAAATGTTTTCTCATCCCCTTTACTTGAAGCATAGACCCTCCATGGGCAATTTTTCACACACCTAGCTTCCATCCTCCACGGGCTGCTCTTTCTCCATGTGATGTTGAATCCATTCTCAATAGCATACCTTTTGATAGCATCTCTGAATTGGATTTTACCATCAAAGCTCAGGTTCAGGCACAACTGCAACTCTTTATGGTTGCATCTCGGATCATATTTGCGAAACCTTTTCTTCTTTTTTCGCTCCGTAAGAGACTCATTGCTATCAGGTGTGGGAGGTTCCGAGGAGGATTTTTCATACTCACTGGTGTAATCTTCAGAGTTGAAACCGGGACGTGCACCACCATCATCTGAACGTGCATCTTCCCTTCTATCATGCTGCCTTATGCCAGTATTTTCATCATCCAAATTCTCTCTATAAATTCTAATGTTATCCCTAGCTGTATGCAACTCATCATCATCAGTTAAAATGTCTTCACTACCTACACTGTAGGAACTCTCTGTATCGTCTTCTTGCGCATAAGTAGGATCATCTGCTTCCGTTTCGCTTTCTATCTGGTGCGGCTGAAGTTGGAGTTCAGAATCTGTATTGTTAACCGATCACGTGACTTGATTCTCGCACTGGCCAAACTAGTCCGTTACAACCACCACCAACCCTTTCATCGCGACCGACATACACAGCAAACCCACCAAGTTTTAAGCGGACTGCTGCCATGTTGAGGACATCACTATCAGTTGTAATAATCCTCAAGTCAACTCCATCTCTGAATGCCATTTTTTGGACTGTTACATATCCTAGTCTGTTGGCCACATCTTCTATTTCGAGCATAGATAGCTTATCGGGGTCGCAATTATCCACATATTGAATCATACCACCTACATAATTAACAGTTGGTCCATTTTCGAATACGCCACCATGGTGCAACTTCATTGTGAATAATTCATCCATTCTGCATACGACAACTAACTCCTTGTTAGTTTCAGTAAAATACATTTTTAACATATATGCCTTTAACACATTACAAAATTCAGTTAAACTTAAGTGCAAAGTTTCAAAAAATTCAGTAAAGAATTCAGTATAAAATCCAGTCCAAGTTTCAAAAATCAGTCCAAGAATTTCAGATTTCAGTCAAAGTTCGGCATTCATTACACAATCCAGAATACAATAAGAATGCAGTAAAAAGTTCTGAAAAATTGAGTACAAAAATTTTGTAACAATTCAGGCCAAAATTCAGTCCAACATACAAATATTCAGTCTAAGTTTAGCATATATTCAATCCAAAATGGAGTAAGAATTCAGTGCAAAGCTCAGAAATAATTTAGTACTAAATTACCAAATTTCTGCAACAATTCATCCAAATGCGATCTAAGTTACACAAATTCAGTCCAAGAAATTTCATATTTCAGTTCATAGTTCAGTAAAAATGCAGTAAGAATTCAATTCAAAGTTCAGAATAAAAAATCAGTCCAAAATTCTATAACAATTCAGTCCAAAGTTCAGTCCAACCACAGTTTAAAATTTCAGTCCAAAGTACTAAATTCAGTCTCAAATGCTGAGTATGAATTCAATCCACAAAATCAGTCCAAAATTCAGTCCAAATTCAGTAACAATTCAATCTAAAAGTCGATATGATTCACCAAGTTCAACATCCAGTCAGTCCAAAATTCAGAAAATATTCAGTCAAAAATTCAGTAAAAATTCAGTCCAAATTCAGTAAAAATTGAGGTACAATTCAGCATAAATTTAGTCCAACTTTGAGAAAAATTTCAGTCCAAGTTCAATCCAAGGAACACAAATTCAGTCCTACGAATTTCATATGTCAGTCCATAGTTCAGCAAAAATGCAGTAAGTATTCAGTGCAAAATTCAGAAAATAAATCAGTACAAAATGCAGTCAAAAATTTTGTAACAATTCAGGCCAAAATTCAGTCCAACTTACAAATATTTAGTCTAAGTTTAGCATATATTCAATCCAAAATGGAGTAAGAATTCAGTGCAAAGTTCAGAAATAATTTATTACTAAATTCTGTCCAAATTTCTGCATCAATTCAGTCCAAAGTACAGTCCAACTTACACAAATTCAGTCCAAGAAATTTCATATTTCAGTTCACAGTTCAGTAAAAATGCAGTAAAAATTCAATTCAAAGTTCAGAAAAAAAAATCGGTATAAAATTCAGTAGAAGTTACCAAAATTCAGTCTAGTCGAAAGTTGAGCATACATTCAGTCTAGAATGCAGTAATGAAAAAATTAAGCCCAAAATGCAGTAAGAATTCAGTGCAAAGTTCAGAAAAAAAAAATGAGTCCAACATTCTATAACAATTCAGTCCAAAGTTCAATCCAACCACAGTTTAAAAGTTCAGTCCAAAGTACACCATTCAGTCTCAAATGCTGAGTGCGAATTCAATCCACAAAATCAGTCCAAAATCAGTAACAATTCAATCTAAAATTCAGTAAAAATTCAGTCCAAGTTCAGCATCCAGTCAGTCCAAAATTCAGAAAATATTCAGTCAAAAATTCAGTAAAAATTCAGTCCAAATTCAGTAAAAATTGAGTTCCAATTCAGCATAAATTTAGTCCAACTTTGAGAAAAAATTCAGTCCAAGTTCAGTTAGGTTTCGGTTCAAAATTCAGTAAAAATTCTGTCTAAGTTCAGTAAGAATTAAGTCCAAAATTCAGTAAAAAATCAATTCAAAATTCAGTAAAAATCGGTCAAAGTTCAAAGATACATTCATCCATAATGCAGAAGAGTTCGATGCAAAATTCAAAAATTTCAAGACAAAATTCAAAAAAAAATCATATCGAAATTCTATAACAATCCAAGGAATTTCATATTTCAATCAAATTACAAACATTCAGTCAAAAATTCAGATTTGATTACGATTCGGTAAGAAATGCGTAAGAATTCAATGCAATGTTCACAACAAATGCAAGACAAAATTCAAGATCAAATTCTGAATTTAGTTCCAAAAATCGATCATGGTGAAAAAAGCGTAACTACTTCACACAAAGATCCGAATTCCAAATACAATTACCTTGCGGCGTGTATGAGAAATGCACAAATCTTGCCAAATTCGGCCAAATTCCTACACATAAAATAGCAAAAGTTCAATCCGATGCGTCGAGGAGCCAAAAGTTGACCAAAAATTGCAAAAAGAAGGAAATGCACAAAACAATCCAACGGAAAATTGGACAAAAATAACAAAAAATCCAACGGGTTCGGTTTCAGTCGGTCCAAATTATAGAACGTACTATTCAATATGCTCTTACAGTAACTCGATTCACTTACCCGGTTTAGTCGAAATAGGGCTCAGCCGAAGTAGGGTTCCGTCGACCGGCGATGAAGTTAGGGTTCGGTTCGGTCGCGGAAATTGAGGTTTTCGGATTGGGGGATTCTGAAACTGGGGAAGAAAATGGGGGTTCGGTCGTGGAGGTGGTGGAGGCGATGAAAGATCGACGGAGATGGGAGAAATTTTGCTGGCGGAGATGGAGGAAATTGTGCCCGACGAAGAGAATGAAGTTGGCTGCGTTTTTGTGTTTCTTATTCACTCTTTCAAAACGGTGCGTTTGGTAGTTTAGGGCTGACTGGGCGGTCCACGTGTACACTAGCTGTCCGCCACGTCATCATTTAAACGGATCTTCAGACGGCACACAGACGGAGGACATTATTGTTACCCCTTTTAAAGGTCAGGGACCGTGCTGTTACAATTGAAAGGTCGGGACATAATGGTTACAAGTGTCTAAGTTCAGGCCATTTTAATATATTAAGCCAACATTAAATGATTTATCTTTAGTATATTTATATATTATACTATTAATATTTTTATAATTAATTTATATTTATTAAATGATAATAACATCATCTAATTTTTTATTATTAATTCCATTGGCTGACTCTTAACACTTTAACTTTACCTGTTTAAGTTCTGACAATAATGCTTGTAAGTTAAGGTTTGGCTGATTGCTTCATTTTCCAGGTTTCGTGGAAGATTCATCTACATATTCACTCAGGATGTGATGTTTCCAATTTCTAGATGAGTAGAATTTTCAAAAGCCATGCGATACAATTAATCAACAAACATTTTAGTTTAGGTCATGAATTTACACACTACCTTTGGCTCAAAATAAATTTGTGACTCATGAACCATATTTGTGACTCATGGCTTTCTGCTAAGTCTAAAACTTGTTCTCTCCATAATGGATAATTTGAGGAAGTGAGTTTCAGAGTAACAAAGTTACCAACATTGAGAGATAAAGAGGTCATGATAAAAGATGAGCAAGACAGAGATCTTGGCTCTGATACCAAGAAGAAAAATAGAATTGAAGAAGACTTTCAAAGGTTTTGATTTTTTTATTACACTTCCACTACTTTACAAAATACAAGAAGCTGAATATATAATGCTGTTTGTTGCTTAAATTACTTCCGTAAAACTAGCCACTAATGCTGGGGAAAGATATGGATTGTTTGTAATTTCCACTATCAACTGAATTATCATAAATGTAGGAAGTTGTTACTCCTAGAAATCTTCATCACCAATCATGATCTGATTTGCATAATCATTTCTTTTCAGTAATTCTGTCAAATTACTTCATGCCTTCTGTCAACTTACTTCATGCTGTGGCATAAAAAATTATATGCCATGGCATCAGCATCCAAGTCTTTCTTACACGCCAAGTCCTTCATGCTGTGGCATGAAAAGTTACATGCCATGGCATCAGCATCCAAATCTTTCTTACACGCCAAGTCTTTCTTTTCTCCAATAAAATCAGGTTTGCTAATACTCCCATGGAGATTTAATCAAATGGACCAAAGAGGTGAATCTTCTGGTGTATCTTTAAATTTTTAATTTAGTTACAAAATTAAGAAGGGCAAAATTATAATAAAGAATTTCATATTTATATTATTTTGTAATTAATTTGTTACACTGATTAACATTTTTAGTCAATATGAATTAACAGCTCAAACTGAATATCCCAAAGCTGATAGAAACACTCGTAATCAGTCGCATGGTGAATGGTTATACAACTGCGATATCTATGAATTATTTGTTCTATATTATTTGATATAGCTTTTTTCATGACTCCATAAATAAACAAAGAAGATAGCAGAAGCCTAGAACACTATCCCATTTGTACAAGAAATAAGAGATTTTATGCTAAATTGTTAACTACACAATCAATTATTTAAAAATTTAGATTTTTCAATTTATAAATATAAATCTCTAATGGATGAATAACAGTTATTTTGAAATTTATGAACACCGTCTAACAATGCCAAGCATAACAAAAAAAAAAAAAAAACAGATGTGTGTACAAAAATATGGATTATCATCAATTTGATTAAAAGATTTTATAATAACCCGTGTCAAATTTGAAAGTTATTAGACTAGTTCACTTAGCGGAAAAATGGCAAAATTTAGAAATCAATATGTAAAATTAACTAAATAATGTTAGAAAAAAAAAGAAGAAGGTATTTTTCTTCATGTAGCAACGACTATGTAAATCGATGCATTTACAAGATTTGTGGTGGGATGCTAATTGCTTAAGGTGTGATATATATTTTATCTTTGATCTTCTAGTAAAATTTGATAGAGATAGAAAAGAAAGACAAAGCATGTCTCTTCTCCACATGGGGAACCAAAAATCCAACCTATTTCAACGTAGTGCATTTTTTTAACTTGACAACCAAAAAAAGAAAAAGAATAATCTTTGACGACGATACAACACAAGTCCATGGTTGAATTTTGTAGTAGAATTAAACTAAGTATCATAGTATCCTATTGGGTTTATAATTTTATAATTTAATAATTCTATTAGATTTAGAATTATTAATCATATTAGGTTTTTGTTTAGTAGTTACCAAATCCAATAGGTATAAGGTTTAGTTGAATCCTATAAATAGGACATGTTATTCATGATTTTAGAATACAGAGAAAAATACAGAGAAATACAAAGAGAAACAAAGAAACACAAAATTTAGCCTCCAAGAGCCACACGGCTATTTGGTTTTTTTCAGAAAGTCTTGGCCGAAGCTTTCCAAGCCCATGCACATGATTGACTTGCAAGCTTGACTCCAGAATCAATTTTGTACTTCATAGCCGTTGGTGTCCTGCTTCTAAACCCGTGAATCAATTATTTAAAAATTGGTTCGGTATTTCCCGATTTTCATTAATCAATTTTGGTGTGACTTTTGGGATTTTATTCATTGTTGATCCCAACATCTGGTATCATAGTTTTGGTTAGTGTTTGAAAGCTATGATGAATCGGAATATTAATTGTCATGTACCCAAATTAAAGGGTAAACAAGATTACAATTTTTGGAAGATCCAGATGGAAACGCATCTCAACGCGTTTGATTTGTTAGTCCATATTCAACAAAATTTAACAGAGGATGCTAACAAGGCGATAAAACAAAATGACAGTTTGGCGTTGTCTTAAATACACCAGGCAATTGATGTTTCCGTATTTGGAAAAATATCCACCGCTAAAACTGCAAAACAGGCGTGGGATATTTTGGCCAAAACGTATCGAGGCTTTGACAAAATCCAACAAAGTAATTTGTTAATGTTGAAAAGAAAGTTCGAGCTATGCAGAATGGAAAAGAATGAGACTATTGAGTCTTATTTTTCTCGTTTGAATGGTATAAAGAACGAGATGCAGCTGAATAGGTATGATCTTACTGATCAACTAATTGTAGAAAAGGTCTTAAATACTTTGCCATTAAAGTTTGACCATGTCGTTGCCGTGATGCAAGAGACAAAAGAGATGTCAACCTTATCAGTTGATGAATTGCAAGGGTCATTGTTGCTGCATAAACAACGAATTAATGGCAAATTAGATGAACCTCATGAAAAGGAACTTGTGGAAAAGGCATTGCAAACTGTGAAAATTCAGACTGCTAAGGAGAAAAGCAATGAAGATTTGTCCAATAGTGCTGCTTCTGGTGGTCGTGGCCAGAATCTCAAAGGTCGTGGACGTGGAAGAGGTAACTCTCGTGGTCGCGGTAGAGGTAACAATTCCTCTCAGCAAAGAGGCAATTTTTATAATTCCAACAATAATCAACAAAAAGGGCCTACATGTTTTAATTGTGGTAAAGTAGGCCATATCCAAAAGAATTGTTGGTCTAATAAATCAGAAAATAAAGATGTTAATATTAATCTTGTTGAAGATTATGGTGAAAAGCATAAGACAATCTTATTTTCTGCTGGTGTGGCTGAAAAGTCTAAAAATAACACATGGTATGTTGACTCTGAATGTAGTAACCACATGACTGGAAAGAATGAATTATTTAAAAATTTGGATGAGTCATTTAAATCCACTGTTCGTTTTGGTAATAATCATGAAGTGCCTGTATGTGGTAAAGGAAATATTCCTATTGCCTTGAAGAGTGGCTCAAAAAGTGCCATTGCTGATGTGTATTATGTGCCTACTTTGCATCAAAATCTCTTAAATTTGGGTCAACTTCAAGAGAAGAATTATGATTTACGTTTTCGAAAACGTGTCTGCACCATCACTGATGATAGATTGGGTTTGATTGCAAAGGTGAATATAACCAATAGTAGATTGTTTCCGATTACTTTGAATTGTGGTGGTTCACCTTGTTTTAACACTATTGAGGTTGATGATACTTGGTTGTGGCATATGAGATTTGAGCACTTTCATTTTCGTGGATTGCAGTTTTTGGCCAAAAAATAACATTGTTTTTGGGCTGCCTTCCATCAACTTTCATTATAGATAATGTGAGTCTTGTATTTTGGGCAAGAAGCATCGAGACCAGTTTCTTAAAGGCGAGGCTTGGAGGGCAAAAAACCCTTTACAGCTCATTCACTCTGATCTATGTATGGTGGAAGTTCCTTCTAATGGAGGTAATAAGTATTTTATTACTTTCATTGATGATTTTAGCAGAAAGGCCAGGGTTTATTTTTTAAAGAATAAGTCTGATGCTTATGATACTTTTAAAAGTTTTAAAGTATATGTTGAGAAGTAAAGTGGTTACTCCATCAAAACTCTGAGAACTGATAGGGGAACGGAATATATAGTGTGCGATGATTTTTTAGCACAGTATGGGATTAAGCATCAGATGACAACAAGATACACTTCTCAGCAGAATGGCATTGCAAAAAGAAAGAACAGAACTGTGATGGACATGGTGCGATCAATGATGGTTGCCAAACATATGCCCAAGGGTTTCTGGACATAAGTAATTTCATGTGGTATCTATTTGTTAAATAGATGTCTTACTAGATGTAATGGTGGGAAAACTCCTTATAAGGTTTGGTCTGGTAAAAAACCAAATATCTCTTATTTTAAAGTATTTGGTTGTTTGGCATATGCACATGTTCCATATGCTCTCAGAAAGAAACTTGATGATAAAGCAGAAAAGTGTATTTTTATTGGTTACAGTTCTGAAACTAAAGGGTACAAGTTATACAACCCTATGACAAAAAAAATTACCTTTAGTAGAAAATGTGAATTTTGATGAGAAAGGTGCCTGGAATTGGTCAAAAAAAGGGTTAGATGATTCGGTTAGTCATCCTCCTCAACCTTCATATTTTGATGATAGTGATGATGATGTGGTCAATCAGCTCGAAGTACCAGAAGAGCAACAAGTTTCTACTCAACCCACTCCTGTGCAGTCTAGTCGACCACAAAGACAAAGACATCTACCGGCTCGTTTGCAGGACTATGTTGTTGATGGTTAGTCTCAAAATTTATCTGACGAAGATGTTGTTAATTTTACTCTCTTTGCAAATTGTGACCCAGTTTATTTTGAAGATGCTGTTCGTGAGGATCACTGGAAGAAAGCAATGGCTAATGAAATTCATACCATTGAAAAGAATGATACTTGAGAGCTCACAAATTTTCGAAGTGGTAAGAAACCCATTGGTGTCAAATGGATTTACAAGACGAAGTACAAGCCCGATGGAAAAGTAGACAAATTTAAAGCGCGGTTAGTTGCTCAAGGTTATAAACAAAAACCTGACATCGACTATTTTGAGGTATTTGCGCTTGTTGCTCGACTTGATACTGTTCATTTGATTATTTCTTTAGCTGCCCAAAATGGTTGGAAAATACATCAAATGGATGTAAAGTCTGCGTTTTTGAATGGTATACTTGAGGAAGAAGTGTACGTTGAACAGCCTGCAGGATTTGTGAAGAAAGGTCAAGAAAATAAGGTGTACCATTTGAAAAGAGCCATTTACGGCTTGAAGCAAGCTCCAAGAGCGTGGTACACCCGTATTGATTCTTTCTTCGTTGACAATGGTTTTCAACGCTGTCCTTTTGATCATGCTTCATATGTGAAGACATCTACTCATGGTGCGGTTGTTATCGTATGCTTATATGTGGATGATCTAATATTTACTGGGAATAATCCCAAGATGATTACAGAATTCAGGGAGGCTATGATTCGACAGTTCGAGTTGACGAACATGGGTCTTATGTCATACTTCCTTGGAATTGAGGTTTCACAGACTAATCAAGGCATTTTTATTTGCCAAAAGAAGTATGCTGGAGATATTTTGAAAAAATTCAAGATAGACGGTGCAAAACCAATCTTGACCCCAGCTGAAAAACAATTGCGTTTGACCAAAGATAGGACTAGCACTTGTGTAGACCCTACTTATTTTAAAAGTTTGGTAGGGAGTTTGAAATACTTGACAGCTACAAGACCTGATATCAATTTCAGTGTCGGTTTAATTAGTAAATTTATGGAAAATCCAAGTCAGTCCCCACTTGTAGGCAGCTAAGAGAATTTTGAGGTACATTAAAGGTACTCAAAGTGATGGAATTTTTTATGCAAAAAATGATCCTATTAATCTTCTTGGATTCATTGATAGTGATTGGGCTTGTGACACTGTTGAGAGAAAGAGTACTTCTGCTTATACTTTCTTTATTGGTTTCGGAATATTTTCGTGGAGTTCAAAGAAGCAACCAGTTATCGCATTGTCTACAGCAGAGGCAGAATACATTGCAGCGGCTAACAGTGCTGCTCAAGCATTGTGGCTTAGAAGGATGCTAGATTTTCTTCAACATAAATAAGATGGAGCAACTACTATCTTGTGTGATAGTACGTCAGCAATAAAGATGACGAAGAATCCAGTGTTTCATGGTCAAAGCAAACATATCGACATCAAATTTCACTTCATTCGTGATTTGGTTCAACAAAAAGAAATTGTGATCGATTATTGCGAGACCGAAAAGCAAGTAGCTGATATTTTCACGAAAGCATTGAAGATGGATTCGTTTATGAAGTTGAAGAAAATGCTAGGCATGACAAGTTATGGAAACTTAGTTTAAGGGAGGCAATGTAGTAGAATTAAACTAAGTATCCTAGTATCCTATTGGGTTTATAATTTTGTAATTTAATAATTCTATTAGATTTAGAATTATTAATCATATTAGGTTTTTGTTTAGTAGTTACCAAATCCAATAGGTATAGGGTTTAGTTGAGTCCTATAAATAGGACGTGTTATTCATATTTTACAGTACAGAGAAAAATACAGAGAAATACAAAGAGAAACAAAGAAACACAAAATTTAGCCTCCAAGAGCCGCACGGCTATTTGTTTTTTTCAGAAAGTCTTGGCCGAAGCTTTCCAAGCCCATGCTCGTGATTGACTTGCAAGCTTGACTCCAGAATCAATTTTGTACTTCATAGCCGTTGGTGTCCTGCTTCTAAACCCGTGAATCAATTGTTTAAAAATTGGATCGGTATTTCCCGATTTTCATTAATCAATTTTGGTGTGACTTTTGGGATTTTATTCATTGTTGATCCCAACAAATTTACATACAGATGTACATACATCACTTCGAATATGGTCAGAATGGTTTGTCTACTCTTTAACATAGAAATCCTGAAAATAGTTTTTGTTGTATATTTCAAAATAATTGAAGACTCCACAAAGAACTAGAAATTTCATGAAGTCTTCCAAGTTGAACACTGCAAGTAGAACTCACAAAACTAGAAATTCCATGAGTCTTCTAAGTTCTCCAACAAACCATGAAGAAGCAAGAAGTAAAATTCAAATTGAACTCTCCAACTATGAAGAAGCAAAACCTAAATTGAAGAAGTAATAGAAGAAGCAAAATCTAATTTGAACACATACTTTGACCAAGATGTCTTAAGCTTGAAGTAAACCATCTCAATTTTCTATATAAAAGGGAACATGCAACCCTTCAAAAGAACTAAGAGAACCAAACCATCTTCCTTCATGTTATTTCTCTACTTCTTCATATTCTCTTTTCTTCCTTCTAAATTCCTTCTAAATTTTTTCATTATGCTAGATTAATTTTATTTTGTTGTTCCTGCTACCCTCTTACGAGGAAGGCTTGTTTTATCCCGGGGAAACATTTCAAACACACTGAAATAGTTTCTTTAGGACACGACTCAAGTTTCCACCTATTTTTTCATCTCATTTTGTTTTATCTTGGGGAAATATTCCATACACATTGAAATAGTTTATTTAGGACACGACTCAAGTTTCCACCTATTTTTTCATCTCATTTCTAATAGTTTTCTCATGATCAAGGTGCAATATTTATGGGTGTTTTAGACTACAGTTTGCGCAGCATTAACTGAGCACCATGTTGGGGTTGAAGAGTGATCACTGTGCATGGAGCATGTGCATACTGCATGGGATGGAGAGAGCTCGCAAGACTATATGCAAAACTAATGTTCAATACATACAATTATAGAATGTCCAAAAGGTCCTTTGCTTGATGTTGCTTTAGCTTAGTTAATTCTCATAGTAACATTTATAAGATTTCTCGTCCAATGTTAATGAATTAAGGTTATCTAGTACTTTTTTCCATTTTAATAAAAAAAGGAATTTTAAAATTTTTATTTGTTCAAAAAGAAGAGAGTTTATTTTTAAAATTTTTTTATATTACTGTTAATAATAACAATAATGTATAGTAATTTAAAATTAAGAATAAAAATAGAAAATTAAATATTATATTAAGTGTGTCACTGTGTTGTATTTTACTCATTTCGTTTCAAAAAAAAAAAGAGTCCAGTTTAAAAAAAAGGGTTGAAGATGAGGCCATTTTTTCGTTCAATAAGTTGTCACAAAAGTTGAAAATATAACAATATAAATATCACTTGTAAATAATTCACCAATGAAGTTAAGATGGTGGTAACTTATTATCACAATATAGAGGTAGTTTTTGAAGGAACAAAAATTCAGCAGTGGACTTGTGTTCTATGGTCGTCAAAGATTATTCCCTTTTTATTTGCTAAAATTCAATCGCAACTCAACTAATTTGCTAAACGACACAGAGCACTTTTGCAGAGGAATAAATTCAGCTCAATTACTTTGAAACAGTGTTGGACAGGTAGAATAGAGAGATGAAGCAGTTTTGACTATGAAACTGAGTTGCAACATCCAAGAAAATGGAATAAATGGATGATAGTTTGATATTTTTTAGTAATTTTTATTCTTAAAATTTAGAGATTTTAAGTGAAATTAGTAAATTTTACTATTAAGTTGGGTACTTTTTGTGTTTTATAGGATTATTAATGGTAAAATAATTTGTTAGAAAAGATAACCGATTTGGAAGATTTTATAAAATTTAATAAGATTTGGTTGTTACAAACTATGCTACAATTTGAGTTTTCAGGACATATCGCAATTGGTTGTTGTATAAGTCTTTACTGTCGTTCAAATTTTTACAAGACTATGTCATAGTTTAAACTTCCAAGACATAGCATTCTGGCTAAACAGAATGTTGTTATAAGACTTTGTCAAAGTTGAATTTGTTAAAACCATCAAAGAAGGAGATAAGATTTGAACTAAATCTTATAGTTGGGATTTTCTGTTCCAACTAGAAGATTAAGGATGGTTTCTTTGTGAGATTCATGGAGCAAATCAAGGAGCAATGCAATGAGCAAATATCTATAAATTCTTGAGAGCTTTTGGTAGCAAAAGAGGGGAGTTCTTTCAATTTTGAGGAGATATTACATATCAAAATTTCAATAGCCTAGCATGAACTTTTAGGGAAGATTCAACACTTGTTTCATTTCGGTCATTCTTTTCTTAGTTGTTCAATTTGTAGAATGTTTAATTTTCATGAAATTCTGTT
Source organism: Gynochthodes officinalis (assembly GCA_020080225.1). Taxonomy (NCBI): domain Eukaryota; kingdom Viridiplantae; phylum Streptophyta; class Magnoliopsida; order Gentianales; family Rubiaceae; genus Gynochthodes; species Gynochthodes officinalis. Next base: position 6,085,880 of record CM034623.1, on the reverse strand, counting down.
TCAAGCATTATGTCTAGTTAGAGTTCTGCAACTCTAGGAACTAGGATGTAACTTTTGAAGTTTTCTTTGATTTGATCAACCTACTTAGTTCAATTTTCACTTTTCAAAATTCATTGTTCTTGTTTTACATGGCTTGTAAGAACTTGATCAATTCTTGCATGATTTAAGGTGTTGGATGATGGAACGAGAGTTGAAATTCAACATTAGTTGTAGGAACTTTGGCTATGAATGTGGAGCTACGAGATTAAAATATAAAATAACAACCTTAAAGTATTGAATACTTAATGTATTTGTGTTAAATTTTGTAGATATGAGAGTGACCACAAAATTGTATAAATAAGAGAGATACACCTTAAGAGAAGGTACTCTTAATTGAGTGAATGGTTGTAAGCAAAGTGAAAGTCAAAAGGAACCAAACTAGTATAGATTGAATTCATTGAGGAGCCGTTTGGTTGGTGGGTATGGAAGGGGAATGGAATGAAATGGAATAGTTTTGATTGTTTGGTTGGGGGTGTTGGGTTTAGGGAATGAAATTAAATACGTTGGTTGTGGGTTATGTGAAACCTAGCCCCACCTTGGGTTTAGAAGGAATGGAATCAAAATGGGTTCAAAACGACGTCATTTTGAGTATAGTTAAAAAAAAAATTCAACGCTGACAAGCGTTTCAACAGGCTTATGATGAGGTTATTGATGAAGGTGTCTGCACAAGACTAAAGATACTTTCCACGGGTGGCTGATAATTACTCATTTTTCTTCTTCCTTCTCCTTCTAAGCCAGGGTGTAAAACCCGGACCGGACAGGAACCGGACATAGGTGCGGTCCTGGTTCCATTAAAAAACTGGTTTTGAAAGATCCTATTGAGTCAAAACTTTTATTTTATACATAAAGTAATTTTAATTTTTAAAAATTATAGTTTGATATTAAGGGCTTGTATAGATAGTATCTTAAAATACGTTTTTATATTTTTTGATATATGATTGTGAGAAGATTTGTATTTGAAACTAAAATATTGTATTAAAAAGTGCAAAAATATATTTTAAAATACAAACTAGACAAGTCCTAAATTTTTATAAAACTCATTTTTTGCTTATAAAGTTTTTAATTCTTTCAAATTGACTATCTAAAAGGTTTATACAAGAGAATTTTTACAAATTTTAATATATTTTTCATTTAAAATACTTTTTATACCATTTTTTTACAAAATTATTCAATTATATATTTACAATTTCATATAACTTATATTAAATTTAAACTTAACTATACTAGAAACATTAAATAATTTATCTTTAACATATTTGTATATTAGTATTAATATTTTTATAATTAATTTATATTCATTACATCATAATAACATTGTTCAATTTTTTATTACTGAATTTTTTATTACCAATTCAATTGGTTGACCCTTGACCCTTTAATTTTACTGGCTCCCGACAACACTGCGTGTAAGTTAAGGATTGGCTCATTGCTTCATTTTCCAGGTTTCGTGGAAGATTCATTTTCCATGTTTCCAATTTCTAGATGGGTAGAATTTTCAAAAGCCATGCAATACAATTAATGAACAAACATTTTATTTTAGGTCATGAATTGACACAATCCCTTTCGCTCAAAATAAATTTGACTCAAGAACCATTTTTGTAATCCAAACTCCCATGGAGATTTAATCAATGGACCAAAGAGGTGAATCTTCTAGGGTATCTTTAAATTTTTAATTTAGTTACAAAATTAAGAAGGGCAAAATTATAATAAAAAATTTCATATTCGTATTATTTTGTAATTGATTTGTTACATTGATGAACATTTTTAGTCAATATAAATTAACGGCTCAAACTGAATATTCCAAAGCTGATAGGAGCACTCGTAATCAGTCGAGCGTGGGGTTTTACTATGAATTGCGTTGGTGAATGGTTATACAACTGTAATATCTATGAACTATTTGTTATATATTATTTGATATATCTTTTTTCTTGACTCCAGTGTCAAGGATAAAAATAAATAAATAAATAAACAAAGAAGATAGCAGAAGCCTAAAACACCATCCCATTTGTACAAGTAATAAGAGATTTTATGCTAAATTGTTAGCTACACATCAATTCTTTAAAGATTTAGATCCTTCAATTTATAGATACAAATCTCAGATAGATGAATAGCAATTATTTTGAAATTTATGGATACGGTCTAACAATGCCAAGTATAACAATGAAGAAAGAAAAAAACTAACGTGTGTATAAAATCTTTATTAATGGAATATCATCAATTTGATTGAAAGATTTTAAAATAATCCGTGTCAAATTTGATAGTTATTAGACTCGTTCACTTAGTGGAAAAATGGCAAAATTGAGAAATCAATATGTATCTTTAATCTTCTAGTAAAATTCGATAGAGAAAGAAAAGAAAGACACGGCACTCTTCTCCACATGGGGGACCAAAAATCCAAGCTATTTCAAAGAAGTGCATTTTTTTCACTTGACAACGTAGAAAAAGAGGATAATCTTTCAAGACAATTCAACACAAGTCCATTGTTGAATTTTCAGTCAGATGTACATCACTTCGAGCATGGTCAGAATGGTTTGTCTACTCTTTAACATAGAAATCCTGAAAACATTTTTCTCATGATCAAGGTGCAATATTCGGAGATTCTCAAACCTGTGCATCAGGATCGGAATATTATTCATAAAATGTGACCCCAGATCACCAATGATTTTTGAATATAGGTTGTTGTGCAGAAACTTCAGATCACTCAAGGTAGTATCAATACAAGCAGTGACGAAGTCCATCTTGATCTTTGGGAAACTCTGCTAGATTTGAATGGGGAAGAAAGTGAAGTAAAAAAAATAGAAGATCCTAAAAATCCAAGTGAAAATTTCAAACCAATTTACAAGCTGATCTAGGATATTTTACTGTAAATCCAAGCAAAAACAAAGTAATCCCAGTGTATGTATAATGAGCAGGCTTATGATAAGGTTATTGATGAAGATCTGCAGAAGACTGAGGATACGTTCCACCGGCGGCTGATAGTTACTCTTTTTTTTTTTTTGACAAGGAAACCCACGGCCGCTATCTAAAGGTGTGGAATAGCCCGCAAAACCCCTAAAGGTGTGGAATAGCCCGCAAACCCTCACACGAAAAGTAAACCGCACTAGGCAAGCCCTGTGTGACGGGCTCAACCAAGAAAGTGTCAGCAGAGAGATTTGAACTCGTGACCTTATGGTTACGCGCTCACCTGTCACATCAACTTCTCGTGACCTTATGGTTACGCGCTCACCTGTCACACCAACTTGGGGAACCAAGAAAGTGTCAGTAAAGAGATTTGAACTCGTGACCTTATGGTTACGCGCTCACCTGCCACACCACTTTGGCTACCCCAAAAGAACTAGTTACTCATTTTTCATCTTCGGTCTCCTCGTAAGCCATGGTGCCCGGGCCAGACCGGAACAGAATGTAGGACCGGAATATTTTTACATACAGTAATTTTAATTTTTGAAAGTAATAGTTTGAGCTTAAATTTTTATAAAACTTATTTTTTATTTATAAAATTTTTAATTTTTTAAATGTTTATATAGGAGAATTTTTACAATTTTTAACATATTTTTCATTTGAAATATTTCTTATACTATTTTTTTTACAAAATTATTCAATTATACATTTAAAATTTCATACGACTAATACTAAATTTAAATTTAAAGATACTAAAAACACTATATAATTTATCTCTAATACATTTGTATATTAGAATTAATAGTTTTATAATTAATTTGTAGTCACTAATATTTCATAATATTTACTAATATTATGAAAAATATGTTGGAAAATAAGAATGGCTCTGTTGAGTACATGTGAATGAGAAATTGCTCATTAAAGAGATGCATGAATAAAGGCTTTTCATTTTCAAGCACATTATTCATGATGTTGGTAGGTTATGAACCTTTCATTTGATGGTTCATGAATGATGCCTTTTGGCTTTTCATGGCAAGAATGAATGAAGACTTTTGGCTTTTCATGTATAGAGAGATGAAGTACTTCTGACTATGAAACTGAGTTGCAACATATCCAGGAAAATGGAATAAATAGATAAGCTTTGGCAACTATTATTTTGTAGAAACAAGAGTAGGAATACATAGTTGAACCAAAACAATGAAACCACAATCATCGTTATGACCCTTCCAAGTTCAGGCTTGAGAAGATTTGCTGGTGCAGATGAACTAAAACAGCAAACAGCACATCTACATGTTAAATCAGAAAATTTTTGGAGGAAAAAATATTTCCAAAATATTCTGTCTATTTTTTTCTTCATTTTTGTTAGACCAAAATATCTATATATACAAAGAAAAGAAAGACTCCTAATAATATATAAACTCTAATTTAACTAATTACAATCATATACGTATATTACAGCTAATTTTCATATTTTATAGTTTATTCTCACACTCCCCTTCAAGTTGATGCATAGATTTCGTAAATGCCTAACTTGTCAAGTGAATTGTAGAAGACTCTGCTTATACTGGACTTTGTCAAGATATCATCAATTGGTCTTCAGATTGCACAAATAGAAACTGAATCACTTTGGTGTCCAAGTTTTGCTTGATGAAGTGACAGTCCACCTCAACATGTTTGGTATGTTCGTGCTGAATTGGATTGTGAGAGACATCAATTGCTACTTTATTATCACAAAACAAACTTCATCTCACCTTTTGGAACAAACCCAAATTCCGACATTAGCTTCTTAAACAATAGAAGTTCACACAACCCTTTAACCATCCCTCTAAATTCGGTTTTAGCACTTGATAGAGTGTATAATTGCATATTTATTGGATCAATTCTCTTGTGTTTTAATTGATTAAAAGGCTTGTTTATAAGGATATTAATTCTTTTTGTGATTAATGGTTAGATGAAGCATTTTTCCTAAAGAATGTAGCCTCACAAGACAAGTGGCACAAGAAAGACACAAATGAGGCCACCAAATTCCACAACAAAATGTTGGCCATTAAGGAAAAGCAAAGCCTTGAATTAAGGAAAAGCAAAGCCTTGAATTAAGGAAAAGAAAAGCCTTGAATTAAGGAAAAGAAAAGCCATGAATTAAGGAAAGCAAAGCCATGAATTAAGGAAAAGCACAACCAAATGTCTTGAATCCTTGCCTATAAATAGGCAAGGCTTGGAGACAATCAAGGCATCCCATTTTTAGGCTTTACTAGTTTAATAGAGAAGAAAACAAGGTTTGAAGATGAGAAGGAAGAAGAAGGAATGAATTTTCAGCCACAATTCATCCTTTCATGGAGTGAGCTACTGTAGAAGAAGGCGAGCCGCGGGATCGACAAAAGGGCGATCATTTGATTTTCTTTGTATTTTCTTTTAATTATGTTTAGCTAAATTTTTATTTTCCAATCAAGTTTAATTAAGGTTTGATTCCAACAATTGTGAGGTTCCGGTAATTTTATTATTTCTTTTATTCTTGAGTATTTATATATTTTCTATGCTTCATTATATTATTGAATTGAATTGTTAGACAAGAGGCCTATTGTTTGATAGTTGAATTCAATATATAGTCATTTAGAATAATTAATCTTTGGTTGATTGTTCTAATTCAAGTGACAAATAACAACATCGAAAGGTAATCAACGCCTTAGATTGTATGTTATGAAAATATATAATCTAGCTTAAATAAACACGGCGTTTCCGGGTTTACTGGTTAGTAATTGGGTCTTTTTGAATCTTAATGCAATTAATAGACATAACTCATAGGACGGATCCGAAGGTTGTGTTTGTTAATTAGAGAAATAACTCATGGGATGATCAGAAGGTTATCGAAAAAGTAAGAAAAGATTGGTTGTTAGAGGACGGATCTTCAACAACTATAACTAATTTATTCAAGATAAAAGAACCTATCTTTTGAATCAATGATCAATTTGAGGAATCAATACCGAAATTAATTCTTGATTGGAAGCTTCTTCTTATTAATTTTTCCTCATATTTTTAGTTGGTTATTTAATTTGTTTAGTTGTCTTATTGATTCTTGCTCAGTTTCATAATACAAAACCCCCCCTCTTTATTTTATTTTGTTCAAGGAATAAATCTAACCAATCTCTGTGGATTCGACCCTCTCACTGCTATCTACAAAGTTTAGCCTAGAGAAGGATTATTTTTGGTGGTTTCGACACCCATCAGCACTTGACAATGCCCTATAGAATCAATTAAATGGTCTTGCATTTAAGATTTGGGGAAAAAAAAAGTTATCAATTTGTTTTATATATAAAGAATAATCTTGCATAATTAATTGCCTCTTGATCTATGGGCCGATTAAGGCACGGGTTAAAATGGACCTTGTAAGGATATCGTCTTTCGCAACAGAACTTCCATGTTTCAATCATTTGACCCAATCAGAACTGTTTTAAGCCCCATCCAACCCCCAGACAACTCAGTACAATATGTCCAGCTTTTGACACTTGTAAGTGGTGCAGCCCAAACCATACCAATTTTTGTTTTGCCCTTTCTCACAGTATTTTATAGATTTTTAAGCCCAATATAAAAACCCATTAGCCTTCATTAAAGTGGGCTGCCAGCCTGCAACCGGATCCTCATTTGTTCGCTGAATCCTCTCTATTTATATATTTTGTGAATGCTTTGTATTTGTATTCACATCTCTCGTTTTTCTTTTAAGAATAACACACAGATTGGCATCAAAAATGGATTTTTTTTTTCAGAACAAAGAAAAATTCTAAAAGTGAATTCTAGCTTTAAAAAAAAACAGGTAACTTTTTTTCTCGAGTAATATTATTTCAGTTAAAAAAATTGATAAATACCTTCTAAACAAAATTTCCATTTAAATTTTTTTTTATTCCAAAACAGTATCAATTTTTAAATAAAAGTTTTAAAGTATTCTTATTAATAATAATATGTATAGTCATTATTAAAAATAAAAATAAAAATCCAAAATTATATACTTAATAATTGCATTAATTACATTATATTTTATTTAATAAAAAAATTACACATAATTAAAAATAGACTCTTTTATAGCACTAAAAGTATTGCATTATCTTTTGGAAGAATTGGGCACTTGGATTGAGTAGAAATGCAGGCTATATTCAATTTTCATCCCAAAAAAGTTCGATGCCTGCCGCTGCTGGCAAATTGCCGACTGATCCGACATGCACTGATCATCTTTGTCTTCGTTCAAGTTAGGATGGATATCGAAACCTTTGGATGTAAACAAAGTCGGCAGCCTCCGTAACCTTTGGATGTAAACTTACGCAGGCGGCAACCACTATCTTCCACCAAACCAAAGTTCCCCGTTACTCCATATGTATGTATGCTCTAAAGTACCACTCACGTCACATGGGATTTCATCATATTGTTGTCTTGCATGCATGGCCTGTCCTGCGATTTCGTGAAAGTTCAGAATTCAACATTCCTCATAGATTGTGGCGGATTTGTAAGAGGATTGATGTCGAGTAGATTAATTAATAGAGTTTGGTGGGATTTACTTTTGCAATAAGATGGAGATGGGATGTGTAATCCAACCTAACACCCTTAAATTCCTTGTCTTAGATCCCTGTTTGCAAATTTTTGTGTTTGAACTTTTATACGGACAGAAACTTTGATGTTTCTAATTTGTCGGAATAAATTGGTTAAGGTTTGAGAGGGTGAGGAATGAATAAGAATTGAGAGAATACTAGAATGGTAAATTTTATCTCATTTATAATGCATTTTTAGATGAAATAAACTTGAAATGGGATAAAATTTTCATAATTTTTTAAATTTATTAATCGATTATTTTCTTTATTTATTCATGGAAACTATCACCCAATCCATACTTATTGCTCAATAGCCCATCATATTATATTTATTGTCTTAAAAGGAAATCCCATCTTAATTTCAAGTGATGGGATCAAATTGAAATGTTTGACACTCATAATTAGAGTTATGAATTTGTTCAAACGTGGAAGTTTTTGACATATTAATAGTGAAATGTGATGTCTACTCTCAATAAACAAATAAACATATATGGGTGAAAACAATTACTCTTGAAAATAAATCATAATGTATTTTGCAAATTTATGTTGTTCTAATTGAAAATCACAATGATATAAAAGGTTACTTATGAGTGATGTCAATTGTTTTTTTAAATTATTCGGTAACATGTTTTGAACTTTTGAACTATTTAATATAATTATAAAAATATCAAAGTCACAGTTCTCTAACACGCAGAATAAAGCTTCTAACATGAACTTGGTTATGCTCTTTTATGTTTTTTTTTTGTTTTTCTTTTTCTTCGGTCTCCTTGTAAGCCATGGTGTAAAACCCGGGCCGAACCGTAACCAGACATAGGTCCAGTCCTGGTTCTATTGAAAAACTCGATTTCACATATCAAAACTAAGGTTTTGTTTGAATAAAATTTTTATTTATAAAAAATTAATTTTTTAAAATAAAAATAAAATATTTAAACATATTTTTATTTCAAATTTTAAAATTTAAATTTTTCTACTTAAATTCCTCCCACATAATTTTAAAAAATTTCCCTCCTATTTTTCCCTCCAAAATACTTTTTATATCAAAAAATACCCACCAAAATTTTTATACATTTCAATAAAACATTTTTGTCAAATAAAACATACAGAATCCAAACAAAGCTATTTTTACATACAGTAATTTCAATTTTTGAAAGTAATAGTTTGAGCTTAAATTTTTATAAAAATTATTTTTTATTTATAAATTTTTTTAATTCTTTTAAATTGGTCATCTTAAATTTTTATATAAGAGAATTTTTACACTTTTTAACATATTCTTCACCTAAAATATTTCTTATACCATTTTTTCACAAAGTTATTCAATTATACATTTAAAATTTTATACAACTAAACTAATATTAAATTTAAATTTAAAGATACTAAAAACACTATATAATTTATCTCTAATATATTTGTATATTAGAATTAATATTTTTGTAGTTAATTTATAATTATTAAATTATAATAATGTCATCTGTTATTTTATTATTAGTTTAACCAGTTGAACACTGACTCCGTGATTGAACTCCGGTTGCATGGAAGTTAAGGATTGGCTGATTGCTTCATTTTCCAAGTTTGATTGAAGATTCATCTACTTATTCACTTAAGATGTGATGTTTCCAATTTGTAGATGAGTAGAATTTTCAAAAGCCATGCAATAGAATTAATGAACAAACATTTTATTTTAGGTCATGAATTGGCACAGTCCCTTTGGCTCAAAATGAATTTGTGACTCAAGGACCATATTTGTAATCCAAACTCCCATGGAGATTTAATCAATGGACCAAAGAGGTGAATCTTCTAGGGAATCTTTAAATTAAGTTAGTTTACAAAATTAGATGAGCATGATTATAATAAAAAAATTCATATTAGTATTATTTTATAATTTATTTGTTCAACTAATGAAAATATTTCGTTTGTATGAATCAAAAGCTTATATCGAATATCTCACGTATGGAGGTTTACTATGAACGCATTGATGAATGATTTATAGAATTGCATTTCTATGAACAATTTATTCAGCATATATATTTCTTATTTGGCTTAACTTGTTACATTAGTTGAGTTGAGGATAAAAATAAATAAATAAAGCACAAATAGAAATGACAAAACCGTGAAACACCATTTCATTTGCACAAATAATAAAGGTCCTATGCTAAATTGTTAAGAATATAATCATATTCATAGACATAGAACTCAAACTCTGATATATTTAATAGGGATTCTAAATCCAGGAAAGTTCCAACCAATTTCCTTAATTTTAGGAATTATTTTACTTTTCTAATAAAATAAAAAACCAACCAAACGTAAGATTTTAATTTTGAGAAATTTAATTACTTTCCAACCCAGAATCTGACGACTAAACAAGCCCTTTAGTTCAAAATAAAATTGAGACTCAAGAATCATATTTGTAATCCAAACTCCCCAGGAGATTTAATCAAATGGACCAAAGAGGTGAATGAAGTATATCTTTAAATTTTTTAAGTTAGTTTACAAAATTGGAAGAGCAAGATTATGATAAAGAATTTTATATTAGTATTATTTTCTGATTAATCGTTACACTAATGAAAATATTTAGTTTGTGTGAATTAACAATTTAAATTGAATATCCCAGGTATGGGGGTTTACTATGGCCGTATTGATGAATAGTTATACTACCACGGTTCTATTAATAAACTATTCAATATATATATTTTTTATTTGACGTAATTTGTTACATGAGTTGAATTGAGTTGAGTTAACGATAAAAATAAATAAATAAAGCACAAACAGAAATAACAAAATTTGAAACACCATTTTATTTGCACAAATAATAAAAGTTTTATGCTAAATTGTTAAGAATAAAATCATATTCATAAATATAGGCTAGATCTCAAACTCTGAGATATTTCTATTTATTGTAAATTTTGGGAACACTATCTAATAGTACGATATATAATAATAAAAAAAAGTACTGTGTATATAAAATCTTTGTTAGTTGATTATTATCAATTTTATTTAAATATTTTAAAACAATCCCTGTCAAATTTTTTTTTAAAAAAAAAAAAAAACTAGCCCACCTAGTGGAAAAATGGCAAAGTTAAAGAATCAATATGTAAAATTAACTAAGTAATGTTAAAAGAAGTCTTTTTCTTCGTATAGCAACAACTATGTAAATCGATGCATTTACAAGACTTGTGGTGGGATGCTAATTGATTAAGGTTTGATATGTATTTTATCTTTAATGTGGAGAAACAAAATGCACTTCTACAAGACTGTGAAAGATTGACTTTTCTCCACATGGAAGACCAAAAATCCAACCTATTTCATAGAAGTGCATTTTTTTTTACTTGACAAAAAATAAAAGAGGAAACACCCAAAATCGTCCTCCACATTTCAGCAAATAATCTTTTTCATCCTCCACTTTTAAAACGGGAACAAATAGTCCTTCAAATTTTAAGAACCAAAATTTGAAGGAAAATTTCAGAACTAAACGTTCTCATTTATGAAATTTGAAGGACTAAAAGTTTATTTATTTTACAATAGTATCAAAAGTTTGATTTATGAAATTTGAAGGACTATTTATTCCTTTTTAAAAGTGGAAATGTGGAAGATGATTTTTGAGGATGATTTTGGGTATTTCCTCAAAATAAAAAGGGAATAATCTGTGACGATCATATAACACAAGTCCATTGTTGAATTTTCAGACAGATGTACACCACTTCGAGTATGGTTAGCATGGTTTCTCCACTCTGTTTAATCTTTTTCCTGTTTTCAAACACAACTAAACTAATTTGCTAAACGACACAGAGAACTTTTGCAGAGGAATAAAATCAGCTCAATTACATTGAAACAATGTTGGACAGGTAGAATAGAGAGATGAAGTACCCTCTGACTATGAAACCGAGTTGCAACATCCATGAGAATGGAATAAATAGATAAGCTTTTGCAACTATTATTTTGTAGAAACAAGAGTAGGAATACATAGTTGAACCAAAACAATGAAACCACAATCATCATTATGACCCTTCCGAGTCCAGACTTGAGAAGATTTGCAGGTGCAGAAGAACTGAAACAGCAGACAGCACATCCACAAGTGAATTATAAAAGATCCACAATACAATCTGGTTTGTTTCAGTCCACTGAAGCAAAAGTTATAATCCATTTCTAAAGCTTCAGCCATCAATCTCTTTGTAAGTGAACACCAACTGGTTCAAATCCAATTCAGGAACCATTTCCCAATTAATCTTCTCCCTTTCACATCCAATCCAAGAAGTAGACATAGCTCGAATATCAGACATGGAATACAGTTGCAACAAGGGCTGTCTTGACCATACCTGATTTGAAATTTTTACATAGAATGTATGAAGTTATCGAGAGTTGAGACACTTCTGATGATGAAAAAGAGAGGCAGCATCCAGTGAAGGAAATACTTTGATAGAATTCAAAAATTACATTGACAATGTTGGGGTGGTTTTACCACTAAATTCATTTAATAAATGAAAAAGAAAGACGCACCTGACAACAAACCTGAAGAATAGAACCCCAGTCATCACTGTCACTTCTTCCAACTACAGTCTTGATGATTCATGCAGAACGAGGATTTTCAAATCTGAATTTCCCATGTTCATCTGTTCTTCCTGAATTTGTTTGACTGATCTTGTTAGAGAGAGTTTACAACCGGAGACTTCAATCATTTCGAGAGTTAAAGTGTTTCCTAAACAGGATGGAATCTCTTTCAAATATCCACATCCGTGCACTACTAACTTCTGCAAACGGGGAAATTGATCGTCGGAAGCTGTCCACTTGACAATTGCCAAGGAAGACAATTTCAAGAATCTAAGTCTCGAGAATTCTCCTTCTCCCATATCCCATGTTTCCCCTGAGAAAGATCGATCGAGTAACTTGAGAACGTCAAGATTAGGCAGTTTCCCAATACTCGAAATTTTACTCCAAGGCAACTCAAATCCAGATAGAGTCAGCTTTTTAAGATTTGCTGGCAAACGAATTTCAAAGCCAACATGTTTTCTGAGTCCAGAAAGTCCAGACAACAAAAGTGATTCTAGCTGACTCAGAGAGTCAGGTATAACAACCCTTTCCCAATTCTCAGTACCATCCCACTTCTCAAAAAGTTTACATTTCAGTTTACGGATGTTTGGAAACTTTTTCATTTGCTTTTGCATGCTGCCCCAAGAAGAAAAAATTGCACCTGAACAGCTCTCCAACTCATACAAATCAGGGGAATTCTCAAGATTTTCAATGGCAAAACGAAAACCATTAGGAAAATATAAATTTACGACCCCATGAAGATGTCTCAATTTCCTTAGATTCCAGAGTGTATCAGGAAGTGAAACAATATCCAATGGTGAATCCACAATAAAAGTTTCCAAGTATGAAAGGTTTCCGATGGATGAAGGAATCACTTCTATCCTACCTTGAACAGCCAAATATCTCAACTGAACAAGAAGTCCAATTTCATTGGGTACAGAACCCAAATAAAGTTGACCAATATCTAACACCCTGAGAAGCTTGAAGATGCGAATAACGAATGAGATATCAAAAGCCATTTCATTGCGCCATTCTGTTTCGGTGAAGAACAGTAGAGAACGTACACGAGGACAAAATAGCCTCGCCTCCTTGAAATGATGTCTTGACTCAGGCTGAATGCTTAACCTCCGTAAGCTGCATGGCGCATTAAATGCTAAAAGCTCATCATACCCACGTAACAGCTGGAAAAAATTTTCTTCCTTGGCTTTTGTGAAGCAAAACTCATGTAGCAAATCATGAACTCGGCAAGCTTTGACACCACCTATGGATCTCCTGTTGGCAACCAGAACTAAGCTTCTGCCAATTAAATCCATCAGGTAATCTGTCGCAACATCTTCTGTGCACTTTAACTTAGTCTTCTGAACAAATCCTTCAGCAATCCATAACCAGATCAACTTCTTAGTTGAAACCTCTTGGTCTTCAGGAAACATCCCAAAATAAAGAAAGCATGGCTTCAAATAATCTGGTAGATGCTTGTAGCTCAGCTCCAATGTGTTCATGCATTGTGCTGTAGTAGAAAGGACGCCCGAACTTAAACTTTCTAGAATTTCATTCCAATTCGCTTGCTCCATATTAGCTAGAAGTCCACCTACAATGACAATTGTTAGAGGTAATCCCTTACAATTTTCTGCAATTTGCATCCCAAGTTCATATAATTCTGGAGGGCCACCTTTCGCAAGGGATAACTTCCTTTGCAGTAACTCCCAGCTCTCATTAATGGTGAGTTGACGAAGAAAATGAGGCCCTTCGTCAAGCATGGCACGAGGAGCAACATCCCGAAGTCGACTTGTCAAGATAATTCTACTTCCATTAGAATTGTCAGGTAATGACTCTGCCAAGCTATTCCATACTTGAATGTCCCATACGTCATCCAAAAAGATGAGATATGTATTTCCTAGCAACTGACGTCGGAGCTCTTCAGCTAAATCTTGTTCACTCATTACAAAATATCTTTCCGGAAGCTTTATAACAATATGATTCAGAAGCTCAAGTAGCACTTTCCCTTTGTTGAATACTTGAGAAATGGAACACAATGCACGAACATGAAAATGGTACCTGACTGTATTACAGTTGTAAACTTTTGTTGCTAAGGAAGTTTTACCCTGTCCTGGCATACCCACAATGGCAATGATCCGCAACTGCTTTGATCCTCTTGTAAGCCGATCGGTAATCCATGTTGACTCATCATCAAAACCTACAACTTCGTCGATTTGTGGTGCACTGCTCTGTGTGGGTACATGACTAGATTTCTTGGTAACTTTGTTCGTTTTGACATCTTGTCTCTTGCCCGTGATAATCTTTGAGGCATCAGTCTTAATATTATCAATGCCTTCCATGATGGAATCATACAACACTGAAAAAGAATTTGAAATATCTCCAACCACTAAGTGGTCAATGAGAGACTCCACCCTGTATGCAACCTCCAGAGCACGATTCCAAAGAGTACGGAGTTCCTCCTGTTCACTGTGCAGATCCACAATTTCCACCAAAATAGATCTTAAGAAGACAAGTTTTTCTTGGATTGTTTGAGCAAAACTTTGGGCATTTGAACCGGCCTTACTACTTGTCACGTCCATCAGGTTTTCCAAAAGATAATCGATAAAGCCCAGCTCATTGGTCCTGCAGAAATTTGAGGCGGAGGTTTCTGGATCTTTTTGTTCAACTTGTTTCTGAAATTGCTCAATTCTTCCCAACAAATCTTGGAGCTCAATATCTATTTTGATATCTTTCTGATAAAGTGAGAAGATTATGAGTCCAGCATCACATATCAGAACTCCAATGGAATCCTTCATCTTCTCATCAAACTTGTTCGGCTCCTTAACAAGAATAGTTCTCAATAATCTTAATCCCTCATACAGTACTTGCAGTTGATCCTTCAAAGAAATCACAGGATTAGTGTCCAGTGGTAGCATCTCCCATAGACTACATACAAGAGAATCAATGAAATCCTTTATTATTATTATAGGATCATCATCCATGTCTGAGATGGGAGCATGTAATTGTCTCGACAATTTTGAGCTAGTCAGGGCTCGAGTGTACGTCTCATAGATATGAGGATCAATAGGTTTGATCTTCTGCCGTAGTACTGAAGTTTCAGACTGGATTATCTCATCGGCATACCATTCGTATTCATATTGATACTTAAAAGAGAGTTGTGCTGCATTGACTGCAAAAGCTTCAACGGGATTCAACAAATCAACTAATTGTTGGCTCTCAACCCTTCGCAGCGTGGCAAAGCGGACAAAATTTTTCATGAATTTCACCATCTCCGCCAAGGATTCCATTACTGAAGCTCGTTCCAATCGCCCAAAGTAACTGAGAAGATCCACTAGATTCTCCAGAACGGAATTGGTGATTTCCATAACTTGATCTGTTGTTGGAGAAACTGATTGCTGCAAGAAATCTGTCAAATTGATGTACCATTCTTCTATTTCTTTCTCGAAGGAGTTGATGTCGTCTATAAATTGCATAATATAGTCAGGATTCCGAAGAAAATAAGGGTGGTGAATTTCCTGTGCATTTCTGCAAACCGCTTCTTCAATCCTTACCAGTAGAGATCCCAGACTGCCATCAGTCCTCTGATGCCCACATAGAATCAATTTTCTGAGATTCCTTAACCTGTGCATCAGGATCGGAATGCATTTCTGGCAGGTATTAGGGTGAATTTCCTGTGCATTTCTGCAAACCGCTTTTTCACTCCTTTTCAGTTGAGATCCTAGACTCCCTTCCTTGTTACTGTTGTTGCCATCAGTCCTCAGATGCATATCATTGCCCAACCTTCTCACACAGAGAATAAATGTTCGGAGATTCCTTAACCTGTGCATCAGGATCGGAATTCTATGCTCAAAATATCTTCTCCCTTTAGAATATCGCACCCCGTCCAGATCACCGGAGATTGTTGAATCTATGTGGTTGTACAGCAACTTCAGATCAGCCAAGGCAGTATCAATACAAGTAGTAACGGAGCCCATCTTTATCTTTTGGAAACTTTGGTGGATTTGAATGGGAAAGAAAGTGAAGTGAAAAAAGGAAGATTCTGAAAAACCAAGTGAAAGATTTCAAACCAATTTACAAGCTGATCTGGGATATTTTACTGGAAATCCAAGCAAAATCAAAGTGATCCAGTATATGTATTTTTGAAAGTAATAGTTTGAGCTTGTTGGGAAGGCCCTTCAACGAAGACAACAAACACAAACACTAGAAAGCAGCGAAAAATACCCCCAACCAAATTCTAACAGCCAATCACATGACCAATGATTCAGTATAATTAAAAATACTCAAACAATCTTCCAAGCAAACCAAACAATAGATAAAGCAATAAATAGTTTTAGGTAACAATAAGAAAATAAATAACACCAGAATTTACGTGAAAACCCCCTAAGTGTGAGGGGGAAAAACCCCATAACAATCAGAATAATAAATCCACTATAAAAAGTAAGCAATTATAAGAGTTTAGTACTTAAGCTTTTTGCCCAAAGTTTAAGACCCAACAAATTAAAATAAATACCCAGGTGAGATTTCACAAATTATCACTCAAAGAAACACTTACCTCTCACGCTTACTCTCTGTAGAGTAAAAAAACCATTGACTTCTTCACTTTGCAAGTCATCAATTTTTCCTTACTGACAAAAACCCACAAAACTGGTTTTTTTCCCTTCTTGTGAGCAATTAATAGCTGAAGAAAAAAAAACTCTAGCCGTTCTGTCCAAGTGCCAAGGGAGACAAAAAACCTTTATGACTTCTATGTCATAAATCATGGCCCTTGGATCAAAATTAATAAAGCATCCAAGCCGTTGAAACAAATGACTTTAGTTTGTCACGTGCTAATGAAATGGGTTGAATCTCACTGACAGAGCTTAAATTTTTATAAAACCTATTTTTTATTTATAAAGTTTTTAATTCTTTTAAATTGATCATTTTAAATGTTTATAGGTGAATTTTTACAATTTTTAACATATTCTTCACAATTTTTACAATTGTCAATTAGTTTTAGCCATTTTAGAACTATGAAGAGTCCACTTTTGGGACATTCGATGTAATTCTTAACTTTCACCAACTTAATATATTTCTCGATTTTATGGAAAAAAAGATAAAAATAAAGATGGGGATGGAATGTGTAATCCAACCTGACATTCTTAAATTCCTTGTCTTAGATCCCTGTTTGCAAATTTTTGTGTTTGAACTTTTATACAGAAAGAAACTTTGATGTTTCTAATTTGTCGGAATAAATTGGTTAAGGTTTGAGAGGGTGAGGAATGAGTAAGAATTGAGGGAATACTAGAATGGTAAATTCTATCTCATTTATAATGCATTTTTAGATGAAATAAACTTGAAATGGGATAAAAATTTCATAATTTCTTTAATTTATTTATTCATGGAAAGTATCACCCAATCAATACTTATTGCTCAATAGCCCATCATATTATATTTATTGTCTTAAAAGGAAATCCCATCTTAATTTCAAGTGATGGGATCCAATTGAAATGTTGGTCACCCATAATTAGAGTTATGAATTTGTTCAAACGTGGAAGTTTTTGACATATTAATAGTGAAATGTGATGTCTACTCTCAATAGACAAATAAACATATATGGGAGAAAGCAATTACTCTTGAAAATAAATCATAATGTATTTTGCAAATTTATGTTGTTCTAATTGAAAATTACAATGATATAAAAGGCTACTTATGAGTGACGTCAATTGTTTTTTAAATCATTTGATAACATGTGTTTGAAGTTTTGAACTATTTAAAATAAGAATTAAAAAAGTTTCATTTCAAATGGAACTTGATTCGGATTGAGCAATACTTTTTTTTTTCCTTATAAAGTAGTAGTATTATATAGGAAGGAAATTATGAGATCTTCTTTCATGCAACAATAATGAAAGCCATATAATTAAAGTTATGAAAAAGACATTAATAATTTCAAGCGAGAGCACAATTGTGGAAAATTTGTACCAACTAATGGAACTCAACCAGACAAAGATAAAGAAATGATGAAAGTCTGGTCATGCTTTTTATCCTTGTTACAACTTCTCATAGTCTTGGACATGCTTCGCACTTTGCGAAATGATAATAATGTTGTCTCAAATGTTCCCAAGGATGCCCATTTCTATGATCATGTACTAAGGGACAATGGACTTGTTGCCTAACTCGGAATTTGTATACCTCCAAGCTTTCCATATGAAGTAAAACTATGAGCACGAGGATGAGAGAAATGGCAACGTTAATGGAGATAAGAGTGGGAGAAAAACACTAAAATAACCAATCCAAACTAATTCCCTGGGTGCAAATTAGTTGTCAATTACTTCTTTTGTTTTAAAAAAATAATTCATTTTAAATTTGGTTTAATTTTTTTGTCCTATCTCAATGCATTATTAGATTTACAAATTTTTATATTTTAAATTATACATATCATTATTAGTGACTTTTTTTAAATAAAAAAAGTATTAAAAGTGATTTTTTTAAAGTTTTAAATATAGAAATAGATGTATTCAAGAAATGTTTAATGTTTTTTTTAATATATGTTTAGCATTGATTTGAAATTAAATTTCAAAATTTACATACACTTGTTTGTTTTAAAAAAATATTTTTTTTTTATTTTATGTAACTTTTTAAAATTACAATACATAACACATTTAGTATACAATTAACTATATATTTTTACAACATATATTATAGAGACATGAGACGCACAACCTTAATGTTGTAAACAATTTTTGTTTTTTTGGGACATTGGCAGGTCGCTTAATGATGTAAACTATTCATATAATATATATGTGTGTGTTTGCAATTGAGAAGTTAGTCAATGATGTGAACTATTCATAAAATTTGACCTCAAAGGCTCAAAGTATCCCATATACCAAAAACCAAGAACACCAACTAAATGGAAACATATACGGACATCACAAAACTATAAAAATTACAAAACTATTTTCCCGTCTCAAAAAAATATAATTATGAAAAATATCAAAGTCATATTTCTTTAACACGCAGAATGATGCTTCTAACATGAACTTGGTTATGCTTTTTTATGTTTTTATGTTTTTGTTTTTCTTTGTCTCCTTCTAAGCCATGGTGTAAAACCCAACCCGACCCCACCTGACCCGGACTTACATCCAGTCTTAGTTCTATTGAAAAACTCAATTTGAAGCGTCAAAGCTTTAAAGGTTTGTTTGGATAAAATTTTTATTTATAAAAAATTAATTTTTTTTACATAAAAATGAAATATTCAAAAATATTTTTATTTTAAAATTTAAATTTTTCCGTTCAAATTCTTTTCACATAATTTTAAAAAATTTCTCTCTTATTTTTCCTTTTAAAATACTTTTTCTATAAAAAAAATACCCATCAAAATTTTCACATATTCTAATACAACTTTTTTCAAATAAAATACAATCCAAACAAAGCTATTTTTACATACAGTAATTTTAATTTTTGAAAGTAATAGTTTGAGCTTAAATTTTTATAAAACTTATTTTTTATTTATAAAGTTTTAATTCTTTTAAATTGATCATCTTAAATGTTTATATAGGAGAATTTTTACAATTTTTAACATATTCATTGTCCAAAATATTTCTTATACCATTTTTTTCACACAATTATTCAATTGTGCATTTAAAATTGCATACAACTAATACTAAATTTAAATTTAAAGCTACTAAAAACACTATATAATTTATCTCTAATACATTTGTCTATTATATTAATATTTTTATAATTAATTTATAATTATTAAATTATAACGACTTTATCAAATTTTTTACTCGATTTGAGAGGTTAATCACTGACCCTTTGATTTCACTTGCTCGAACTCCGGTTCGATTATGACAACACTACATGAAAGTTAAGGATTGGTTGATTGCTTCATTTTCCAAGTTTGGTCGAAGATTCCTATGCTTTTTCACTCGGGATGTGATGTTTCCAATTTGTAGGTGAGTAGAATTTTCAAAAGCCATGCAAGACAATTTTTCATGAACAAACATTTAATTTTAGGTCATAAATAGGCACAATCCCATTAGCTCAAAATAAATTTGTGACTCAAGAACCATATTTGTAATTCAAACTCGCATGGAGATTTAATCAACGGACCAAAGAGGTGAATCTTGTAGAGTATCTTTAAATTTTTAAGTTAGTTTACAAAATTGGAAGAGCAAGATTATAATAAAGAATTTTATATTAGTGTTGTTTTGTGATTAATTTGTTACACTAATGAAAATATTTAGTTTGTATGAATTAACGGTGTAAATTGAATATGTCATGTATAAGTGTTTATTATGGACATATTGATGGAAGATTAATACAACCGCATTTCTATGAACAATTTGTTCAGCGTATATATTTCTTATTTGGCATAACTTGTTATATTAGTTGAGTAGAAGATAAAAATAAATAAATAAAGCACATATAGTAATAACAAAAGCGTAAAACACCATTTCATTTGTACAAACAATAAAGGTTCCATGCTAAATTGCTAAGAATATAATCATATTTATAGATACAGATCTCAAACTCAAAATATTTCTATTTATTGTGAGTTTTATGAACACTATTTAATAGTACAATGTATAATAATAAAGAAATAGAAAAAAAGTAATGTGTATATAAAATCTTTGTTAGTAAATTATTATCTATTTTATTTAATTATTTTGAAATAGGCCCTGTCAAATTTTTTAAAACCAGCCCACGTAGTGGAAAATGGCAAAATTGAAGAATCAATATGTAAAATTAACTAAGTAATGTTACAAGAAGTCTTTTTCTTCGCATAGCAACAACTGTGTAAATCGATGCATTTACAAGATTTGTGGTGGGATGCTAAGTGATTAAAGTTTGATATATATTTTATCTTTAATCTTCTAGTAAAATTCGATAGAGATAGAAAAGAAAGACACGACAAGTCCATTATTGAATTTTCAGACAGATATACACCACTGCGAGTATGGTTAGAATGGTTTCTCCACCCTGTTTAATCTTTTCCTGTTTTCAAACACAACTAAACTAATTTGCTAAACGACATAGAACAGAACACTTTTGCAGAGGAATAAATTCTGCTCAATTACATTGAAACAATGTTGGACAGGTAGAATAGAGAGATGAAGTAGTTCTGACTAAGAAACTGAGCTGCAACATCCAGGGAAATGGAATAAATAGATAAGCTTTTGCAACTATTATTTTGTAGAAACAAGAGTAGGAATACATAGTTGAACCAAACAATGAAACCACAATCATCATTATGACCCGTCCGAGTCCAGACTTGAGAAGATTTGCAGGTGCAGAAGAACTGAAACAGCAAACAGCACATCCACAAGTGAATTATAAAGGATCCACAATACAATCTTGGTTTGTTTCAGTCCACTCAAGCAAAAGTTATAATCCATTTCCAAAGCTTCAGCCATCAATCTCTTTGTAAGTGAACACCAACTGGTTCAAATCCACATCAGGAACCATTTCCCAATTGATCTTCTCCTTTTAAATCCATTCCAAGACGCAGACATAGCTCAAATATCCGTACTTGGAATACAGTTGCAACAAGGGCTGTCTTGACCATAACTGATTTGAAATTTTTACATAGAATGTATTAGGTTATCGAGAGTTGAGATACTTCTGATGATGAAAAAGAGAGGCAGCATCCAGTGAATGAAATACTTTCATAGAATTCAAAAATTACATTGACAATGCACGGGTGGTTTTACCACTAAATTCATTTAATAAATAAAAAAGAAAGACGCACCTGACGACAAACCAGAAGAGTAGAACCCCAATCATCACCGTCACTTCTTTCAAGGCAGAATGAGGATCTTCAAATCTGAATTTCCCATGTTCATCTGTTCTTCCTGAATTTGTTTGACTGAACTTGGTAGAGAGTGACTACAGCGAAAGACTTCAATCATTTCAAGAGTTAAAGTGTTTTCTAAACAAGATGGAATCTCTTTCAATATTCTACATCTGTGCACTACTAACTTCTGCATAAGGGGAAATTGATCATCGGAAGCTGTCCAGTTGACAATATCCAACTCATCCAATTTCAAGAATCTAAGTCTCGAGAATTCTCCTTCTCCCATATTCCATGTTTCCCCTGAGAAAGATCGAGCAAGTAACTTGAGAACCTCAAGATTAGGCAGTTTCCCAATACTCGAAATTTTACTCCAAGGCAACCTAAATCCAGATAGAGTCAGCTTTTTAAGATGTGCTGGCAAACCAAATTCAAAATCAGTAGGTGCCATGTACGATCTAAATGGAGACAACCCAAGTGATTCTAGCTGACTCAGAAAGTCAGGTACAACAATCCTTTTACAATTCTCAGTATCATCCCAATTCTTAAAAAGTTTACATTTCAGTTTACGGATGGTTGGAAACTTTTTCATTTGCTTCTGCATACTGCCCCAAGAAAAAATTACACCTGAACAGCTCTCCAACTCGTACAAATCAGAGGAATCCTCAAAATTTTCAATGGCGAAACTAAACTTAGAAAAACCCTTAGAAACTCCAAAACGCAAGCCAACGTGAAGATTTCTCAATTTCCTTAGATTCCAGAGTGTATCAGGAAATGAAACAATTTCACATGGTGAATCCACAATAAAAGTTTCCAAGTATGAAAGGTTACCGATGGATGAAGGAATCACGTTTATCTGACCTTGAACAGCCAAATATCTCAACTGAACAAGAAGTCCAATTTCATTGGGTACAGAACCCAAATAAATTTGACCAATATCTAACACCCAGAGAAGCTTGAAGATGCGACTAACGAATGACATGTCAAAAGGTATGAAGCTTCCTGTTTCAGTGAAGAAGAGTAGAGAACGTACACGAGGACAAAATAGCCTCGCCTCCTTGAAATGTGTTGGCTCAGACTGAATGCGTAGCCTCAGTAGGTTACGTGGCGCATTAAATGCTAAAAGCTCATCATACCCACGTAACTGCTTGAAAAAATTCTCTTCTTCGGCTTTTGTCATGCAAAACTCATAAAGCAAATCATGAATTTGGCAAGCTTTGACACCACCCATGGATCTTCGGTCGGAAACCAGAACTAAGCTTCTACCAATTAAATCCATCAGGTAATCTGTAGCAACATCTTCTATGCTCCTTAACTTAGTCTTTTGAATAAATCCTTCAGCAATCCATAACCAGATCAACCTCTTGGTTGAAACTACCCGGTCTTCAGCAAACATCCCAAAATAAAGAAAGCATGGCTTCAAACAATCTGGTAGATGCTTGTAGCTCAGCTCCAATGTGTTCTTGCATTGCGCTGTAGTAGAAAGGATGCCCGAACTTAAACTTTCTAGAATTTCATTCCAATTCTCTTGCTCCGTATTAGCTAGAAGTCCAGCTACAATGACAATTGTTAGAGGTAATCCCTTACAATTTTTTGCAATTTGCATCCCAAGTTTATATAATTCTGGAGGGCAACCTTTCGCAAGGGATAACTTCCTTTGCAGTAACTCCCAGCTCTCATTAATGGTGAGTTGACGAAGAAAATGAGGCTCTTCATCAAGCATGGCACGAGGAGCAACATCCCGAATTCGACTTGTCAAGATAATTCTACTTGCATTAGAATTGTCAGGTAATGACTCTGCCAAGCTATTCCATACTTGAATGTCCCATACGTCATCCAAAAAGATGAGATATCTATTTCCTAGCAACTGACGTCGGAGCTCTTCAGCTAAGTCTTGTTCAGTCATCGCAAAACATCTTGCCGGAAGCTTTATAAGAATATGATTCAGAAGCTCAAGTAGCACTTTCCTTTTGTTGAATACTTGAGAAATGGAACACAATGCACGAACATGAAAATGGTACCTGACAGTATTACAGTGGTAAACTTTTGTGGCTAAGGAAGTTTTCCCTTGTCCTGGCATACCCACAATGGCAATGATCCGCAACTGCTCTGATCCTCTTGTAAGCCGATTGGTAATCCATGTTGACTCATTATCAAAGCCTACAACTTCGTCGATTTTTGGTGCACTGCTTTGTGTGGGTACATGACTAGATTTCTTGGTAACTTTGTTCATTTTGATATGTGGGAGAGCCTTGGCGCAACGGTAAAGTTTTGGTGCACTGCTCTGTGTGGGTACATGACTAGATTTCTTGGTAACTTTGTTCAGTTTGATATGTGGGAGAGCCTTGGCCCAACGGTAAAGTTGTTGCCATGTGCCCTGGCCCTTTGGGCGTTCAACTTGTTTCTGAAATTGCTCAATTCTTTCCAACAAATCTTGGAGCTCAATATCTATTTTGATATCTTTCTGATAAAGTGAGAAGCTTATGAGTCCTGCATCACATATCAGAACTCCAATGGAATCCTTCATGTTCCCATCAAACTTGTCCGGCTCCTTAACAAGAATAGTTCTCAATAATCTTAATCCCTCTTGCAGTTGATCCTTCAAAGAAATCACAGGATTAGTGTCCAGTGGTAGCATCTCCCATAGATTACATACAAGAGAATCAATGAAATCCTTTATTATTATTATAGGATCATCATCCATGTCTGAAATGGGAGCATGTAATTGTCTCGACAATTTTGAGCTAGTCAGGGCTCGAGTGTAAGTCTCATAGATATGAGGATCAATAGGTTTGATCTTCTCCAGTAGTACTGAAGTTTCAGACTGGATTATCTCATTGGTATACCCTTCATATTGATACTTAAAAGAGAGTTGTGCTGCATTGACTGCAACGGCTTCAACGTGCTTCAACAAATCTTGTAAGTGTTGGCGCTTAACCATTCGCAGCGTGGCAAATCGGACAAAATTTTTCATGAATCTCATCATCTCCGCCAAAGAGTTCAATACTGGACCTCGTTCCGATCGCCCAAAGTAACTGAGAAGATTCTCCAGAACGGAATTGGTGATTTCCATAACTTGATCTGTTGTTGGAGAAACTGATTGCTGCAAGAAATCTGTCAAATTGATGTACCATTCTTCTATTTCTTCCTTGAAGGAGTCGATGTCGAGACTAAAGTGCCCAATCCTGTCATTTTCCCAATCCAATTCACCATCATAGAGCCAGAAAGGTAATAAAGGGCTATAATATTCCCGTGAATTTCTGCGAACCGCGTCTTCAATCCTTACCAATAGAGATCCCAGACTCCCTTCCTTGTTACTGTTGTTGCTATCAGTCCTCAGATGCATATCATTGCCCAACCTTCTCACACAGAGAATAAATGTTCGGAGATTCCTTAACCTGTGCATTAGGATCGGAATTTTAATCTCAAATAAACTTGTCCAAATAGAATCTGACCGGCCCAGCAACTTCAGATCAGCCGAGGCGGCATCAATACAAGTAGTAACGGAGCCCATCTTGATATTTTGGAAACTTTGCTGGATTTGAATGGGAAAGAAAGTGAAGCGAAAAAAGGAAGATTCTGAAAATCCAAGTGAAGATTTCAAACTTACAAGCTGATCTAAGATATTTTACTGGAAACCCAAACAAAAACAAAGTGATCCGAGGGTATGTATAATCAGCAGGCTTATGAAGAGGTTATTGATGAAGGTGTCTGCAGAAGACTGAAGATACGTTCCACCGGTGGCTGATAGTTACTCATTTTTCTTCTTTCTTCCTTCCTTCTCCTTGTAAGCTATGGTGTAAAACCAGGATCGGATCGGACCGGACCCAACCGATGTTCCATTAAAAAACCGGTTTTTAAAGACCCCATCCGACTGAGTCAAAACTTTTATTTTATACATAAAGTAATTGTTTAATCTTTAAAAATTATAGTTTGAAATTCAGGGAATTTATAGTCAGTATTTCAAAATATATTTTCATATTTTTTGATATATGATTATAAGATAAAATTTGTATTAGGAACTAAAATACTGCATTGAAAAGTATAAAAATATATCTTTGAAAGCAAACCAAATAAGCTCTAAATTTTTATAAAACTCATTTTTTGCTAATAAAGTTTTTAATTCTTTCAAATTGACTATCTAAAATGTTTGTACAAGAGAATTTTTACAATTTTTAACATATTTTTCATTTTAAATACTTTTTATATCATTTTTTTTCACAAAATTATTCAATTATATATTTACAATTTCATACAACTTATATTAAATTTAAACTTAACTATATTGAAACATTAAATAATTTATTTTTAGTATATTTATATATTAGTATTAATATTTTTGTAATTAATTTATAGTTATTATATTATTATAACGTGATCTAGTTTTTCATTACCTAAGAGGTGAATCTTCTAGTGTATCTTTAAATTTTTAATTTAGTTACAAAATTAAGAAGGGCAAAATTCTAATACAAAATTTCACATTCGAATATTATTTTGTGATTGATTTGTTACACTGATGGACATTTTTAGTCGGCTTAAACTGAATATCCCAAAGGTGACAGAAGCACTAGTAATCAGTCACATGGGGGTTTTACTATGAATTGCATTGGTGAATAGTTATACAACTGCAATATCTATGAACTATTTGTTCTATATTATTTGATATAGCTTTTTTTCATGACTCCAGAGTCAAGGATAAAAATAAATAAATAAATAAACAAAGAAGATAGCTGAAGCCTAGAATATCATCCCATTTGTAAAAGTAATAAGAGATTGAGTAATGATAGAGATAGTGACAAATCATAAGAACTTTCAGATAAGAATCGACAAGATCATGAAAAGACAAAATCATCTATTCATCCTCCTTACAAAACAAGAATAATGGAAGATAATTTTGTCTTTTATAATCGCTTACGCTACTATACAAAGATATTTTAATTTGTCACTATCCCAATCATTACTTTAAGATTTTATGCTAAATTGTTAACTACAATTCTTTAAAAATTTAGATCTTTCCATTTATAGATATAAATCTCGGATAGATGAATATCAGTTTTTTTGAAATTGATGGACACCGT
The DNA here is from genome assembly GCA_020080225.1 of Gynochthodes officinalis. Classification (NCBI taxonomy): domain Eukaryota; kingdom Viridiplantae; phylum Streptophyta; class Magnoliopsida; order Gentianales; family Rubiaceae; genus Gynochthodes; species Gynochthodes officinalis. The sequence goes on along the minus strand of CM034623.1, from coordinate 6,059,001 downwards.
TTAACAATGCCAAATATAACAATGAAGAAAGAAAAAAACGAATGTGTGTATAAAATCTTTATTAATGGATTATCATCAATTTGATTGAAATATTTTAAAATAATCCGTGTCAAATTTGATAGTTATTAGACTAGTTCACTTAGTGGAAAAATGGCAAAATTGAGAAATCAATATGTAAAATTAACTAACTAATGTTAAAAAAAAAAAAACAAAAAAAAGTCTTTTTCTTGGCAACAACTATGTAAATGATGCATTTACAAGATTTGTGGTGGGGATGCTAATTGCTTAAGGTGTGATATGTATTTTATCTTTAATCTTTTGAGTTTTTTTTTAATTGACTAAATAAATGTAAATTAAATAAATATTAATATTTTAAAAATTATTCTATTTCTACTAAAATTGACACCACAAATGTCAACTTTGTAGTCTACAATCAAGATGTCAATTTCAGACAATTAAAAAAAAAAAAAAACGTAACTCTACTTTCACAATTTCTCCTTTGTTTCTTCTCTTATCTGTTTGCCGCCCCTCCTTCTCCCTATCAATTTTTTTTCTCTCCTCTCCCCTGCCGCCCCACATCCCTCCCTCTCCCACCTCCTTCCACTGCTGCCCCCTCCCCCTTGCTGGGAAGCAATGGAAAGGGGTTTATCAAAAAATTTGGAATTTTTCCAACTTGAAGAATGCTTGATTGAAAGATTTTAAAATAATCCGTGTCAAATTTGATAGTTAAATATGGACAAGACATCATGGATTAATTAAATATGGACCTCAAAGCATCAGAAGTTTCCTTCGCGCAGATTAAAGTTCAGTTCTGACTTTGTGTATCAATACGCGTAACTTCTGGACATTCTTGACCAAATGGTGCAAGGATTGGAAATATCCCATACAAATAATTGCCCAAATCAACGATTGCAGCCTATTGACTCAAGCTAAAGTTTTTTATTGTCAGGAAAAGGACCACAGCCAAAACGCGTAGGGTAAATTACCAAAACCCCCCTGAGGTTTAGGTTTATTACCAATCGCATCCTTTGATTTGACAAAACTACCAATACCTCATGAAGTTTAGGTTTTTTAACATATAAATCTATTTTAACTTATTTAGTTATAACTTTATAAATAATTAAAAAATTTGGACAAACTTACCCTTATTCCTTTAACCTTTTGCATTTATTTTTTTTTTGGGACAAAATTAAGTCAAAATTTTAAAACGAAAATTTTTATATTATCTAAAAAAAGTGTATTATTATAAAAATTTACTTATTTCTAATTTATTTTTAATATATTATTATAAAAATATAATTTACTTATTATATTATTTATACTAATAATGATAATGTGTAAATTAAATTAATAAAATATAAATATAAATATAAAAATATACTTATAGTAATGTATTAATTATGCAAGATATTAGGACAATTTTGCAAACTATTAGGACAATTTTTTATTTTTTTTTAATTTTTTTGTATTTTATTTGCTGCATTTGCAGGGGGTAGTTTTGTCATTTTACCTATTAAATCAATTAAATATAACGGTAGGGGGTATTGGTAGTTTTACCAAACCACAGGGGGCGATTGGTAATAAACTAAAACCTCAGGGGGGGTATTGGTAATTTACCCAAACGCGTATGGTGATGCTATTGACTTCTATCCCTGTGGGCTTTCTAGTTTAACTGCTGCCATGTTATCAGATTTTTAGCAATCTAAAGTCGCGCTTAGTATAAACGGTAAGTTTAGCAATGGAATAAATTTGATAAAAGAAAAAATTTGGAATAAAATAGAATGATAGTAATCATATTATTTGGTATTATTTTATAATGGAATAGAATAGATTTTATATTAAAATTATAATTTAATATTAATATTAATAAATTTATTAATAAATTTTATATTAAAATTTAATATTAATATTATAATAAAGATATTATTAGTTTACATTATATGATATTTAAGAAAATGATATTTTGTTCAAAAAATAGTCAAAGTACATGCCAATTTGTAAAGAATTATAATTTATTAAAATTTGTTTTAAAAAAAATAGATAAAATGGGTGGTTTGCAACCCCAAGACATGTAGCGCGCACCTAATGTCACATCAAAAGCACTTGTCAGCATTAAATTTTTTTTTTAAAATTTGACTCAAAACGACGTCGTTTTGAACTCTTCTCCAAAACCTTTCCCTCTAAACCCAGTCAAAACTCATTCTCAATGCTTTTCCTAAACCCATCACCCTCAACCAAATACTTAGGGGGCGCTTGGTATAAATGGTGGGTTTAGGAATGGAATGAATTTGATAAAAGGAAATATTTGAAATAGAATGAAATGATAGTAATTATATTGCTTGGTATTATTTTGTAATGGAATGGAAAAGATTTTATATTAAAATTAAAATTTAATATTAATATTAATAAATTTATTAATAAATTTTATATTAAAATTATAATAAAAATATTATTATTTTACATTATATGATATTTAACAAATTATATCTTATTCAAAAAATAGTTAAAGTGCATGTCAATTTGTAAAGAAAAACATTTTCTATAATTTAGTGAAATTTGTTTTTTTTTTTAAAAAAAGACAAAATGGGGGTTGCAAACCATTGAAGGGTTTGCAACCCCTATGACATGTGGCGCACGCCCATTGGGCGAGCGTCACATCAGTGCTGGCAGGCGCGTCCAATGGGCATGGTTGGGGTTTCGTCTAAACCCACTCCCAAGGGTTTCTTTAAACCCATCTCACTCTACCAAACATTCTTTTTACCCATATTTCATTCCAAACCCATACCAACCCTCATTCCAAACGCTACCGTATTTTTACCCCATTCCATTCCAAACCCCTCCCAAACCCACCAAACAAACGCCCCTAATATCCCTTCTCAGTTAAATAAACCACCGGTGGAGAAACGAGTGTGGACATGGTCTTGGACTGTTGCGCTCTCCAAGACAGTCAATGGTCACGGATTATGGATAATTCTGTGTGTCTGAAGAAAGATGGTGGTGAATTTTGTACTTGTTAATAAAACTATAACAGGTGAGCACTTTGGATATTTCTTGTTCATTTCCTCATTTTCTCACTTGGTTTTGTGCTCAACTTTCAAATTGTTCAAAGAAAACTGATATATGAGCAGAAAAAATAATGGTGTTATCTCTTGTTAAAACTTCTATAGATAGTAGTGCAATATCTATTTGATCAGTAAATTGAGTAAATATTGTTTATTTTTTTCAAAATTTAAAAAAATATTTTGAATTTAGAAATTGTTCAAATGTTGTTAAAATCGATTTTGAAAAAATCAACTTCGACATTGTATGACTTCAGCTTTTAAAAAGAAAAAATTTGTCCTGAAATTCGTCTATATACACACAATCAAATAACCTTAGTGGTAATATCCCAACTGAGATCGGTTAGTTGAAGTTTGTACATGTCCTCAATTTCAGTGGTAACATTTTCTTCGGTGACATTCCAACTACAATTTCTCATCTCACTAATTTGGAAGAATTGGACCTTTTAAAAAATCATTTTTCCGGTGAAATTCCAGCGTCACTTGAAAATCTCCATTTTTTTATCTTACTTCAGTGTTTTACAACGATCTTAAAGGCCCACTATCTACAAGTCAGTTTGAAATCTTCGCCAGTGCTAGTTTTGAGGGAAATAAGGGGTTGTGGAAGGAAGGAGGGTGCAGGTGTAGGGATACGAGGGGAGAGGGGGGCGTTGAGGAGAAAAAAAGGGAGGGGGGAGAAGATGAGGGCAGAGAGAGAGAGAGAGAGAGGAGGGAATGAGGCAATATTTTTTGTTTTTTTCATATAACCTGAAGTCGACAATCTTTAGGGCAAATTTTTGTTTAAAAAAACAAAAACTAAGGGGGTGTTTGGTTTGAGGGTTTTGGGGGGAAATGAAATGAAAATTAGGGGGTGTTTGGTTGGTGGGTTTAGGGGGGGAATGGAATGGAATGGAATGAAAATGAGTGTTTGGTTTGTGGGTTTGGGTTGGATTGGAATGGAATAAAGGTAGTAAATAAGGGTTTTCTTGAAACTCGTGGCAATGGGTTTAGGGCGACGGGTTTCAACATAATAGAAAAAAAAGACAAGCCTTTGGGCGACGGGTTCCGCCATCTCTTCCTCCTTCTTGCTTGTCTGCTCTTCTTCCTCTTCCTCCTTCTTGCTTGTCTGTACTGCTCTTCTTCCTCTTCCTCCTTCTTGCTTGTCTCTACTGCTCTCTCCAAAGCATATCCAGACTAACCGGTGAGAGTCCATCGGAGACACCTTTCATCAAACATCCCCTCCATCATATTCTCTTCTCTGGGCTTGATTATCTCAACATTAACACAAACTTGCTTCCTATTTTTCTACAGATTTGAAAAGGGTTTCGATTTCTCCAACAAATTCCAGACTTTCTTGCGCCATTGCCCACTGGAGACTGTAAGTTAGCTCTGAATCTGCTATGCTATCCCATTGTTTTTTTCTTTTTATTTGGTTGTTTAATAATCTTTAAACTGGGTACAACGAATCTGCTATGCCATTGCTTAGTGGACGATATTGTTTCTTTAATGCCAAGGTCCACCAAAATCCTATGCCACATTTGTTTATTTGATGTTATGCCACGATTTTTTCTTTTTATTTGGTTGTTTTAATAATCTTTAAACTTGAATATGGTCTGGATCTGCTACGCCATTGCCCAGTAGAGGATATTGGTTCTTTGATGCCAAGGTCCACCCAAATCCTGGACTTTGTATCTATCCCATTTCTCTCTTCTGCATAAAGATATAAACTTTTTCACTTGGTTGATGTAACAGAGTTTGTAGAAAACGAGTTGAAAATTTTCGTTTTTAGAATTCAGAGTTTGTAGAAAACGAGTTGAAAATTTTCGTTTTTAGAATTCAGAGTTTGTAGAAAACTTTTTCCCATCTCTCTCTGAAATCAGAATTCAGAAAGAATTCTGATTTCAGAAATCAGAATTCTTTCTGAATTCAGAATTCTAAATTCAGAATTCAGTAGAATTCTGAAATCAGAATTCAGAATTCTGCTGAATTCTGATTTCTGATTTCAGAATTCTACTGAATTCTGAATTCAGAAATCAGAATTCTTTCTACAATCAGAATTCTTTTCTGAATTTTTGAATTCAGAATTCTTTCTGCAATCAGAATTCTTTTCTGAATTTTGATTTCTTCTTTCTGAATTCAGAATAATTCTTTCTGAATTCTTGTTAAGTGGCTTGTATTTGGTTGGCATAATATATTTTGCATTTTAAATGATGAAATTACTTGTTTGTGCTTTTTAAAAAATCCGGTTTGGTGTTTTATGATATGGAGGGTAAGAGAATATCTTATCTAGGCTGCGGTTCATTGAATTGAAACTTGAAATGCTAGATATGGATGAACTCATTAGGCCAAATCCAGTTCCAAAGAGTTTTGAATTATTCTTAGTTGATCCCATCATGCTGGTTTTGATTGTTGTACTATAATGAACTAAGCATTTGACAAATCTCCTCTGTCTTATTTTTTTTAACTGTTTTTTGCAATAATGCAGTTGCTGAATTTTATTTTTTTGGTTTATGAGTTTTAGCTTTACTATTGAATTTTTTGGGCTAAATTTTAGAAGCATGAAATACACTAAATGGACTTTCGTTCTTGTATTGTAATTTTAGCACTTGTTTTTTGTCTTGTAATGTTTTTGAAATGGGATTTTTATGCTTGCTGGAGTATACTATGGGGTCAAGATCATTTCTTCTCGCTTGTGCAAAATAAATAGTGGACATTTATGTAATTGTTTAGTGCATTTTTGTTTTGAAAATGTAGAACACAATGTCTAGATTGCCACTAACTAATAGAAGGCGTAGACGTGAGCGCAACATTCAAATTTTTGCATATATGGTAGCTACTTTCAACTTGGTTTATGTGATTTGGAGGCAATTAGTGGCACTTAATTTACAAATCATGTATCCCCTTCGACAAACCAAAGAGGAGATTGGGGGGGATGATGGAAGTTGATAAGTTTTATGTTTTTAGCCATACTTAGCCAAAAGATTAGATTTTTATTCTTCAAAAAGTTTCCTCATCATTAATGGTGTATGAGCTCCCAAAGAATGAGAAAATATTTCCCTCAAAAAATTTTTCACCACTTTTTTTCATTGCAGGCAGGGGGGCCCAACCCATTTGAAACAATTGAACATAAACATAATCATAGAAGAATATTGTAGTGTATGTATGATGGAGAAGTGAATAAGTCAATACACCACATCAAATAGTTCAACCTCTAGAATATTGGTGAGAGGCATCTCATGTCTCCTTGAAATATTCCTGTATCGATCACATGCAGTACATAAGATTGTGCATCCTTGAATATTGTTGGCCAATAAAAGCCACATTGAAGAATTTTAGCCCAGTTCTATTGAAATGACCACCATATTCGTAAGAGTGGCAATGCTGCAAAATGCTTTGTATTTTCCTCTTCACACCAATATTACTTGGTCGACATAATTTATACAAAAGGCATCATCGTATACAAATTTTGCTTTGGCACAGATAAATCTAGCCACATTAGTGACATTTTTCCAAAATGCTTTTATTTCTTACTCGTAGCAATATTGAAATTAGGGAAGATCTCATCACATCTCGTTTGTGGTTCATCAATCTTGGTTGAAAGATAGGTATGATCAAAGAACTACATTTTCACTACCTTTCTTCGATTTCCAAATCAAATTCTTGTAACAACAAGACCATCCGATCAACCTAGGCTTTGCATCTTTTTAACTAGCAAATACTTAATGGCGTAATGATGGTATAAACAATAACTTTGGAGCCAATTACGAGTATGATCTGAATTTATCAAAAGCTAATAACTCTCTTTCAAAGGTGGTAGCATAATTCAGTGTGCATCATTGAGAGTTTTACTAGCATAGTATATAGCATGAAAGATCTTACCTTTCGCGACCAACGCATACAATCGCATAGTCACTTGCATCACATCATCAAAAGGTAAATCAAGATGGAGCAACAATAATGGAGTCGATACTAATGCACTTTTTAACAAGTCGTAGACAATCAATCGATAGCAAACTTAAAGGAACATCTTTTCAAGAAGATTACACAAAGGTTTTGTAATTTTAGAAAATCTTTTATGAACCTTCTATAAAATCCAGATGTCCTAGAAAACTTCTTACCCTTGACAAGTAGAGGTGGTAATTTTCAATGATTTCAATTTTAGCTCTATCAACCTCCTTTGCGCACTACTATTACTTCAACACAATTCCTTCTGAACCATAAAATGACATTTTTCCAATTCAAGACTAGATTAGTGTCTTCACATCGTTAAGCACAAGTTTAAGGTTAGATAAGCATGAATCAAAGAAGAACCAAACACGTAAAAATCATCCATAAATATTTCAATGAAACGCTTCCACCATGTGGAAAAAATTGCCATCATACATCTTTGAAAGAAGTGCATTACACAAATAAATGGCATTCTTCTATATGCAAATGTACCATAGGGGCATGTAAAGGTGGTCTTTTCTTCAGGGCTATTGAAATTTGGTTATATTGAATAACCATCTAAAAACAATAATAAAAGTAACTGCTAATCTATCAAGCATTTGATCACAAAAGGCAAAGAAAGTGGTCTTTTCGCGGTCGCATTCAACTTCCTATAATCAATGCATTTCTCCATCCGAGCAGTCTAGGATTAATTCATTTTTTCATTCTCAACTACAAGAAACCTCCTTTCAGGTACTACTTGAACAGATCGACCATACACTATCGAAATAGGATAAATAATCTTCGCATCCAAAAGTTTTAATATCTCAACTCTCACACTTCTTTCATGTTAGGATTTAATCACGTGATCTCTGAGATGGCCTATAGTTCTTTCCATCAAAATTTTATGCATGCAAATTGAAGGGCTAATCCTTTATGTCACTATAGTCCATCCTAATGCCGATTTATGTTCTCAACACTCTTAGCAATTTATTCTTGCTTCATTCAAATATGCAAATAAAACAGAAGTAGAGGACTCACCTAGAATGCATACTGAGATGCTTAAAAGTGGCTTGAGGTCTATGGTGGCTTTTCTCAATGAAGGTATTGATTCGCCCTTTTTCCAAGGTCTTCAAATGGCCTTTAATGAATCGAGTGCAAAGGTCTCTAGTTGTTTTGAGCATATATCTACCTTGATTTTCGTAATTCTCTATCCCATCGACATACGCTTACGGATCTTTTGGATGGCTTGCCGAACTTTCTTTAGTGCAATCATCAATTGTATCCACCTTCATACAATTGTCTATCTCATTTGAAATTTTAGTGCCTTAAATACATGAAGGTGACTTGCTCATCTTGAACCCTCATGGTTAGTTGCCCTTTTTGCACGTCAATTGTTCTTCCCGCAGTAAGCCAAGGTCTACCAAGAATAATAATTTCTTGGTCCTTCCATATCAAGTACAATGAAATCAGCGGGAAGATAAATTTGTCCACCTGACAAACACATCCTCTATAACACCTCTTGGGTATTTCAATGATCTATCTGCCAATTGCAATGTGATCAGTAGGTTTGGCTTCTCTAAGCCAAGTTTCAAAACAGAGAGGCATAAGATTAATTGCCCCAAGATCACACAAGGCTTTATTAAAATTAGAATTTCCTATAGTGCAAGGAATAGTAAACTCCGATCCTTAAGCTTAGCCGCAGCAGATCGCACTCTTCAAGAGTGCAACAGTCTCATATTCTTCTAGCTTTCTTTTGTTGAGAGATCTTCTTCATGAACTTCACATAGCTAGGCACTACCAAAGTTATCAAAGGAATATTAATATGCAATTTCTTAAAACATCAAGAAATTTAGAAAATTGCTTCTCTAGCTTTTGCCGAATCGCCGAGGATATGGCATCGGTGCACATAAGGGTGGATTATTCGAAACAACTTTGATGGTTTCACGACTTCTTCATTTGTTCTCGATTTTGCTTCCCGCTTCTCTTGCCAGTTCTCGTTTCCTGCCTTCACATGCCTTCAGGTTGATTTCAGTTACTAGGCAAAGACTCGCGGTCAGAATTTAATGAACTAGCAAGTTGTCCATCCAACCTCCAAATTTCGACGATGCCGATTTGCAATGTGGCTTCAGTCTGAATCGAGATGTTCAAGCTCAATTGAGCAAGAGCATCTTCAAAGATTACCTTGTGTCATGTTGAATTGTCGCGAGGTCGAATTCATAGCCTATCACAGTCGATTGCTTTCTCCAAGAAAGTTGGGATGATCTTCCATCCCGATTGTAAGTGTTGAGTATGGATTATATCGTCGCTTGAATTTCAAACCGAGCTTGTTCTCTCGCGATGGGGCAAAGGATTTCACTTGACAATCACCACTAGAATGAGGTCACCACAAAATCACAAGCCGAGGAATATGGATGGCATTTGCAAAGCGATTGAACTAGTTGCTGTTTTGAGCTAAAGAATCGGCCGATAGTGAAGAGGCATCAACCTTATAGTTGCCATGATTTTTCAGAAGGATCTTCGAAGACCATTGGTAGTTCGTAGATGCCATCTCATCTAACACATAAGCAGCCATATGTCTTCCCATTAGTGAACCTCCCGCACATTCTACAGTATCTTGGTTGATCGAGTCAACCCATTATAAAGTTCACTGTACCAATCGGGATACCGTGATGATGGCTCGCCAGCAATCTTTCTTCATGCCGCAGTGATTCCATCTCATTTTGAGTGAATGTGGTGATTCTCGCCTTTGCAGCTTTTGTGGAAATATTCGCCAAAAATTCGCCACATGTCCCACGCAGTGCCGCCGCAAAGAAAGCCAACTCTCTGGCCCTATCTCTGCGAGAATGGGAAAAGCCTTAGTCAATGTAATGGCATCATCGACACCATTCATTTTCAATAGCACGTATCTCAAGAAAATTGATTAAGTGAGCATTAGGATCCTCATGTAACCCGCTGAAGATTGCTTGAACCATCGATTATGCTCAATTTCACCAAAATTATTTGTCGTCAGTTGGAGGTATGACATCGCAGATCGCGTGGCAGGCAAAAGCATAGTCACGCAATGCACAGTTGCATTAGCGACGATGTTTCTTTCATGCGGCCATGTTATGAGATTGTAAGTTCCTCTCTTCCTTTCTATTCAAACGACAAGTCTTTTCTTCTGGATTCAATGGAGAGATTATCACTTCAACCTTTCATGCACCACGTAATATCTAAAAGATAAAAGAACAAAAGTAAATAAAAGTTAAAGGTAGAACTATTGGTATCGATATTAATAAACAAATTAGCCGCACGCCAAAACTTGTTGCGATTCACATTTAGTGCATCGCGATCGCTAACAAGTAATATAGATTGAATATAATTTGTCGTTTCACAGAGACTAATGAATTATTAAATACCGAATTAAAATAGTTCTAACTTTATTTGAAGAAAAATATTTTATGGATAAGTTAAAAGTAATTTTAAAACTTAATTAAAACTAAAATTAAAAACTAAACAAAGCAGTTAATAGATTAAGTTGACGAAAGATCTAGTTTTCGATTACCATAACTAATATTAATCTATTTCTATAATCTAATTTATTTCTGTTGATAGTCGAGATTCAATTTATTTATTGTTCCCAGATCTAATAAAAGACTTCATAATTGTTGTAATTCACATAGGAATATAGTGAATTAGCAATTAGGAGGATTTTTATTAGATCTCTGATGACTAGTAAATAAATTTGGGAATCTCACTATCAACCAGAAATTAAATTAGATTATAGAAATAGATTAATATTAGGATGGATTAGTTATGGTGAAATCGAAAACCCTAGATCTTTCACAACTTAATCTATTAACTTGCTTTGTTTAGTTTTTAATTTTAGTTTTAATTAAGTTTTAAAATTACTTTTAATTTAGCTTATCCATAAAATATTTTTCTTCAAATAAAGTTAGAACTATTTTAATTTCGCATTTAATAATTCATTAGTCTCTGGGAACGATAAATTATATTCAATCTATATTACTTGTTAACGATCACGTGCACTTGCGTGTGAAATTCGCAACAAGTTTTTACGCCAATACGGACTAATTTGATTTTATTAATATCGATACCAAGTAGTTCTACCTTTAATTTGAACTTTTATTTACTTTTGTTCTTTTATCTTTTAGATATTATTCGTGGTGCATGAGAAGGTTTGGAAGTGATAATCTCTCCCATTGGATCCAGAGATAGAAAAGACTTGTCGCTTGAATAGAAAGGAAAAGAGAGGAACTTCTACACAATCTCATAACACTATGGCCGAACATGAAGAGAACGCTATCCCTGGCCGCTAATGCCAACACTAGAGCATTACGTGACTATGCTTTGCCCATCGCCACATATGATCTCCACAAAGGTCATACCTCCAATCAAAGTGCAAATAATTTTGAATTGAAGTCGCATAATCCAGATGGTTCAAGCTAATCGGCCACTGGGTTGGCACATGAGGATCCTAATGCTCACTTAATCAATTTTCTTGAGATCTGTGCTACATTGAAAATGAATGGTGTCTCTGATGATGCCATTAGACTAAGGCTTTTCCCATTCTCACTAAGGGATAGGGCCAAGAGTTGGTTGCTTTCTTTGCCAGCAGGAGCAATCACCACGTGGGACATGTGTAGGCAGAAATTTTTGACGAAATATTTTCCACCCACAAAAACTGCAAAGATGAGGAATGAGATCACCACATTCACTCAAAATGAGATGGAATCACTTTCTGAAGCATGGGAGAGGTACAAAGATTTCATCATGGGCATGCCCTCATCCCGGTATCCCAGATTGGTTACAATTGCAGACTTTTTATAATGGGTTGACTCGATCAACCAAGATACTTGTAGATGCTGCAGCGGGAGGTCCACTAATGGGGAAGACATATGAGGCTGCTTATGCATTGTTAGATGAGATGGCATCTACTGCACTACCAATGGTCTTCGTGAGATCCACTCTACCAAAAATCATGGCAACTATAAGGTTGATGCCCTCACCGCACTATCACCCCAAAGTTGCTACAATCACAAAGCAACTTAGTTCAATCACCGCAAATGCCATCCATATTCCTCCGTAAGCTTGTGATTTTGTGGTGGACCTCATTCTAGTGGTGATTGTCAAGTGGGAAATCCTTTGCCCCATCGCAGAGGAACAAGCTCGCTTGTAGGAATTCAAACAGACAAGATAATCCATACTCCAACACTTACAATCGTGATGGAGAGATCATCCCAACTTTTCGAGAAACAATCACCACGATAGACTCCTATGGATTTCAAATTTCTCCACACCAATTCAACCGCCAAAGACAAAAGGTGTCTTTAGAAGATGCTCTTGCTCAATTGAGCTTGAACACATCTCGCCATGACTAAGATCAAGCCACATTGCAAAATCAACAAGATCCATTCAAATTTGGAGGTTCAGATGGGACAACTTGCTAGTTCATTAAATTCTAGACCACAAGGGTCTTTGCCTAGTAACACGGAAATCAACCCTAAGGAACATGTGAAGGCAATTAAACTGAGAAGTGGCAAAGAGTTGCCTGAACCGGAACCACAGAGAAAGCCAGAACAAGAAACAGGGGAAACCAGAAAATCGGGAGAACAAATTGAAGAAGTCGTGAAACCCACATCAAAGTTGTTTCCAGATAATCCACCCCCTTATGTGCCACCGATGCCATATCCTCGATTTCGTAAGAAAAGCTAGAGAAGCAATTTTCTAAATTTCTTGATGTTTTTAAGAAATTGCATATTAATATTCCTTTTGCTGATGCTTTGGAACAGATGCCTAGCTATGTGAAGTTCATGAAGGAGATCCTCTCCAACAAAAGAAAGCTAGAAGAATATGAGATCACAGACTTATCAAGAGTGCAAAGGCCATCCTGCAGAAAAAGCTTCCTCCTAAGCTTAAGGATCCAGGGAGTTTTACTATTCCTTGCACTATAGGAAATTCTAATTTTAATAAAGCCTTGTGTGATCTTGGGGCAAGTATTAATCTTATGCCTCTCTCTGTTTTCAGGAAACTTGGCTTAGGAGAAGCCAAACCCACTACAGTCACATTGCAATTGGCAGATAGATCATTGAAATACCCAAGAGGTGTTATAGAGGATGTGCTTGTCAAGGTGGACAAATTTATCTTCCCGGCTGATTTCATTGTACTTGATATGGAAGAGGACCAAGAAATTCCTATTATTCTTGGTAGACCCTTCTTGGCTACGGGAAGAACCCTAATTGACGTGCAAAAAGGGCAACTAACCATGAGGGTTCAAGATGAGCAAGTCACCTTCAATGTATTTAAGGCACTAAAATTTCCAAATGAGATAGACAATTGTATGAAGGTGGATACAATTGATGATTGCACTAAAGAAAAGTTTCAGGCAAGCCATCCAAAAGATCCCATGGAAGCATGTCTGATGGGGATAGAGAATTCTGAAAATCCAAAGGTAGATATATGCTCAAAACAACTAGAGACCTTGGCACCTGCATTCATTAAAAGGCCATTTGAAGACCTTGGAAAAGGTAGGGCCGAATCAATACCTTCAGTTGAGAAGCCACCACAGTTAGACCTCAAGCCACTGCCTAAGCATCTGAAGTATGCATTCCTAGGTGAGTCCTCTACTCTTCCTGTTTTTATTTCTGCATATTTGAATGAAGAGCAAGAGGATAAATTGCTAAGAGTGTTGAGGGAACATAAATCGGCATTAGGATGGACTATAGCTGACATAAAGGGGATTAGCCCTTCAATTTGCATGCATAAAATTTTGATGGAAGAGAACTATAGGCCATCTGTAGATCACCAACGTAGATTAAATCCTAACATGAAAGAAGTGGTGAGAGTTGAGATATTAAAACTTTTGGATGCAGGGATTATTTATCCTATTTCAGATAGTGTATGGGTCAGTCCTGTTCAAGTAGTACCTAAGAAAGGAGGGTTTACTGTAGTTGAGAATGAAAAAAATGAATTGATCCCTACTAGGACTGCTACTGGATGGAGAGTATGCATTGATTATAGGAAGTTGAATGCAGCCACTAGGAAAGACCACTTTCCTTTGCCTTTTATTGATCAAATGCTTGATAGATTAGCTGGTTACTTTTATTATTGTTTTTTAGATGGTTATTCAGGATATAACCAAATTTCAATAGCCCCAGAGGACCAAGAAAAGACCACCTTTACATGCCCCTATGGTACATTTGCATATAGAAGAATGCCATTTGGTTTGTGTAATGCACCTGCTACTTTTCAAAGATGTATGATGGCAATTTTTTCTGACATGGTGGAACGTTTCATTGAAATATTTATGGATGATTTTTCTGTGTTTGGTTCTTCTTTTGATTCATGCTTATCTAACCTTAAACTTGTGCTTAAACGATGTGAAGACACTAATCTAGTCTTGAATTGGGAAAATTGTCATTTTATGGTTCAAGAAGGAATTGTGTTGGGTCATAGAGTGTCTGCAAAAGGGATTGAGGTTGATAGAGCTAAAATTGAAATCATTGAAAAATTACCACCACCTACTATCACAAAGGGGTAAGAAGTTTTCTAGGACATGCTGGATTTTATAGAAGGTTCATAAAAGATTTTTCTAAAATTACAAAACCTTTGTGTAATCTTCTTGAAAAGATGTTCCTTTTAAGTTTATCTTGATTGTCTACGAGCTTTTGACTTGTTAAAAAGTGCATTAGTATCGCTCCCATTATTGTTGCTCCATCTTGGGATTTACCTTTGAGTTGATGTGTGATGCAAGTGACTATGCGCTTGGTGCGCTTTGGGTCAATAAAAGGTAAGATCTTTCATGCTATATACTATGCTAGTAAAACTCTCAATGATGCACAATTGAATTATGCTACCACCAAAAAGAGTTATTAGCAGTAGTATTTGCTTTTGATAAATTCAGATCATACTTAATTGGCTCCAAAGTTATTGTTTATACTGATCATTCTGCCATTAAGTATTTGCTAGTTAAAAAAGATGCAAAGCCTAGGTTGATCGATGGGTCTTGTTGTTACAAGAATTTGATTTGGAAATCGAGATAAGAAGGGTAGTGAAAATGTAGTTGCCGATCACCTATCTCGCTTTAGAACCTCAAGCCAAGATTGATGAACCACAAACGGTGATAAATGAGATCTTTCCGATGAGCAATTGTTCAATATTGCTACAGGTAAGTTTCCTTGGTTTGCCGATTTTGCAAATTATTTGGTCACTAATGTGCTTCCCCTAGATTTATCTAGCCAACAGAGAAAGAAATTCTTATCTGATGTGAAGCATTATTACTGGGATGAGCCTTTTTTGTATAAATTATGTCCTGACCAAGTAATACGGAGGTGTGTTCCAAGAGGAAATACAAAGCATTTTGCAGCATTGCCACTCTTCTGAATATGGTGGTCATTTTGGAGGCAATAGAACCGCAGCTAAAATTCTTCAATGTGGCTTTTATTGGCCAACAATATTCAAGGATGCACAATCTTATGTAGCTGCATGTGATCGATGCCAGAGAACAGGGAATATTTCAAGGAGACATGAGATGCCTCTCACCAATATTCTAGAGGTTGAACTATTTGATGTGTGGGGTATTGACTTCATGGGACCATTTCCTCCTTCATACAATAACCTCTATATTCTTGTGGCTGTGGATTATGTTTCCAAATGGGTTGAAGCGCCTTGCCTACCAATGATGCAAAAGTGGTAGTAAATTTTTGAGGAAAAATATTTTCACTCGTTTGGGACTCCTAGAGCAATCATTAATGATGAGGGAACTCACTTTTGCAATAAATTGTTAGCTGCTCTTTTGGCTAAGTATGGCGTAAAACATAAAATTGCCACTGCCTATCATCCCCAAACCAGTGGCCAGGTGGAGATATCCAATAGGGAGTTGAAACGGATTTTGGAGAAGACTGTGAGTTCTAATAGGAAAGATTGGTCTCGGAAGCTTGATGATGCTTTGTGGGCATATAGAACAGCTTTTAAAACACCTATTGGTAAGTCTCAGATCGATTGGTGTATGGTAAAGCTGTCACTTACCTGTGAGTTGGAACACCGTGCTTATTGGGCCATCAAGCATCTTAACTTTGACTTGGCAGCCTCGGTGAAAAAGGTTACTCCAATTAAATGAGATGGATGAATTCCGTCAAGGGGCGTATGAGAATGCTAAGATGTATAAGGAGAAAACAAAGGCTTGGCATGACAAGCACATTTTGCATCGAGAATTTCATCCGGGCCAGAAGGTACTCCTATACAACTCAAGGTTGAAATTATTCCCTGGGAAACTTCGATCGAGGTGGTCTGGACCCTTTACAGTTGTGCAAGTGTTCCCCTATGGCGCTGTTGAAATTCAAGGCGAAGATAGAAGGTTCAAAGTAAATGGTCAGAGACTCAAGGCTTATATCGAAGGTGGAGTAGACTTTCAAAAGTGCATTATCACCCTAGTGGATGCAAATTGAGGCGAACAGAGAAAGTCCGGCTGAAGACTATAAAGCAAGCGCTACTTGGGAGGCAACCCAAGTTCTTTTACCTTTATTGCTTTTATTTTTTCTTCTTATTATTATTATTCTTATTTTTTTTTTTCTTATAAAAAAAAAATTACTATTTGAAATTCTGTTTCTTTGCATCAAAGAAGAATTCGGTTCAAGGCCTTCCTATTGGAATTTTGTGCTGAAATTTTACAGGCAGGAAGAAGATTTCCCCAGGTTCATATCCACCAGATTTCAGAATTTTTGGAGCTGTTTTGGTACCTGAACGAAATTCATCTTCAACAGTTGTTCAAAACAGGGCAGTTTCCTCACTTTTCGTTTTCTTTTGTTCTCTTTAGTTGCTTCTACCTTTGTTTTTGCTTCTACCCGAAACTTCAAAAGGAAACAACAATTTAAGCTAGCTTTACACCCAAGTCAAGTCTTGGCAGCTGAGTTTCCATCACATATCAATGAAGCAACAAGAACAAAGTAAAACAAAACTGAAGAAAACAAAACAAAAAATTTCGCAGAAAGAAAGAAGAAACCAAGAGTCGTGAAGTTTGCATCCGAAAACCCAAGAAGGGCTGAAGTTGTCTTGAACCGTGAGCTTCAACGTGAGAAGATGCAGGTGGAAGTTCTCTCAAGAAACCGAGAATAATGGCAACAAGTATCAAGAAAAACCGTGAACAATGCTTTGAAGTTTCAAAAGAAAAACCGAAGGAAGCTAATGAAATCCTACCAAACTATCAAAAGAAAACAAAACAAAAGAATGAAGAAGGCTGGATGCTCTAAACTACGCAGGAAAATAGAAAGAAAAATAGCTTGGCTAAACTAAATCTAATCTAAAGAAAACTAGAAATGCCGCTCTACTGAAAATGGGATCACCAAATGGAATGTCTTCCTCCGTTGTAAGCTTTCTTATTTATAAGCAAGGATTTGCTCTTCTTTCTTTGCTCTGCCGAAGGTGTTGTTGTTGCCATGTGCTTGGTTTCTTTTCCAAAGAAATAAAACAGCCCAAGCTTTGCTTTTGTAGTTGGCAATTCATGTGACTTGATTCTCTTTTCTTTTTCTTTCTTTGTGTGCATGCTCATTTGCTTGCTTGTTTCTCTCCATGTTGCTGCCCGATTTTTCCGAGCTTTGTTTTTGCCCATGTGAGACTGCATTTTGGAGAGACTTTCTTGCTGTCCTCATGCACTCTTTCTTTAGAAAAATAAAAAGATGCACTGGGTTGGTTATGCTCTCATGTGCATTGTTTCTTGGCTTTCTTTTCTTTTTGCTTCTTTGTTGTCCAAGTTGCTTCATTCTCTTTTTCCTTTTCTTTGTGGAAGACGACGGATCAGGAAGTGGGAGAAATAATGAGCTGATATGAACCAAATGGAAGTTATTGCTTCCTTGAGCTAGTGTTCTTTCCAAGCATGGCCATTTGTGGCAAATAAACCAAACAAAATTGGTTATATAGTTTCCTTTGGCTTTTGACAATAGTCCAAGAAAATTGGTTAGTCCTTTTATCCTTAAATTAGAAGAAAATTCAATATTATGCTCAAAAATTCTAAAAATATTTGAAAACTTGGAAATCATAAAATCAAAGGATAATTTGGCCAAAATAAGTAAGAACAAAATAAAACATAAGCCAATTTCTAACTAAAATTAATTAGAAAACTCTATATAAAATAGAGTTATCAAATTACCCCAACTTATATCAAAGCTTGTCCTCAAGCTTGCACTAGAAAAACATATTTCTTTTCTTTCCATACTCTTTTTAACTCACTCATAAATAATTCCAAGTTATTGTACATTAAAAATTCAAACTGGAATAATAAGCCAAAGAACAAGTATTCATAGCCCATTTAATCTAAACAAAATACACATCTCATTAATTCCAACAATTGTAAATCAAATGCACAAAATTTGATAACCTCTCATAGGTTGCACTCTAATCACTCAAAGTGTTTAGGATTTTCATTCAACACTCAAATCAAACATAGTATGTCATTACCATAGGCTTGCTTATATATCACATCTCCACCACTAATAAATATGAATCCATGCAATAATCAAAGGGTCTTTATAAATGTTGTAACGCGGCTTAGGTAAGGGTAGGTAGAAAGAAAGGAAAATTTAGGTTAAGCATATCAAGGTATAAAGGAACTTTCTTGCATAACTCAAAAGCATAAAAATAGCACATTAGAACCACTTCTTATTCCAAATAGCATGCATTCCCTTGAAGTTGGACCATCTTGTACACAATGAAGAACATCCACTTTGTAGAACATCTACTTTGTCCAATCTTTGTCGGGAATATTTTTCACTTCTTTCTTCTTTTCTTTTTTTTTTTTTTTTCAGTGATTCTTTTCTTTGGAATCATCAGACATTTTATCATGCAATTAATTCCCACATAGTCTTGACATAGGGTTTAACTTGATAAACAAAAACAATGGTTTGGGGCTAATGATGTGGTGTTTATAACAAAGAAAGGTTAAGGCTCATAATTTGATTGACTAGGGTATATGTCATGGGATGGCCTTTTAGAAAGTTGAAAATGGTTAATCCTAAATGCCCTTATCATCTCAAAGCATGAATTCATAATGTGATCTCAACATGCATAACAAAGCAAGTTCTAGAATGAACATAACATATTTGACAACACTCAACAAAGAAATATGTGAGCAATGAAAATAAAATGCTCATAGGCTCAAATACTCACAATGGGTTCATTATATCAAATATTGCAAATTCTCATTCAATTCAATCATCAAAATCAACAAGATGCTTTAAAAATTTTCAAAACAAAGACTAATCATTCTTGCCTCATTCATACATTCCAACCCAAATAACTAATGCATATAACTCAAAATTATTCTAAATGAGTATCAAAAGAATTAGAAATTTCAAAGAAGATATCAATAAAATTGAAAACTTGGAAGGACTTTTCTTTTTAACCCAATAAAATTGAAATTTTTTCAAAAATTTTGACAAAAATCCAGCACAAAATTTCATGTATCCCACCCCCAACTTAAAATTTAGCATTGTCCTCAACGAAATTCATCTTCAACAGTTGTTCAAAACAGGGCAGTTTCCTCACTTTTCGTTTTCTTTTGTTCTCTTTAGTTGCTTCTACCTTTGTTTTTGCTTCTACCCGAAACTTCAAAAGGAAACAACAATTTAAGCTAGCTTTACACCCAAGTCAAGTCTTGGCAGCTGAGTTTCCATCACATATCAATGAAGCAACAAGAACAAAGTAAAACAAAACTGAAGAAAACAAAACAAAAAAAATTTCTGCAGAAAAGAAAGAAGAAACCAAGAGTCAAGTTTGCATCCGAAAACCCGAAGAAGGTCTGAAGTTGCTTGAACCCGTGAGCTTCAACGTGAGAAGATGCACTGGAAGTTCTCTCAAGAAAACCGAGAATAATGGCAACAAGTATCAAGAAAAACCGTGAACAATGTCAAGTTTCAAAAGAAAAACCGAAGGAAGCTAATGAAATCCTACCAAACTCAAAAGAAAACAAAACAAAAGAATGAAGAAGGCTGGATGCTCTAAACTACCGGGAAAATAGAAAGAAAAATAGCTTGGCTAAACTAAATCTAATCTAAAGAAAACTAGAAATCTTTCTCATTAAAATGGGATCAATTGAAATGGAATGTCTTCCTCCGTTGTAAGCTTTCTTATTTATAAGCAAGGATTTGCTCTTCTTTCTTTGCTCTAGAAGGTGTTGTTGCCGCCATGTGCTTGGTTTCTTTTCCAAAAATAAAACAGCCCAAGCTTTGCTTTTGTAGTTGGCAATTCATGTGACTTGATTCTCTTTTCTTTTCTTTCTTTGTGTGCATGCTCTACTGCTTGCTTGTTTCTCTCCATGTTGCTGCCCGATTTTTCCGAGCTTTGTTTTTGCCCATGTGAGATGCATTTTGGAGAGACTTTCTTGTCTGTCCTCATGCACTCTTTCTTTAGAAAAATAAAAGATGCACTGGGTTGGTTATGCTCTCATGTGCATTTCTTGGCTTTCTTTTCTTTTTGCTTCTTTGTTGTCCGGTTGCTTCATTCTCTTTTTCCTTTCTTGTGGAAGACTTGATTGCAGGAAGTGGGAGAAATAATGGAGCTGATATGAACCAAATGGAAGTTATTGCTTCCTTGAGCTAGTGTTCTTTCCGAAGCATGGCCATTTGTGGCAAATAAACCAAACAAAATTGGTTATATAGTTTCCTTTGGCTTTTGACAATAGTCCAAGAAAATTGGTTAGTCCTTTTATCCTTAAATTAGAAGAAAATTCAATATTATGCTCAAAAATTCTAAAAATATTTGAAAACTTGGAAATCATAAAATCAAAGGATAATTTGGCCAAAATAAGTAAGAACAAATTAAAACATAAGCCAATTTCTAACCAAAATTAATTAGAAAACTCTATATAAAATAGAGTTATCAGGAGAGAAGGAATTGGAGGTTATATTGGATGTTTAAATTGACCAAAGAGTCGGATACTGTATCTATTAGTGAGCTTCGGATGGATAGGCGTACATTCGAAATTTTGTGTGAGATGGTACGAGATATTGGAGGTATACGTGATACAAAAAACATGTCTCTTGATGAAATGGTTGCTCTGTTCATATATGTTTTGGCTCACCATAAGAAGAATAGAACAATGGGGATGCTTTTCCACCGGAGTGGTGAAACCGTGAGCCGCCACTTTAATAGTATTCTCCTAGCTATATTGAAACTTCACTCCGTGTTGCTACAAAAACCGGAACCCATAACAGAAGATTGTGAAAATGATCGGTGGAGTTGTTTCAAGGTAGATTCGTCATACAACAACATATTTAAATTGACATTTTCGCATTCTTATTTGACCTCATATTTGTTTATTCTTATTGAAAGGGTTGCCTAGGTGCATTAGATGGGACGTTCATAAGAGTTTCGCCACCATCCGAGGAGAAACCACGCTACCGGACAAGAAAAGCAAACATTGCAACGAATGTGTTAGGGGTATGTGATCCCAACATGCTATTCATTTATGTTCTACCTGGTTGGGAAGGGTCTGCACATGATGGTCGAGTGCTTCGAGATGCCATTTGTCGACCGGATGGACTTAGAATTCCCCAAGGTATGATGCAAGTTAATAATGATTATAATATAATCTTCGTTATATTATCTCGAATAATTGACCTCATATTTGTATTTGTTATATTGAAGGTTGCTATTATTTGGTAGATTCCGGATATTGCGATGCGGATGGATTTCTAGCACCCTATCGGGGCCAACGATATCATCTAAATGAGTTTGCAGGCCACCGACCTCGTACGGCTGAGGAGTATTTTAACATGAAACACTCTAAGGCTAGAAACGTGATTGAGAGATGTTTCGGGTTACTTAAAGGGCGATGGAAAATCCTTGCATCTCCTTCATTCTTCCCAATTGAAACTCAAGTGAGGATAATTTTGGCTTCTTGTCTCCTCCACAATCTTATTAGGAAGACCATGTCCTATGATCCACAAGAGTTGGAGCCTTTGCAAGAGGAAGAAGAAGATGGACCAATTGAAAAAAATTATGTCACATCCATTACTCCATCCGAGGAGTGGACTAACTTTAGAAATGATTTAGCCAAGGAGATGTTCAATAATTGGAGGGGAGAAGGACTATGTTAGATGATAATTTGGACTAGGTCCTTAGATTATGCGTTTGTCACATAATTTACTTTTTATGGATTTTAATTGTTTATGTAATTTAGTTGAAATGATTTATGCTTCTATGTATTAGAGAAATTGCCACTATTCGAAATTTTTTATTGAATGTGATGAGTCTTTGTTCTATTGTTGTGTATTTTAACTTCTATATAGATGATTGATGTGTCTATGTTATATTTATGTATATTTAAACTTCAATATTCATTATTGATGTTATGTTCTAATCTAATTTATTTTAACTCATATTATTCGTAGATGGACCAAAGTTCAACACTAACCGGTCGTGGACGCAACAAGGTGTTTTGGTCTGAAGAAGAGGTTCAAATCTTGATTCAAGTGCTCCAAGAACTTGCCTGTGATCCCAAGTGGAAGACCGACGGGGGATTCAAAGCTAACTACATGGTGGAGGTGCATAGGCGTATTGTAGCTAAACTCCCGCAATTCCAAAAGCAAGTCACTCCTCACATTGAGTCCAAGATCAAATGGCTCAAAACCAAATTCCATATCATTAATGACATGTGTAGGGAGAGTGGATGTACTTGGAATGATGTGGATAAGAAGATTGAGTGCGAAAGGCAATGGTTTGATAATTATAAGCAGGTAATTCATTTTAATTGCAAGTTCTATATGGATTTTCACAATATGTCAAATCGATGATGTTGCCTCATATTTTTTGTCATTTCATTGTAGACACACAAAGAAGCACGGGCCATGTGGAATTTTCAGTTTCCATATATGAACCAACTAGAGTTGGTTTATGGCCGTGATCGGGCTACGGGGGCTGTAGTAGAGAGTTTTGGAGATGCTATACGTAATATGGAGATTTGCCCAACACAAGAGGATGGAGGAGCAAGCAATGCAATGAGCTTATCAAGTTCAAGTGACGAAGAAGCCGGAAATGAAGAAGACACCTCTTCACGTGCGACCCCAAGCTCAACAAACACCAATGCTTCAAAGAGGTCCTCTAAGATGAAACAACCGATGCAAGCCAAACGAAGAAAGTCTACCACACAAGATGATAGAGAGTCACAAATGGATAAGTTAAATATGCAATTTCAAGAGTTCGTTGAGGGATTTAATAAGAACTTGGAAAAGTTAAGCAATGCAATAGCTGAAGAGTCCAAAGTTTTTGTTGCCGAGTCTACCAGAACAAGAGATGTAGTGCCCGAACTCATCAAACTTCAGCTCCCTAGTGGTGACATTTTCAAGGCTGCCAACATCTTAGGAAAGGACAAAGAGAAGATTGAAGTATTTTACGGGCTTCCGGCCGAGATGCGTCGTCATTATGTCATGAGTTTGTTACTTTAACTACTTATTTTGTGATGAATACTTGTTATTCTTTTGGTTCATGCCAATTTTACACGCTTGTATATTAGTGAACATTCGGAAATTGGCATGATTGCTTGCAAGCATCATTTTTTGTGATGGATGCTTGCTCATCTTTTGCTTCATGTCATTTTGGCATGCTTGGATAATTAGTAGTATTGTTTAAGTGGTATGGTGCTTGAAATTATTTATTTTGTAAAGATAGCATCTTCCTTTTTTCTATTTTTCCAGCATTTTATCTAAGGGTGCTATGCCTAGTGGATCCGGTTCTAAGTTGCTGTTGAGCTGTTTTTTTATAGTGCTGTTGGTTTGTTTTTGTGTTAGGCTCTTTTGGGTTGGTTGTTGTTAGAATTCAAAGAAAATTCACGGAGATTTGAACTCAAATCGACTGATTAGTGCACTCGCTGACTCGATTTGAGTCTGCTTCAGTCGATTTGAGTGCGCAGTCGATTGCAGTCTGCGAGAATATGAAATCGAGTTCGATTTGACTCGCTGAATTCGATTTGCACTCGGCTCCATTTGTTGTTGTAGTATAGTCCTCCATTTGTTGTTGTAGCTAGAAAGAAAAGAGGTGTTTGTTTGTTGTTGTAGCTATTTGTTGTTATAGTCCTCCATTTGTTGTTGTAGCCACAAAGAAAAGGGGTGTGTGTTTGTTGTTGTAGCCATTTGTTGTTATAGTCCTCCATTTGTTGTTGTAGCTATAAAGTGGTGTATTTGTATGTGAGAAAATGAGTGAAAAGAAAAGACATGTCCTAGATTGGAAACAAAGAAAGTGTGAGTAAGCTAGTGTTGGCATGTAATTCTGCAGTTGCTATCCAAGCATCCAAGCAATCCAAGCAATCACAGCCACAAGTAAGTTGCAAGAGTTGAATTATCTGCATTAGCTAAGGCTATTCTAGATATTATTAGGGTGTTGGAAATTTGTGTACTAGTTAAAGCTTCACCAACAATATTAAAAATTAATTAACAAAAACTATTAAAATAAACTAATTAATTAATATTAATTATTAGAATTATTTATAATTTATAATTCATATTAATTATTATAAATTAATTAATAATAATTTATGATTAATATTATAATTTAATATTATAATTAATAATTAATTAATCTCAAAGGAAGAACAAAATTAGAAATTAAATTCTTACATAAAATTTTGATTCCATTCCCTTTTATAACCAAACAAGGTTTTTCAAATTCATTCCATTACCAGAAATAATACCAAACAACAGAATTACTATCATTCCATTCCATTCCAAACCTTTCCTTTTATCAAATCCATTCCATTCCTAAACCCACAGTTTATACCAAACGCCACCTTATTGTCTGGTTGGTAAATTTGGGGGGAATGGAATGGAATAAAACCGTTGGCGGAGTGGGTTCCCCCCCCCCCCCCCCCCACCCCAGTTTAGCTTGGAATGGAATTAACTTCACTCAAAATGATGTTGTTTTGAGGTAATTTAAAAAAAAAAAAAATTTGGCAACTACTCGCCTGTCAGTTGCTGACGTGACGCGCGCATCGTGTATGGTGGTTGTAAACCCATCATTTGGTTTGCAACTGTCATTTTACCTTTTTTTTAAAAGAAAAAAACAAATTTCAATAATTTGTAGAAAATATTTTTCTCTACAAATTGACATGCATTTTGACTATTTTTGTAACAAGATATGATTTTTTTAAATACAATATAATGTAATATAATAATATCTTTATTATAATATTAAAATTAAATTTTAATATAAAATCAATTAATAAATTTATTAATATTAATATTAAATTTTAATTTTAATATAAAATCTATTTTATTCCATTACAAAATAATACCACTATTTAAGATAAAGACTAAAAAAGTTTCATTTCAAATGAAATTTGATTCGGATTGAGCAATACTTTTTTTTTTCCCTTATAAAGTAGTAGTATTATATAGGAAGGAAATTATGAGATCTTCTTTCATGCAACAATAATGAAAGCCACATAATTAAAGTTATGAAAAAGACATTAATAATTTCAAGCGAGCGCACAATTGTGGAAAATTTGTACCAACTAATGGAAGTCAACTAGACAAAGATAAAGAAATGATGAAAGTCTGGTCTTGCTTTTTATCCTTGTTACAACTTCTCATAGAATAGGACGTGCTTTGCACTTTGGAAATGATAACAATGTTGTCTTGCCCTCTTTAGGGTAGCAAAGTTGGTGTGCGCGGATAAGCGTGTAACTGTAAGGTTACAAGTTCAAATTTCCCTGCTGGCACCTTTTTTGTTGAGCCCGTCGCACACAACTTACCTAGTGCGGTTTACATATGGACTTGTTGCCTAAGTCGGAATTTGTATACCTCCAAGCTTTCGATATGAAGTAAAACTATGAACACGAGCATGAGAGAAATGGCAACGTTAATGGAGATAAGAGTGGGACAAAAATACTAAAATAATCAATCCAAACTAATTCCTTGGGTGCAAATTAGTTGTCAATTACTTCTTCCGTTTTAAAAAAATAATTCATTTTAATTTTGATATAAACTTTTTATCGTATCTCAATGCAGTATTAGATTTACAAATTTTTATTTTTATTTTTAAATTTTAAATCACACATGATCATTATTAATGACTTTTTAAATAAAAAAAGTGTTAAAAGTGATTTTTTTAAAGTTTTAAATATAAAAATAGATGTATTCAAGAAATGTTTAATGCTTTTATAATATATGTTTAGCATTGATTTGAAATTAAATTTCAAAATCTACATACACTTGTTTGTTTTAAAAAAATATATTTATTTTTAATTTTATATAATTTTTTTAAAAATTATAATACATAACACATTTAATATATAATTAAATATATATTTTTATAATTTTGTCATTCTTTTTTTTTTTTTTTAAATTAAACTCTTACGGAGAGGGCACTTATTTGATTTGATTGTTGAATGTAAATATACACACACATCCTCGCTCTCTTGACAAGTTATGCTATTATACCGCATCAAAGCTTTAGATAAGTTTTCTTTTTCCCTTTTTTTTTCAATAAAATAGTAGGGATTTTATAAATAGTGATCGTGAAATAAAAAATATATTTTTAAAAGTGAACTTTAGACTAATATGAAACGCATAAATATAAATTATATCTCATAATGAAAGATCAATTTGCTCTATTTACAAACAATAAAAATATAAGTAATGTAATTATGAATTTTATTGAAATTTTGTATTTTTTAATACAGTGATAGTAATCTAGAGAAAATATTAGAAAATATAAAAATATATTTAAAAAATGTAATATATACATAATTTATATTTTTATATTTGTATTAGTACTACTACCTGGCAATTCATACAACGTAGTGAGACGTACAATCTTAATGATGCAAATATATATTTGTAATTGCGAGGTGGCTTAATGATCTAAACTATTCATGAAATTTGGCCTTAAAAGTAGCCCTTCTACCAAAAACCAATAATAAGTAAACTACAAGTCTACAACACATATTATAGAGACAAGAGGCGCACAACCTTAATGTTGCAAACAATTTTTGTTTTTTTGGACATTTTTTTTTTCTGAAACAATAGTTTATTAAGAACTGGGCACAATGGCCAATATACACAGAGCCGAAAGGCTAGAGTTTCGTGGTGTCGCTACTGAAAAATCAGCGCTATAACCCACGAAAACAAAGACCCATAACGGGACTATAAGCCCTCAAGGGGCACAAACCCAAACCACCCGCAGAATGACAAAGCCGAAATGCAAGACAGTTGAAAACCTAGACGACCTAGGATCAACCACTAATCTACTGCTAACAACTAAAGCAGGCGGCTCCATTGGGTACCTCAAAAGGCTTGAGATGAGCAAAACTGAACGCACGGAGGTGGTCCCTAGCGCACATCCGACACCACTCGAGCAGTGAAACCGCAACCCAAGTCGTATGCATTACCTAAAAAAAAAAAAAAAACTATTCATATATATGTGTTTGTGTGTGTGTTTGCAATTGAGAAGTTACTCAGTGATGTGAACTATTCATAAAATTTGGCCTCAAAGTATCCCATCTACCAAAAACCAATAGTACCAACTAAATGGAAACATATACGGACATCACAAAATTATAAAAATTACAAAAAGTATTTTCACGTTTCAAAACAATATAATTATGAAAAATATCAAAGTCACAGTTCTTTAACACGCAGAATGATGCTTCTAACATGAACTTGGTTATGGTCTTTTATGTTTTTTTTATTTTTGTTTTTGTTTTTCTTCGCTCTCCTCTTAAGCCATGGTGTAAAATTCGGGTTGGGCCGAACCAGAATCAGACATAGATCCTGTCCTGGTTCTATTGAAAAACCTGATTTGACGTGTCAAAACTTTTATTTTTTAAGTACAGTAATTTTAATTTTTGAAAGTAATAGTTTGAACTAAAATTTTATAAAAATTATTTTTTATTTATAAAATTTTTAATTCTTTTAAATTGCTCATCTTAAATGTTTATATAAGAGAATTTTTACAATTTTTAACATATTTTTTACCTAAAATATTTCTTATACCATTTTTTTTTACAAAGATATTCAATTATACATTTAAAATTTCTTATAACTAATACTAAATTTAAATTTAAAGACACTAAAAACACTATATAGTTTATATCTAATATATTTGTATATTATAATTAATATTTTTATAGTTAATTTGTAATTATTAAATTATAATAATGTCATCTATTTTTTTATTATTATTAGTTTAACCAGTTGAACTCTGACTCCATGATTGAACTCCGGTTGCATGGAAGTTAAGGATTCGCTGATTGCTTCATTTTCCAAGTTTGGTCGAAGATTCATCTACATATTCACTCTGGATGTGATGTTTCCAATTTGTAGATGAGTAGAATTTTCAAAAGCCAAGCAATACAATTAATGAACAAACATTTTATTTTAGGTCATGAATTGGCACATTTCCTTTGGCTCAAAATCAATTTGTGACTCAAGGACCATATTTGTAATCCAAACTCCCATGGAAATTTAATCAAATGGACCAAAGAGGTGAATCTTCTAGTGTATCTTTAAATTTTTAAGTTAGTTTACAAAATTAGATGAGCAAGATTATAATAAAGAATTTCATATTAATATTATTTTATAATTAATTTGTTAGACTAATGAAAATATTTAATTTGTATGGATCAACAACTTATATTGAATATCTCATGTATGTGGGTTTATTATGAACGCATTGATGAATAGTTTATATAATTTGTTCAGCATATATATTTCTTATTTGGCGTAACTTGTTACATTAGTTGAGTTGATGATAAAAAAAAAATAAATAAATAAAGCACAAATAGAAATAACAAAAGCGTGAAACACCATTTCATTTCCACAAATAATAAAGGTTCTATCCTAAATTGTTAAAAATATAATCATATTCGTAGATACAGATCTTAAACTCTAAAATATTTCTATTTATTGTGAGTTTTATGAACACTATTTAATAATACAATGTATAATAATAAAGAAATAGAAAAAAAGTAATGTGTATATAAAATCTTTGTTAGTAAATTATTATCTATTTTATTTAATTATCTTGAAATAGGCCCTGTCAAATTTTTTTAAACCAGCCCACGTAGTGGAAAAATGGCAAAATTGAAGAATCAATATGTAAAATTAATTAAGTAATGTTAAAAGAAGTCTTTTTCTTCGCATAGCAACAACAATGTAAATCGATGCATTTACAAGATTTGTGGTGGGATGCTAAGTGATTAAGGTTTGATATATATTTTATCTTTAATCTTCTAGTAAATTCGATAGAGATAGAAAAGAAAGACATGGCAAGTCCGTTGATGAATTTTCAGACATGTACACCACTTCGAGTATGAGTTAGAATGGTTTCTCCACTCTATTTAATCTTTTTCCTGTTTTCAAACACAACTACACTAATTTGCAAAACGACATAGAACAGAGCACTTTTGCAGAGGAATAAATTCAGCTCAATTACATTGAAACAATGTTGGACAGGTAGAATAGAGAGATGTAGTTCTGACTATGAAACTGAGTTGCAACATCCAGGAAAATTGAATAAATAGATAATCTTTTGCAACTATTATTTGTAGAAACAAGAGTAGGAATACATAGTTGAACCAAAACAATGAAACCACAATCATCATTATGACCCTACCGAGTCCAGAAGAACTGAAACAGCAAACAGCACATCTACAAGTGAATTATAAAGGATCCACAATACAATATTGTTTGTTTCACTCCACTGAAGCAAAAGTTATAATCCATTTCTAAAGCTTCAGCCATCAATCTCTTTGTAAGTGAACACCAACTGGTTCAAATCCAATTCAGGAACCATTTCCCAATTGATCTTCTCCCTTTGAAATCCATTCCAAGATGTAGACATAGCTCGAATATCCGCACTTGGAATACAGTTGCAACAAGGGCTGTCTTGACCATAACTGATTTGAAATTTTTACATAGAAAGTCTTAGGTTATCGAGAGTTGAGATACTTCTGATGATGAAAAAGAGAGGCAGCATCCAGTGAATGAAAAACTTTGATAGAATTCAAAAATTACATTGACAATGCACGGGTGGTTTTACCACTAAATTCATTTAATAAATAAAAAAGAGAGACGCACCTGACGACAAACCAGAAGAGTAGAACCCCAATCATCACTGTCACGTCTTCCATCTCAGTCATAATCTTCAAATTGCTGCAGAACGAGGATCTTCAAATCTGAATTTCCCATGTTCATCTGTTCTTCCTGAATTTGTTTGACTGAACGTGTTAGAGAGTGACTACAGCCAGAGACTTCAATCATTTCAAGAGTTAAAGTGTTTTCTAAACAAGATGGAATCTCTTTCAATAATCTACATCTGTGCACTACTAACTTCTGCATACGGGGAAATTGATCATCAGAAGCTGTCCACTTGACAATTCCCAAGGAAGACAATTTCAAGAATCTAGGTCTCGAGAATTCTCCTTCGTCCATATCCCATGTTTCCCCTGAGAAAGATCGATCGAGTAACTTGAGAACCTCAAGATTAGGCAGTTTCCCAATACTCGAAATTTTACTCCAAGGCAACCCAAATTCAGATAGAGTCAGCTTTTTAAGATTTGATGGCAAACCAAATTCAAAGTCAACAGGTATTCTGCGTCCAGCTTTTCGAGACAACCCAAGTGATTCTAGCTGACTAAGAAAGTCAGGTACAACAATCCTTTTACAATTCTCAGTACCATCCCAATTCTCAAAAAGTTGACATTTCAGTTTACGGATGTTTGCAAACTTTTTCATTTGCTTTTGCATGCTGCCCCAAGCAAAAATAATTGCACCAGAACAGCTCTCCAACTCATACAAATCAGGGGAATTCTCAAGATTTTCAATGGCATAACTAAAACCCTTAGAAACACCAGAACGTATACCCACATGAAGACGTCTCAATTTCCTTAGATTCCAGAGTGTATCAGGAAATGAAACAATTTCCCATGGTGAATCCACAATAAAAGTTTCCAAGTATGAAAGGTTTCCGATGGATGAAGGGATCACTTTTATCCAGCCTTGAACAGCCAAATATCTCAACTGAACAAGAAGTCCAATTTCATTGGGTATAGAACCCAAAACAATTTGACCAATATCTAACACCCTGAGAAGTTTGAAGATGCGAATAACGAATGAGATATCTAGAGCCTTTTGTTCAAACCATTTTGTTTCAGAGAAGAAGAGTAGAGAACGTACACAAGGACAAAATAGCCTCGCCTCCTTGAAATGCCTTGGCTCAGACTGAATGCTTAACCTCCGTAAGTTGCGTGGCACATTAAATGCTAAAAGCTCATCATACCCACGTAACTGCTTGAAAAAATTCTCTTCTATGGCTTTTGTCATGCAAAACTCATGAAGCAAATCATGAAGTCGGCAAGCTTTGACACCGCCCATGGATCTTCGGTCGGAAACCAGAACTAAGCTTCTGCCTATTAAATCCATCAGGTAATCTGTAGCAACATCTTCTATGCTCCTTAACTTAGTCTTTTGAATAAATCCTTCAGCAATCCATAACCAGATCAACCTCTTGGTTGAAACAACTCGGCCTTCAGCAAACATCCCAAAATAAAGAAAGCATGGCTTCAAATGATCTGGTAGATGCTTGTAGCTCAGCTCCAATGTATTCATGCATTGCGCTGTAGTAGAAAGGATGCCCGAACTTAAACTTTCTAGAATTTCATTCCAATCCTCTTGCTCCATACTAGCTAGAAGTCCAGCTACAATGACAATTGTTAGAGGTAATCCCTTACAATTTTCTGCAATTTGCATCCCAAGTTCATACAATTCTGAAGGGCAACCATTCCGAAGGGATAACTTCATTTCCAGTAACTTCCAGCTCTCATCAATGGTGAGTTGACGAAGTAAATGATGCTCTTCATCAAGCATGGCCCGAGGAGCAACATCACGAAGTCGAGTTGTCAAGATAATTCTACTTCCATTAGAATCATCAGGTAATGACTCTGCCAAGCTATTCCACACTTGAATGTCCCATACATCATCTAAAAAGATGAGATATCTATTTCCTTTCAAACGACGTCGGAGCAATTCGGCTAAATCTTGTTCAGTCATTGCAAAACATCTCTCCGGAAGCTTTATAACAATATGATTAAGAAGGTCAAGTAGCACTTTCCTTTTGTTGAATACTTGAGAAATAGAACACAATGCACGAACATGAAAATGGTACATAACTGTTTTACAGAGGTAAACTTTTGTGGCTAAGGTTGTTTTACCTTGTCCTGGCATACCCACAATGGCAATGATCCGCAACTGCTTTGATCCTCTTGTAAGCCGATTGGTAATTGATGTTGACTCATCATCAAAACCTACAACTTCGTCAATTTTTGGTGCACTGCTTTGTGTGGGTACATGACTAGACTTCTTGGTAACTTTGTTCCTTGTGATATCTTGTCCCTTGCCTGTGATGATCTTTGAGGCATCAGTCTTAATATTATTGATGTCTTCCATGATGGAATCATATAACACTGAAAAAGAAATTGAAACA
The DNA here is from genome assembly GCA_020080225.1 of Gynochthodes officinalis. NCBI lineage: Eukaryota > Viridiplantae > Streptophyta > Magnoliopsida > Gentianales > Rubiaceae > Gynochthodes > Gynochthodes officinalis. Next base: position 6,026,566 of record CM034623.1, on the reverse strand, counting down.
TCTCCAACCACTAAGTGGTCAATGAGAAACTCTACCCTGTGTGCAACCTCCAGAGCACGATTCCAAAGAGTACGGAGTTCCTCCTGTTCACCGTGCAGATCCACAATTTCCACCAAAATAGATCTTAAGAAGTAAAGTTTTTCTTGGATTGTTTGAGCAAAACTTTGGGCATTTGAACCAGCCTTACTACTTGTCACGCCCATCAGGTTTTCCAAAAGATAATCGATAAAACCCAGCTCATTGGTCCTGCAGAAATTGAAGGTGGAGGTTGCTGGATCTTTTTGTTCAACTTGTTTCTGAAATGGCTCAATTCTTTCCAACAAATCTTGGAGCTCAATATCTATTTTGATATCTTTCTGATAAAGTGAGAAGATTATGAGTCCAGCATCACATATCAGAACTCCAATGGAATCCTTCAGGTTCTCATCAAACTTGTTCGGCTCCTTAACAAGAATAGTTCTCAATAATCTTAATCCCTCGTACAGTACTTGCGGTTGATCCTTCAAAGAAACCACAGGATTAGTGTCCAGTGGTAGCATCTCCCAAAGATTACACACAAGAGAATCAATGAAATTCTTTATTATTATTATAGGATCATCAATATCATCCATGTCTGAAATGGGAGCCTTTAATTGTCTCGACAATTTTGAGCTAGTCAGGGCTCGAGTGTAAGCCACATAGATATGAGGATCAATAGGTTTGATCTTCTGCAGTAGTACTGAAGTTTCAGACTGGATTATCTCATTGGCATACCCTTCATATTGATACTTAAAAGAGAGTTGTGCTGCGTTGACTGCAAAAGCTTCAATGGGATTCAACAAATCAACTAACTGTTGGCGCTCAACCCTTCGCAGCGTGGCAAAGCGGACAAAATTTTTCATGAATTTCATCATCTCCGCCAAGGATTCCATTACTGAAGCTCGTTCCAATCGCCCAAAGTAACTGAGGAGATCCACTAGATTCTCCAGAACGGAATTGGTGATTTCCATAACTTGATCTGTTGTTGGAGAAACTGATTGCTGCAAGAAATCTGTCAAATTGATGTACCATTCTTCTATTTCTTTCTCGAAGGAGTTGATGTCGTCTGTTAATAGCATAATCTTGTGAGCATGCATAAATATTCCTTCTTCAAAGCTAAGAAAATAAGGGTGTACATTTCTGCGAACCGCTTCTTCAATCCTTACCAGTAGAGATCCCAGACTCCCTTCCTTGTTAGTGTTGTTGCCATCAGTCCTCAGATGCATATCATTGCCCAACCTTCTCACACAGAGAATAAATATTCGGAGATTCCCTAACCTGTGCATTAGGATCTGAATTCTATTTATAAAATAACTCCACTCGCCCACCCCGGGCAGAAAACCCGTGATTGTTGAATCTGTGTTGTTGTGCAGAAACTTCAGATCACCCAAGGCAGTATCAATACAAGCAGTGACGAAGTCCATCTTGATCTTTTGTAAACTTTGCTGGACTTGAATGGGAAAGAAAGTGGAGTGAAAAGAGGAAGATTCTGAAAATCCAAGTGAAGATTTCAAACCAATTTACAAGCTGATATAGGATATTTTACTGGAAATCCAAATAAAACCAAAGTGATCCCAGGGTATGTATAATGAGCAGGCTTATGATGAGGTTATTGATGAAGGTGTCTGCAGAAGACTGAAGATACGTTCCACCGGCGGCTGATAGTTACTCATTTTTCTTCTCCCGTCCCCTTGGCCCTTGTGAGCCATTGTGTAAAACCGGACCCGACAGGAACCGGACATAGGTCCGGTCCTGGTTTTATTAAAAAACCGGTTTTGAAGGATCCGATTGAACCGAGTCAAAACTTTTAGGGGGTGCTTGGTGGAGGAGAATGGAATGGGGAGAAATGGAAGTCCTTGGATGGGGGCAATGGAATGGAAGGGTCCACTTGAACCCACTTTTGATTACCCCATGGGGTGTCTTCGCACTTCAATATTGGGGGGTATGGAGTTAAGGAATGCTAATAATTTGATTAAATAAATAAATAAATAAATAATATTAATTAATTAATTAATTAATATTAATTATTATAATTAATTAATATTAATTTATTATTAACTTATTATTATTAAGTAATAATAAATTAATTAATCAAGATTAATTTAATTAATTATTCATTTATTTATAATTAATTATTTACTTAATATTATTAATTAATTAATAAAATTTTTAATCTCATTTTATTAATAGTAATTATTATAATTAATGTATAATTAATTTATAAATAATTAATTGATAATATTAATTAATTACTAATTGTTACTAACTAATTAATTAACTAATACTAATTAATATTAATTAACTAATTAATTCATATTAGTTATTATAATTAATACTAATTAATTAATATTAATACTAATTAAGTAATTAATATTAATTATTATAATTAATATAAATTAATTTATTATTAACTTATTATTATTAAGCAATAATAAATTAACTAATCAATATTAATTTAATTAATCATTCATTTACTTAATATTATAATTAATATTAATTAATCTCATTTACTAATATTAATTATTATAATTAATATTAATTAATTACTTAAAATTAATTTAATTAATATTATTTTTATTAATAATTAATTAATTTAATATTATAATGAATAATTAACTAATAATAACTAATTAATTAAACTAATTATTATAATTAATTTATAATCATTTCCATTCCTCAACACAAACCAACCACCATTATTAGTAATCATTCTCATTCCCCAACACAAACCAACCAACAGAATTATAATGATTGACCCCACTATCATTCCCACTACTATCATTTCCATTACCTTTCCCATTCCCCCCTTTGAACCAGGCAGCCCCTTATTTTATACATAAAGTAATTATAATTTTTAAAAACTATAATTTGACATTAAGGGTGTGTAACTGTATAGACAGCATTATTTTTATATTTTTTAACATATGTTTGTGAGATAAGAGTTGCATTAGAAATTGTAAATTTGTAATGAAAAGCATAAAAATACATTTTAAAAGGCAAACCAGACAAGTTTTAAATTTTTATAAAACTTATTTTTTTAATAAAGTTTTTAATTCTTTCAAATTGACTCTCTAAAATGTTTATACATGAGAATTTTTACAATTTTTAGCATATTTTTCATCTAAAATACTTTTTATACTATTTTTTTCACAAAATTATTCAATTATATATTTAGAATTTCATACAACTTATATTAAATTAAACTTAACTACACTAGAAACATTAAATAATTTATCTCTAATATATTTGTATATTAATATTAATATTTTTATAATTAATTTATATTTATTAACAGTCGGATTGATTGACCCTAACTTTTGATTTTACCAGGTTTACGTTCTAACAACACTGCTTGTAAGTTAAGGATTGGCTGATTGCTTCATTTTTCAGGTTTCGTGGAAGATTCATCTACATATTCACTCAGGATGCGATGTTTCCAATTTCCAGATGTGTAGAATTTTCAAAAGAAGTGCATTTTTTTCCCTTGACAACAAAGAAAAAGAGGATAATCTTTGACGACAATACAACACAAGTCCATTGTTGAATTTTCAGACAGATGTACATCAATTCGAGTATGGTCAGAATGGTTTGTCTACTCTTTAACATATATAGAAATCCTGAAAACAATTTTCTCATGATCAAGGTGCAATATTTATGGATGTTTTAGAGTACAGATTGCTCAGCATTAACCGAGCACCATGCTGGGGTTGAAGAGTGATCACTGTGCATGGAACATTTGTATAGGATGGAGAGAGCTCGAAAGACTATATGCAAAACTAATGTTCAATACATACAATTATAGAATGTCCAAAAGGTCCTTTTCTTGATTTTGCTTTAGCTTAGTTAATTCTCATATTAACATTTATAAGATTTCTCGTCCAATGTTAATGAATCAAGGTTATCTAGTACTTTTTTCTGTTTTAAAAAAAAAAGGGAATTTTAAAATTTTTATTTGTTCAAAAAGAAGAGAGTTTATTTTTAAAATTTTTTTATATTGCTGTTAATAATAACAATAATGTATAGTAATTTAAAATTAAGAATAAAAATAGAAAATTAAATATTATATTAAGTGTGTCACTGGGTTGTATTTTACTCATTTCATTTAAAAAAAAAAGTCCAGTTTAAAAAAAATATTATTCCAAAAAATGAGTTTACTTTTGTTTTGGTATAATTATTTTTAAATTATAAGATACAACACAATTCATACATAATTAAATGTATAATTTTATATTTTAATCCTTATTTTTTAATTTGAATTATACATTATTATTATTATTAGAGGTAATACAAGAATTTTGTCTGAAAATAGACTTTTTTGGGGACAGAAAGTTTTTCAAGTTATTCTATTTTAAAGATAGATGGAGTATATCCAATTAAATATATAAATGTTTTTGGAAATAGAAGGAATATATATATCTCTTTCCAATTTATTTGAAGTATTTAATGAATAGAGATAGAAAGACAGAGACGGCGAGTAATTTTTGAGTGTGAAACAATAACAATTCGTTTACTTGCTGTCCCCTCTCTGGGGGCCCAAAATCCAATTTATTTCCAAGAGCTGATTTTTTATTTTTTTATTTTTTCTGAAGAAAGGGTTAAACTGTGAGGATAATCAGTTGTCGCACCTTCCTTTACGGTTAAGATCACATGCTACAAAAAGTAATGAGTCTTTGGAAATTATGCTTTGTAAAGTTTGTTATTGCAATTTCTAGATGAGTAGAATTTTCAAAAGCCAAGCACTACAGTTAATCAACAAACATTTTATTTTAGGTCATGAATTGGCACAATACCTTTAGGGCTCGTTTGGTTCGCGGGAAAGTAAAGTTAAATGGGAATATGATTTCTAGGAATTTAATTCTAAGGAAAATGAATACTTTTCTAAGGAATTTCAATCTTAGAAATTTAATTATGAGAATTCTGAATACTTACCTATGTTTGGATAAAATAAAAATATTTATGGGAAAGTTACTGTAACAATGAATCACAAATATATTTTAAATATGATTTATTTGGCATGTACATCTATCATAGTATTTCTTTTATTTTATACTAGTGCAGGATTCCCATACAAGGCATGGGATGTCCAATAATTTGTTAAATACATATTGTTAAAAGTTTAGTGAAAACAAAAATTTAAAAATGTTTGTTGAATAAAAAATAAAATTAATAAAAGTATAAAATAATATTTGTTAAATAAAAATACAGATAATGAATTCATAGACTTTGGTAGGAAAGTATTTTAAAATAAAACTACTAAATAATGATTATAATTTAAAAAATAGTATAAAATGTAAAACTCTAAATCATGATTGCATATAAATCATAAAACTAATTGTATGTTTGACTTTTATCTTAATTTGATAATATTTATTTCATTATAATATTTTGAAATTCTATAAGTAGATAAATTGAATAATTATTCCCTAGAAATAAAAATATAAAACAATTAAAAAAATTATAAAGCAAGAGACTAAAACTCTTATAAATAAATGTAAAATGACCCTATAAAAGTACAATTCATAGTGTCCAAAATTTAAAATGTCAAAAAAAAAAAACAAAAAAAGTGTCAAATTAGGGTGGGTGGGGGTGGGGAATAGATAAGGTCATAAAAGAAGAAAAAAAGAGTAATAGTAATTTAATTAAAGTTATAGATATTACTGCCAAAATTCTTCTATAATTACTACGAAAATAGTAAAATAATTAATTAATTATGAAAAACATACCAATAAAAATTAAATTATTAAAAGGAATCATAAATTTTATCCATCTTCAAATTGGTAAAAATGAATACATAGTAAATAGATAATCTTTTTAAAAGTTTGTAAGATTTAGAACTTTAACTATATTCTAATTACTAAATATTTATATTAATATTAATATTACGGGACTGTAAAAAGATAATTTAATCCTTAATATTTATAATAATCACATTGAACTAACTGACAAACTTTTTCCTTTTATATAATAGTGATTAATGATAGAGACAACTATTTTTAGTCTTTTAATCAAAATATAATTTGAAATTTCTTAATTTTATCAATTGTAATATATAATAATATTTAAACCCAAAAAAACCTCATTTAAGATGAAATCAAACCACAATTTCAAAAAATTTAATGAGAAAAAATAAAAAATTATGTATTTTTAATTTTTAATAAATTATGAATTTGAATAGAAAAAAGTTTTGAAGTAATTTTTTTTTAAAAAATAAAAATAAAAATAATAATAATAATTAAAATACAAGATTGCATGACGAATAATTAAAAAAGATATGTGAGAGTTAAAAGAGGAAAAAAAAAGACAAAATAATATTGAAAGGTGAAAAATATGTTTATTTAAACTAAAATTCTAAAAAAAATAATCAGAATACCAACTTTTAATAAGGAATCAGAATCCTGGAATGTTGCACTTATTTTCCCTACTTTTAGGAATCTGATTACTTTCCCAAAAAATTCAAAACTAAAACAAACATGGGAAAATAATCAAATTACTTTCCTAAACTAACCAAACATAGGAATTTAAAACTACAGAAATAAATTACTTTCCAATTCAAGAATCCTTGCCAACCAAACAGGCCCTTAGTTCAAAATAAAATTGTGACTCAAGAATCATATTTGTAATCCAAACTCCCATGGAGATTTAATCAAATGGACCAAAGAGGTGAATCTAGTGTATCTTTAAATTTTTAAGTTAGTTTACAAAATTAGATGAGCAAGATTATAATAAAGAATTTCATATTAGTATTATTTTATAATTAATTTGTTAGAGTAATGAAAAATTTTAATTTGTATGAATCAACAGCTAATATTGAATATCTCATCTATGGGGGTTTATTATGAACTCATTTATGAATAGTTTATACAATTTTTTCAGCATATATATTTCTTATTTGGCATAACTTGTTACATTAGTTGAGTTGATGATAAAATAAATAAATAAAGCACCAATAGAAATAACAGAAGTCTGAACCACCCTTTCATTTGCACAAATAATAAAGATTCTATGCTATATTATCAAGAACATAATCATATTCATAGATATAAATCTCAAACTCTAAGATATTTCTATTTATTGTGAGTTTTATAAACACTATCTAACAGTACAATATATAATAATAATAATAATAATAAGTAATGTGTATATAAAATCTTTGTTAGTAGATTATTATCAATTTTATTTAAATATTTTAAAATAATCCTTGTCAATTTTATTTTAAACCAGTCAACCTAGTGGAAAAATGGCAAAACTGAAGAATCAATATGTAAAATTAACTAAGTAATGTTAAAATCGATGCATTTACAAGATTTGTGGTGGGATGCTAATTGATTAAGGTTTGATATATATTTTATCTTTAATCTTCTAGTAAAATTTGATAGAGATAGAAAAGAAAGACACGGCAAGTCCATTGTTGAATTTTCAGACACGTACACCACTTCGAGTATGGTTAGAATGGTTTCTCCACTCTGTTTAATCTTTTTCCTGTTTTCAAACACAACTAAACTAATTTGCAAAACGACATAGAGCAGAGCACTTTTGCAGAGGAATAAATTCAGCTCAATTACATTGAAACAATGTTGGACAGGTAGAATAGAGAGATAAGCTTTTGCAACTATTATTTTGTAGAAACAAGAGTAGGAATACATAGTTGAACCAAAACAATGAAACCACAATCATCATTATGACCCTTCCCAGTCCAGACTTGAGAAGATTTGCAGGTGCAGAAGAACTGAAACAGCAAACAGCACATCCACAAGTGAATTATAAAGGATCCACAATACAATCTGGTTTGTTTCAGTCCACTGAAGCAAAAGTTATAATCCATTTCTAAAGCTTCAGCCATCAATCTCTTTGTAAGTGAACACCAATTCAGGTACCATTTCCCAATTGATCGTATCCCTTTTAAATCTTTTCCAAGATGTAGACATAGCTAATTGGAATACAGTTGCAACAAGGGCTGTCTTGACCATAACTGATTTAAATTTTTTACATAAAATGTACTAGGTTATCGAGAGTTGAGATACTTTGATAGAATTCAAAAATTACATTGACAATGCACGGGTGGTTTTACCACTAAATTCATTTAATAAATAAAAAAGAAAGACGCACCTGACGACAAACCAGAAGACTAGAACCCCAATCATCACTGTCACTTCTTCCAACTCTAGTCTTAATCTTCCAATTCTTGCAGAATGAGGATCTTCAAATCTGAATTTCCCATGTTCATCTGTTCTTGAATTTGTTTGACTGAACTTGTTACAGAGTGACTACAGCCAGAGACTTCAATCATTTCAAGAGTTGTAGTGTTTTCTAAACAAGATGGAATCTCTTTCAATAATCCACATCTGTACACTACTAACTTCTGAAGATGGGGAAATTGATCATCGGAAGCTGTCCACTTGAAAATATCCAACTCAGCCAATTTCAAGAATCTAAGTCTCGAGAATTCTCCTTCTTCCGTATTCCATATTTCCCCTGAGAAAGTCCCATCGAGTAACTTGAGAACCTCAAGATTAGGCAGTTTCCCAATACTCGAAATTTTACACCAAGACAACCCAAATTTAGATAGAGTCAGCTTTTTAAGATTTGCTGGCAAACCAATTTCAAAGTCAAAAGGAATTACAGTACCTCCAGGTGATCTGAATCTAGAAATTCGAGACAACCCAAGTGATTCTAGCTGACTCAGAAAATCAGGTACAACAATCCTGTTACAATTCTCAGTATCATCCCAATTCTCAAAAAGTTTACATTTCAGTTTACGGATATTTGCAAACTTTTTCATTTGCTTTTGCAGGCTGCCCCAAGAAAAAATAATTGCACCTGAACAGCTCTCCAACTCATACAAATCAGGGGAATTCTCAAGATTTTCAATGGCATAACTAAAACCCTTAGAAACACCAGAACGTATGCCCACATGAAGACGTCTCAATTTCCTTAGATTCCAGAGTGTATCAGGAAATGAAACAATTCCCCATGATGAATCCACAATAAAAGTTTCCAAGTATGAAAGGTTTCCGATGGATGAAGGAATCGCATTTATCCAGCCTCGAACAGCCAAATATCTCAACTGAACAAGAAGTCCAATTTCATTGGGTATAGAACGCAAAAAAGTTTGACCAATATCTAACACCCTGAGAAGCTTGAAGATGCGAATAACGAATGAGATATCAAGAGCCTCTTGTTTGAACCATTTTGTTTCAGCGAACAAGAGTAGAGAACGTACATGAGGACAAAATAGCCTCGCCTCCTTGAAATGCCTTGGCTCAGACTGAATGCTTAACCTCCGTAAGTTGTGTGGCGCATTAAATGCTAAAAGCTCATCATACCCACGTAATAGCGTGAAAAAATTCTCTTCTTTGGCTTTTGTCATGCAAAACTCATGAAGCAAATCATGAATTCGGCAAGCTTTGACACCGCAGATGGATCTTCGGTCGGAAACCAGAACTAAGCTTCTGCCAATTAAATCCATCAGGTAATCTGTAGCAACATCTTCTATGCTCCTTAACTCAGTCTTCTGAACAAATCCTTCAGCAATCCAGTACCATATCAACCTCTTGGTTGAAACTACTTGGTCTTCAGGAAACATCCCAAAATAAAGAAAGCATGGCTTCAAATAATCTGGTAGATGCTTGTAGCTCAGCTCCAATGTGTTCATGCATTGAGCTGTAGTAGAAAGAATGCCCGAACTTAAACTTTCTAGAATTTCTTTCCAATTCTCTTGCTCCATATTAGCTAGAATTCCAGCTACAATGACAATTGTTAGAGGTAATCCCTTACAATTTTCTGCCATTTGCATCCCAAGTTCATACAATTCTGAAGGGCAACCTTTCCCAAGGGATAACTTCCTTTGCAGTAACTCCCAGCTCTCATCAATGGTGAGTTGACGAAGTAAATGAGGCTCTTCATCAAGCATGGCACGAGGAGCAACATCACGAAGTCGAGTTGTCAAGATAATTCTACTTCCATTAGAATCATCAGGTAATGACTCTGCCAAGCTATTCCACACTTGAATGTCCCATACATCATCTAAAAATATGAGATATCTATTTCCTTTCAAATGACGTCGGAGCTCTTCAGCTAGATCTTGTTCAGTCATTGCAAAACATCTCTCCGGAAGCTCTATAACAATATGATTAAGAAGCTCAAGTAGCACTTTCCTTTTGTTGAATATTTGAGAAATGGAACACAATGCACGAACATGAAAATGGTACCTGACTTCATCACAGTGGTAAACTTTTGTGGCTAAGGTTGTTTTACCTTGTCCTGGCATACCCACAATGGCAATGATCCGCAACTGCTTTGATCCTCTCTTAAGCCGATTGGTAATTGATGTTGACTCATCATCGAAACCTACAACTTCGTCAAATTTTGGTGCACTGCTTTGCGTGGGTACATGACTAGATTTCTTGGTAACTTTGTTCATTTTGATATCTTGTCTCTTGCCTGTGATGATCTTTGAGGCATCAGTCTTAATATTATTGATGTCTTCTATGATGGAATCATATAACACTGAAAAAGAATTTGAAACATCTCCTACCACTAAGTGGTCAATGAGAAACTCTACCCTGTATGCAACCTCCAGAGCACGATTCCAAAGAGTACGCAGTTCCTCCTGTTCACTGTGCAGATCCACAATTTCCACCAAAATAGATCTTAAGAAGACAAGTTTTTCTTGGATTGTTTGAGCAAAACTTTGGGCATTTGAACCAGCCTTCAGGTCCATCAGGTTTTCCAAAAGATAATCGATAAAACCCAGCTCATTGGTCCTGCAAAAATTGAAGGCGGAGGTTTCTGGATCTCTTTGTTCAACTTGTTTCTGAAATTGCTCAATTCTTTCCAACAAATCTTGGAGCTCAATATCTATTTTGATATCTTTCTGATAAAGTGAGAAGATTATGAGTCCAGCATCACATATCAGAACTCCAATGGAATCCTTCATCTTCTCATCAAACTTGCTCGGCTCCTTAACAAGAATAGTTCTCAATAATCTTAATCCCTCGTACAGTTCTTGCGGTTGATCCTTCAAAGAAATCACAGGATTAGTGTCTAGTGGTAGCATCTCCCATAGATTACATATAAGAGAATCAAGGAAATCCTTTATTATTATTATAGGATCATCATCCATGTCTGAAATGGGAGCATGTAATTGTCTCGACAATTTTGAGCTAGTCAGGGCTCGAGTGTAAGTCTCATAGATATGAGGATCAATAGGTTTGATCTTCTGCAGTAGCACTGAAGCTTCAGACTGGGTTATCTCATTGGTATACCCTTCATTTTGATACTTAAAAGAGAGTTGTGCTGCGTTGACTGCAAAAGCTTCAATGGGATTCAACAAATCAAGTAATTGTTGGCTCTCAACCCTTCGAAGCGTGGCAAAGCAGACAAAATTTTTCATGAATTTCATCATCTCCGCCATGGATTCCATTACTGAAGCTCGTCCCCCTCGCCCAAAGTAACTGAGAAGATCCACTAGATTCTCCAGAACGGAATTGGTGATTTCCATAACTTGATCTGTTGTTGGAGAAACTGATTGCTGCAAGAAATCTATCAAATTGATGTACCATTCTTCTATTTCTTTCTCGAAGGAGTCGATGTCGTCTGTAAATTGCATAATCTTGCTAGTAGCCTTCGTAGCTAATCTAGCTGTAGAGCTCGGACAATAAGGGTGAGTTTTCTGTGCATTTCTGCAAACCGCTTCTTCAATCCTTACCAGTAGAGATCCCAGACTCCCTTCCTTCTTACTGTTGTTGCCATCAGTCCTCAGATGCATATCATTGCCCAACCTTGTCACACAGAGAATAAATGTTCGGAGATTCCTTAACCTGTGCATCAGGATCGGAAATCTATGCTGAAAATATCTTATCCCTTTAGAATATCGCACCCCGTCCAGATCACCGGAGATTGTTGAATGCAGCAACTTCAGATCAGCCAAGGCAGTATCAATACAAGTAGTAACGGAGCCCATCTTTATCTTTTGGGAACTTTGCTGGATTGGAATGGGAAAGAAAGTGAAGTGAAAAAAGGAAGATTCTGAAAATCCAAGTGAAGATTTCAAGCTTACAAGCTGATTAGGATATTTTACTGGAAATCCAAAGAAAAACAAAGTGATCCGAGGGTACGTATAATCAGCAGGCTTAAGATGAGGTTATTGATGAAGGTGTCTGCAGAAGACTGAAGATACGTTCCACCGGTGGCTGATAGTTACTCACTTTTCTTTTTTCTTCTCGTTGTAACTTGTAAGCCATCGTGTAAAACCAGGATTGGACCGGAACCGGACATAGGTCCGGTCCTGGTTCTATTAAAAAACCGGTTTTGAAAGATCCGACTGAGTCACAACTTGTATTTTATACATAAAGTAATTTCCATTTTTAAAAATTATAGTTTCATATTAAGGGTTGGGTTTGTACCGACAGTATGTTAAAATGCATTTTTATATTTTTCGATATATGATTGTAAGATATAACTTGTATTAAAAATTAAAATATTATATTAAAAAATATAAAAATACATTTTAAAAGGCAAACTAGACAAATCCTAAATTTTTATAAAACTCATTTTTTTAATAAAGTTTTTAATTATTTCAAATTGATTATCTAAAATGTTTAAACAGAAGAATTTTTACAAATTTTAACATATTTTTCATCTAAAATACTTTGTATAACATTTTTTTCATAAAATTATTTAATTATATATTTAAAATTTTATATAATTTATATTAAATTTAAACTTAACTATACTAGAAACATTAAATGATTTATCTTTAGTATATTTATATATTATACTATTAATATTTTTATAATTAATTTATATTTATTAAATGATAATAACATCATCTAATTTTTTATTATTAATTCCATTGGCTGACTCTTAACACTTTAACTTTACCTGTTTAAGTTCTGACAATAATGCTTGTAAGTTAAGGTTTGGCTGATTGCTTCATTTTCCAGGTTTCGTGGAAGATTCATCTACATATTCACTCAGGATGTGATGTTTCCAATTTCTAGATGAGTAGAATTTTCAAAAGCCATGCGATACAATTAATCAACAAACATTTTAGTTTAGGTCATGAATTTACACAATCCCTTTGGCTCAAAATAAATTTGTGACTCATGAACCATATTTGTGACTCATGGCTTTCTGCTAAGCCTAAAACTTGTTCTCTCCATAATGGATAATTTGAGGAAGTGAGTTTCAGAGTAACAAAGTTACCAACATTGAGAGATAAAGAGGTCATGATAAAAGATGAGCAAGACAGAGATCTTGGCTCTGATACCAAGAAGAAAAATAGAATTGAAGAAGACTTTCAAAGGTTTTGATTTTTTTATTACACTTCCACTACTTTACAAAATACAAGAAGCTGAATATATAATGCTGTTTGTTGCTTAAATTACTTCCGTAAAACTAGCCACTAATGCTGGGGAAAGATATGGATTGTTTGTAATTTCCACTATCAACTGAATTACCATAAATGTAGGAAGTTGTTACTCCTAGAAATCTTCATCACCAATCATGATCTGATTTGCATAATCATTTCTTTTCAGTAATTCTGTCAAATTACTTCATGCCTTCTGTCAACTTACTTTATGCTGTGGCATGAAAAATTACATGCCATGGCATCAGCATCCAAGTCTTTCTTACACGCCAAGTCCTTCATGCTGTGGCATGAAAAGTTACATGCCATGGCATCAGCATCCAAGTCTTTCTTACACGCCAAGTCTTTCTTTTCTCCAATAAAATCAGGTTTGCTAATACTCCCATGGAGATTTAATCAAATGGACCAAAGAGGTGAATCTTCTGGTGTATCTTTAAATTTTTAATTTAGTTACAAAATTAAGAAGGGCAAAATTATAATAAAGAATTTCATATTTATATTATTTTGTAATTAATTTGTTACACTGATTAACATTTTTAGTCAATATGAATTAATGACTCAATGAATATCCCAAAGTGATAGAAACACTGTAATCGATCGCATGGTGAATGGTTATACAACTGCGATATCTATGAATTATTTGTTCTATATTATTTGATATAGCTTTTTTCATGACTCCATAAATAAACAAAGAAGATAGCAGAAGCCTAGAACACTATCCCATTTGTACAAGAAATAAGAGATTTTATGCTAAATTGTTAACTACACAATCAATTATTTAAAAATTTAGATTTTTCAATTTATAAATATAAATCTCTAATGGATGAATAACAGTTATTTTGAAATTTATGAACACCGTCTAACAATGCCAAGCATAACAAAAAAAAAAAAAAAAACAGATGTGTGTACAAAAATATGGATTGTCATCAATTTGATTAAAAGATTTTATAATAACCGTGTCAAATTTGAAAGTTATTAGACTAGTTCACTTAGCGGAAAAATGGCAAAATTTAGAAATCAATATGTAAATTTAACTAAATAATGTTAGAAAAAAAAAAAGAAGAAGGTATTTTTCTTAATGTAGCAACGACTTTGTAAATCGATGCATTTACAAGATTTGTGGTGGGATGCTAATTGCTTAAGGTGTGATATATATTTTATCTTTGATCTTCTAGTAAAATTTGATAGAGATAGAAAAGAAAGACAAAGCATGTCTCTTCTCCACATGGGGAACCAAAAATCCAACCTATTTCAACGTAGTGCATTTTTTTAACTTGACAACCAAAAAAAGAAAAAGAATAATCTTTGATGACGATACAACACAAGTCCATGGTTGAATTTTGTAGTAGAATTAAACTAAGTATTATAGTATCCTATTGGGTTTATAATTTTATAATTTAATAATTCTATTAGATTTAGAATTATTAATCATATTAGGTTTTTGTTTAGTAGTTACCAAATCCAATAGGTATAAGGTTTAGTTGAATCCTATAAATAGGACATGTTATTCATGATTTTAGAATACAGAGAAAAATACAGAGAAATACAAAGAGAAACAAAGAAACACAAAATTTAGCCTCCAAGAGCCACACGGCTATTTGTTTTTTTTTTCAGAAAGTCTTGGCCGAAGCTTTCCAAGCCCATGCACATGATTGACTTGCAAGCTTGACTCCAGAATCAATTTTGTACTTCATAGCCGTTGGTGTCCTGCTTCTAAACCTGTGAATCAATTGTTTAAAAATTGGTTCGGTATTTCCCGATTTTCATTAATCAATTTTGGTGTGACTTTTGGGATTTTATTCATTGTTGATCCCAACATCTGGTATCAGAGTTTTGGTTAGTGTTTGAAAGCTATGATGAATCGGAATATTAATTGTCCTGTACCCAAATTAAAGGGTAAACAAGATTACAATTTTTGGAGGATCCAGATGGAAACGCATCTCAACGCGTTTGATTTGTTAGTCCATATTCAACAAAATTTAACAGAGGATGCTAACAAGGCGATAAAACAAAATGACAGTTTGGCGTTGTCTTAAATACACCAGGCAATTGATGTTTCCGTATTTGGAAAAATATCCACCGCTAAAACTGCAAAACAGGCATGGGATATTTTGGCCAAAACGTATCGAGGCTTTGACAAATCCAACAAAGTAATTTGTTAATGTTGAAAAGAAAGTTCGAGCTATGCAGAATGGAAAAGAATGAGACTATTGAGTCTTATTTTTCTCGTTTGAATGATATAAAGAACGAGATGCAGCTGAATAGGTATGATCTTACTGATCAACTCATTGTAGAAAAGGTCTTAAATACTTTGCCATTAAAGTTTGACCATGTCGTTGCCGTGATGCAAGAGACAAAAGAGATGTCAACCTTGTCAGTTGATGAATTGCAAGGGTCATTGTTGCTGCATGAACAACGAATTAATGGCAAATTAGATGAATCTCATGAAAAGGAACTTGTGGAAAAGGCATTGCAAACTGTGAAAATTCAGATTGCTAAGGAGAAAAGCAATGAAGATTTGTCCAATAGTGCTGCTTCTGGTGGTCGTGGCCAGAATTTCAAAGGTCGTGGACGTGGAAGAGGTAACTCTCGTGGTCGCGGTAGAGGTAACAATTCTTCTCAGCAAAGAGGCAATTTTTATAATTCCAACAATAATCAACAAAAAGGGCCTACATGTTTTAATTGTGGTAAAGTAGGCCATATCCAAAAGAATTGTTGGTCCAATAAATCAGAAAATAAAGATGTTAATGTTAATCTTGTTGAAGATTCTGGTGAAAAGCATGAGACAATCTTATTTTCTGCTGATGTGGCTGAAAAGTCTAAAAATAACACCTGGTATGTTGACTCTGGATGTAGTAACCACATGACTGGAAAGAATGAATTATTTAAAAATTTGGATGAGTCATTTAAATCCACTGTTCGTTTTGGTAATAATCATGAAGTGCCTGTATGTGGTAAAGGAAATATTCCTATTGCCTTGAAGAGTGGCTCAAAAAGTGCCATTGCTGATGTGTATTATGTGCCTACTTTGCATCAAAATCTCTTAAATTTGGGTCAACTTCAAGAGAAGAATTATGATTTACGTTTTCGAAAACGTGTCTACACCATCACTGATGATAGATTGGGTTTGATTGCAAAGGTGAATATGACCAATAGTAGATTGTTTCCGATTACTTTGAATTGTGGTGGTTCACCTTGTTTTAACACTATTGAAGTTGATGATACTTGGTTGTGGCATATGAGATTTGAGCACTTTCATTTTCGTGGATTGCAGTTTTTGGCCAAAAAATAACATTGTTTTTGGGCTGCCTTCCATCAACTTTCATTATAGATAATGTGAGTCTTGTATTTTGGGCAAGAAGCATCGAGACCCGTTTCTTAAAGGCGAGGCTTGGAGGGCAAAAGACCCTTTACAGCTCATTCACTCTGATCTATGTATGGTGGAAGTTCCTTCTAATGGAGGTAATAAGTATTTTATTACTTTCATTGATGATTTTAGTAGAAAGGCCAGGGTTTATTTTTTAAAGAATAAGTCTGATGCTTATGATACTTTTAGAAGTTTTAAAGTATATGTTGAAAAGTAAAGTGGTTACTCCATCAAAACTCTGAGAACTGATAGGGGAACAGAATATATAGTGTGCGATGATTTTTTAGCACAGTATGGGATTAAGCATCAGATGACAACAAGATACACTCCTCAGCAGAATGGCATTGCAAAAAGAAAGAACAGAATTGTGATGGACATGGTGCGATCAATGATGGTTGCCAAACACATGCCCAAGGGTTTCTGGACATAAGTAATTTCATGTGGTATCTATTTGTTAAATAGATGTCTTACTAGATGTAATGGTGGGAAGACTCCTTATAAGGTTTGGTCTGGTAAAAAACCAAATATCTCTTATTTTAAAGTATTTGGTTGTTTGGCATATGCACATGTTCCATATGCTCTCAGAAAGAAACTTGATGATAAAGCAGAAAAGTGTATTTTTATTGGTTACAGTTCTGAAACTAAAGGGTACAAGTTATACAATCCTATGACAAAAAAGATTACCTTTAGTAGAAAATGTGAATTTTGATGAGAAAGGTGCCTGGAATTGGTCAAAAAAAGGGTTAGATGATTCGGTTAGTCATCCTCCTCAACCTTCGTATTTTGATGATAGTGATGATGATGTGGTCAATCAGTTCGAAGTACCAGAAGAGCAACAAGTTTCTATTCAACCCACTCCTGTGCAGTCTAGTCGACCACAAAGACAAAGACGTCTACCGGCTCGTTTGCAGGACTATGTTGTTGATGGTCACTCTCAAAATTTATCTGACGAAGATGTTGTTAATTTTACTCTCTTTGCAAATTGTGACCCAGTTTATTTTGAAGATGCTGTTCGTAAGGATCACTGGAAGAAAGCAATGGCTAATGAAATTCATACAATTGAAAAGAATGATACTTGAGAGCTCACAAATCTTCGAAGTGGTAAAAAACCCATTGGTGTCAAATGGATTTACAAGACGAAGTACAAGCCCGATGGAAAAGTAGACAAATTTAAAGCGCGGTTAGTTGCTCAAGGTTATAAACAAAAACCTGACACCGACTATTTTGAGGTATTTGCGCTTGTTGCTCGACTTGATACTGTTCATTTGATTATTTCTTTAGCTGCCCAAAATGGTTGGAAAATACATGAAATGGATGTAAAGTCTGCGTTTTTGAATGGTATACTTGAGGAAGAAGTGTACGTTGAACAGCCTGCAGGATTTGTGAAGAAAGGTCAAGAAAATAAGGTGTACCATTTGAAAAGAGCCATTTACGGCTTGAAGCAAGCTCCAAGAGCGTGGTACACCCGTATTGATTCTTTCTTCGTTGACAATGGTTTTCAACGCTGTCCTTTTGATCATGCTTCATATGTGAAGACATCTACTCATGGTGCGGTTGTTGTCGTATGCTTATATATGGATGATCTAATATTTACTGGGAATAATCCCAAGATGATTACAGAATTCAGAGAGGCTATGATTCGACAGTTCGAGTTGACGAACATGGGTCTTATGTCATACTTCCTTGGAATTGAGGTTTCGCAAACTAATCAAGGCATTTTTATTTGCCAAAAGAGTATGCTGGAGATATTTTGAAAAAATTCAAGATAGACGGTGCAAAACCAATCTTGACCCCAGCTGAAAAACAATTGCGTTTGACCAAAGATGGGACTAGCACTTGTGTAGACCCTACTTATTTTAAAAGTTTGGTAGGGAGTTTGAAATACTTGACAGCTACAAGACCTGATATCAATTTCAGTGTCGGTTTAATTAGTAAATTTATGAAAAATCCAAGTCAGTCCCCACTTGTAGGAAGCTAAGAGAATTTTGAGGTACATTAAAGGTACTCAAAGTGATGGAATTTTTTATGCAAAAAATGATCCTATTAATCTTCTTGGATTCATTGATAGTGATTGGGCTAGTGACACTATTGAGAGAAAGAGTACTTCTGGTTATGCTTTCTTTATTGGTTTCGGAATATTTTCGTGGAGTTCAAAGAAGCAACCAGTTATCGCATTGTCTACAGCAGAGGCAGAATACATTGCAGCGGCTAACAGTGCTACTCAAGCATTGTGGCTTAGAAGGATGCTAGATTTTCTTCAACATAAACAAAATGGAGCAACTACTATCTTGTGTGATAGTACGTCAGCAATAAAGATGACGAAGAATCCAGTGTTTCATGGTCAAAGCAAACATATCAACATCAAATTTCACTTCATTCGTGATTTGGTTCAACAAAAAGAAATTGTGATCGATTATTGCGAGACCGAAAAGCAAGTAGCTGATATTTTCACGAAAGCATTGAAGATGGATTCGTTTATGAAGTTGAAGAAAATGCTAGGCATGACAAGTTATGGAAACTTAGTTTAAGGGAGGCAATGTAGTAGAATTAAACTAAGTATCCTAGTATCCTATTGGGTTTATAATTTTGTAATTTAATAATTCTATTATATTTAGAATTATTAATCATATTAGGTTTTTGTTTAGTAGTTACCAAATCCAATAGGTATAGGGTTTAGTTGAGTCCTATAAATAGGACGTGTTATTCATGATTTTACAGTACAGAGAAAAATACAGAGAAATACAAAGAGAAACAAAGAAACACAAAATTTAGCCTCCAAGAGCCGCACGGCTATTTGTTTTTTTCAGAAAGTCTTGGCCGAAGCTTTCCAAGCCCATGCTCGTGATTGACTTGCAAGCTTGACTCCAGAATCAATTTTGTACTTCATAGCCGTTGGTGTCCTGCTTCTAAACCCGTGAATCAATTGTTTAAAAATTGGATCGGTATTTCCCGATTTTCATTAATCAATTTTGGTGTGATTTTTGGGATTTTATTCATTGTTGATCCCAACAAATTTACATACAGACGTACATACATCACTTCGAGTATGGTCAGAATGGTTTGCCTACTCTTTAACATAGAAATCCTGAAAATAGTTTTTGTTGTATATTTCAAAAAAATTGAAGACTCCACAAAGAACTAGAAATTTCATGAAGTCTTTCAAGTTGAACTCACAAAACTAGAAATTTCATGAGTTTTCTAAGTTCTCCAACAAGAAGTAAAGTTCAAATTGAACTCTCCAATTATGAAGAAGAAAACCCAAATTGAAGAAGTAATGGAAGAAGCAAAATCTAAATTGAACACATACTTGGACCAAGATATCTTAAGCTTGAAGTAAACCATCTCAATGTTTTATATAAAGGGGAACATGCAACCCTTCAAAAAGAACTAAGAGAACCAAACCATCTTCCTTCATTTTATTTCTCTACTTCTTCATATTCTCTTTTCTTCCTTCTAAATTTTTTCATTCTGGATTAATTTTATTTTGGTGTTCCTGCTACCCTCTTACGAGGAAGACTTGTTTTATCCCGGGGAAACATTTCAAACACACTGAAATAGTTTCTTTAGGACACGACTCAAGTTTCCACCTATTTTTTCATCTCATTTTGTTTTATCTTGGGGAAATATTCCACACACTGAAATAGTTTATTTAGGACACGACTCAAGTTTCCACCTATTTTTTCATCTCATTTCTAATAGTTTTCTCATGATCAAGGTGCAATATTTATGGGTGTTTTAGACTACAGTTTGCGCAGCATTAACTGAGCACCATGTTGGGGTTGAAGAGTGATCACTGTGCATGGAGCATGTGCATACTGCATGGGATGGAGCGAGCTCGCAAGACTATATGCAAAACTAATGTTCAATACATACAATTATAGAATGTCCAAAAGGTCCTTTGCTTGATGTTGCTTTAGCTTAGTTAATTCTCATAGTAACATTTATAAGATTTCTCGTCCAATGTTAATGAATTAAGGTTATCTAGTACTTTTTTCCATTTTAATAAAAAAAAGAATTTTAAAATTTTTATTTGTTCAAAAGGAAGAGAGTTTATTTTTAAAATTTTTTTATATTACTGTTAATAATAACAATAATGTATAGTAATTTAAAATTAAGAATAAAAATAGAAAATTAAATATTATATTAAGTGTGTCACTGTGTTGTATTTTACTCATTTCGTTTCAAAAAAAAAAAGAGTCCAATTTTAAAAAAAGGGTTGAAGATGAGGCCATTTTTTCGTTCAATAAATTGTCACAAAAGTTGAAAATATAACAATATAAATATCACTTGTAAATAATTCACCAATGAAGTTAAGATGGTGGTAACTTATTATCACAATATAGAGGTAGTTTTTGAAGGAACAAAAATTCAGCAGTGGACTTGTGTTCTATAGTCGTCAAAGATTATTCCCTTTTTATTTGCTAAAATTCAATCGCAACTCAACTAATTTGCTAAACAACACAGAGCACTTTTGCAGAGGAATAAATTCAGCTCAATTACATTGAAACAGTGTTGGACAGGTAGAATAGAGAGATGATAGGATGGAAAATTGTATATTTTTTTTAGTCAATTTCCTTGTGTTTTTATGCTTGAATTGCTTGTTAAATTGCAAGAGCAAAGAAGAAAAAGAAATTATTTACATAAATTCTTTTTAGGACCAAGAACAGTAGCATGGTCATAGTCTCAATTGGCGGCTGAATTTTGTAACCTGCACTTGTCCTCCTTGAATTTTGAGGCATTTTACCTCTGCATCTTCTGCCCACAACAACAAACGACAAAGCAAGAACAACATTCGGAACAGAACCTTAGCCATTCCACCAGTCTATCACTCTTGTCTTGCGTCAACTAATCCTACATCAACGCACGAAGATAGAGCTTATACCATCTAGCTTGAATCCAATAAACAGCAGTTGGCGGTGAAAACAATTCGTTCATCTTCATGACTGTGCAAGGCGGTTGCAGGCTGCTCCAACAGTGAGAATATCCGGAGATCAAAACAGTCCCCTTGGTCCAAACCAGCCACGCCTCGTTAATTTGGCCAAATTACTTCTTCAGTAAACCAAGAACCGACAGCACCACAGGAAGGAAAAATTACAGCAGCTAGCTTCGGGTTTGCCTTTGTGCTTTGAGGAACCAAGAATTCTGGAGCCAGCAACAAGACAAAGAATAAGGAAACAAGAAAGTAGGATCCACATGTTGACTTGGAGCATAATTGTGAAGTGGACTTCTGCGACTCAAGATGACAAACGAAGTAGCTGCATTCTTGGAATATTCTGAAGATAGAAACGCAGCAAGACAAGGAACACAAAGCCGTGCACAATCCGAAAACAACAAAGAAGTACAAGTTCGGCTACAACAAGAATACTACACGTTGAGTACAAGAAGGAAATAGAACACAAGAAAGAAACTGCCGAGAAAAGAAATAAAGGAATAAAATCCGAACACAACTTGAAGAAGATTTCTTGGTCAGAATTTGAAGAATTACTACTGCAATCAAGAAAACAAATAGAATACGGCTGGGATTTGGACAAGACAGTAGAAGCCAATTACAACTTGCAAGACAAAAGTAAAAGAAAGAAGGATTCGGAGTTAAGCAAATAGCTCTATAAAAACCCAACCAAGGAAGACAAAGGGAGAGACAGACTTCGGCAGAAAAATTCCAGAAACAGCCACCTTCTTTTCATCCCACGTTCTTTGTTTTTCTTCCTTTCGTTCTTTTCTTTGAGTTGAGTATTAGTATAGAAGAATTGAGGGCAGCCGCCTTGGACTTGGGCTGGAGAGAGCTACACACGGGATCCAGGAAACCAACGGAAGCCGCGAGAAAGCAAAATTGAGGGCAGCCGTCCCTTGTCTTACTTCAACTTATTCTTTTATTTATTTATTTTTTTTTAATTATGTCTAAAGCTTTGGATGTTTTCTTTTATTCTAATATGAGCTAAATTTAATTTTCTAGGGCTACGATGTAGCCTAACTATGAAATTTTTATTATTTTTCTATTAATATAGTTTATATTTATTTTCTCTGGTTGCGTGTTTATCTCTGTTTTTAATGCTTCTAATTACTTGATCACTAATTAGATGATTTGTTAATCATAACGAACTGGAAGGGGAGTTATGTGTCAAGTTCTTAGAGATAAATGCCATAAATTGCATGTAGGATAGGAATATACCTGCATGGTTTGTGTAGTCGCTACATGAGAATCCATAGGAATTAATGACTTCATAATTGTTGTAATTCACATAGGAATATAGTGAATTAGCAATTATGGAGATTTTTATTAGATCTCGGGAGGGACTAGTAAATAAATTAGGGAATCTCGACTGTCAACCAGGAAAATAAATTAAACTATAGAGGTAGATTAATAGTAAGATAGATTAGTTATGGTGAAATCAAAAACCCTAGAACTTTAGCAATCTAATAACTTCGTAAAAGTAATTCGTTAATTTGTTTAGCGTAGTTTTAAGTTTTGTTTTAATTTAGTTTCTTAAAATAAAAAAATATATATTTTTTTTAATCAATCAAATAAAGATAGAATTAACTCAATTTCGGTAGTTAATAACCAATTAGTCCTTGTGGGAGCGATAAATTATACTTACTCTTTATTACTTGTTAACGATCACGTGCACTTGCGTGTAAAATCTGTAACAAGAGATGAAGCAGTTTTGACTATGAAACTGAGTTGCAACATCCAAGAAAATGGAATAAATGGATGATAGTTTGATATTTTTTAGTAATTTTTATTCTTAAAATTTAGAGATTTTAAGTGAAATTAGTAAATTTTACTATTAAGTTGTGGTACTTTTTGTATTTTATAGGATTATTAATGGTAAAATAATTTGTTAGAAAAGATAACCGATTTGGAAGATTTTATAAAATTTAATAAGATTTGGTTGTTACAAACTATGCTACAATTTGAGTTTTCAGGACATATCGCAATTGGTTGTTGTATAAGTCTTTGTTGTCGTTCAAATTTTTACAAGACTATGTCATAGTTTAAACTTCCAAGACATAGCATTCTGGCTAAACAGAATGTTGTTATAAGACTTTGTCAAAGTTGAATTTGTTAAAACCATCAAAGAAGGAGATAAGATTTGAACTAAATCTTATAGTTGGGATTTTCTGTTCCAACTAGAAGATTAAGGATGGTTTCTTTGTGAGATTCATGGAGCAAATCAAGGAGCAATGCAATGAGCAAATATCTATAAATTCTTGAGAGCTTTTGGTAGCAAAAGAGGGGAGTTCTTTCAATTTTGAGGAGATATTAGATATCAAAATTTCAGTAGCCTAGCATGAACTTTTAGGGAAGATTCAACACTTGTTTCATTTCGGTCATTCTTTTCTTAGTTGTTCAATTTGTAGAATGTTTAATTTTCATGAAATTCTGTTTCAAGCATTATGTCTAGTTAGAGTTCTGCAACTCTAGGAACTAGGATGTAACTTTTGAAGTTTTCTTTGATTTGATCAACCTACTTAGTTCAATTTTCACTTTTCAAAACTCATTGTTCTTGTTTTACATGGCTTGTAAGAACTTGATCAATTCTTGCATGATTTAAGGTGTTGGATGATGGAACGAGAGTTGAAATTCAACATTAGTTGTAGGAACTTTGGCTATGAATGTGGAGCTACGAGATTAAAATATAAAATAACAACCTTAAAGTATTGAATACTTAATGTATTTGTGTTAAATTTTGTAGATATGAGAGTGAGCACAAAATTGTATAAATAAGAGAGATACACCTTGAGAGAAGGTACTCTTAATTGAGTGAATGGTTGTAAGCAAAGTGAAAGTCAAAAGGAACCAAACTAGTATAGATTGAGGGGGTGTTTGGTTGGTGGGTTTAGGGGGGGAATGGAATGGAATGGAATGAAAATGATTGTTTGGTTGGTGGGTTTGGGTTTGGATTGGAATGAACTAAACCCATGGAGGAAGTTTTATTTGAAACGTAGAGTTGGGTTTAGATGGGAATGGATTAGAATTGATTAATGAGTTCCACACTTTTAATTAATGTATAGTTAATATTAATTAATTATTCATTTACTTAATATTGTAATTTAATATTATAATTAATAATTAATTAATCTCATTCATTAATATTAATTATTATAATTAATATTAATTAATTTATAAATAATTAATTGATAATATTAATTATATTAATGTATAATTAATTAATTACTTAAAATTAATTTAATCAATAATATTTTTATTAATAATAATTAATTAATTAATATTAATTTAATTAATCATTCATTTACTTAATATTTTAACTTAATATTATAATTAATAATTAATTAATCTCATTCATTAATATTAATTATTATAATTAATATTAATTCATTTATAGTAATTAATTGATAATATTAATTAATTTATAATTAATTAATTACTTAAAATTAATATAATCAATAATATTTTTATTAATAATTAATTAATTAATTAAGATTATTTTAATTAATCATTCATTTATTTAATATTGCAATTTAATATTATAATTAATAATTACTTAATCTCATTCATTAATATTAATTATATAATTAATATTAATTAATATTAATTAATTTTAAGTAATTAATTTATAATTAATTAATTCAATAATAATATTTTTATTAATAATTAATTAATTTAATATTATAATGAATAATTAACTAATAATAACTAAACAGTTTTTTTCAAATTCATTCCATTACTAGAAATAATACCAAACAGCATGATTACTATCATTCCATTCCATTCCAAACCTTTCTTTCTATCAAATCCATTCCATTCCTAAACCCACGTATTATACCAAACGCCCCCTGAATTCATTGAGGAGCCGTTTGGTTGGTGGGTATGGAAGGGGAATGGAATGAAATGGAATAGTTTTGATTGTTTGGTTGGGGGTGTTGGGTTTAGGGAATGAAATTAAATACATTGGTTGTGGGTTATGTGAAACCTAGCCCCACCTTGGGTTTAAAATGAATGGAATCAAAATGGGTTCAAAACGACGTCATTTTGAGTATAGTTAAAAAAAAAATTCAACGCTGACAAGCGTTTCAACAGGCTTATGATGAGGTTATTGATGAAGGTGTCTGCACAAGACTAAAGATACTTTCCACGGGTGGCTGATAGTTGCTCATTTTTCTTCTTCCTTCTCCTTCTAATCTAAGCCAGGGTGTAAAACCCGGACCGGACAGGAACCGGACATAGGTGCGGTCCTGGTTCCATTAAAAAACTGGTTTTGAAAGATCCTATTGAGTCAAAACTTTTATTTTATACATAAAGTAATTTTAATTTTTAAAAATTATAGTTTGATATTAAGGGCTTGTATAGATAGTATCTTAAAATATGTTTTTATATTTTTTGATATATGATTGAAAGAAGATTTGTATTTGAAACTAAAATATTGTATTAAAAAGTGTAAAAATATATTTTAAAATACAAACTAGACAAGTCCTAAATTTTTATAAAACTCATTTTTTGCTTATAAAGTTTTTAATTCTTTCAAATTGACTATCTAAAAGGTTTATACAAGAGAATTTTTACAATTTTTAATATATTTTTCATTTAAAATACTTTTTATACCATTTTTTTACAAAATTATTCAATTATATATTTACAATTTCATATAACTTATATTAAATTTAAACTTAACTATACTAGAAACATTAAATAATTTATCTTTAACATATTTGTATATTAGTATTAATATTTTTATAATTAATTTATATTCATTACATCATAATAACATTGTTCAATTTTTTATTGCTGAATTTTTTATTACCAATTCAATTGGTTGACCCTTGACCCTTTAATTTTACCGGCTCCCGACAACACTGCGTGTAAGTTAAGGATTGGCTCATTGCTTCATTTTCCAGGTTTCGTGGAAGATTCATTTTCCATGTTTCCAATTTCTAGATGGGTAGAATTTTCAAAAGCCATGCAATACAATTAATGAACAAACATTTTATTTTAGGTCATGAATTGACACAATCCCTTTCGCTCAAAATAAATTTGACTCAAGAACCATATTTGTAATCCAAACTCCCATGGAGATTTAATCAATGGACCAAAGAGGTGAATCTTCTAGGGTATCTTTAAATTTTTAATTTAGTTACAAAATTAAGAAGGGCAAAATTATAATAAAAAATTTCATATTCGTATTATTTTGTAATTGATTTGTTACATTGATGAACATTTTTAGTCAATATAAATTAACGGCTCAAACTGAATATTCTAAAGCTGATAGGAGCACTCGTAATCAGTCGCGTGGGGGTTTTACTATGAATTGCGTTGGTGAATGGTTATACAACTGTAATATCTATGAACTATTTGTTATATATTATTTGATATATCTTTTTTCTTGACTCCAGTGTCAAGGATAAAAATAAATAAACAAAGAAGATAGCAGAAGCCTAAAACACCATCCCATTTGTACAAGTAATAAGAGATTTTATGCTAAATTATTAGCTACACATCAATTCTTTAAAGATTTAGATCCTTCAATTTATAGATACAAATCTCAGATAGATGAATAGCAATTATTTTGAAATTTATGGATACGGTCTAACAATGCCAAGTATAACAATGAAGAAAGACAAAAACTAACGTGTGTATAAAATCTTTATTAATGGAATATCATCAATTTGATTGAAAGATTTTAAAATAATCCGTGTCAAATTTGATAGTTATTAGACTAGTTCACTTAGTGGAAAAATGGCAAAATTGAGAAATCAATATGTACCTTTAATCTTCTAGTAAAATTCGATAGAGAAAGAAAAGAAAGACACGGCACTCTTCTCCACATGGGGGACCAAAAATCCAACCTATTTCAAAGAAGTGCATTTTTTTCACTTGACAACGTAGAAAAAGAGGATAATCTTTCAAGACAATTCAACACAAGTCCATTGTTGAATTTTCAGTTAGATGTACATCACTTCGAGCATGGTCAGAATGGTTTGTCTACTCTTTAACATAGAAATCCTGAAAACATTTTTCTCATGATCAAGGTGCAATATTCGGAGATTCTCTAACCTGTGCATCAGGATCGGAATATTATTCATAAAATGTGACCCCAGATCACCAATGATTTTTGAATATAGGTTGTTGTGCAGAAACTTCAGATCACTCAAGGCAATATCAATACAAGCAGTGACGAAGTCCATCTTGATCTTTGGGAAACTCTGCTGGATTTGAATGGGGAAGAAAGTGAAGTAAAAAAAATAGAAGATCCTAAAAATACAAGTGAAAATTTCAAACCAATTTACAAGCTGATCTAGGATATTTTACTGTAAATCCAAGCAAAAACAAAGTAATCCCAGTGTATGTATAATGAGCAGGCTTATCAATGTTGTTAAACTCTCGATTTTACTAGTACGTTTTTACGTTTTTACGATTCAAAACCAAGTGTCCGATTCAGTTTATAGGTAAAAACTAAAATAGGTAAAATCAGGTAAACTCTCGATTTTACTAGTACGTTTTTACGATTTTACGATCCAAAATCCAGTGTCCGATTTAGTTTGTAGGTAAAAACTAAAATAGGAAAAATCGGGTAAACTCGCGAGTTTGACACTTAGAATCATAAAATCGGCCAACGATTCGTTTCTACAAAAACGCAAAACAAACAGCATTTTGACTGAACTTTTGAATTCTATTTTACTTAGGGCTTTTTCCCGTCTTCTTCAATTTCTCTCCGCCTCAACACTGCCTCCCCAGTCCACCGTCCGCAACTTTCCATCTCCGCCGACCGGCCGAAGTCTCTTTTCATTCTCCTTCTTCCCCTTTCCTTCCTTCCTTCCTTCCTTCATTGCCCTCGTTTTCTCCAGGTATTTTCTGTTCTCATCCCCCACCAAAAACATCATCAACTTCCTCCTCACTTCGCCTTTCACTGATCCTCTTCATTGCCATGAGTTTAAACTTCGATGATTAAGGACTTATGATTTGTTATGCATGGTTGTTAATGAATTATGATTATTATTAATTTTTATGTGTGATTGATAATATTTTTTTTGAAATTTGTGTATTTTTTATAAGTTTGAACAGGTTTGTAGTTTATAAATTAAACATATATTATATATAATATATTTATTATATTATTTTTCATAATTTGTAAACTCTTACGATTTTACGATCCGATTTTGTGGACCCTCTACCGATTTTACGTAAAAACTCGAGTTTAACAACCTTGAGGCTTATGATAAGGTTATTGATGAAGATCTGCAGAAGACTGAGGATACGTTCCACCGGCGGCTGATAGTTACTTTTTTTTTCTTTTTTTTTTTGACAAGGAAACCCACGACTGCTATACAAGGGTGTGGAATAGCCCGCAAACCCTAACAGGAGAAGTAGCCCGCAAACCCTCACGGTAAGAAATGACGCCGCCCGCAAACCTCACGAGAAGTAAACCGCACTGCGCAAGTTCGCATGACAGGTTCAACTGAAGGTGTCGTGAGATTTGAACTCGTAACCTTATAATTACGCGTTCACCTGCCACACCAACTTGACTACTCCAAAGGGACTAGTTACTCATTTTTCATCTTCGGTCTCCTCGTAAGCCATGGTGTAAAACCCGGGCTGGACCGGAACAAAATGTAGGACCGGAATATTTTTACATGCAGTAATTTTAATTTTTGAAAGTAATAGTTTGATCTTAAATTTTTATAAAACTTATTTTTTATTTATAAAATTTTTAATTTTTTAAATGTTTATATAGGAGAATTTTTACAATTTTTAACGTATTTTTCATTTGAAATATTTCTTATACTATTTTTTTACAAAATTATTCAATTATACATTTAAAATTTCATACGACTAATACTAAATTTAAATTTAAAGATACTAAAGACACTATATAATTTATCTCTAATACATTTGTATATTAGAATTAATAGTTTTATAATTAATTTATAGTCACTAATATTTCATAATATTTACTAATATTATGAAAAATATTGTTAAAATATTTCTGCAGAAAATTCTTTGTGAAACACTAAATTAAATGGTCTTGCATTTAAGATTTGGGGGAAAAAAAAGGTTATCAATTTGTTTTATATATAAAGAATAATCTGGCATAATTCATTGCCTCTCGGTCTATGGGCCGAGTAAGGCACGGGTTAGCAACAACTAACTAATGTAAAATTAATCGTAATGTATTAATTTGTACGAAACATACATCATTATTACTTTTTGTCTTGTTAGGGGTGGCCGAGTTAGTGTAGTAAGCGAGCGCGAAATTGTAAAGTTACGAGTTTGAATCCCCTTATTAACACCTTCTCAGTCGAGCACAAGGTACACCTTCTCAGTGGAGCTCACCCTGTGCGATTTATATCTTCTGTGTGGTTTACAAACTATTACACAAGAGCGGGATTTATCCAGTACTCACACTTGATAGCTACCGTCAATTTTTTAGTCAATTAAAAAAATTAACTAACTAATGGCAAAATTGAAGAATCAATATGTAAAATTAACTAACTAATATTAAAAGAAGTCTTTTTCTTCGTATAGCAACAACTATGTAAATCGATGCATTTACAAGATTTGTGATCGGATACTAATTGACTAAGGTTTCATATTTATTTTATCTTTAATCTTCTACCGAAATTTGATAGAGATAGAAAAGAAAGACACAAGTAACTGTGATTGTGAAAGATTGACTCTTCTCCACATGGGAGGCCTAAAATCCAACCTATTTCATAGAAGTGCATTTTTTTTCCTCCACAAAAAATAAAAGGGGGATAATCTTTGACGACCGTAGAATACAAGTCCATTGTTGAATTTTCAGACAGATGTACACCACTTCGAGTATGGCTGGAATGGTTTTCAAATACAACTAAACTAATTTGCTAAACGACAGAGAGCACTTTTGCAGAGGAATAAATTCTGCTCAATTACATTGAAACAATGTTGGACAGGTAGAACAGAGAGATGAAGTACTTCTGACTATGAAACTGAGTTGCAACATATCCAGAAAAAATGGAATAAATAGATAAGCTTTGGCAACTATTATTTTGTAGAAACAAGAGTAGGAATACATAGTTGAACCAAAACAATGAAACCACAATCATCGTTATGACCCTTCCAAGTTCAGGCTTGAGAAGATTTGCTGGTGCAGATGAACTAAAACAGCAAACAGCACATCTACATGTTAAATAAAAAAAAATTTGGAGGAAAAAATATTTCCGGAATATTCTGTCTATTTTTTTTCTTCATTTTTGTTACAATGACTGAAATATCTATATATACAAAGAAAAGAAAGACTCCTAATAATATATAAACTCTAATTTAACTAATTACAATCATATACGTATATTACAGCTAATTTTCATATTTTATAGTTTATTTTCACACTCCCCTTCAAGTTGATGCATAAATTTCGTAAATGCTTAACTTGACAAGTGTGTTGTAGAAGACTCTGCTATCTGACTTTGTCGATATATCACAATTAGTCTTGATTGCACAAATAGAAACTAAATCACTTTGGTATCCAAATTTTGCTTGATGAAGTGACAGTCCACCTCAACATGTTTGGTATGTTCGTGCTAAATTGGATTGTGAGAAACATCAATTACTACTTTATTATCACAAAACAAACTTCGTCTCACCTTTTGGAACAAACCCAAATTCCGACATTAGCTTCTTAAACCATAGAAGTTCACACAACCCTTTAACCATCCCTCTAAATTCGGTTTTAGTACTTGACAATGCCCTATAGAATCAATTAAATGGTCTTGCATTTAAGATTTGGGGGAAAAAAAAGTTATCAATTTGTTTTATATACAAAGAATAATCTTGCATAATTAATTGCCTCTTGATCTATGGGCCGATTAAGGCACGGGTTAAAATGGACCTTGTAAGGACATCGTCTTTCACAACAGAACTTCCATGTTTCAATCATTTGACCCAATCAGAACTGTTTTAAGCCCCATCCAACCCCCAGACAACTCAGTACAATATGTCCAGCTTTTGACACTTGTACGTGGTGCAGCCCAAACCATACCAATTTTTGTTTTGCCCTTTCTCACAGTATTTTATAGATTTTGAAGCCCAATATAAAAACCCGCTAGCCTTCATTAAAGTGGGCTGCCAGCCTGCAACCGGATCCTCATTTGTTCGCTGAATCCTCTCTATTTATATATTTTGTGAATGCTTTGTATTTGTATTCACATCTCTCGTTTTTCTTTTAAGAATAACACACAGATTGGCATCAAAAATGGATTTTTTTTTCAGAACAAAGAAAAATTCTAAAAGTGAATTCTAGCTTTAAAAAAAAACAGGTAACTTTTTTTCTCGAGTAATATTATTTCAGTTAAAAAAATTGATAAATACCTTCTAAACAAAATTTCCATTTAAAATTTTTTTTATTCCAAAACAGTATCAATTTTTAAATAAAAGTTTTAAAGTATTCTTATTAATAATAATATGTATAGTCATTATTAAAAATAAAAATAAAAATCCAAAATTATATACTTAATAATTGCATTAATTACATTATATTTTATTTAATAAAAAAATTACACATAATTAAAAATAGACTCTTTTATAGCACTAAAAGTATTGCATTATCTTTTGGAAGAATTGGGCACTTGGATTGAGTAGAAATGCAGGCTATATTCAATTTTCATCCCAAAAAAGTTCGATGCCTGCCGCTGCTGGCAAATTGCCGACTGATCCGACATGCGCTGATCATCTTTGTCTTCGTTCAAGTTAGGATGGATATCGAAACCTTTGGATGTAAACAAAGTCGGCAGCCTCCGTAACCTTTGGATGTAAACTTACGCAGGCGGCAACCACTATCTTTCACCAAACCAAAGTTCCCCGTTACTCCATATGTATGTATGCTCTAAAGTACCACTCACGTCACATGGGATTTCATCATATTGTTGTCTTGCATGCATGGCCTGTCCTGCGATTTCTTGAAAGTTCAGAATTCAACATCCCTCATAGATTGTGGCGGATTTGTGAGAGGATTGATGTCGAGTAGATTAATTAATAGAGTTTGGTGGGATTTACTTCTGCAATAAGATGGAGATGGGATGTGTAATCCAACCTAACACCCTTAAATTCCTTGTCTTAGATCCCTGTTTGCAAATTTTTGTGTTTGAACTTTTATACGGAAAGAAACTTTGATGTTTCTAATTTGTCGGAATAAATTGGTTAAGGTTTGAGAGGGTGAGGAATGAGTAAGAATTGAGAGAATACTAGAATGGTAAATTTAATCTCATGTATAATGCATTTTTAGATGAAATAAACTTGAAATGGGATAAAAATTTCATAATTTTTTAAATTTATTAATCGATTATTTTCTTTATTTATTCATGGAAACTATCACCCAATCAATACTTATTGCTCAATAGCCCATCATATTATATTTATTGTCTTAAAAGGAAATCCCATCTTAATTTCAAGTGATGGGATCAAATTGAAATGTTTGCCACCCATAATTAGAGTTATGAATTTGTTCAAACGTGGAAGTGTTTGACATATTAATAGTGAAATGTGATGTCTACTCTCAATAAACATATATGGGTGAAAGCAATTACTCTTGAAAATAAATAATAATGTATTTTGCAAATTTATGTTGTTCTAATTGCAAATCACAATGACATAAAATGCTACTTATGAGTGATGTCAATTGTTTTTAAATCATCCAGTAACACGTTTTGAACTTTTAAACTATTTAAGATAAGAAGTAAAAAAGTTTCATTTCAAATGAAATTTGATTCGGATTAAGCAATACTTTTTTTTCCCTTATAAAGCAGTAGTATTATATAGGAAGGCAATTATGGGATCTTCTTTCATGCAACAATAATGAAAGCCATATAATTAAAAGTTATGAAAGAGACTTTAATAAACGAAGAAGAAAGGGGGAGTATCATTGACTTTCCGTAAGTTCCGATGTCAACATCAAGCGAGTGCATAATTGTGGAAAATTTGTACCAACTAATGGAAGTCAACTGCAGAAAAAAAAAAAAAAAAAAAAACGGTCCTCAACAGTACACTATGTGATTTTTGGCGTACAGACTATTCAATGCTTACAATAGTAGTGTGGGTGCTGAACTATGTAACAGATACAATTTTGCGAGATTATCTCGAGCGGCGTAGGATGAGAGTTAGGAACTCAGTGTTCATTTCTTTTCATCATATGTCATTTACAGTACCCAATCAAGCCAGCCGCCTTAGCCGATCGTAGTATTAGCTTATGTGGTATTGTATAGTATTAGCGTTGTCCCTACGTGTTAGGGTGTCTCTATTTATTAGGGATTGTGTCCTCTTCGAAGGCTTTTTTCTTTTCAGAGGATTCTTTTCGTGGGTTCGGTTCAATCTAACACCACGAAAATCAATTAGGGTCCATTTGGACAAGGCATTTTTATTTACAAATGGAAAAAAGTTGTATTAGAATATGTGAAAATTTTGGTGAGTGTTTTTTAATAGAAAAAGTATTTTGGAGGGAAAACATAAGAGGAAAATTTTTTTAAAATTATGTGAGAGGGATTTGAGTGGGAAAATTTGAATTCTAAATTTTGAAATAAAAATATGTTTGAATAGTTTATTTTTGTTTGAAAATTTTCTTATTTGTAAATAGGAATAGCTTGTCCAAACGCAGCCTTTAGCCTTTTCAGCTATACAAATATTACAATTGCATTTCAATAGCTATACAAATATTACAATTGTATTTCAATATATCGATCGTTTTTAGTAAAAAAAAAATAAAAATGAAAGTCAACTAGGGTAGCCGTCTTCATTTGGAGGGCACAAAAGCCTTGCATCAAAGAGTTCATGGTTGAAAACCCCGCAACTATCGTAGGTTGTCAATGTTAGAGGTCGGGTGCTGGTGAGTATATGCCCATTTCTATGATCATGTACTAAGGGACAATGGACTTGTTGCCTAACTCGGAATTTGTATACCTCCAAGCTTTCCATATGAACTAAAACTATGAACATGAGGATGACAGAAATGGCAACGTTAATAGAGATAAGAGTGGGAGAAAAATACTAAAATAACCAATCCAAACTAATTCCTTGGGTGCAAATTAGTTGTCAATTACTTCTTCCGTTTAACTAAAAAAAAAATTCATTTTAAATTTGGTATAATTTTTTTGTCGTATCTCAATGCACTATTAGATTTACAAATTTTTATTTTTAAAATTTAAATCATATATGATCATTATTAGACACTTTTTTTAAATAAAAAAAGTGTTAAAAGTGATTTTTTTTAAGTTTTAAATATAAAAGTAGATGTATTCAAGGAATGTTTAATGTTTTTTTAATATATGTTTAGCATTGATTTGAAATTAAATTTCAAATTTTACATACACTTATTCGTTTTAAAAAAATATTTATTTTTATTTTTATGTGAATTTTTTAAATTACAATACATAACACATTTAATATACAATTAAATATATATTTTTATCATTTTATCATTTTTTAAAATTAAACTCTTACAAAAAGGGCATTTATTTGATTTTATTGTTGAGTGTACATTCCTTTTAGTACCAAACCAAACTGGGCTATAAAGTAAGGAGACGGATGCTAGGTAGCTTGATTCATGGAAGAGAAGGGGGATGAAAATCAACATCAGACTTAAGGTTCTGAGTTGAGATTGGTTCATGTTCAAATTTTGACATTAATTTAATAAAAAAATTCATGATTGGTATCATGCGTCACACTCCCCCTAGAATAAGTATAAAGTAGGACTATTATAACATGAAATTACAAATAACACATTTTTGTTTTTATTAAAATGGTACCGAAAAGATGATAGGTTTGGAGCATTCGGTCTGCTAAGAAAAGTGGGCGCCTTTATGGGGATCGAGTTTCGGATAGGGACGAAGCCCAATCCCAAATCAATGAGGTCACTTTCATCAGCCCAAACGCCATCTTTTCAGAAGCTGCCGCGAGATGCGGCGTTTTGGGGGATAATGTCGGGCCCACAATATGTACACACACCCCCACGCTCTCTTTACAAGTTATGCTATTATACGGTATCAAAGTTTTGTTTTTGTTTTTTGTTTTTTATTTTTTCAAAAATAACTGTTTATATTAACGGTTAAAATTACAAAATTAATACATTACATGAGTGAGTCATTTAAAACATCGTCTTAATACAACTAATCTAACCCAGATCGCGGTTAAGACATGGCACTTCGATAAAACGGGACTGTACCTCCTAACTAACCTAACTAAGAGTAACAAAATCTTTAACTTGTTAGCCTCTACTTGATTAGCTCCCCTTAACAACAACCGAAGTAATGGACCAAGCAAATTTACCCTGCGCGGCACTGGTTAGTCTAAACTCTTGTCCCTACACGGACTTATACTGCGTATGATCGTGAGCTTGCCTCTCCTCCCAAGCTAGTACCCAAAAACTTTCAGTAGGGAAGCCTTGCCAATACCCGCATGAAATGACCACTGATAACTCTATTTTATATAGAGTTTTCTTATTAATTTTGGTTAGAAATTGGCTTGTGTTTTACTTTGTTTTTACATATTTTGGCCAAATTATCCTTTGATTTTATGAGTTCTAAGTTTTCCAATATTTCTAGAACTTTTTGAGTTTAATCTTGAGAACAAAGGACTAACCAATTATTTTTATCAAAGCTTGACCAAATTACTTCAACAACAAGACAAAGAAGATTTTCTTTTGTTGGCTGCAACAAAGAAAAATGAAGCAACCGACAGCACACAAGGAGAGGAAAATCGAAATTTTGGCCAAATTATCCTTTGGAAACCCACTCATCTTAGGAGTTCATAACTCTTGATTGACGTCCAAATGAGATGATTCAAGATGATATGGAAAGCTAAGAAAGAGAGCAAAAACTTTCATGAAGAAAGTTTTCTCAAATTCTGGAAGAAAAAGGACCACAATCGACAGAAACTTGAAGATTTTTTCAAAGTTTCTTTAGCTCTGAGTTCGGACATTGAGTGCTTCACGGTTTTTGTAGCACAATTTGATAGCAACATTCAAGAAGAAGAAGCCTTCTTACTTAGCCAAAGGAAAAGAGAATGAATAAACAAATCGGACAACAAAGAAGCAAAAGAAAAGAATCACTGAGCAACACAATTTAGAAAAGAAAGGATCGGCTTGAACAAAAATCGATTACCATTCATTCTTTACAAAGGAGGCCAACCGCAAAGAAATAAAAGAAAGGAGAATCCAGCACACAAAAGGAATGCTTAGTAACAAAAGGCTGCTACACTTGGACAATAAAGAAGGAAATAAAAGAAGGAAGAAGCTACTTTTGAGTGAAGAACTGAGCACATGAGAGCATAACCAACCCAACAGTGCATCTTTTTATTTTTCTAAAGAAAGAGTGCATGAGGACAGCAAGAAAGTCTCTCCAAAAATGCATCTCACATGGGCAAAAACAAAGCTCGGAAAAATCGGGCAAAGAACATGGAGAGAAACAAGCAAGCATGAGCATGCACGAAGAAAGAAAAGAAAAGAGAATCAAGTCACATGAATTGCCAACTACAAAAGCAAAGCTTGGGCTGTTTTATTTGGAAAAGAAACCAAGCACATGGCAAAGAACAACACCTTCGGCAGAGCAAAGAAAGAAGAGCAAATCCTGCTTATAAATAAGAAAGCTTACAACGGAGGAAGACATTCCATTTCAAATGATCCCATTTTCACTGAGCGATTTCTAGTTTTCTTTAGATTAGATTTAGTTTAGCCAAGCTATTTTTCTTTCTATTTTCTGCGGTAGTTTAGAGCATCCACCTTCTTCATTCTTTTGTTTTGTTTTCTTTTGAGTTTGGTAGGATTTCATTAGCTTCGGTTTTCTTTTGAAACTTCAGACATTGTTCACGGTTTTTCTTGACTTGTTGCCATTATTCTCGGTTTTCTTCAGAGAACTTCCACTGCATCTTCTCACGTTGAAGCTCACGGTTCAAGACAACTCAGCCTTCTTCGGGTTTTGGATGCAAACTTCACTCTTGGTTTCTTTCTTTCTTTCGCGAAATTTTTTTGTTTTGTTTTCTTGATTTGTTTTACTTTGTTCTTGTTGCTTCATTGATATGTGATGGAAACTCACTGCAAGACTTGACTTGGGTGTAAAGCTAGCTTAAATTGTTGTTTCCTTTTGAAGTTTGGGTAGAAGCAAAAACAAAGCATGCACATGCAATTTTGTTTTTCCTCACATATTTTCTCTTTTTGTCTTTTTCTTGGTTTCTTTAGTTTATTATAGGTATCAATTTTAGCTTTCTTTTATTGTTTTAGTTTTTAGTTTTATTTAACAATTTTAGTAATTTAAGTTTTGTATTTTGTTATGAAATTTTTGGCTAAGTATTATTTTTAAGTACCAATCATCTACGTCTTCTGTTTGGACTTTATTTTTATTTTTATTTTCAATCATGTTTAAATTTTTGGTGATAGTCTTTTATATTAATATGAACTAAATTCTTTTCTAGGGTTTTGATGTAGCCTAACTATGAAGTCTTAATATTTTTCTATTAATATAATTTGATTTAATTTTCTATGGTTGAGTATTTATCTTTGTGCTTAATGCTTCTAATTACTTGATCACTAATTAGATGATTTGTTAATCATAACGAATTGGAAGAGGAGTTATGTGTCAAGTTCATTGAGATAAATGCCATAAATTGCATGTAGGATAGGAATATACCTACATGGTTTGTGTAGTTGCTATATGAGAATCCATAGAAATTAATGACTTCATAATTGTTGTAATTCACATAGGAATATAGTGAATTAGCAATTAGGAAGATTTTTATTAGATCTCGGGAGGGACTAGTAAATAAATTAGGGAATCTCGACTATCAACCAGGAAATTAAATTAGATTATAGAAATAGATTAATATTAGGATGGATTAGTTATGGTGAAATCGAAAACCCTAGATCTTTCGTCAACTTAATCTATTAACTTGCTTTGTTTAGTTTTTAATTTTAGTTTTAATTAAGTTTTAAAATTACTTTTAATTTAGCTTATCCATAAAATATTTTTTCTTCAAATAAAGTTAGAACTATTTTAATTTCGGTATTTAATAATTCATTAGTCTCTGTGGGAACGATAAATTATATTCACTCTATATTACTTGTTAACGATCACGTGCACTTGC
Source organism: Gynochthodes officinalis (assembly GCA_020080225.1). NCBI lineage: Eukaryota > Viridiplantae > Streptophyta > Magnoliopsida > Gentianales > Rubiaceae > Gynochthodes > Gynochthodes officinalis. The sequence goes on along the minus strand of CM034623.1, from coordinate 5,987,758 downwards.
GTGTAAAATTCGTAACAACCACTGGCATCCATGAGACTGCTCAACTGTGACTTCTAAATTAGGGATACAACTCCAATAACTTAGAGCCAGAAACCCTAAGACAGAAAAACCGCCATATCCAAAAAAAAATTAAAAAATTACAGTGGCTATAGCAAAAACTGTGTCACAATCGCACCTTTTTCGCCCCTACTTGTGTTTTTTTCCTCAACCTGGCGACTGCCCTTTTGTTTCAATGTTCTTGCTTTGCTTTATCAAAGTTTTAGATAAGTTTTTTTTTATCAATAAAATAGTAGGGATTTTATAAATAGTGATCGTGAAATAAAAAATATATTTTTAAAAGTGAATTTTAGAATAATATGAAACACATAATTATAAGTTATATCTCATAATGAAAGATCAATTTGTTCTATTTACGAATAATAAAGTTATAAGTAATGTAATTATGAATTTTATTGAAGTTTTGTATTTTTTAGTATAGTGATAGTAATCTAGAGAAAATATAAAAATATATTTAGAAAGCATAATATATACATAATTTATATTTTTATATTTGTATTGGTACTGTTACCTGGCAATTCATACAACGTAAATTAAATAGAATATTATAGAGACATGAGATGTACAATCTTAATGATGCAAATATATATTTGTAATTGCGAGGTGGCTTAATGACGTGAATAATTAATGAAATTTGGCCTTAAAAGTAGCCCTTCTGCCGAAAACCAATAAGAAGTAAACTACAAGTCCACAACATATATTATAAAGACATGAGGCGCACAAGATTAAGTGGCGTTTGATATAAATGGTGGGTTTAGGAATGGAATGGATTTGTGGAATGGAAATGTTTGGAATAGAATAGAATGATAATAATTATGTTGATTGGTATTATTTTGTAATGGAATGGAATAGATTTTATATTAAAATTATAATAAAAATATTAGTATTTTACATTATATGATATTTAATAAATTATATCTTGTTCAAAAAATAGTTAAAGTGCATGTCATTTTGTAGAGAAAAATATTTTCTATAATTTAGTGAAATTTGTTTTTAAAAAATAAAAAAAATAAGCAAAATGGGGGTTGCAAACCATTGGGGGGTTTGCAACCCCCCTTGCCAAGTGGCGCACACCCATTAGGCGCGCGTCACATCAGCGCTGGCAAACGCGTCAACGCTGAATTTTTTTTTTTTCTATTTTGGCTCAAAATGATATTATTTTTTAGCATTTTTAAAATCCATTAGGATGGGTTTTCAGAAAGTAAGGGGGGGGGGGGGGGAGGGGTCGGTTTTTGCCAAAAGTCACATTGAAGGGTTTGTTTAAACCGATCCCCACCTACCAAACATTCAATTTTTGCCAAAATCATCCCATACCCTTAAAACAAACGGCGCCTTAATATTGTAAACAATTTTTTTTTTTTTTTGGACATTGGCAGGTCCCTTAATGATGTAACTATTCATATATATGTGTGTGTGTTTGCAATTGAGAAGTTACTCAACGATGTGAACTATTCATAAAATTTGGCCTCAAAGTATACCATCTGCCAAAAACCATTAGTACGAACTAAATGGAAACATATACGGACATCACAAAATTATAAAAATTACAAAAACTATTTTCCTGTCTCAAAAAAATATAATTATGAAAAATATGAGAGTCACAGTTCTTTAACACGCAGAATGATGCTTCTAACATGAACTTGGTTATGCTCTTTTATGTTTTTTTTTTCTTTTTCTTCGGTCTCCTTGTAAGCATAGTTGTTAAAATCGCGATCCGGATCGTAGAATCGCACGATTCTACGATCCCACCTAACAAAATCGATCCTCAATCTCACAAAATCGTTCAGCAAGTAGAATCGTTGGTAAAATCGGTCAGAATCAGTCAGAATCCTATAGAATCGTACAGAATCGTTAGTAGAATCGTTGGTAGAATCGTTTTTCTATTTTATTTTTTTCTGATTTTTTTTTCTGAACTGACTGTTTTTCTGTTTTTTTAGTTAGTGCTATTATTATTTTGGGTAGAATGTGGTTGAATGATTGAATGATATATGTTGTTGTTAAACAGGATTTGGATAAAATTCAGAATGCATATACATTGAATATTTTATAATGTTAATTTTTTACAATTTAGCACAAGTACACAATTTATTTTTGTGAAAAAATTAGTGTAGGTGATAAAATATGAATAATTAAAATTATTTTGGTCATTTTTTGTAGAATTTTACGATTTTACGATCCGATTCTGCTACCTCAAATCGATTTTACGTAAAATCCCGATTCTACGAACTATGCTTGTAAGTTATGGTGTAAGACCTGGCCCGGACCCAAACCAGACGTAAGTCCGGTCTTGGTTCTATTGAAAAACTCGATTGGACGCGTCAAAATGTTTGGATAAGATTTTTATTTATAAAAAATTAATTTTTTAAAATAAAAATAAAATATTTAAATATATTTTTATTTTAAATTTTAAAATTAAAATTTTTCTATTCAAAATTTTCTCACATAATTTTAAAAAATTTCTTTTCTATTTTTTTCTCTAAAATACTTTTTCTATAAAAAAATATCCACTAAAATTTTCACACATTCCAATACAACTTTTTTCAAATAAAATACAATCTAAACGAAGCTATATTTAGATACAGTAATTTTAATTTTTGAAAGTAATAGTTTGAGCTTAAATTTTTATAAAACTTATTTTTTTATTTATAAAATTTTTAATTCTTTTAAATTGATCATCTTAAATGTGAGAATTTTTACAAATTTTAACGTATTCTTCAACTAAAATAATTCTTGTACCATTTTTTTACAAAGTTATTCAATTATACATTTAAAATTTCATATAACTAATACTAAATTTAAATTTAAAGATACTAAAAACACTATATAATTTATCTCTAATACTTTTGTATATTAGAATTAATATTTTTATAATTAATTTATAATTATTAAATTATAATGATATTATCTAATTTTTTACTATCGATTTGGTCGATTGATCACTGACCCTTTAATTTCACTTATTCAAATTCCAGTTGACAACACTACATGAAAGTTAAGGATTGGTTGATTGCTTCATTTTTCCAAGTTTGGTCGAAGATTCATATGCTTATTCACTCGGGATGTGATGTTTCCAATTTGTAGGTGACTAGAATTTTCAAAAGCCAAGCAATACAATTTTTCATCAACAAACATTTTATTTTAGGTCATGAATTGGCACAATCCCTTTAGCTCAAAATAAATTTGTGACTCAAGAACCATATTTGTAATTCAAACTCCCATGGAGATTTAATCAATGGACCAAAGAGGTGAATCTTCCAGTGTATCTTTAAATTTTTAAGTTAGTTTACAGAATTGGAAGAGCAAGATTATGATAAAGAATTTCATATTAGTGTTGTTTTGTGATTAATGTGTTACACTGATGAAAATATTTAGTTTGTATGAGTTAACTTTTTGAATTGAATATGCCACGTATAAGGGTTTATTATGGACGTATTAATGAATGGTTTATACAACTGCGTTTCTATAAACAATTTGTTCAACATATATATTTCTTATTGGCCTAATATACAGAAATAACCTAAATTTTGCCTCTTGTAACAATTATAGCTCGACCTTTTAATTTTAACAATACAGTAGCTGACCTTTTCAATTTGTAACAATTATAGCCTCGGTTAAAAACTTCATTAAATTGATGATGTGGCGCCACGCATGACACGCCTTCGCGATCATCGCCTACATTAAAAAAAATTAAAAATTTTTTGGGTCTTCTTCCTCTTTCAAAACCCACGTGGCCTCCCAAAACCCACCAAATTTTCGTTGAATTAACAACCAAATTACAACCATTTAAATGGGCTAATATTAAGGGTAGGTCAGTAGCATATCAAGATCTTATTAGGGAAGCATTTGTATTGATTTGGGATTTGGGACTCTCTCTTTAAACTGCATTCATGTTTAGTCAAAACCCAACCGAAATTGCAAAACCCACCTTATACAAGCCGAGCCCTTCCTTGGATAAGTTTGTTATTGATATTTGCTCGAAATCACTCAAAATTGCACTCAAAGTGAATTGGTTTTTGATGGCTGAGCTTGAGGACAACGATGATAATGAGGGAATTAGTAGGATTCAGGAGAAGTGTCAAATTGCAGCTACTTTGATGGGTGAGTGGTCGCCATTGATTAGGGTGCAAAATGTCGCTTCGAGTCCTATGGGTAAGAATCAAGTCTTTGACAGTTGCTTTCTTCAAGGCGTAAACTCTTGTCTTTGACATCATCGCCTCTGGAGGCAGCGGTCTATGTCATTTTCACCGTCATAACAACTTGCGCAGGGATGGTTGTGGCGGAGTAACAGATGACTAATAGCAAGATGTCATCACCGATGAGAATAAGATTTTCAAGAAGTTCATTCTGGACCAAAAATGAGGATGCTCTTCTATTCAGAAATCATTGAGAAGGATGAGGAAGAAGCAGAGAAAGATGGGTTTTTCAAGAGGTTGTTGAGAGAGAGTAAGGATGCAGACACGAGGAAAGCAGTGGACAAAAATGATGCGGAGCCGGAAAAAGAAGGGTTTTTCAAAAGGTTGCTTAGAGATAGCAGAGATGAGGATGTTCGGAAATTGGCAGATAATGATGATGAGCCAGAGAAGGAGGGGTTCTTCAAGAGGTTGCTTAGAGATAGTAGAGATGAGGAAGAAGACCCAAAAAATTTTAAAATTTTTTTTATGACTGGGCGATGACTGGGCAGTGACGTGTTGCTCACGTGACAGCCACATCATCAATTTAACAGAAGTTCTAACGGCGGACTAACTGAGGCTATAATTGTTACAAATTGAAAAGGTCAGGTACTGTATTGTTAAAATTGAAAGGTCGGGCTATAATTGTTACAAGAGGCAAAGTTCAGGCTATTTCTGTATGTTAGGCTAGGCCTTTCTTATTTGGCATAACTTGTTGCATTAGTGGAATTGAGGATAAAAATAAACAAATAAAGCACAAATAAAAATAACAAAAGTGTAAAACACCATTTCATTTGTGCAAATAATAAAGGTTCCATGCTAAATTGCTAAGAATATAATCATATTCATAGATACAGATCTCAAACTCTAAAATATTTCTATTTATTGTGAGTTTTATGAACACTATTTAATAGTACAATGTATAATAATAAAGAAATAGAAAAAAAGTATTATCTGTATAAAAAATCTTTGTTAGAAAATTATTATCTATTTTATTTAATTATTTTGAAATACGCCCCGTCAATTTTTTTAAACCAGCCCACGTAGTGGAAAAATGGCAAAATTGAAGAATCAATATGTAAAATTAACAACAATGTTGAATTTTCAGACATGTATACCACTTCGAGTATGGTTAGAATGGTTTCTCCACTCTGTTTAATCTTTTTCCTGTTTTCAAACATAACTAAACTAATTTGCTAAACGACATAGAACAGAGCACTTTTGCAGAGGAATAAATTCTGCTCAATTACATTGAAACAATGTTGGACAGGTAGAATAGAGAGATGAAGTAGTTCTGACTATGAAACAGAGTTGCAACATCCAGGAAAATGGAATAAATAGATCAGCTTTTGCAACTATTATTTTGTAGAAACAAAGAGTAGGAATACATAGTTGAACCAAAACAATGAAACCACAATCATCATTATGACCCGTCCGAGTCCAGACTTGAAAAGATTTGCAGGTGCAGAAGAACTGAAACAGCAAACAGCACATCCACAAGTGAATTATAAAGGATCCACAATACAATCTTGGTTTGTTTCAGTCCACTCAAGCAAAAGTTATAATCCATTTCTAAAGCTTCAGCCATCAATCTCTTTGTAAGTGACACCAACTGGTTCAAATCCACATCAGGAACCATTTCCCAATTGATCTTCTCCCTTTTAAATCCATTCCAAGATGTAGACATAGCTCCAATATCCGCACTTGGAATACAGTTGCAACAAGGGCTGTCTAGACCATAACTGATTTGAAATTTTTACATAGATTGTATTAGGTTATCGAGAGTTGAGATACTTCTGATGATGAAAAGGAGAGGCAGCATCCAGCGAATGAAATACTTTGATAGAATTGAAAAATTACATTGACAATGCACGGTGGTTTTACCACTAAATTCATTTAATAAATAAAAAAGAAAGACGCAACCTGACGACAAACCAGAAGAGTGAACCCCAACCATCACTGTCACTTCTTCCAACTCAGTCATAATCTCTAAATTCTTGCAGAACGAGGATCTTCAAATCTGAATTTCCCATGTTCATCTGTCCTTCCTGAATTTGTTTGACTGAACTTGTTAGAGAGTGACTACAGCGAGAGACTTCAATCATTTCAAGAGTTAAAGTGTTTTCCAAACAAGATGGAATCTCTTTCAATAATCTACATCTGTGCACTACTAACTTCTGCATACGGGGAAATTGATCATCGGAAGCTGTCCACTTGACAATAGGCAAGGAAGACAATTTCAAGAATCTAAGTCTCGAGAATTCTCCTTCTCCCATATCCCATGTTTCCCCCGAGAAAGATCGATCGAGTAACTTGAGAACCTCAAGATTAGGCAGTTTCCCAATACTCAAAATTTTACTCCAAGGCAACCCAAATGCAGATAGAGACAGCTTTTTAAGATGTGCTGGCAAAGCAAATTCAAAGTCAACAGGTTTTCTGTATCCAGCAAATTGAGACAACCCAAGTGATTCTAGCTGACTCAGAAAGTCAGGTACAACAATCCTTTTACAATTCTCAGTATCATCCCAATTCTCAAAAAGTTTACATTTCAGTTTACGGATGTTTGCAAACTTTTTCATTTGCTTTTGCATGCTGCCCCAAGAAAAAATAATTGCACCTGAACAGCTCTCCAACTCATACAAATCAGGGGAATTCTCAAGATTTTCAATGGCATAACTAAAACCCTTAGAAACACCAGAACGTATACCCACATGAAGACGTCTCAATTTCCTTAGATTCCAGAGTGTATCAGGAAATGAAACCATTCTGCTTAGTGAACCCACAATAAAAGTTTCCAAGTATGAAAGGTTTCCGATGGATGAAGGAATCACTTTTATCCAGCCTTGAACAGCCAAATATCTCAACTGAACAAGAAGTCCAATTTCATTGGGTATAGAACCCAAAAAAATTTGACCAATATCTAACACCCTGAGAAGCTTGAAGATGCGAATAACGAATGAGATATCAAGAGCCTTTTGTTCGAACCATTTTGTTTCAGAGAAGAAGAGTAGAGAACGTACACGAGGACAAAATAGCCTCGCCTCCTTGAAATGCCTTGGCTCAGACTGAATGCTTAACCTCCGTAAGTTGCATGGCGCATTAAATGCTAAAAGCTCATCATACCCATGTAACTGCTTGAAAAAATTCTCTTCTTTGGCTTTTGTCATGCAAAACTCATGAAGCAAATCATGAATTCGGCAGGCTTTGACACCGCCCATGGATCTTCGGTCGGAAACCAGAACTAAGCTTCTGCCAATTAAATCCATCAGGTAATCTGTAGCAACATCTTCTATGCTCTTTAACTTAGTCTTTTGAATAAATCCTTCAGCAATCCATAACCAGATCAACCTCTTGGTTGAAACTACACGGTCTTCAGCAAACATCCCAAAATAAAGAAAGCATGGCTTCAAATAATCTGGTAGATGCTTGTAGCTCAGCTCCAATGTGTTCATGCATTGCGCTGTAGTAGAAAGGATGCCCGAACTTAAACTTTCTAGAATTTCATTCCAATTCTCTTGCTCCATATTAGCTAGAAGTCCAGCTACAATGACAATTGTTAGAGGTAATCCCTTACAGTTTTCTGCAATTTGCATCCCAAGTTCATACAATTCTGAAGGGCAACCTTTCCCAGGGAATAACTTCCTTTGCAGTAACTGCCAGCTCTCATCAATGGTGAGTTGACGAAGTAAATGATGCTCTTCATCAAGCATGGCACGAGGAGCAACATCACGAAGTCGACTTGTCAAGATAATTCTACTTCCATTAGAATCATCAGGTAATGACTCTACCAAGCTATTCCATACTTGAATGTCCCATACATCATCTAAAAAGATGAGATATCTATTTCCTTTTAAATGACATCGGAGCTTTTCAGCTAAATCCTGTTCAGTCATTGCAAAACATCTCTCCGGAAGCTCTATGACAATATGATTAAGAAGCTCAAGTAGCATTTTCCTTTTGTTGAATACTTGAGAAATGGAACACAATGCACGAACATGAAAATTGTACCTGACTGTATTACAGTGGTAAACTTTTGTGGCTAAGGTTGTTTTACCTTGTCCTGGCATACCCACAATGGCAATGATCCGCAACTGCTTTGATCCTCTTGTAAGCCGATCGGTAATTGATGTTGACTCATCATCGAAACCCACGACGTCGTCAATTTTTGGTGCACTGCTTTGTGTGGGTACATGACTAGATTTCTTGGCAACTTTGTTCATTTTAAGATCTTGTATCTTGCCCGAGCTAATCTTTGAGGCATCAGTCTTAATATTATTGATGTCTTCCATGATGGAATCATATAACACTGAAAAAGAAATTGAAACATCTCCAACCACTAAGTGGTCAATGAGAAACTCTACCCTGTGTGCAACCTCCAGAGCACGATTCCAAAGAGTACGGAGTTCCTCCTGTTCACCGTGCAGATCCACAATTTCCACCAAAATAGATCTTAAGAAGTAAAGTTGTTCTTGGATTGTTTGAGCAAAACTTTGGGCATTTGAACCAGCCTTACTACTTGTCACGCCCATCAGGTTTTCCAAAAGATAATCGATAAAACCCAGCTCATTGGTCCTGCAGAAATCGAAGGCGGAGGTTGCTGGATCTTTTTGTTCAACTTGTTTCTGAAATTGCTCAATTCTTTCCAACAAATCTTGGAGCTCAATATCTATTTTGATATCTTTCTGATAAAGTGAGAAGATTATGAGTCCAGCATCACATATCAGAACTCCAATGGAATCCTTCATCTTCTCATCAAACTTGTTCGGCTCCTTAGCAAGAATAGTTCTCAATAATCTTAATCCCTCGTACAGTACTTGCGGTTGATCCTTCAAAGAAACCACAGGATTAGTGTCCAGTGGTAGCATCTCCCAAAGATTACACACAAGAGAATCAATGAAATTCTTTATTATTATTATAGGATCATCAATATCATCCATGTCTGAAATGGGAGCCTGTAATTGTGTCGACAATTTTGAGCTAGTCAGGGCTCGAGTGTAAGCCTCATAGATATGAGGATCAATAGGTTTTCAGACTGGATTATCTCATTGGCATACCCTTCATATTGATACTTAAAAGAGAGTTGTGCTGCGTTGACTGCAAAAGCTTCAATGCGATTCAACAAATCAAGTAATTGTTGGCGCTCAACCCTTCGCAGCGTGGCAAAGCGGACAAAAATTTTCATGAATTTCATCATCTCCGCCAAGGATTCCATTACTGAAGCTCGTTCCAATCGCCCAAAGTAACTGAGAAGATCCACTAGATTCTCCAGAACGGAATTGGTGATTTCCATAACTTGATCTGTTGTTGGAGAAACTGATTGCTGCAAGAAATCTGTCAAATTGATGTACCATTCTTCTATTTCTTTCTCGAAGGAGTTGATATCGTCTGTTAATTGCATAATCTTGTGAGCATGCATAAATATTCCTTCTTCAAAGCTAAGAAAATAAGGGTGTACATTTCTGCGAACCGCTTCTTCAATCCTTACCAGTAGAGATCCCAGACTCCCTTCCTTGTTACTGTTGTTGCCATCAGTCCTCAGATGCATATCATTGCCCAACCTTCTCACACAGAGAATAAATGTTCGGAGATTGCTTAACCTGTGCATTAGGATCGGAATTCTATTTACAAAAAAATTTGTCCATCCGGCATATGACCCCAATCCCCGATGCAGCAACTTCAGATCAGCCAAGGCAGTATCAATACAAGTAGTAACGGAGCCCATCTTGATCTTTTGGAAACTTTGCTGGATTTCAATGGGAAAGAAAGTGAAGCGAAAAAAAGGAAGATTCTGAAAATCCAAGTGAAGATTTCAAACTTACAAGCTGATCTCTGATATTTTTACTGTAAATCCAAGCAAAAACAAAGTGATCCAGTGTATGTATAATGAGCAGGCTTATGAAGAGGTTATTGATGAAGGTGTCTGCAGAAGACTGAAGATACGTTCCACCGGCGGCTGATAGTTACTCATTTTTCTTCCTCCTTCTCCTTGTAAGCCATGCTGTAAAACCCGGGCCGGACCGGAACAAGACGTCGGATCGGAATATTTTTACATATAGTAAATTTAATTTCTGAAAGTAATAGTTTGAGCTTAAATTTTTATAAAACTTATTTTTTATTTATAAAATTTTTAATTCTTTTAAATTGCTCATCTTAAATGTTATATAGGAGAATTTTTACAATTTTTAACATATTCTTCACCTAAAATATTTCTTATATGATTTTTTTCACAATGTTATTCAATTATTCATTTAAAATTTCATACAACCAATACTAAATTTAAATTTAAAAATACTAAAAACACTATATAATTTATATCGAATACATTTGTAAATTAGAATTAATATTTTTATAATTAATTTATAATCACTAACCTTTCATAATATTTACTAATATTATGAAAAATATTGTTAAAATATTTATGTAGAAGGTTCTTGGGAAATTTACAAAAATAACACCTTTGACTGTTGACTTTACAAAAATAACACCTTTGACCATTGACTTTACAAAAATAACACCCTCCTTTTTTTCTTTATGGTTATAACACTTTAAGGCTGTAAAAGACCACAATACCCCTCAAGGCTTCATCTCATCTTCTTCTTTTTTTTTCTCTGAACCCGTTTCATTGATTCATTAAAATTTGTTCTTACACCCCATTGTTTGCATACCTCACTATTCGTACACCCTGTTAGACTATCATCTTCAAGCAAGAAGGCCGCAATCATAGAGAAGAAATCGCATAAGAAATTACAAAGTTGAAATTTGCACTTTTACAGTATTTGAACTGGGTTTGTGAATTTGAAAAAGAGAATGGTCGAGCTCTAGGTCAAGTGATGGGTGTCGAAACCACCAAAAATATTCCTTCTCTGGCTAAGCTTTGTAGATAGCAGTGAGAGGGTCGAATCCACAGAGATTGGTTAGATTTATTCCTTGAACAAAATAAAGAGGGGGGGTTTGTATTATGAAACTAAGCAAGAATTAATTAAGACAACTAAACAAATTAAGTAACTAACTAAAAATATGAGGAAAAATTAATAAGAAGAAGTTTCCAATCAAGAATTAATTCCGGTATTGATTCCTTGAATTGATCATTGATTCAAAAGATAGGTTCTTTTATCTTGAATAAATTGGTTATAGTTGTTGAAGATCCGTCCTCTAACAACCAATCTTTTCTTACTTTTTCGATAACCTTCGGATCCGTCCTATGAGTTATTTCTCTAATTAACAAACATAACCTTCGGATCTGTCCTATGAGTTATGTCTATTAATTGCATTAAGGTTCAAAAAGACCCAATTACTAACCAGTAAACCCGGAAACGCCTTGTTTATTTAAGCTAGATTATATATTTTCATAACATACAATCTAAGGCGTTGATTACCTTTCGATGTTGTTATTTGTCACTTGAATTAGAACAATTAACAAAAGATTAATTATTCTAAATGACTATATATTGAATTCAACTATCAAACAATAGGCCTCTTGTCTAACAATTCAATTCAATAATATAATGAAGCATAGAAAATATATAAATACTCAAGAATAAAAGAAACAATAAAATTACCGGAACCTCACAATTGTTGGAATCAAACCTTAATTAAACTTGATCGGAAAATAAAAATTTAGCTAAACATAATTAAAATAAAATACACAGAAAATCAAATGACTGCCCTTTTTGTCGATCCCGTGCGGCTCTCGTCTTCTTCGGCCGTAGCTCACTCCATGAAAGGATGAATTGTGGCTGAAAATTCATTCCCTCTTCTTCCTTCTCATCTTCAAACCTTGTTTTCCTCTCTATTGAACTAGGAAAGCCTAAAAATGGGATGCCTTGATTGTCTCCAAGCCTTGCCTATTTATAGGCAAGGATTCAAGACATTTGGTTGTGCTTTTCCTTAATTCAAGGCTTTTCTTTTCCTTAATTCAAGGCTTTGCTTTTTCTTAATTCAAGGCTTTTCTTTTCCTTAATTCAAGGCTTTGCTTTTCCTTAATTCAAGACTTTGTTTTTCCTTAATTCAAGGCTTTGCTTTTCCTTAATGGCCAACATTTTGTTGTGGAATTTGGTGGCCTCAATTGTGTCTTTCTTGTGCCACTTGTCTTGTGAGGCTACATTCTTTAGGAAAAATGCTTCATCTAACCATTAATCACAAAAAGAATTAATATCCTTATAAACAAGCCTTTTAATCAATTAAAACACAAGAGAATTGATCTAATAAATATGCAATTATACACTCTATCATCAAGTTTTAGGTCGAGCACGAGGTTAAATCGCATTTTACGTCAAATTTTAAGTCGAGTACTAAATTTGGTCGAGTAGGTTAAATTTAGGTCGAGCTCAACCTAATACTCGACCTAAAACTCGATCTACTACTAGGTCGAGTTAAATTTTAAAAAAAAAAAGAAAAAAAATTGATTTTTTTTTAAAAAAACAAGTTTTAGGATTAAGTTCGACCTAATGCTCGATCTAAATTAAAAAAAAAATTTAATTCTAAAAAAAAAATAAAAAAATTTAGGTTGAGTATTAGGTTGAGCATGGAGTCGAGCTTGACTCTAAAACTTGTTTTTTATAAAAAAACAATTCAAATTTTTTTCTTTTTTTTTTTAAAAAACAAGTTTTAGGGTCAAGCTCGACTCTATGCTCGATTTAATACTCGACTAAATTTAAAAAATTTTTTTTTTTTTTAAAATTTAGTCGACTATTAAGTTGAGCATTAGGTCGAGTTTAACCCTAAAACTTATTTTTTTTCTTTTTTTTTTAAAAGTTTAACTCGACCTAGTAATAGGTCGAGTTTTAAGTCGAGTATTAGGTCGAGCTCGACCTAAATTCAACCTATTCGACCTAAAACTCGACCAAACTTAGTACTTGACTTAAAATTTGATGTTGGATCAAGGTTATATAGTACTTTTTCCGTTTCCAAAAAAAGAAAAAAAGGAATTTTAAAATTTTTATTTGTTCAAAAAGAAAAGAGTTTACTTTTAAAATTCTTATATTATTGTTAATAATAACAATAATGTATAATAATTTTTAAAAAAATAGAAAATAGAAAATTAAATATTATATTAAGTGTGTTATATTTTACTCATTTCATTCCAAAAAAAAGTTCAATTTAAAAAAAAAATTGTTCAAAAAAAAAAGGTCCACTTTTAATTTGGTACAACTTTTTTAATATTAGAGGATACAATACACTTAACGTACAATTAAATATATAATTTTTTATTTTTATCTTTACATTTTAATTTGACTTATATATTGTTATTTTTTAATGTTAGAGGATACAACATACTTAATGTACAATTAAATGTATAATTTTATATTTTTATCCTTATTTTTTAATTTTACTTATACATTGTTATTATTAATGAAGGTAATACCAGAATTTCATCCGAAAATAAACTTATTCTAGGGACAAAAAGTTTTCAAGTTGAACTCTTTTGTTAAGACAAAGAAAGTATATCCAATTAATTTTTTTTTTTGGGAAATAGAAGGAATATATATATTTCTTTCCATATTATTTGAAGTATTTAATGAATAGAGATAGAAAGGCAGAGACGGCAAGTAACTTTGACTTTGAGTGTGAAACAATGACAATTCCTTCACTTGCTCTCCACTCTGGGGGGGGGGGGGGGGGGGGGGGTGGGGCGGGGGGACCAAAATCCAATTTATTTCCAAGAGCTGATTTTTTTTTTTCTGAAAAAAGGGTTAAAATATTCAGATAGGTGTGCATTACTTCCAAAATGGTTATTATTTTGGTAAGTAAGAAAAAATATTCTATATATCTCTTCTACCTTAATTTTTAGTGCATAAAGTTACTTCAATATTTGTTTTTATCCCTTATTATATAACTAGAGTTTTTTTTCATTATGATTTGTTCTCACTAATTGTTTTTGCTTGTACCATCTTAGGTGATACCACGAATGCATAAAATATTTTCTCCTTAAATAGAGTCATTATATTCTTAACTTTGGTTATAAGTTTGATTTTGCTTCTTATTTTAGAAAATTTTAACTTTGTTCTTTAATTTGGGATATGTTTTGGTCAAAATTAGGCTGAGGTTTGGTCGGGTTGTCGAAGCCCCCAAAATTATTTCAGATCTTCAACTAACTACAATTAACTTGTAGTAGTAGTGGACCAGTTCGAATCCCACGAGGAGCTATGTGTGAGGGGGGTTTTTAGCACTTGAAATAAAAAAGAAAAGAATAAAAGAAAGAAGGTTAATGTCGATAAATAAAAGAAAATTATTCAAGAAATTACTAGCAATATATAAAAGAAATATTTCAATCTTACCAAACTCCGATCCAAGGAAGTGTAGTTGTACCGAATATATCTAGATAATAGGATTCTAAAAACACTTTTCATTCAAGCATTTAACCTAAAATTTCGCAGGATAGCCATGACAAAATTTTGAGTTTTCCTATTTTATTTGTTTGAACCTAGCATTCACAACAAACCTTACTAACAAATGACTGGGAGCGATAGCGTTCCATATCATTTGATAGTAGCATTAAAATCATTGAAAACAGTTAAAACAAAAACCAACAATTGAGATAGCTACAATTGAAAATCTTTGTATCATTACTTCCTTTTAAATCATAAATGCATGATTACTGTCACTTTACACACGCAAGAAGATTTAAGTGCTACTTGTACTAAATGTTCTGGACAATTACGGATCAAGAACAAATAGATAGCTATAGAAAGAAGAATGCAAATAAGTTGTCAATTTATTTATCATTCAAAAATCCATAAAAATATAATGCAAGAAATAATGATTACTTGAATGCAAAAGATTATGAAACTATGAACAAAACCTCACTAAATATATTGGCATCAACACCCCTTGGAACAGAATGAAAGTAAATTAGCCACTCATGATGGCAAAACTATTCTAAATTTATTCTAAAGAGAAAGAGAAGTACAAGAGAAAGGAAAAATTCTGCAAAGAATTAAAGGAAAGACTTATGTCTTCCAAGCTCACTAACCCTCCTATTTATAGGCTTATTCTCTAACAACCTCCCTAAAGACTTCCTAAAACTTCTCCAACAAATCCTAATTCTTTAAACTTTAAAGTCCTAACCAACCATCCTATCCTATCTAATCCTATCTATCCCTAACAAATGTCATCCAATCCATACTAACTTGAATTACAAACGTTTAAATCAAAAGACAAATTCAATCTTGAAAACTCAGCCCATTGGTCTTTGTCTCAGCTTAAGACGTGGTCACGTGCATTTCTTTGAGTTTCTTCTCCAAAACTTCATCCTTTAAGGTGTGGGCACGACCAATCCAAAATAGTCTTCTGTTTTGCTTCTAAAATGCTTCTCCAAAACTTCTAAATCTTCATTAAATACCATCTTTTCACTTTAGACTATCAACTTCACTCCCTGTACAAAAAAAACACTTTAAATTAGTCAATTGCATACCAAATAAAGTATTAACATCATAATTTTGCTCATATTAAATGGTAACAATTTAAATCCTATCAAGGTTATCCACAATCTAGCAAAATGTTCCTATATGTTAGATTTTTAGTGTTCATACCAAGAATAACATCCCAACAAAAATCTTCTCATAGATTGCCCATTTTTTTTGTTCAATAAGTTGTCAGAAAAGTTGAAAATATGACAATATAAATATCACTTGTAAATAATTCACCAATGAAGTTAAGCTGGTGACAACTTATTATCACAATATAGAGGTAGTTTTTGAAGGAACAAAAAAATACTATACTATATATAATTACTTAAGAAATAAAAAGACTTAAAATAGCGATTTTTAAAGGGTGAATCTTTTATGTCACTTTAACCCATTATATTGTCTTTTGAAGGACTAAATATTGTATATAATCGTTCTATATCTAAATTGGTGCAACAAGTCAAATAAAATAAAAGTGAATAAACTTGACCCCCTAAATTGTGCACGCTTTGTCCAAAAATTCAATCTAGAAAGCTCAATCTTATTGTTAATGAAAACAGAAATGATTCATAGTGTCTCAAAATTCAAAGAGAACATAGATTTACTTGAATATTCATCTGTGAACTTCATAAAAGCTCAATCTTACTGTTAATGAAAACAGAGATTTACCACTCCATTCAACATGTTGGATACATATACAAAATCATTATTTTCATAACCAAGGTGCTGTTTATAGGTATTTTAGCCTACAATTTGCGCAACATTAACTGAGCACCATACTGGGGTTGAAGAGTGACCACTGAGCGTGGAGCATGTGCATACGATGGGGAAAGCTCAAAAGAGAAGTTCTGTAAAATCATAGCAAGTGCCATTTTTGCTTCAACCATGGCAAAATTTTGGCCCATGCACATCCGGGGTCCCCAACCAAATGGGAAAAATGTAAGCTGCCCCTTTGTTGCCTTCATAATTCCTTCATTAAATCTTTCTGGGTTGAATTCATTTGCGTCATCACCCCAAATTTTTGGGTCATGTTGCAGAAGGATTGCAGGAAAGAAGATGTGCACTCCAGCAGGTAATTTTAGTTCCCCTAGTTTAGTTTCTTCCTGTGCCATTCTTTTAAGCACCAATCCCGGGGGATATAGCCTTAGAACCTCGTTAAGGATCATAGTCATCTGTGGAATTGCAAGGAAAATCATGAGCCTGTGTCAAGATTCTCAAGAATTCAGGCTTGAGACTTAAAATGATTCAAATCTAACCCAACTATATATAAATGAAAGATCTTCACTGCAGCTTTAGTTGCAGGAAATTTGCATACATTTCCCACTACAGATTGAAACTCTGCTCATGTTCCCCTCCTGACACAAGTATAAAAAATACACTTACCACTTTTAGGTGATTTAATCCATCAAAATCTGGTTTCTTGTCGCCAATAACCCGCCGAACTTCATCTCTAGCTCGAGCTTGCCAATCCAAATGCTTACTCAGTAGTATCAGTGTCCACACGAGCATGACAGACGTTGTGTCCTGTCCGGCAAAGTAGAATAGCTTGCACTCCTCAATGACTTCATCTAAAGTCATTCCGAATTTCTGATCTCCATGTTGTTCAATCTCCTTCGAATTGGATTCTAACAGTATGTCCAGTAGGTCTTCATTCCGAGCTTTCCCTGCCTTTACCAATTTCACTCTATTTTTTATAATTCGAATTGGATTCTAACAGTATGTCCAGTAGGTCTTCATTCCGAGCTTTCCCTGCCTTTACCAATTTCACTCTATTTTTTATAATATCCATCACTGATAATTGCACCTGCTTGGCAATTTCCTTCATCCTTCTGTTCCTCTTAGTTGGTAGAAATCTGCGTAAAACGATACAATAAATCAGAATGTCACGGATACAATACCTTTCAGAAGACTAAACCCATAAACAGTGTAGTTTTACCTCCATCCTGGAATGTAGACTGATCTCGCAACTTGCAAGACAAGGTCGATCTGTTCTTTCTGCAGTTCGAAAATTCTTCGTCCTTCTTCAAAGTTGCTGCCAAATGCAGTTCTTGAAATTGCATCCCTCGTTAAAGTTTGAAGATGAGGCCACACATCCAATTCAAAAGGCCCCTCTGCTGGGGCAATTCTCTCCCATTTACTTAGCATCTCGCAGCAACTTGTATAAAATGCCGGCATCATAAGCTGCAGTGGAAATGAGCTGCTGAAATTCTAAATATAGTCTATCTTTTCACTATTTCAATTGGTGAACTCATAGCAAATTCTTTTTGTATCTAAAATTTTCATACATCACTAAATTAATTCAAGAGTAAAGTTCAGAATGGATTTACCTTGAGTCTTTCTAGTTGCAAAGCAGGATTAATAAGCTTCCTATGTTTGGCCCATTTCTCGTTTTCATAAGTAGCAACTCCTTGTGCTAGGAGTTTACTTAGTGGATTACCAGGAAGCTTCAAATAATTGAAACTTTTGTTCAACACCTCCTTTATAAGTTCAGGTTCCATGAGAATCAATGTTGGTGTTGGTCCAGTCCATATGTAGCAATTTTCACCTGCAAAAGAATAATCCCCAATTCGCCATCATCATAAAAGATGATGCCTATTAAACTGCTAAAACTCAGGACAAGTAAAACATACCATATTCTTTGATGGTTTTATTGATGAAAGGGATGACTCTTGGGATGATATCATTGGTAAAATTAATGGGTTTAGATCTTGCTTCTTCATCCATCTTGACACTCTCCTTCATATCTCCAAGCAAAAGCTTGTAAGAAGTTCCTCGCAAACCTTGCTCCCTGAGACATTTCTCCAGTTTCTTCGGCTTAAACCAAACCCAATTCAAGATTCTCCATCCCCAAATCACCACCAGAACACTCAACAAAATTGCAATCAAGCTATAGAAAATTTCTATTTTCTTATGTTCCTCAGCTATTTTTTCTTTGCTGTATCAGTATTTGAACTCTTGTAGAGTAGATGGTCAATGGGCACAACCTTTATACATTTCGCCGGCGGCTGATTGCTTCATTTTCCAGGTTTCGTCGAAGATTCATCTACGTATTCACTCAGGATGTAATCTTCCCAATTTCTAGATGAGTGGAATTTTCAAAAGCCGTGCAATACAATTAATCAACAAACACTATATTTTAGGTCATGAATTGGCACAATACCTTTAGTTACAAAATAAAATTGTGACTCAAGAATCATATTTGTAATCCAAACTCCCAGGGAGATTTAATCAAATGGACCAAAGAGGTGAATGAAGTATATCTTTAAATTTTTTAAGTTAGTTTACAAAATTGGAAGAGCAAGATTATGATAAAGAATTTCATATTAGTGTTATTTTGTGGTTAATTTATTACACTGATAAAAATATTTAGTTTGTATGAATTAACGGTTTAAATTGAATATCCCACATATGGGGTTTACTATAGACATATTGATGAATAATTTTACAACCGTGTTTCTATAAATAAACTATTCAATATATATTTTTTTTATTTGACGTAGTTTGTTACCTGAGTCGAATTGAGTTGAGTTGAGAATAAAAATAAATAACTAACTAAAACACAAATAGAAATAACAAAAGTTTGAAACACCATTTCATTTGCGCAAATAATAAAGGTTCTATGCTAAATTGTTAAAAATATAATCATATTCATAGATATAGATTTCAAAATCTGAGATATTTCTATTTATTGTGAGTTTTATGAACACTATAGAATAGTACGATGTATAATAATTAAAAAAAAAGAAGAAAAGTAATGTGTATATAAAAACTTTGTTAGGAGATTATTATCAATGTTATTTAAATATTTTAAAATAATCCCTTTCAAAAAAATTTTAAACAAGCCTACCTATTTGAAAAATAGCAAAATTGAAGAGTCAATATGTAAAATTAACTAACTAATGTTAAAAGAAGTCTTTTTCTACGTATAGCAACAACTATGTAAATCGATACATTTACAAGATTTGTAGTGGAATGCTAATTGATTAAGGTTTGATATATATTTTATCTTTAATCTTCTAGTAAAATTGGAAAGAGACAGAAAAGAAACACACGGCAAGTAACTCTTGAGTGTGAAAGATTGACTCTTCTCCACATGGGAGACCAAAAATCCAACCTATTTCATAGAACTGCATTTTTTTCCCTTGACAAAAAATAAAAAGGGAACAATCTTTGACGACCATAGAACACAAGTCCATTGTTGAATTTTCAGACAGATGTAGACCACTTCGAGTATGGTCAGAATGGTTTCTCCACTCTGTTCAATCTTTTTCCTGTTTTCAAACACAGCTAAACTAATTTGCAAAACGACACAGAACAGAGCACTTTTGCAGAGGAATAAATTCAGCTCAATGACATTGAAACAATGTTGGACAGGTAGAATAGAGAGATGAAGTAGTTCTGACTATGAAACTGAGTTGCAACATCCAGGAAAATGGAATAAATAGATAAGCCTTTGCAACTATTATTTTGTAGAAACAAGAGTAGGAATACATAGTTGAACCAAAACAATGAAACCACAATCATCATTATGACCCTTCCGAGTCCAGACTTGAGAAGATTTGCAGGTGCAGAAGAACTGAAACAGCAAACAGCACATCCACAAGTGAATTATAAAGGATCCACAATACAATCTGGTTTGTTTCAGTCCACTGAAGCAAAAGTTATAATCCATTTCTAAAGCTTCAGCCCTCAATATCTTTGCAAGTGAACACCAATTCAGGAACCATTTCCCAATTGATCGTATCCCTTTTAAATCTTTTCCAAGATGTAGACATAGCTAATTGGAATACAGTTGCAACAAGGGCTGTCTTGACCATAACTGATTTAAAATTTTTACATAGAATGTATTAGGTTATCGAGAGTTGAGATACTCTGATAGAATTCAAAAATTACATTGACAATGCACGGGTGGTTTTACCACTAAATTTATTTAATAAATAAAAAAGAAAGACGCACCTGACGACAAACCAGAAGACTAGAACCCCAATCATCACTGTCACTTCTTCTAACTCCAGTCTTAATCTTCCAATTCTTGCAGAATGAGGATCTTCAAATCTGAATTTCCCATGCTCATCTGTTCTTCCTGAATTTGTTTGACTGAACTTGTTACAGAGTGACTACAGCCAGAGACTTCAATCATTTCAAGAGTTGTAGTGTTCTCTAAACAAGATGGAATCTCTTTCAATAATCCACATCTGTACACTACTAACTTCTGAAGATGGGGAAATTGATCATCGGAAGCTGTCCACTTGACAATATCCAACTCAGCCAATTTCAAGAATCTAAGTCTTGAGAATTCTCCTTCTTCCGTATTCCATATTTCCCCTGAGAAAGACCCATCGAGTAACTTGAGAACCTCAAGATTAGGCAGTTTCCCAATACTCGAAATTTTACTCCAAGACAACCCAAATTCAGATAGAGTCAGCTTTTTAAGATTTGCTGGCAAACCAATTTCAAAGTCAACAGGAATTACAGGATTTCTGAGTCTAGAAATTCGAGACAACCCAAGTGATTCTAGCTGACTCAGAAAATCAGGTACAACAATCCTGTTACAATTCTCAGTATCATCCCAATTCTCAAAAAGTTTACATTTCAGTTTACGGATATTTGCAAACTTTTTCATTTGCTTTTGCAGGCTGCCCCAAGAAAAAATAATTGCACCTGAACAGCTCTCCAACTCATACAAATCAGGGGAATTCTCAAGATTTTCAATGGCATAACTAAAACCCTTAGAAACACCAGAACGTATGCCCACATGAAGACGTCTCAATTTCCTTAGATTCCAGAGTGTATCAGGAAATGAAACAATTTCCCATGGTGAATCCACAATAAAAGTTTCCAAGTATGAAAGGTTTCCGATGGATGAAGGAATCCCTTTTATCCAGCCTCGAACAGCCAAACATCTCAACTGAACAAGAAGTCCAATTTCATTGGGTATAGAACGCAAAAAAATTTGACCAATATCTAACACCCTGAGGAGCTTGAAGATGCGAGAAACGAATGGGATATCAAGAGCCTCTTGTTTGAACCGTTCTGTTTCAGCGAACAAGAGTAGAGAACGTACATGAGGACAAAATACCCTCGCCTCCTTGAAATGCCTTGGCTCAGACTGAATGCTTAACCTCCGTAAGTTGCGTGGCTCATTAAATGCTAAAAGCTCATCATACCCACGTAACAGCGTGAAAAAATTCTCTTCTTTGGCTTTTGTCATGCAAAACTCATGAAGCAAATCATGAATTCGGCAAGCTTTGACACCGCCCATGGATCTTCGGTCGGAAACCAGAACTAAGCTTCTGCCAATTAAATCCATCAGGTAATCTGTAGCAACATCTTCTATGCACTTTAACTTAGTCTTTTGAATAAATCCTTCAGCAATCCATAACCAGATCAACCTCTTGGTTGAAACTGCTCGGTCTTCAGGAAACATCCCAAAATAAAGAAAGCATGGCTTCAAATAATCTGGTAGATGCTTGTAGCTCAGCTCCAATGTGTTCATGCATTGAGCTGTAGTAGAAAGGATGCCCGAACTTAAACTTTCTAGAATTTCTTTCCAATTCTCTTGCTCCATATTAGCTAGTAGTCCAGCTACAATGACAATTGTTAGAGGTAATCCCTTACAATTTTCTGCAATCTGCATCCCAAGTTCATATAACTCCGGAGGGCAACCTTTCCCAAGGAATAACTTCCTTTGCAGTAACTCCCAACTCTCATCATTGGTGAGTTGACGAAGAAAATGTGGCTTTTCGTCGAGCATGGCATGAGGAGCAACATCACGAAGTCGACTTGTCAAGATAATTCTACTTCCATTAGAATTATCAGGTAATGACTCTGCCAAGTGGCAGGTTTGTCGAAGCCCACAAAATTAATTACTGGTCTTTAAGTAATTACCAGGTCGAGTCCCAAGGGAACCTAAGTATCGTACCAAGCTTTGAACAATAAATTATAAAACTAAATAGAACTAGGGGATTTTTAGATAATAAATAATTTATAAAAATAAATAAAAATAAATATTAAAGCAATAAAGATAGAAAATAACTAGAATTATCAATTAATCGAGTTTCTAATCCAAGGGTCGATTTCATTCAATTGCATCACTGATCATAGGTCACAAAAAAAATAATTCTTGCAAATTCAAACATTTAACTTGAAACTTATTAGGATAGCCGTAATAAATTTCTATTTTCCTAAAATAATTGACCGAGCCCAGCACTCTAAATCAAAACTTACCATCAATTGACTGGGCACGATAGCGTTCCATATCAATTTAATGATAGCATTAAGAACTATTGAAAACAGTTAAACCAAAATTAATATACCGAGATAGCTGCAGTGAATTAATCTTGTCCCATTAATTCCCCTAAGCTAAGCATGCATATTTACAAACATAAACAATTTTAACTTAGTTGCTACTTGGCCCATTTATTCATGACAATTACGGATCATTGAACTTGTGGATAGCAATAGAATAAATAATGAACAATTAAATTGTCAGATTAATTAATCATCAATTATTCATAAAATTAAATCAAGAATTAACAAGTATTTAAATTAAAAGCAAGAAAATAAATTAAGAACAAAACCTCACAGTGATTGCAATTGAAATCAATCCTTCCCTTGAATTAGAAAAGAGAATTTAGCCACTCATAGTGGCATACATAGCTACTAGAATTTTTCTAATTATATGACAAAACTAAAAAGAAGGAAAAAAGACAAAATAAACAAAGGACGTAAATTCCAAGAAGGCAACAAAAAAACTGGCTACTGTTTTTAGTTTCCTTAAACAACCCGAATGTAATTTTTGCTTCTAGGGAAAACAGTCCAAACGGGTAAGAAGAATGGAAGCTAGGAACTTTCTAACAACTTCTACAAAGCTAAAAAAACCAAAGGACGGGAAGGTTTGGGAAAAGAAAAGAAACAAAGCCGAAGCTTACTAAAGAAAGAAAACTAGATGCTCTTGATGGACAAAGATGGCTGCTGCTATTTTTCTACAAACTAAAGAAATAAAAGAACAACAGAAAACAGAAAAGCAAAGCACGTAAAGTATAAGAGGAAAAAAAACAACTTGCAGCTGCCTAACAAAAGAGAAAGTACGTGAACTTCAGGAAATCAACAAAAAAACCGTAGCCGGCTGTTTTATTTTTGGAGCAAATCCGATTGCAGTTTTTTTCTTCTAGGAAAAACAATAAAGTACGTAAGGACTGGACAAAATTCAAAAACCTAAGCTAACCTACGGAAGAAATTAAGATGAAGACTACGGACGAAGAATGCTGCTAAAACAAAAGAAAACGGTACATGCTACTACACCACGGCTGCCCAAATATTTATAAACTACCAAGTGCCCTTCTCCTTGTAAATCATCAATTCAGAAACAAGAAACCAAGTAGGAATGGATTTCTGCTAGCTCAATTCCGTGCAGACTGCCAAGAAGGAATGTGTGAGTTCACTTTTTACTTGTCCCGTATCCTTCTTTACTTTTGTCTTCAAGTTGTAGTCAACTTCTTCTATTTGTTGCTGATTTTGTTTTCTTCCTTTTGTAGAAAACTGCAGCCAACTTCTCTTTTCTTAGTTGCAGTAGTCTCCTTCTACAATACGGTTTTGTCTTCTTCAAATTGTAGCTGAATTTTTGTTCTTGTGCCTGCAGAATCCTTTTGTTTCTCTTGTACGGTTTATGCATCCTTCTCCCACAACCACAATTCTACTTCATTATTGTTGCCCAATTCTTGTCTTCTTCTTGCTTCCTAATTCAGCTCAACTTGTAGTAATCTTATTGTAGTTGGTTTATACTACTCTTCGGCTGTTTCTTTTCCAATTGTACTCAGCTTTTGCTTCCTCTTTGTTTCTGGATTTTGGTTGTATTCTTCTTGTACCTTTCTAATTCTTCCTTCGCATCTTTTCTTGTTTTGCAGCACGGCTCTTGTTTCTTGCTTGCGGCTGGAGAAGTCTCCTTCATGTTTGGTTGTGCAGCTTGCTTCTTCTTTGTTTTGTTTCCTTCGGCCGAACAAAGTCTTCTCAGACTTGTGCACTGCTTCTTTTCCTTTTGCAGCTCTTTGACTTGCCCAAATTATTGCTGCTGTTTTTTTGTCTTGTGTGGCTGTTTCCCAGAAGCTTCGAAGAACAATTGTATCCAAGAAATAAAAAGTGATGGTCGGCTGTTCTTTTTCTTTCTCTATGGCCGAAGTCAACTCTCAATTCCTCTTGTTTTGTTTTGTCTTGTTGTGTGGCTTGGCTGTTTCTTAATCTTCTTCCCGTGGCTGTTTTTTTTCCTTTCCATTTCCTTTTCCCAATTGCACTTTGACTTGTGCAGCATTTGGCTCCTTCCTTTGTCTTCTTTTGCATTTGTTATTTTGTTTGGTTCCTTTTTTTTTTCTTTTTCTTCTTCTTCCTTTATCCAATTTTCTTTCAATTCATCATTTTTCATTCCTAAAACAAAAAAATATATTAAAACAAATAATTCCTCTTAAAATTCAAATTAAAATTAAGGAAATATTAACCAAAAATATGCACAATTTAAACTCTATCACCAAGCTATTCCACACTTGAATGTTCCATACGTCATCCAAAAAGATGAGATATCTCTTTCCTTTCAAATGACGTCGGAGCTCTTCAGCTAAATCTTGCTCAGTCATTGCAAAACATCTCTCCGGAAGCTCTATAACAATATGATTCAGAAGCTCAAGTAGCACTTTCCTTTTGCTGAATACTTGAGAAATGGAACACAATGCACGAACATGAAAATGGTACATAACCGTATTACAGCGGTAAACTTTTGTGGCTAAGGTAGTTTTACCTTGTCCTGGCATACCCACAATGGCAATGATCCGCAACTGCTTTGATCCTCTTGTAAGCCGATTGGTAATTGATGTTGACTCATCATCGAAACCTACAACTTCGTCAATTTTTGGTGCACTGCTTTGCGTGGGTACATGACTAGATTTCTTGGTAACTTTGTTCATTTTGATATCTTGTCTCTTGCCTGTGATGATCTTTGAGGCATCAGTCTTAATATTATTGATGTCTTCTATGACGGAATCATATAACACTGAAAAAGAATTTGAAATATCTCCAACCACTAAGTGGTCAATGAGAAACTCTACCCTGTATGCCACCTCCAGAGCACGATTCCAAAGAGTACGGAGTTCCTCCTGTTCACTGTGCAGATCCACAATTTCCACCAAAATAGATCTTAAGAAGACAAGTTTTTCTTGGATTGTTTGAGCAAAACTTTGGGCATTTGAACCAGCCTTCATGTCCATCAGGTTTTCCAAAAGATAATGGAGAAAACCCAGCTCATTGGTCCTGCAGAAATTGAAGGCGGAGGTTTCTGGATCTTTTTGTTCAACTTGTTTCTGAAATTGCTCAATTCTTTCCAACAAATCTTGGAGCTCAATATCTATTTTGATATCTTTCTGATAAAGTGAGAAGATTATGAGTCCAGCATCACATATCAGAACTCCAATGGAATCCTTCATGTTCTCATCAAACTTGTTCGGCTCCTTTACAAGAATTGTTCTCCATAATCTTAATCCCTTGTACAGTACTTGCAGTTGATCCTTCGAAGAAATCACAGGATTAGTGTCCTGTTAATGTTCCTACATTATTGGTTGATAGAGAATCAAAGAGTATTTTACCAATAAATCACGAAATGCTATAGTTCTTACATCGAATTTTTGAATTTCTTTCGAAGTAATTCGCGAGATCATGCACCTTTCTGTGCTAGTTATAACGAAAAAAAGGCACAACTGGTTGGATCCAGTCTATTCTTGAAATAAACAACTCGCACACACTCCCTTTCCAAAAAAGATCAATACACCAAGCACTACACTTAGATTTATTAGATTTGTTGATAAAATATCGATATTAAACCGTGGTAGCATCTCCCATAGATTACAGACAAGAGAATCAATGAAATCCTTTATTATTATTATAGGATCATCATCAATGTCTGAAATGGGAGCATGTAATTGTCTCGACAATTTTGAGCTAGTCAGGGCTCGAGTGTAAGTCTCATAGATATAAGGATCAATAGGCTTGATCTTCTGCAGTAGTACTGGAGTTGACGGGATTATCTCATTGGCATCCCTTTTATATTGATACTTAAAAGAGAGTTGTGCTGCATTGACTGCAACGGCTTCAACGTGTTTCAACAAATCTTGTAAGTGTTGGCTCTCAACCCTTCGAAGCGTGGCAAAGCGGACAAAATTGTTCATGAATTTCATCATCTCCGCCAAGGATTCCATTACTGAAGCTCGTTCCAATCGCCCAAAGTAACTGAGAAGATCCACTAGATTCTCCAGAACGGAATTGGTGATTTCCATAACTTGATCTGTTGTTGGAGAAACTGATTGCTGCAAGAAATCTATCAAATTGATGTACCATTCTTCTATTTCTTTCTCGAAGGAGTTGATGTCCTCTGTAAATTGCTCAATCTTGAGAATAGCATTCATAGCTAATCTAGCTGTAGAGCTCGGACAATAAGGGTGAATTTTCTGTGCATTTCTGCAAACCGTTTCTTCAATCCTTACCAGTAGAGATCCCAGACTCCCTTCCTTCTTACTGTTGTTGCCATCAGTCCTCAGATGCATAACATTGCCCAACCTTCTCACACAGAGAATAAATGTTCGGAGATTCCTTAACCTGCGCATTAGGATCGAAGTTCTATCCACAAGATATGTTATCTCTTTAGAATGTCGATATGAAGTTGAATCGTACAGCAACTTCAGATCAGCCAAGGCAGTATCAATACAAGTAGTAACGGAGCCCATCTTGATCTTTAGGAAACTTTGCTGGATTTGAATGGGAAAGAAAGTGAAGTGAAAAAAAGGAAGATTCTGAAAATCCAAGTGAAGATTTCAAACCAATTCACAAGCTGATCTAAGATATTTTACTGGAAATCCAAACAAAAACAAAGTGATCCGAGGGTATGTATAATCAGCAGGCTTATGATGAGGTTATTGATGAAGCTCTGCACAAGACTGAAGATACGTTTCACCGGCGGCTGATAGTTACTCATTTTTATTCTTCCTTCTCCTTCTAAGCCATGGTGTAAAACCCGGACCGGACAGGAACCGGACATAGGTCCGGTCCGACTGAGTCAAAACTTTTATTTTATACATAAAGTAATTTTCATTTTTAAAAATTATAGTTTCACATTAAGGAATATATAGACAGCATCTCAAAATATATTTTTATATTTTTTGATATATGATTATATGAAATAAAAATTATATTAAAAACTGAAATACTATATTAAAAGTTATATCTATGAACTATTTGTTCTATATTATTTGATATAGCTTTTTTTCATGACTCCAGAGTCAAGGATAAAAATAAATAAATATATAAATAAACAAAGAAGATAGCAGAAGCCTAGAACACCATCCCATTTGTACAAGTAAGAGATTTTATGCTAAATTGTTAACTACACAATCAATTCTTTAAAATTTAGATATTTCAATTTATAGATATAAATCTCGGATAGATGAATAGGAGTTATTTTGAAATTTATGGACATTGTATAACAATGCCAAGTATAACAATGAAAGAAAGAAAAAAACTAATGTGTGTATAAAATCTTTATTAATGGATTATCATCAATTTGATTGAAAGATTTTAAAATAATCCGTGTCAAATTTGATAGTTATTAGACTAGTCCACTTAGTGGAAAAATGGCAAATTTGAGAAATCAATATGTAAAATTAACTAAATAATGTTTTTTTTTTTAAAAAAGTCTTTTTCTTCGTATGGCAACAACTATGTAAATGATGCATTTACAAGATTTGTGGTCGGATGCTAATTGCTTTTGAGTGTGATATGTATTTTATCTTTAATCTTCTAGTAAAATTTGATAGAGATAGAAAAGAAAGACGCGGCACTCTTCTCCACATGGGAGACCAAAAATCCAACCAATTTCATAGAAGTGCATTTTTTTTCCTTGACCAAAAATAAAAAGGAATAATCTTTGACGACCATAGAACACAAGTACATTGTTACGAAGGTTTCAGACAGATGTATACCACTTCGAGTATGATTACAAAGGTTTCTCCACTCTGTTTAATCTTTTTCCTGTTTTCAAACACAACTAAACCAATTTGCTAAACGACACACAGCACTTTTGCAGAAGACTAAATTCAGCTCAATTACATTTAAACAATGTTGGACAGGTAGAATAAAGAGATGAAGTAGCTCTGACTATGAAACTGAGTTGCAACGTCCAGGAAAATGGAATAAATAGATAAGCTTTTGCAACTATTATTTTGTAGAAACAAGAGTAGGAATACATAGTTGAACCAAAACAATGAAACCACAATCATCATTATCACCCTTCCCAGTCCAGACTTGAGAAGATTTGCAGATGCAGAAGAACTGGAACAGCAAACAGCACATTTACAAGTGAATTATAAAGGATCCACAATACAATCTGGTTTGTTTCAGTCCATTCAAGCAAAAGTTATAATCCATTTCTAAAGCTTCAGCCATCAATCTCTTTGTAAGTGAGCACCAACTGGTTCAAATCCAATTCAGGAACCATTTCCCAATTGATCTTCTCCCTTTGAAATCCATTCCAAGAAGTAGATATAGCTCGAATTTCCGCACTTGGAATACAGTTGCAACAAGGGCTGTCTTGACCATAACTGATTTGAAATTTTTACATAGAATGTATTAGGTTATCGAGAGTTGAGATACTTCCGGAGTGTTCATTTTGATCTGTGGATCAAATTGGATAAAAAAACTGATCGGATAGAATCATTGTATTTTCATATCGGATTAGATCAACGGATCGATCTGATCCAATCCGTTTTGATTCTAAAATTATATATGAAAATGAAAGCAATAGCCAAAAACAAAAAAAAACACAAATTGATCCGTTTGCTTTTTTCCCCTATTTTGTTTATTTTTTTTGTTTGTTTTCATTTTCATATATAATTTTAGGTGATTTAATTTAGGTTTGAAATTAATAGTTTCATGTTAAAAAATTATATATTTTTATATAAAGATAATAAATAAATTTCATCTAAATATTTTAATTTGTATATTTTTCATTTAAATTAATTTGTGTATTTTTATATAAATATTTTAATTTATTTTATCACAAATTGACCAATTTTAATTAAAAAATTATTTAAAATATCAAAAAATATTAATTTATATTTTATAACTAATATTAACTATTTTTTTTAAAAAATATAATATATATATATATTTTTAGTTGGGATCAAAACGGATCGGATCGAATCGAATCCGTTGATCCAATCCAATCCGAAAATACATTGATTCAATCCGATCCGCGAATCAAAATGAACACACCTTTCCAGCTAATGCAATACTTTGATAGAATTCAAAAATTACATTGACAATGCACGGGTGGTTTTACCACTAAATTCATTAATAAATAAAAAAGAAAGACGCACCTGACGACAAACCAGAAGAGTAGAACCCCAATCATCCCTGTCACTTCTTCCCGGGCAGAATGAGGATCTTCAAATCTGGATTTAGGTCCATCTGGACTTCCTGAATTTGTTTGAGTGAACTTTCTAGATCGGGACTACAGCAAGAGACTTCAATCATTTCAAGAGTTGAACTGTTTTCTAAATAAGACGGAATCTCTCTCAAAGATCCACATCTGTGCACTACTAACTTCTGC
Organism: Gynochthodes officinalis; assembly: GCA_020080225.1. Lineage (NCBI taxonomy): Eukaryota > Viridiplantae > Streptophyta > Magnoliopsida > Gentianales > Rubiaceae > Gynochthodes > Gynochthodes officinalis. Next base: position 5,957,486 of record CM034623.1, on the reverse strand, counting down.
AGAGGGGGAAATTGATCGTCGGAAGCTGCCCACTTGACAATTCCCAAGGAAGACAATTTCAAGAATCTAAGTCTCGAGAATTCTCCTTCTCCCATATCCCATGTTTCCCCTGAGAAAGCTCGATCGAGTAACTTTAGAACCTCAAGATTAGGCAGTTTCCCAATACTCGAAATTTTACTCCAAGGCATCCCAAATCCAGATAGAGTCAGCTTTTTAAGATGTGTTGGCAAACCAAATTCAAAGTCAACAGGTTTTCCGAGTCCACCAAATCGAGACAACCCAAGTGATTCTAGCCGACTCAGAAAGTCAGGTACAACAATCCTTTTACAATTCTCAATATCATCCCAATTCTCAAAAAGTTTACATTTCAGTTTACGGATATTTGCAAACTTTTCCATTTGCTTTTGCATACTGCCCCAAGAAAAAATAATGACGCCTGAACAGCTCTCCAACTCATACAAATCAGGCGAATCCTCAAGATTTTCAATGGCAAAACTAAAACCCTTCGCAACTCCAAAACGTAAGCCCACATGAAGATGTCTCAATTTCCTCAAATTCCAGAGTGTATCAGGAAATGAAACCATTTCCTGTGAATGCACAATAAAAGTTTCCAAGAATGAAAGTTTTCCGATGGATGAAGGAATCACGCTTATCCAGCCTTGAACTGCCAAATATCTCAAGTGAAAAAGAAGTCCAATTTCATTGGGTACAGAACCCAAAAAAATTTGACCAATATCTAACACCCTGAGAAGCTTGGAGATGCGAATAAAGAATAAGCTATCAGAAATCTTTCGTTTGAACCGTTCTGTTTCTGCGAAGAAGAGTAGAGAACGTAAACGACCACAAAATAGACTCTCCTCCATGAAATGCGTTGGCTCAGACTGAATGCTTAACCTCCATAGGCCACGTGGCTCATGAAATGCAAAAAGCTCATCAGGCACACGTAACAGCTGGAAAAAATTCCTTTCTTCGGCTTTTCTGATGCAAAACGCATGTAGCAAATCATGAATTCGGCAAGCTTTGACACCGCCCATGGATCTTTGGTCGGAAACCAGAACTAAGCTTCTGCCAATTAAATCCATCAGGTAATCTGTAGCAACATCTTCTATGCACCTTAACTCAGTCTTCTGAACAAATCCTTCAGCAATCCATAACCGGATCAATGTCTCGGTTGAAACCTCTTTGTCTTCAGGAAACATCCCAAAATAAAGAAAGCATGGCTTCAAATAATCGGGTAGATGGTTGTAACTCAGCTCCAATGTCTTCGTGCATTGCCGTTCAGTAGAAATGATGGAACTTAAACTTTGCAGAATTTCATTCCAATTCTTTTGCTCTATACTGGCTAGAACTCCAGCTACAATGACAATTGTTAGAGGTAATCCCTTACAATTTTCTGCAATTTGCATCCCAAGTTCATATGGGCAACCTTTCGGAAGGGATAGCTTCCTTTGCAGTAACTCCCAGCTCTCATCAATGGTGAGTTGACGAAGTAAATGAGGCTCTTCGTCAAGCATGGCACGAGGAGCAACATCCCGAAGTTGACTTGTCAAGATAATTCTACTTCCATTAGAATCATCAGGTAATGACTCTGCCAAGCTATTCCACACTTGAATGTCCCATACATCGTCTAAAAAGATGAGATATCTATTTCCTTTCAAATGACGTTGGAGCTCTTCAGCCAAATCTTGTTCAGTCATTGCAAAACATCTCACCGGAAGCTCTATAACAATATGATTAAGAAGCTCAAGTAGCACTTCCCTTCTGTTGAATACTCGAGAAATGGAACACAATGCACGAACATGAAAATGGTATATAACTTCATTACAGCGGTAAACTTTTGTGGCTAAGGTTGTTTTACCTTGTCCTGCCATACCGACAATGGCAATGATCCGCAACTGCTCTGATCCTCTTGTCAGCCGATTGGTAATTGATGTTGACTCATCATCGAAACCTACAATTTCGTCGATTTTTGGTGCACTGCTTTGTGTGGGTACGTGACTAGATTTCTTGGTAACTTTGTTCATTTTGATATCTTGTCTCTTGCCTGTGATGATCTTTGACACATCAGTCTGAATATTATTGATGTCTTCCGCGATGGAATCACATAACACTGAAAAAGAATTTGAAAGATCTCCAACCACTAAGTGGTCAATGAGAAACTCTACCCTGTATGCAACCTCCAGAGCACGGAGTTCCACCTCTTCACTGTGCAGATCCATAATTACCACCAAAATAAATCTTAACAAGAAAAGATTTTCTTGGATTGTTTGAGCAAATCTTTGGGCATTTGAACCATCCTTACTACTTGCCACGTCCATCAGGTTTTTCAAAAAATTATCGATAAAACCCAGTTCATTGGTCCTGCAGAAATTGAAGGCGGAGGTTTCTGGATCTTTTTGTTCAACTTGTTTCTGAAATTGCTCAATTCTTTCCAACAAATCTTGGGGCTCAATATCTATTTTGATATCTTTCCGATACAGTGAGAAGATTATGAGCCCAGCATCACATATCAGAACTCCAATGGAATCCGTCATGTTCTCATCAAACTTGTTCGGCTCCTCAACAAGAATAGCTCTCAATAATCTTAATCCTTCGTACAGTACTTGCAGTTGATCGTTCAAAGAAACCACAGGATTAATGCCCAGTGATAGCAACTCCCATAGATTACAAACAAGAGAATCAATGAAATCCTTCATTATTATTATACGATCATCATCCACTTCTGAAATGGGAGCCTGTAATTGTCTCGGCAATTTTGAGCTAGTCAGGGCTCGAGTGTATGTCTCATAGATATGAGGATGAATAGGTTTGATCTTGCACAGTAGTACTGAAGTTTTTAACTCATCGGCATATTGATACTTAAAAGAGAGTTGTGCTGCATTGACTGCAAAAGCTTCAATGGCATTCAACAAATCAAGTAATTGTTGGCTCTCAACCCTTCGCAGCGTGGCAAAGCGGACAAAATTTTTCATGAATCTCATCTCTGGCGCCAAGGATTCCATTACTGAAGTTCGTTTGAACCCAAAGAAACTGGGAAGATCCACTAGATTCTCCAGAACGGAATTGGTGATTTCCATAACTTGATCTGTTGTTGAAGAAACTGATTGCTGCAAGAAATCTGTCAAATTGATGTACCATTCTTCTATTTCTCTCTTGAAGGAGTTGATGTCGTCTATAAATTGCGTAATCTTGCGATCCCTAGCTAATCCAGCTTCAGAGCTATGAAAGAAATGGTGAATTTCCTGTGCATTTTTGCAAACCGCTTCTTCAATCCTTACCAGTAGAGATCCCAGACTCCCTTCCTTGTTACTGTTGTTGCCATCAGTCCTCAGATGCATATCGTTGCCCAACCTTCTCACGCAGAGAATAAATGTTCGGAGATTCCTTAACCTGCGCACTAGGATCGGAATACTATTGTTTAACCTGTCCCTTAGGAATGGAATTTCATTCCTACGCCGTGCCCACACCCGATTTATCGACATTATTGAATGTATGAAGCTCAGATCAGCCAAGGCAGTATCAATACAAGTAGTAACGGAGCCCATCTTGATCTTCCGGAAACTTTGCTGGATTTGAATGGGAAAGAAAGTGAAGTGAAAAAAGGAAGATTCTGAAAATCCAAGTGAAGATTTCAAACTTACAAGCTGATCTAGGATATTTTACTGGAAATCCAAAGAAAAACAAAGTGGTCCGCGGGTATGTATAATCAGCAGGCTTATGATGAGGTTATTGATGAAAGTGTCTGCAGAAGACTGAAGATACGTTCCACCGGTGGCTGATAGTTACTTACTTTTCTTTTTTCTTCTCGTTGTAAGCCATCGTGTAAAACCAGGATTGGACCGGAACCGGACATAGGTCCGGTCCTGGTTCTATTAAAAAACCGGTTTTGAAAGATCCGACTGAGTCACAACTTTTATTTTATACAGAAAGTAATTTCCATTTTTAAAAATTATAGTTTCATATTAAGGGTTTGTACAGACAGCATGTTAAAATGCATTTTTATATTTTTCGATATATGATTGTAAGATATAACTTGTATTAAAAATTAAAATATTATATTAAAAAGTATAAAAATACATTTTAAAAGGCAAACTAGACAAATCCTAAATTTTTATAAAACTCATTTTTTAATAAAGTTTTTAATTATTTCAAATTGACTATCTAAAATGTTTATACAGAAGAATTTTTACAAATTTTAACATATTTTTCATCTAAAATACTTTTTATAACATTTTTTTCACAAAATTATTTAATTATATATTTAAAATTTTATATAATTTATATTAAATTTAAACTTAACTATACTAGAAATATTAAATAATTTCTCTTTAATATATTTATATATTATACTATTAATATTTTTATAATTAATTTATATTTATTAAATCGTAATAACATCATCTAATTTTTTATTACCAATTCGATTGGTTGATTCTTAACACTTTAACTTTACCGGTTGTTCGGACAATAATGCTTGTAAGTTAAGGTTTGGCTGATTGCTTCATTTTCGAGGTTTCGTGGAAGATTCGTCTACATATTCACTCCGGATGTGATGTTTCCAATTTCTAGATGAGTAGAATTTTCAAAAGCCATGCGATACAATTAATCAACAAACATTTTAGTTTAGGTCATGAATTTACACAATCCCTTTGACTCAAAATAAATTTGTGACTCATGAACCATATTTGTAATCCAAACTCCCATGGAGATTTAATCAATGGACCAAAGAGGTGAATCTTCTGGTGTATCTTTAAATTTTTAATTTAGTTACAAAATTAAGAAGGGCAAAATTATAATAAAGAATTTCATATTTATATTATTTTGTAATTAATTTGTTACACTGATTAACATTTTTAGCCAATATGAATTAACAGCTCAAACTGAATATCCCAAAGCTGATAGAAACACTCGTAATCAATCGCATGGTGAATGGTTATACAACTGCGATATCTATGAATTATTTGTTCTATATTATTTGATATAGCTTTTTTCATGACTCCATAAATAAACAAAGAAGATAGTAGAAGCCTAGAACACTATCTCATTCATGGGCGGACGCAGAAATATTATAGAGCAATGTCACACTTATAAGAAAATTAAGTAATCAATTTGATAAATGTAAAAAAGTATAAAAGTAATATCATACATTGTAATCTAAAAATAGAAAGCCCTTCACAAGTAGCACTAAAAATAGAAGGCTTTTTACCCGGGTTAGTAATAAATAGATTACTATCAAATTCCATTGTTTCATCCTTAGCTTGTGAGGGTCCTGAGTGAGCACTTTCATTTTTCTTTTCATTAGACAATTCTTTTTTGAAATCATACGAAGGCGGTTCTGATTGAGGACGTTTAGATGCACTAGACTTCTTAAAAAAAAATTCAAATTCTTTTGCATCCTATTAAAAATTCACAATATATTTTTTACTAAAAATAATTAGAACAAAGAAACAAGAAAATTTCATGATTCATACTCAATAATTCACTAAAAATCAATAATAATTACTCATTAACTATTATCATAAACACACACCCATAAACAAGTACAAATAGAGAAGGTTCTAAACAATTAGAAAAGACAAAAAGAGATAAAAGACATACCTTTAAGTAAAAAAATTAGAAAAGGATAGGAGTTGCTGGTGCTGGAGTTAGGTACGTTGTTTAACAAATTAGGAATGCCAAATCACCCCAGCTCTGGAATTTTGGAAAAAAAAAATCACTTGCCCACAACTTACATGAATAATTTGCAAAAAGACACTAATACAGCTTGCACCGTCAGGCATAGATGCACCAATATAATAAAATTGTACAATGAAAAAACTACAGCAGATACATTTCCCATTTTTGCCATTTTATAGGGATAAGTTATTCAAGGAAGCTGCAACATACTAGTGGAGAGTCAATTTCTATAAAATTGTAACACAACTAAACAAAGTCAGTAAAATAAAGAGAGAGTGACAAAAATCATGTTCTTTTCTTTAGCATATTTCTTCTCAGAGCATTATTTGTCTCTCTTTTTCTTCTTTTCAGCCTAATGGAGACAATTATTTGGATTGTCCTTTCTCAGTTTTTGAATTTGGAATAAGTGGAGAAGTGGATACGAGCATAGTTGTCAGAATCCCGATCCGATCCCACCGATCTTACAATTTTACGCTCCTAATTCACTAAAACGATCCCGATTCTAGTTACGATTCTACCTTATTATGTGAATAAAATATAATTAAATTTACTCAAAAAAAACTTTATATATCTAAGTAAAATTAAGATGTATACTTATATAAACAATTTAATTGGTTTAATCATATTTTTATTAGATTTTAACAATAAATAAATAAATTAGACTTAAATACCTTTTGGCTGCGACAACTACTAAAATATTAAAAAAATCATATAAAATGTTATAAAAAATAAAAATTGAAATAAAATCATTTAATTATAAACTATACATGAATTTTTTACATATTCATTTATATATTGATTAATAATTCTTTTAAAAATAATTTATAAATTATATTTTCTTATTTTATTGTAGAATCTTGCGATTCTATGATCCGATCTCATCGATCCGATTCTGCTACCCTAAATTAATTCTATGTAAATTGCGATTCTACAATCCGATCTCATCGATCTGATTCTGCTACTCTAAATCAATTTTATGTAAAATCCCGATTCTATAAACTATGGATGATTCTATAAACTATGGATACGAGTAACATATGATCCAAATATAAATATTTGAAGAAAAAAGATGATGTGCATCCATGAGGAATATATTCAGAATAATGAACCTTTAAGTTGTCTTCAGGATAAGAGTAAAATAATTTCGGAGTTCAGATCCTCGAAAGTAAGTCAAGACGGTTGTTCTTCTCTTTTTTGGCTTCTGCTTCTACTCTCAATTGTTCTTTTCTTTGCGCCTTGCTCTCCGATTTATTCTTCAATTTCCTTGTGGAGGTAGAATGGATCGAATGGGTTTTGCTTGCCAAATTGTGGATGTTCGGTGGTTCGTGGGGCTTTATTCAACCACTCAGGCCAGATGGAGAAAAGGAGAAAAGGGTTTAATTGAAGAAAGGAAAAGAGAGGGAATGGTCAGACGGAGGAGAAAAATGATTAAAGAAGGAAAAGAAAGGGAAAATGGGCCAAAGGGAGTTTTTAATAATAATATTAAAAAAATTTTAAAACATAGGGGTCACTTGCCGCCCTATAATGGGCCAAAGGGAGTTTTTAATACTAATATTAAAAAAAATTTAAAACATAGGGGGGTCACTTGCTCCCCTTATGGCTTATGCCCTGAAGGCATCCGCCTCTGATCCCATTTGTACAAGAAATAAGAGATTTTATGCTAAATTGTTAACTACGCGATCAATTCTTTAAAAGTTTAGATTTTTCAATTTATAAATATAAATCTCTAATAGATGAATAGCAGTTATTTCGAAATTTATGAACACCGTCTAACAATGCCAAGCGTAACAACGAAAAAAGAAAAAAACAGATGTGTGTTCAAAATTATGGATTATCATCAATTTGATTGAAAGATTTTATAATAACCCGTGACAAATTTGAAAGTTATTAGACAAGTTCACTTAGTGGAAAAATGGCAAATTTGAGAAATCAATATGTAAAATTAACTAAATAATGTTAGAAAAAAAAGGTATTTTTCTTTGCGTAACAACGACTATGTAAATCGATGCATTTACAAGACGAGTTAATCACCTATCAGAATGATCCTGATATAATTTATATTAGGTATCCAATTACAAAATGCCACATAGAATTTTAAATTAAATACACTTTAATTATTCTACTCCTTACATTATCACATCATTTATATCTTCAATTTCCACAAACAAAAGAATTCCCAAATTTCCATTATCACCCTCAACTCCCCTTCACCGTAGACTTTATCAGTCTCAAGTTTTTCAATCACTCTGCCAAGCCCTACATGCTCTACACTATCTTAGCGGATTGAGCAACAACAATTTCATCCAGTGGAGCCACCATTATTGAACTTGGAGCACTGATAGGCAGGCCTGGAAAGCTGTTCACCAACGTTGTTAGCCCCACCGGTGGTACCATGCAATTATAGGACAAGCACATGGAGATTTCATCCAGTGGAGCCACCATTATTGAACTTGGAGCACTGATAGGCAGGCCTGGAAAGCTGTTCACCCGCGCTGGACCCCACCGGTGGTACCACGCAATTATAGGACAAGCACATGGAGACTGAATCCGGAAGCTTTACATCCAACGTGATTGGAAAGTCTGTCAAGCAATTATGCTGTAAATAAAGCGTTTTGGTTGTTCCACTGCAGAAGCTTTCGGCGTACTTTTTGTGCACTTTCCCCGAATCTATTATTATTCAGAAACAAAGTCTCCGCCCCAAGAAATGGAAGCTCTCCTGTCACCATGTTGTGACTGAGATCCACAATGAACCCCACACTGTAGGAATTGGCGGTGGCGTTTTGCAGTGGGATGCCCACCTGACAAATTGTTCCGTTGGAGGAGCATTGATGAGAGCAACACACCAGCCCTGTGTTGGGCTGGTGGTGCCTGCCACGACCTCCACATCAGCTTAAAAATATTGATGTGAAGGTCCTGAAGAAACGAAATGGTCGTTCGTTCTTTAAATCACGACCACAATCATGGTCATTTTTTTTTAACTTTTTGGTTTCAGCAAACGACGTCATTTTTATTTTTTTTTTTAAAAAAAAAAATTGGTCAGTTGACACGCCTGTCCGCTGACCGACGTGAGGCGCCACGTCAAATGGGTGTTGCAAACCACCCATTGGTTTGCAACGCCCATTTCACCTCTTTTTTTTTATAATTTTTTTTAAAAAAATTACCATCACGTAGAAAATATTTTTCTCTATAAAATGACATGCACTTTGGCTATTTTTGGTGCAATATATGATTTTCTTAAATATAATATAATATTAAATTACAATATACTTATTAATATATTATAAATTTTAATATAAAATTATTACTATTTCTATTAATATTAAGTTTAAGTCTAATAATATTAAATTTTTATTTTAATATTATGTAAAATTATTTATACATATTTAATAATTACAAAAATTTTTAAACAATTAATTTAACTATAATATTGTATAAAATTATATCTATTCATAGTTAAACAACATAAATAATTACAAAATTAAAGAAATAATCAGATTTTTCTAAATGAAAAAGATTTTTTTTGTATTTAATTGATAAATATGCTAAATTTATAATTTTGAATTTATATAAGAATTAAAGAAACAATTAATTTTTATTTTGTTAATTATTAAATATAGTAAAATTTGAATTCAAATTAAAAATCATGCTCGATTTTCGAGAAATCGGTACAAATAATTCATGTGGTTTCAACATCAATGCTCAATTATCAAGAAATCGGTACAAATTATAAGTGTGTTTTCAAATCATACTTCATTATAAAAAAAATGGTACAAATAATTCATGTGTTGTCATATCAATTTCCATAATCGAAAAAATCGATACAAATAATTCATGTGTTGTCAAATCATACTCCATAATCAAAAAAATCGGTACAAATAATTCATGTATTGTCAAATCATGCTCCATTATCAAAAAAATTAGTACGAATATGAAAATGTCTATATAAACCATATAGTTTTCATTGTTTTTGCATCATATCCTAAAGTCTCTCAAAAATCTCTCTTCTCTTCCAAAAAAATGGATCCTTCAAGAAATATTGGAAACAATCAATTCCGTCCAAATAATCTTCCAAATTCATATGAGTATCCACTATTTGGAACCCAAATTCCTCAAAGTTTATCTCAACCACCATATAATTTTGGTCAATTTGCTCCTAGTCAAAATTTTACCCCATTTCCACAAAATCCAAATCAATTTTCACCAAATTTTCCCAACGATCTTACAATGTTTGCATCTCCGGGGGTTCAACAATACATGATGTCCAATGTCATGCCTCAACAAAATCGTGGAAATGCTACAAATATTGATAATTTCCATTATCAAGGTAATAATTTTTAAATAATACAATTAATTGTTTTTATGTTTAATTTATCGTATTTATCCGAATGTTTTAAGTATATTATTAAATTTCAAATTTAATGTAATGTAAATTTATTTTCTATTAATTGTTTTAAGTATTTCATTATTAATTTAGAGTATTGATTTTCATATTTTAAATGTATTATTAAAATTTAATTTAAATGTAATGAAAATTATTTTCCATTAATTATTTAAGTATTAAATGTATAATAATTAAAATTATAAGCTGTATTAGTAATATATATAGAATTTGATAAATGAGCAACAGATAATATTTTAGAATTATTAATTTAAATAAGAAGTATTAAATATATTAAATAAATGGTGTAAAAGAACGAGATGAGAGAGAAATTTGTTACGTGAATAGTAAAGGCCATTCATGAACGTGGGCACTTTTTTTTATGATGGTTGTCTAAATAGTAGAGACCGTTCAAAACTGATGTGGCGCTGATGTGGCATGGTCTTAGACTGACCTTTTTTGAGGCTGTTATGGATGGCCTAAGAGTGAGGAGCCAAAGAGAGATGTGGCGAATGGGAGTTGAGGGTGGTGGTGTTCCCAATAATGGGAATTTGGGACTCATTTTGTTTGTGGAAATTGGAGATAGAAATGGCATAATAAAGTAGAGTGTACCTAACTTAAAATCTTACCGGGTATTTTATAATTGAATGCCTAATATAGACCGTATCAGGATTATCCTGATAAATAATTAACTCTTACAAGATTTGTGGTGGGATGCAAATTGCTTATGGTGTGATATATTTTTATCTTTAATCTTCTAGTAAAATTTGATAGAGATAGAAAAGAAAGACAAAGCATGTCTCTTCTCCACATGGGGAACCAAAAATCCGACCTATTTCAAAGTAGTGCATTGTTTTTTTACTTGACAACAAAGAAAAAGAGGATAATCTTTGACGACAATACAACACAAGTCCATGGTTGAATTTTCAGACAGATGTACATCACTTCGAGTATGGTCACAATGGTTTGTATACTCTTTAACATAGAAATCCTGAAAACATTTTTCTCATGATCAAGGTGCAATATTTATAGGTGTTTACTACAGTTTGCGCAGCATTAACTGATCACCATGCTGGGGTTGAAGAGTGTTCACTGTGCATGGAGCATGTGCATCGGATGGAGAGAGCTCGAAAGCGAACTTCTGTCACATCATGGCTAGTGCCATTTTCGTTTCTAACATGGCAAAATTTTGACCAATGCACATCCGGGGCCCCCAACCAAATGGAAAATACGTGAGCTGCCCCTTTGTTGCCTTCAAAATTCCTTCACTAAATCTCGCTGGGTTGAATTCATTTGCATCTTCACCCCCCAAATTTTTGGGTCACGATGCAGGAGGATTGCGGGCAAGAGGATTTTTACTCCTGCAGGTAATGTTAGTTTTCCCAGTTTAGTTTCTTCCTGAGCCATGCGATCAATCAACAATGCAGATGGATATAGCTTTAGAACCTCAATGATGATCATAGTCATCTGTGGAAAATGAAAAACAAAAATGTTAAGTTATTTTAAGATTCTCAAGATTACAGACTAACAATCACACAAATAAATGAAAGATATTTCTTTATTGTAGCTTTAGTTGCAGGATGTTCACACACATTCCCTCGTCCCAATTGTGATTCAATTAGAGCTCGTGACATGGCCATGGCGAGAACACTTACCACTTTTTGGTGATTTGACTCTTCAAAATGTGGCTTCTTGTCGCCAAGTACCCGAAAAAGCTCATCTCTGGCTCGAGCTTTGCCAATCCAAATGCTTACTCAGAAGTATCAATGTCCAAACGAGCACAACAGATGTTGCCTCCTGTCCGGCAAAGTAGAATAACTTGCACTCCTCAACGATTTCATCTAAACTCATTCAGAATTTCTTATCTCCATGTTGTTCAATCTCCTTGGAATTGGATTCTAACAGTATATCCAGTAGGTCTTCATTCCGCGCTTTCCCAGCCTTTATCAATTTCACTCTATTGTTTATAATATCCATCACTGATAATTTCACCTGCTTTGTAATTTCCTTCATCCTTCTGTTCCTCTTCGTTGGTACAAATCTGTGTAAAACGAGACGGTAAGTCATAGCATCATGGAAACAGTACCTTTCAGAAAACTAAAACCATAAACATGGTAGGTTTAATTACCTCCATCCGGGAATGTAAAGTGATCGTGCAGCTTGCAAGACAAGGTCGATCTGTTTTTTTTGCAGTTCGAAAATTCTGTCCTTCTTCATAGTTGCTACCAAATGCAGTTCTTGAAAGTGCGTCCCTCATTAAAGTTTGACGATGAGGCCACACATATTCAAAAGACCCCTCCGCTGGGACAATTGTCTCCCATTTACTCAACATTTCGCAACAACCTGCACAAAATGCTGGCACCATGACCTACAATCGAAAGACCAATAACCATAAATCAAACAGTTTCAGTTTTTGCCCATTAGAACTGCTGAAATTCCAAATATAGTCTATCTTGACACCATTTCAATTGATGAAGTGTTATAAATTAATTTTTCTATCCTAAAATTTCATAAATCAACAAGCTAGTTCAACAGTAATGGTCAGAAATTCATATGTACCTTAAGTCTCTCTAGTTGGAAAGCAGGATTAATAAGCTTCCTGTGTTTGGGGATTACCAAAAGGCCTAAAAAAATTGAAACTTTTGTCTAACACCTCCTTTATAAGCTCAGGTTCCATGAGAATCAATGAGGGGATTGGTCCTGTCCATATATAGCAACTTCCACCTGCAATGCATCACCCACCATCATAAATTAACAGTGACTTCTCTGTTGGTTTTCCCTTAACCGTTTAGCATAGAGCTCAAATGGGCTCTCCTCCCATGAAATTATTAGATTAAGTTAGATGTTGCCAATTCAAACTGAATTATATGAACTTGCTAAACTCGGACAAGAAAAACATACCATAACCTTTGATGGTTTTATTGATGAAAGGCATGACTCTTGGGATTATATCATCTGTAAGATTAATGGATTTAAACCTTGCTTCTTCATCCATCTTGATAATATCTTTGATATCTCCAAACAAAAGCTTGTAAGAAGTTCCTCGCAAACCTTGTTCCCTGAGACATTTCTCCACCTTCTTCGGTTTAAACCAAGCCCAGTTCAACATTCTCCATCCCCAAATCACCAAAAAAATACCAGACAAAATCGCAACTAAGCTATAGAGAATCTCCATTTTTCTTTCTTGTTCAAGTACTCTCCTAGCATCAGTATTGATGTTGTAATGTGCGCTGCGGTGGAACAAGGGACACCCTTTTATACGCATTGAGGAAATAACAAGATATGGTCCACCAATTTCCATATATGTACGTGAAGGAAATCAGCAATGGCAAATATTTTAATTATATGTTAGTATAAATTAACCCCATATGGAAACTAAATTAATTGTAAGATATTTTTTTATATAATTGTGTGTTATAGACTATAACACAATATACCGTAAGGCTACATATATTAAATTAATAATCTGATATTTCTTCAAACTTTATATATGCTAGAGTTTAATTATATGCATAGACAGACCTTTGAATTACATGATTACTTATAATGAAAGACTACTACAAAAATCTTTTTAGAGTTTCTCTTTTTCCATATTTTCAAGATACATGAACATTGCACCATCGCAACAATTGTCTTTTTGTTAGATATTAGTACAATATTACTTGTTAAAACTTTAAGTTCTTTTTAATTCAATTGTTAGCTAGCCAAATGCGTATGTTTAGAAAATAATCACTTTTTTTATATAAGTCTATTTAATTTTGATTTCATTTCAAATATAAAAATTAAATTAAATATTCAAAACTCATTTAAGACCAAAGAAGTTCAATAGATTTAAGACAATTCAGCCATTCAATACAATTACAGTTAATCAACAACCATTTTAAGGTTATGAATTGGCAGCCAATCTTATCATTTCTTCTATTTGAGAATACATTTGCTAACTCAAAGAGGACATTTTTATTTGAGCCCACATGCAGATTTAACTATTGGTGCATGACAGGTATTTTAAAATTTCCTTAAAGTTAGTAATGAGATTTTCCAGTTTGAAACTCTTTGTTACTTGCGAACTTGGGTAGTAGTTGCTCAGGAGTAAATTTAGTGCAACATTCAATTACCCAGAAAGAAAACGAAATTGAGATACCAAAGAATGTGGAAGATCAATCCTACAGAGCATAACAAGAAACAATTGCTGCCAAATAACATTCTTGGAATTTCCAGGAACACAGCATCAAATAGAATGGGACATCTGTTACTTGCCTTATTATGTCCCCTTGACTTTCAATTGGGATACAACAAAAAGGCAGATACACAAAAACCATGCAGAAATACTAAACTTAATACCAAATACTATTTATCAAGTTTTAGCAGCAGCCCTGTAGTTTTTACCTTGGTCCTGATAGAGCTGATGGGAGAAGGGTTGCAGCAACACCATCCTCCATTCGAGCTGCAACAAGTCGAGGCACAGGAGGAATGAGGAATTCATAATCCAAGTTGCTTTCAACTTCCATTGTACCCTCCAAGACCCTAATCACATCTGACATTGAAGGTCTCCTCCTGAAATCACTTTGTAGGCACCATGCAGCAACCTTCATCATCTCTACAACCTCGGATCCATTCAACAGCATATCCTCACTGTTTTTATCGATACCAAATCCAGAAGCTTATCATTTTTGCTTTCTGCTTTCTGCTTGAAAATGCGTAGCAGATGTGCATCTTCTTCAGGCTGAGACCTATCCAAGTTCTTCCTCCCATACAAGATTTCTAAGACCATTACGCCGAAACTGTAGAGATCCAGTTTCTCTGTGATGACTGGGCTCAACCATTCTGGAGCCATATAACCTAGTGTGCCTCTCAATGTTGTTACTAGTTGGCCCTGGTCTCTGTCAATCAATTTTGACAATCCAAAATCAGAAACTTTTGCATCAAAATTTTCATCTAAGAGAATGTTTTGGGGCTTGATGTCCAAGTTGACTATTTTCTGCCTGCAATCTTCATGAAGATAGGCCAACCCCTTTGCCACATTTAAGATGATTTTCTTTCTCGATAGCCATCCAAGTGCGTTCTCTTTCTTTTTACAGAATATCCATTTATCCAATGATCCATTGGACATGTACTCATAGACTAGAAACCTCAGGTGTTGGACTTTTCTGCACAGAACCCAATCACTCTTACCAAATTGACATGGTGAATGCTCCCTATCGTTTCGACTTATGCTAAGAATAACTTCTTTGCTAGGCTTAAACCATCCAGGCGCTTGACTGCTTTTTTTCACCAGTCTTCATAGTACCCTCAATGACTAATCCAAAACCTCCTTAACCAAGTTTATCAGTGAAGTTATTGGTCTTGTCTTTCATGTCTTCATACAAGAACCTTGAGGGCAACCCTGGCACTCGATCCAGATAAACCTCTTCCATTTTCTCAGATTTTATGTACTTGACGATGACGATGAAACAAGAACCAAGTAACAAAAGGAAACCAAAAAGAGCTCCTAGACTAGATCCAAGTATAACATGTCTTGATTTTCTTTCGCTTCCTACTAAAGATTTTTGCACTTTCAGAAAAACAGAGATATTGATGTATCTATGTAATTCATCTTTAGCTGCAAGAGAAAATATTTCATTACATAACGAGCACCACCCCCTCTTAGTATCTCCATGACTACTGAATATTGCAGCTTTGCATGAACAGTTCCTTAAACAAGCCTCCTTGAATCTCTCCAACTCAATATCATCGCTGTACATGTTGGAGTACAAGTCAAAGCAAGTAGTGTTTTCAAGCTGTAGAAGAGAATGATAGTGAAGATTGTCGCAGTTGATTGGAGTAGCGAGGGAACATCCAAGATCAGGTAGCATGGAATTTACTGGTCTAAAAAAGCTAGTGCTACCATAAGAAGTTTGAGGACAACTGCATCGGGCATTTGAGCAAATGCCATATCTCCCACATGCCATTGGGTATCCGCAAAAGCTAAGATAACCTGAAAAGATATCATCAGCCACTCTCGAATTTGACCCAGCATAGAGCCTTAAATGTCCATCAGTAGGAGCCTTAAAAGATATCACAAGGCCTGTTGTTGCAGTTGTTACATGTTACAGGAAGCACTGCATAACCAGTAAGGCTTACATTCTCAAATTGCACATCAAAAGTGTTGAGGAGATAACTTTTGTTTTCATGCAGCTCAGAAAGATTAAAATAGACCTGTGGTGGATTGGATTGAATATATGCAACCAAACTTCCCTTTCAACTGCAAAGGAATATATGCCTTCAGTTGAATTTGAATCTGATGAACTAGCAATCAGCCTCTGCCCCACAACCAGTGACTAACCTATTCTTGCTGTCAAAAAGTACAAGCTTTCCCATGTCAGTCAAGTTTAGGCCCGAAAGAAAGTTACCACCAGTATTTGTTGACCAAACTCTTCTACCATCTGCATGAAACAAGATCAAATTTCCTTCTATAGTAAATTTCAATGTTGCACCAGCTCTAACAGGATTGTTCCTGTTAGCTGACCAGACGACTTGTGGGGATTGCACATAGCCTTCATCGGCCAGAGAAATAAGGACACCAAAGTAGCAGAGAGAATTATTATTTTGAGTGCAGAAGAAGCCACAGAAGAACAGTGCAACTGAGCTTTCTCTGATGAGGATGAGGCACCACATGCCAGGATAAGGGCCAACAGTAACTGTAACTGGTAGATTATCCAGGTTTTTGATAGACTTACATTAAGATAATATGAATTTTGAGAATGTATCAAATGGAAATGCGAGGAAAGAGGAGAAAATAAAGAATGTGTGAAAGATTAAGTAGACTGTCATGCTGGTTCATTGCTTCTTCCTGCAAGTATAACACCAAGATGAAGCGATGCCTGAAAGAAGGGTGCTTCACAAATGTCCCTGTTGTATTGGCGCAAGCGTCAAGTCTAGTGTTACTTCTCTGGTGGACATATTTTGGGGTCATTTAGCATTTATGTATTTGTTTCTGTTAGAAATTCATTGTGGGAGTTCTTATCACTAATTACATGCAACTTGCTGCAATTTTCCACAGGCTTGACTAGTCATTGATGACTTGTGAGTCAACCCTGCCGACCTGTCTGGCATGCAGAGTATACTTGTCATCTTTTCCCCTTCCAAGTGGAAGTTTTATATGGACACTGATAAGTGAATTGAATGATAACTCCTAAGTTAAGATATTTATGTTATCTTATCCAATTATTGGGAAATTTAGCCTTATCTAGCTTGATTTGCAATTTTGTAGGAAGGAAACTGCTTGGAGAAAGATAAGGACCGAAAAGATTGGTTTGCATCAAAAAGGTCACGATTTTGTTGGAGAAAAGAAAGGGACGTAGGTTGATAATGCCATGGCGTGTAACTTTTAATGCCACAGCATGGAGTAAGTTGGCAGAATTACGGAAAAGGAAAAGATTATGCAAATCAGATCATTCAGATCAGACAAACGAGTTTTACACGATATTGATTTCTAGTCTTTATGGACCAAAACAAGTATAAATAGAGGAGACTAGCATTAGTTGGAAAGACAACAACGATAGAATGGAGATAGCTTAGACTTAATTTTATTTTCATGCACGCCATGTTTAGTGGCTGAAGTCATTCTCTTTAGAACAGGGATGTAACCATCATTACGTAATTTTTATTCATATAATTGTGGTATTATCCAACATCTGATTTATTTGGTATTATTTCTTGTAAGTGCTAGATCACCATTTGCATGTTTAAGGTATTGATGAAGAGGCGACAGCTGACATCAATATTAGTTCGTGAATTCTTCAGACTTAAATTGTGAATTACGATAGTAAATTCTCAATTTCTGCAACACAGTATTCTTTTGTCCGTCATGCGTCCATAGTAATTTTGGAGTCATGAAAGTAGTCCCATAATTATTATTTGAATAGTAATATTATATTATGAGAAGGGATAATGTTTAATTACGTGAATAGTTGTGAGGATGTTTATCACAAAATAATTATGTGAATGGAATTTACAGTTAATGATTGGTGAAATCCCAAGTCCTAAAGTTTATTTATCTGATTTCGTTTATTTTGAACTGTTTAATATTGCATTTATTTGATTCTTTTTATTACTACATCCACTTTCTCTTTTACATGTTAATTTAGATAATAGGTATAAATATTTCTTAACCGGTAATTGTTCACCTCCCTGTGGGACGATACTCGTAATTATACTACAATTACAGGACTTGTAATTAGTGGTTAAAATACACCGAGTCAAATTTTGGTGTCGTTGCCAGGGAGGCATATACAATATCAAATTAGTAATATTTTTCCTATTAATTTAGATTGTATTTAAAGTTTACTGTTGGTAATTAAGTATTCCTGTGTTTTATGCCCAGGAGAACACGTGAGTTACTACCATACAATCCTGAGATAGAAAAGACCTGCAGGGCATTAACTAAAGAAACCAAACAAAGGAAGGAAGCTCTCAAAATGGCAGAAGATAATCCAAATCCTGCAAGAGTACTGTTACGTGATTTTGCTATGCCTACACTTGAGGGAGCACGTGCAAGTATTGCAAGACCTGTGGTAAATGCTAATAATTTTGAACTAAAACCTGCACTTATTCACATGGTTCAGCAAATTCAATTCGGAGGAGAATTGTTTGAGGATTCAAATATTCATCTTTCAAATTTTCTGGAAATTTGTGATACCATAAAAATGAATGGGGTAACCGATGATGCCATTAGACTAAGGTTATTTTCTTTTTCATTAAAAGATAAAGCCAAAGCTTGGCTTACTTCTTTTCCGTCTGGTACTTTTACCACTTGGGCGGGTTTATCTCAAGCATTCTTGAATAAATATTTTCCTCCTGGTAAAACTGCTAAGTTACGAAATGACATTGCTAGCTTTACACAATTAGATAATGAATCATTATATGAGGCATGGGAAAGATATAAAGAAATGCAAAGAATGTGTCCTCACCATGGTCTCCTTGGGTGGCTAATTTTACAAACCTTTTATAATGGATTGAACCAATCTATTAAAACTTCTGTAGATGCAGCCGCAGGTGGCACTTTAATGGGAAAATCACTAGAGGAAGCATATAATTTGCTAGAGGAAATGTCTTCAAATAATTTTCAGTGGTCTAATGAAAAAAATCAACAAAGAAAGGTGGCTGAAATGTATGGCGTAGATAAAGTAGATTTGTTGAGTGCTAAAATTGATTCATTGACTAATATGTTTGAAAAATTAAGCAGTGCAAATGTTATCTCCAATTCTATTTTATGCTGTGAAAATTGTGGAGGATCTCACAGCACTGCCGAGTGTTTGCAGGTAGAAAATGCACAATTTGCTCAAAATTTTAACAGGCCACAGCAGCATAATCCATATTCCAACACATATAATCCAGGCTGGAGGAATCACCCGAACTTTTCATGGACAAATCAGAATATTGCCGGAAGCAATAACGTGAGACAATTCAACCCAGCAGGATTTCAGCCAAGGCCACATCAAGCTGAGGTAAAACCATCATGGGAAGTAGCAATTGAAAAGTTGACCGGTGCCACTTCAGACAGGTTTGAAAAACTGGAAGCTAAATTGGATCAAGTTGTGGCAGTAAACAAAAATTTGGAATTTCAGATAGGCCAGATAGCTAATTCTGTGAATGCTAGAGACAAAGGGAAGCTACCCAGCATGCCGGAAATAAATCCCAAGGAGCAGTGCAAAGCAATAACATTGCGCAGCGGAAAGCAGTTGGGTGAAGAGAACAAGAAAGAACAAGAAGAGGAATTGGTGACACCGAGAAAAGATGAAAAGTTAATGGAGGAAGAATCTGAGATTGGAGGAGAACACTTGAAGGAAGCTTCTAAAGTAGTGAAGGAACCTGAACCTTATGTTCCGCCAATACCATTTCCGCAAAGATTGAAGAAATTTAGAGATGACAAGCAATTCCAAAAATTTGTTCAAGTGTTTAAGCAGTTACACATCAACATACCTTTTGCTGATGCTCTTGCTCAAATCCTTGCATATCCTAAATTTTTGAAGGAAATCATGTCTAACAAGAGGAAGCTGGAAGATTTTGAGACAATACCGTTGACTGAGGAAACAAGTGCCCTCATTCAAAATAAATTACCTTAAAAGCTGAAAGATCCAGGGAGTTTTTCTATTCCTTGTACCATTGGTGAAATGAATTTTTCTAAGGGATTATGTGATTTAGGAGCTAGTGTTTCTTTAATGCCTTTATCTATTTCAGAAAAATTAGGATTAAAGGAGTTGCAACCTACTAATGTTATTTTACAATTGGCTGACAGGTCTTTAACACATCCAGTGGGAATTTTGGAAAACGTTCTTGTCAAAGTCAATAATTTCTTTATTCCTACAGATTTTGTAGTATTAGAAATAGATGAAGACGTTGACATTCCAATCATTTTGGGAAGACCCTTTTTAGCCACAGCTGGTGCAGTTATTGATGTAAAGTACGGTAAACTAACTTTTAGTATCGGTATTGAGCAGGTAGAATTCAATGTCTTTAAATCTTGCAAATATCCGTCTTTTACCGACCATGTTTATTGTGTGGATATTTTTACTAAGCTTACTGATGAGTTTGTTAGAATTGACAAATCAAAGGATCCGTTGGAGGAGTGCTTGGTTAGTGCAGGAACTATACAGGATAAGGATGAAGAGATTTCGTTGACGGCAAGTGCATTGGAAGGGGCCGAATTTAGTCCCAATCAACAAGGTAAAAATCATATTGAAGAATTAAGGAAAGATAAGTTGTTACCGTCTTCACCCAATAATCAACTTTCAGGTATTGAGTTAAAACCTTTACCCTCTCATTTGAAGTATGTATTTTTAGATGATAATCAAGAATTACCTGTGATAGTAAATGCATACTTGACTGACTTACAATTAGAAAAATTATTGCGTGTGTTGAGATTCAAGAAAAAGGCTATAGGTTGGTCTATAAATGATCTCAAGGGAATTAGCCCTTCATTCTGTATGCATAGGATCTTAATGGAGGACAATTATAAACCCATTGTGGAAAATCAAAGAAGACTGAATCCAAACATGAAGGAAGTGGTAAGATTAGAAATTTTAAAATTATTAGATGCTGGAATAATTTATCCCATTTCTGACAGCTTATGGATTAGTCCAGTACAGGTGGTACCAAAGAAGGGAGGGATCACAGTGGTGCTAAATGAACATAATGAATTACTGCCCACAAGAACAGTGACTGGATGGAGAGTCTGTATACATTACAGAAAGTTAAATAAAGCCACTAGAAAGGATCATTTTCCTTTACCTTTTCTTGAGCAAATTTTGGAAAGACTGGCTGGTTATGCATTTTATTGTTTCTTAGATGGGTACTTAGGATATAATCAAATTCATATAGCACCGAGGACCAAGAAAAAACAACATTTACATGTCCATATGGTACATTTGCTTTTCGCAGAATGCCCTTTGGATTGTGTAATGCTCCCGCTACTTTTCAACGTTGCATGATGGCTATATTTTCAGATTATGTTGAAAAAATTTTAGAAATATTTATGGATGATTTCTCTGTTTTCGGTTCTTCTTTTGATAACTGCTTAGTTAACTTATCTCAAGTTTTGCAGCGTTGTGAAGAAACGAATCTGGTGTTAAATTGGGAGAAATGTCATTTTATGATAACGAAAGGGATTGTTCTTGGACATAAAGTTTCAGCAAGGGGAATTGAGGTGGATCGCGCAAAAGTTGGAATCATTGAGAAATTACCTCCACCTACGTCTGTTAAGGGAGTGAGAAGTTTTTTAGGACATGCTAGTTTTTACAGACGTTTTATAAAAGATTTTTCAAAAATTGCAAATCCGCTGTGTAACTTGCTAAATAAAGATGTGGATTTTTATTTCAATTCTAGCTGTTTAGAGTCATTTAATAAATTGAAGCATGCTTTGATTTCTGCACCTATTATGGCTGCACCCGATTGGAATTTACCTTTTGAACTAATGTGTGATGCTAGCAATTTTGCTGTAGGTGCAGTATTAGGACAAAGGAAGGATAATAAGTTGCATGTGATCTACTATGCTAGTAGAATGTTAAATGATGCACAATTAAATTATGCAACCACTGAAAAAGAGCTACTTGCTATTGTTTTTGCAGTTGATAAATTTCGTTCTTATCTTGTAGGTTCCAAGGTGATTGTGTTCACAGATCACTCCGCCATCAAATACTTGTTGTTAAAGAAAGATGCTAAGCCTAGATTGATTCGGTGGATCTTGTTGTTACAAGAATTCGATCTAGAAATTAAAGATAAAAAAGGATTAGAGAATGCAGTAGCTGATCATCTTTCTAGACTAGAGGATAATAATAAGGAATCACAATTGCCTATTAATGAAAATTTTCCTGATGAAAAACTGTTAGCATATTCCATTTTACCCTGGTATGCAAATTTAGTTAATTATTTAGTAAGTGGAATTGTGCCTGCAGATTTCAGCTATCATCAAAGGAAAAAATTATTCTGGGAGGCTAAACACTATTTTTGGGAGGAACCATTACTGTATAAGTTCTGTGTAGATGGGATAATAAGGAGATGTGTACCTCAAGAGGATGTCTCGAATATACTAAGCCACTGTCATTCCTTGGAATGTGGAGGACATTTTAGCACATCAAAAACAGTGGCTAAGGTATGGCAATCTGGATTTTATTGGCCTTCAATGTATAAAGATGCAAGGAATTATGTTATCTCTTGTGATAAATGCCAAAGGGGAGGTAATATTTCCAAACGTGATGAAATGCCTTTGAATAATATTTTTGAA
The DNA here is from genome assembly GCA_020080225.1 of Gynochthodes officinalis. Lineage (NCBI taxonomy): Eukaryota > Viridiplantae > Streptophyta > Magnoliopsida > Gentianales > Rubiaceae > Gynochthodes > Gynochthodes officinalis. Next base: position 5,934,672 of record CM034623.1, on the reverse strand, counting down.
GTTGAATTGTTTGACGTCTGGAGCACAGATTTTATGGGTCCATTTCCATCCTCTTATGGTCATAACTATATTTTAGTTGCAGTAGATTATGTTTCCAAATGGGTGGAAGCAATAGCCACTCAAACTAATGACTCCAAAGTGGTCATGAAGTTCATCAAGAAGAATATTTTTTCTAGATTTGGCATTCCTAGGGCCATCATAAGTGATGAAGGCACACATTTCTGCAACAAATCATTAGAGGGACTGCTTAGAAAATATGGTGTCACTCATAGAATTGCCTTGGCATATCACCCACAAGCTAATGGGCAAGTAGAGCTGGCCAACCGTGAGCTGAAAAGGATTTTAGAAAAGACTGTGGGAAGTTCACGCAAAGATTGGGCAACAAAACTGGATGATGCACTCTGGGCATATAGGACTGCATTCAAGACAAACTTGGGAATGTCACCTTATAGGTTAGTATTTGGAAAATCCTGTCATCTGCCTGTGGAGGTAGAGCACAAATCTTATTGGGCTGTTAAGGAGTTAAATATGGACTTGAAGGCTGTTGGAAATATGAGGTTGCTTCAACTTAGTGAACTTGAGGAGTTTCGATTAGATGTTTATGAGAATAACCGAATTTATAAGGAAAAGATTAAGTTGTGGCATGATAAGCACATCAAAAGGAAAGCTTTTGAAGTGGGACAGAAGGTGTTATTTTTTAATTCAAGGCTGAAATTATTCCCATGCAAACTGAGATCTAGATGGTCAGGACCATTTACAATCACAAAAGTCTTTCCCTATGGGGCAGTTGAAATTCACAGTGAGAGGACTGGGGTATTCAAGGTTAATGGCCAAAGATTGAAGCAGTATTTTGAAGGACAATCCGTACCAAATGGAGTTTCATACTCCTTGTCCAGTCCACAAACAAACTAACTAATGAAAAGTCGAGCTAAAGACTATAAACAAGCACTTTGTTGTTTTATTTCTTTATTTCTTTATTTCCTTCTTATTTTGATATCTAGTTTAAGTTAATAAAGTTTTCCTTGTATTTTTACATGTTTCTGAAGACTAGAAGCAGACACTGGACAAAGAAGAGTCAACCGTAGATGAGGGACAATTTCTCTTCCATGCCATGACATGTCATTTTGAATGCTATGGCATGACGCCCTTCAAAATATTTGCCAGCGCGATAGTTGGACAGAAAGTTTTCACCACCGCAGCACTTGTTTCAGCGCTGCGGCGGTTATATTATTTATAAAAATAAAAAAAAAGAGAGAGAGAAATAATAAATCAGTATATACCCGGTTAGAGCCACGGTCTCTAATTCAAAATTCAAAAGAGTTCCTTTGTCGTTATCTTTGTTTTTCTCTCAGAAAACGTCCGGCCGCTGCTCCGATCTCGCGCTCTGCCGTCCGACACACCTCCTCGCCGCCGACTGTTGCCCTGTCTCCTGCCGATCTACGTTGCCGTCACCACCCATCCGCCGCTGAGTTTCAACCCTCCATTCCCCAAATATCTGGTTTGAATTTTTTCTCCTCCTTCACAGTAATACTCTGTTTTGGCCTGCTTTTATGACGGTGGTTATTTTTTTTTATGCTTTTGATGCGTATTGCTTAATTATCTGAGGTTTGGGCTTCTTGATTTTGTTCAATATTGTTTAAATCCCTAGCCGTGTATTACATAATACCAACAATTTGAAGATGCCGCCCAAAAAACGAACTAGAGCAGGACAACAAATTCACTCATCAAATTTTGTAAGTAGACAGGCTGCCAATAGGTACAGGGCCTATAATAACAAACGTATGGCTATTCCTGAGAGAGGTTTAAATGTTCCTGGACCTATCAATAATGAAATTCAAAAACGACATTGGGAAAAATTATGTGCTTGATAACTCTATTTTATATAGAGTTTTCTTATTAATTTTGGTTAGAAATTGGCTTGTGTTTTAATTTGTTTTTACATATTTTGGCCAAATTATCCTTTGAAAACTCACTCATCTTCCGGAGTTCATAACTCTTGATGCAGACGTCCAAATGAGATGATTCAAGATGATATGGAAAGCTAAGAAAGAGAGCAAAAACTTTCATGAAGAAAGTTTTCTCAAATTCTGGAAGCAAAAGGACCAAAACTGGACAGAAACGTAAAGATTTTTTCTGAAATTTTCTTTAGCTACGGGTTTCAGAAATTCAGCAGTTTCTTCACGGTTTTGTAGCACAATTTGATAGCAACATTCAAGAAGAAGAAGCCTTCTTACTCAGCCAAGTACAAAGTAAAAGGAAAGGAATGCTTAGTAACAAAAGGCTGCTACACTTGGACAATAAAGAAGGAAATAAAAGAAAGGAAGAAGCTGACTTTTGAGTGAAGAAGCGAGCACATGAGAGCATAACCAACCCCTGCAATCTTTTATTTTTCCGAACAAAGAAATGCATGAGGACAGCAAGAAAGTCTCTCCAAAATGCAGTCTCACATGGGCAAAAGCAAGGCAAAAGAAAAATAAAGAAGAAAGCTAAGCAACAGCCGAAAAAGAAAACAAAGCTCAGAAAAATCGGGCAGCAACATAGAGAGAAACAAGCAAACAGCCGAGCATGCACACAAAGAAAGAAAAGAAAAGAGAATCAAGTCACATGAATTGCCAACTACAAAAGCAAAGCTTGGGCTTTTTTATTTGGAAAAGAAACCAAGCACATGGCAAAGAACAACACCTTCCCAGAGCAAAGAAAGAAGAGCAAATCCTTGCTTATAAATAAGAAAGCTTACAACGGAGGAAGACATCCCATTTCATGATCCCATTTTGAGCAAAGATATTTCTTTCCTTTCTTCCTTAGTTTAGGAGTAGTTTCCTTTCTTTCCTTAGAAATTTTTGTAGTTCTCTTTGGTTTTTCTTTAGAAATTTGATTGTACTTCATCTCGGATTTTCCTTCAACAAAATTTCAGTTGAAGCTCACGGGTTCAAAGAACTGACGGCCTTCCTCGGTTTTCTGCTGCAAACTTCAGCGACTTCTTGGGTTTCTTCTTTCTTTCTGCAGCAATCTTTTCTTTGTTTTCTTGATTTTTTATTTTGTTCTTGTTGCTTCATTGGTTTGTGATAAAAACTCATTGCCAAGACTTGACTTGGGTGTAAAGCTAGCATAAATTGTTGTTTCCTTTGGAAGCTACGAGTGAAACAAAACAAACCATGCGAAATTTTTCTCACATATTTTCTCTGTTTTTGTCTTCTTCTTGTTTTCTTTAGTTTATTTTAGTTATCAATTTTAGCTTTCTTTTATTGTTTTAGTATTTAGTTTAATTTAGAAATTTTAGTAATTTAAGTTTTGTATTTTGTTATGAAATTTTGTTGCTAAGTATTATCATGTACGGCTTTTGTTTGCAGTTTTTCTTTTATTCTTATTTCCAATCATGTTTAAATTTTTGGTGATATTCTTTTATGTTAATATGAACTAAATTCTTTTTCTAGGGTTTAGATGTAGCCTAACTATGAAGTCTTAATATTTTTCTATTAATATAATTTGATTTAATTTTCTATGGTTGAGTATTTATCTTTGTGCTTAATGCTTCTAATTACTTGATCACTAATTAGATGATTTGTTAATCATAACGAATTGGAAGAGGAGTTATGTGTCAAGTTCATTGAGATAAATGCCATAAATTGCATGTAGGATAGGAATATACCTACATGGTTTGTGTAGTTGCTATATGAGAATCCATAGAAATTAATGACTTCATAATTGTTGTAATTCACATAGGAATATAGTGAATTAGCAATTAGGAGGATTTTTATTAGATCTCGGGAGGGACTAGTAAATAAATTTGGGAATCTCGACTATCAACCAGGAAATTAAATTAGATTATAGAAATAGATTAATATTAGGATGGATTAGTTATGGTGAAATCGAAAACCCTAGATCTTTCGTCAACTTAATCTATTAACTTGCTTTGTTTAGTTTTTAATTTTAGTTTTAATTAAGTTTTAAAATTACTTTTAATTTAGCTTATCCATAAATTTTTTTTTTCTTCAAATAAAGTTAGAACTATTTTAATTTCGTTATTTAATAATTCATTAGTCTCTGTGGGAACGATAAATTATATTCACTCTATATTACTTGTTAACGATCACGTGCACTTGCGTGTAAAAAATGACCAACAAGTTTTTGGCGCCGCTGCCAGGGACTAATTTGATTTTATTAATATCGATACCAAGTAGTTCTACCTTTAATTTGAACTTTTATTTTTATTTATTTACTTTTTGTTCTTTAATCTTTTTAGATATTATTCTGTGGTGCATGAGAAGGTTTGGAAGTGATAATCTCCTCCCATTGGATCCAGAGATAGAAAAGACTTGTCGTTTGAATAGAAAGGAAAAGAGAGGAACTTCTGCACAATCTCATAACACTATGGCTGAACATGAAGAGAACGCTATCCCGGTCGCTAATGCCAACACTAGAGCATTACGTGACTATGCTTTGCCTACTGCCACATATGATCTCCACAGTGTCATACCTCCAACTGTTGCGGCAAATAATTTTGAATTGAAGTCAGGCATAATCCAGATGGTTCAAGCTAATCAGTTCCACTGGTTGGCACATGAGGATCCTAATGCTCACTTAATCAATTTTCTTGAGATCGTGCTACATTGAAAATGAATGGTGTCTCGATGATGCCATTAGATCGAGGCTTTTCCCATTCTCACCGAGGATAGGGCCAAGAGTTGGTTGCTTTCTTTGCCAGTGAGCAATCACCACGTGGGACATGTGTAGGCGTAAATTTTTGACGAAATATTTTCCACCCACAAAACTGCAAAGATGAGGAATGAGATCACCACATTCACTCAAAATGAGATGGAATCACTTTAAGCATGGGAGAGGTACAAAGATTTATTGCGAGCATGCCCTCATCACGGTATCCCGATTGGTTCTGATTGCAGACTTTTTATAACGGGTTGACTCGATCAACCAAGATACTTGTAGATGCAATGGAGGTTCACTAATGGGAAGACATATGAGGTCGCTTATACATTGTTGGATGAGATGGCATCTACAGGACTACCAATGGTCTTGAGGAGATCCACTCTACCGAAAAATCATGGCAACTATAAGGTTGATGCCCTCATGCACTATCACCAAGTTGCTATCATCAAAGCAACTTAGTTCAATCACTGCAAATGCCATCCATATTCCTCCAGAAGCTTGTGATTTTTGTGGTGGACCTCATTCTAGTGGTGATTGTCAAGTGGGAAATCCTTTTGCCCCATCGCAGAGGGAACAAGCTCAATTTGTAGGGAATTCAAATAGACAGTATAATCCATACTCCAACACTTACAATCAAGGATGGAGAGATCATCCCAACTTTTCTTGGAGAAACAATCAACCTGCTGATAAACCCTATGGATTTCAGCCTCCACAGCCAATTCAACCGCCAGCACAAAAGGTGTCTTTAGAAGATGCTCTTGCTCAATTGAGCATGGCCACCTCACAGTTCATGACTAAGACTGAAGCCACATTGCAAAATCAGTCAGCATCCATCCGAAATTTGGAAGTTCAAGTGGGACAACTGGCCAGTGCATTAAATTCTAGACCACAAGGGTCTTTGCCTAGTAATACGGAAATCAACCCTAAGGAACAAGTGAAGGCAATTACACTAAGAAGTGGCAAAGAGTTACCTGAACCTGTGACGCAGAAAAAGTCAAAACAAGAAGCAGTGGAAGTGCATTTTGAAAAATCTGAGGAACAAACTGAAGAAGTTGCAAAACCCAAGTCAAAGTTGTTTCCAGATAATCCACCTCCTTATGTGCCACCTATGCCATATCCTCAGCGATTTCAAAAGCAAAAGCTAGATAAGCAATTTTCTAAATTTCTTGATGTTTTTAAGAAATTACATATTAATATTCCTTTTGCTGATGCTTTGGAACAGATGCCTAGCTATGTGAAGTTCATGAAAGAGATCCTCTCCAACAAAAGAAAGCTAGAAGAGTATGAGACTGTTGCACTTACTGAAGAGTGCAGTGCCATTTTGCAGAAAAAGCTTCCTCCTAAACTTAAAGATCCAGGGAGTTTTGCTATTCCTTGCACAATAGGAAATTCTTATTTTGATAAAGCCTTGTGTGATCTTGGTGCAAGTATTAATCTTATGCCTTTCTCTGTTTTTAGGAAACTTGGCTTAGGAGAAGCCAAACCCACCACAGTTACATTGCAATTGGCAGATAGATCATTAAAATACCCAAGAGGTATTATAGAGGATGTGCTTGTCAAGGTGGATAAATTTATCTTCCCGGTTGATTTCATTGTACTTGACATGGAGGAAGACCAAGAAATTCCTATTATTCTTGGTAGACCTTTCTTAGCTACGGGAAGGACCCTAATAGATGTGCAAAAAGGGCAATTAACCATGAGGGTTCAAGATGAGCAAGTCACTTTCAATGTCTTTAAAGCACTGAAATTTCCAAGTGAGATAGACAATTGTATGAAGGTAGATACAATTGATGGGTGCACTAAAGAAAAATTCGAAGCGAGCCATCCAAAAGATCCAATCGAAGCATGTCTTGTGGGGATAAAACATTCTAAAAATCAAGAGGTAGATACATGCTCCAAACAACTTGAGGCCTTAGCATCTAAGTTCATTAAAAGGCCATTTGAAGATCTTGGAATAGGTGTTTCCAAACCACTACCTTCAGTTGAGAAGCCTCCACAATTAGACCTCAATCCATTGCCCAAGCATCTTAACTTTGACTTGCAAGCCTCAGGTGAGAAAAGACTACTCCAATTGGATAAGATGGATGAATTCCGTCAAGGGGCGTATGAGAATGCAATGGTGGTTTCTGCAAAATCAATGAAGAACATGCAGATATGGTCCAAGCAATTGGTAAAAATTTAATTATTTGAGCGATAGAGGACGTCGAGCATAACGACGTTAACCAATTGCGCTAATTGGGAGGCAACCCAAGTTCTTTTACCTTTATTGCTTTTATTTTGTTATTCTTTTTATTATTATTCTTATTTTTTCTTATAAAAAAATTTACTATTTGAAATTCTGCTTTTTTTGATCTGAAGAAGAATTCGGTTCAAGGCTTTCCCATTGGAATTTTGTGCTGATATTTTACATAAAGGTAGAAGATTCAACTGGTTCATATCCACAAAATTCAGAATTTTGGGAGTGTTTTGGTACTGAACGAAATTCATCTTCAACGATTGTTCACAGCAGGCGCTTTCTCATTTTTCGCTTTTTCTTATGTTCTCTTTAGTTGCTATACTTGATCTTGCTCCTTGTTGCATTGAGGACAATGCTAAATTTTAAGTTGGGGTGGGATACATGAAATGTGCTGGATTTGTCAAAATTTTTGCAAGATTTCAATTTTTTGGGTTAAAAGAAAAGTCCTTCCAAGTTTTAAATTTTATTGATATCTTCTTTGAAATTTCTAATTCTTTTGATACTCAGTTAGAATAATTTTGAGTTATATGCATTAGTTATTTGGGTTGGAATGTATGAATGAGGCAAGTATGATTAGTCTTTGTTTTGAAAATTTTAAAGCATCTTGTTGATTTTAATGATTGAATTGAATGAGAATGTGCAAGATTTGATATACATTGAACCCATTGTGAGTATTTGAGCTTAAGAGCATTGTCTTTTTCTTTGCTCACATAATTCTTTGATTGAGTGTTGTCAAATATGGTATGTTCATTCTAGAACTTGCTTTGTTATGCATGTTGAGATCACATTATGGATTCATGCTTTGAAATGATAAGGGCACTACTTAGGATTAACCATTTTTAGCTTTCTAAAAAAAAAAAAAAAGCTTAACCTTTACATATACCTCTAGTCAACCAACGTTGAGCCTTAACCTTTCTTTGTTATAATACCACATTCTTTAGCCTTAAACCGTTGTTTTTGTTTACCACTGTTGAACCCTTTGTCAAGAGTATGTAGAAATGAATTGCATGATAAAATTTCTATTGATTCCAAAGAAAAAAAAACCATTGAAAAAAAAAAAAAGAAAAAAGAAGAAGAGTGAGCGATATTCCTTACGAAGATTGGACAAAGTTAATTGTGTAAAAGATGGTCCAATTTATATGTTGAAGTTGTAAAAGGGATGTATGCCACTGAAAAAAAAAAAAAAATAAAAAAAAAAATTTCTAATGTGCTATTTGTTGCTTTTGAGTCATGCAAGGAAGTTTCTACATACCTTGATTTATGAAAACCTAAATTTCCCTATCTTTCTTCCTACCTTTACCTAAGCCCCTTTACAACCTTTATAACCTTTATAAAGACCCTTTTATTGATGCATGGAGTCATATTTATTAGTGGTGGAGATGTGATATATAAGCAAGCTTATGGTAATGACATGCTATGTTTGATTTGAGTGTTGAATGAAACCCCTAAACACTTTGAGTGATTAGAGTGCAACCTATGAGAGGTTATCAAATTTTGTGCATTTGATTTCGACGAAATTGTTGGAATTAATGAGATGTGTATTTTGTTTAGATTAAAAAGGGCTATGAATACTTGTTCTTTGGCTTATTATTCCAGTTTGAATTTTTAATGTGTAATAAATTGGAATTATTTATGAGTGGGTTAGAAAGGATATGGAATGAAAAGAAAGATATTTATCTAGTGCAAGCTTGAGGACAAGCTTTAATCTAAGTTGGGGGTAATTTGATAACTCTATTTTATATAGAGTTTTCTTATTAATTTTGGTTAGAAATTGGCTTGTGTTTTAATTTGTTTTTACATATTTTGGCCAAATTATCCTTTGAAAACTCACTCATCTTCCGGAGTTCATAACTCTTGATGCAGACGTCCAAATGAGATGATTCAAGATGATATGGAAAGCTAAGAAAGAGAGAAAAAACTTTCATGAAGAAAGTTTTCTCAAATTCTGGAAGCAAAAGGACCAAAACTGGACAGAAACGTAAAGATTTTTTCTGAAATTTTCTTTAGCTACGGGTTTCAGAAATTCAGCAGTCGCTTCACGGTTTTGTAGCACAATTTGATAGCAACATTCAAGAAGAAGAAGCCTTCTTACTCAGCCAAGTACAAAGTAAAAGGAAAGGAATGCTTAGTAACAAAAGGCTGCTACACTTGGACAATAAAGAAGGAAATAAAAGAAAGGAAGAAGCTTTTTGAGTGAAGAACCTGAGCACATGAGAGCATAACCAACCCAGCTGCAATCTTTTATTTTTCTGAACAAAGAAATGCATGAGGACAGGAAGAAAGTCTCTCCAAAATGCAGACACATATGGGCAAAAGCAAGGCAAAAGAAAAATAAAGAAGAAAGCTAAGAAATTAAAAAAAGAAAACAAAGCTCGGAAAAATCGGCAACAACATAGAGAGAAACAAGCAAACAAATGAGCATGCACACAAAGAAAGAAAAGAAAAGAGAATCAAGTCACATGAATTGCCAACTACAAAAGCAAAGCTTGGGCTGTTTTATTTCTTTGGAAAAGAAACCAAGCACATGGCAAAGACAACAACACCTTTCGCAGAGCAAAGAAAGAAGAGCAAATCCTTGCTTATAAATAAGAAAGCTTACAACGGAGGAAGACATCCCATTTCAAGATCCCATTTTGAGCAAGATATTTCTTTCCTTTCTTCCTTAGTTTAGGAGTAGTTTCCTTTCTTTCCTTAGAAATTTTTCAGAGTTCTCTTTGGTTTTTCTTTAGAAATTTCAGTTGTACTTCATCTCGGATTTTCCTTCAACAAAATTTCAGTTGAAGCTCACGGGTCAAGAACAATCAGCAGCCTTCCTCGGTTTCTGCGCAAACTTCAGCCTTCTTGGGTTTCTTCTTTCTTTCTGCAGCAATCTTTTCTTTGTTTTCTTGAGCTTTTTTTATTTTGTTCTTGTTGCTTCATTGGTTTGTGATAAAAACTCAGCTGCCAAGACTTGACTTGGGTGTAAAGCTAGCATAAATTGTTGTTTCCTTTGGAAGTTACGGGTGGCAAAACAAACCATGCAGAAATTTTTTCTCATATATTTTCTACTGTTTTTGTCTTCTTCTTGTTTTCTTTAGTTTATTTTAGTTATCAATTTTAGCTTTCTTTTATTGTTTTAGTTTTTAGTTTTATTTAGAAATTTTAGTAATTTAAGTTTTGTATTTTGTTATGAAATTTTGTTGCTAAGTATTATCATCTACGGCTTTTGTTTGGATTTTTCTTTTATTTTTCTTTTCAATAATGTTTAAATTTTTTGTGATATTCTTTTATATTAATATGAACTAAATTCTCTTTCTAGGGTTTAGATGTAGCCTAACTATGAAGTCTTAATATTTTTTCTATTAATATAATTTGATTTAATTTTCTATGGTTGAGTATTTATCTTTGTGCTTAATGCTTCTAATTACTTGATCACTAATTAGATGATTTGTTAATCATAACGAATTGGAAGAGGAGTTATGTGTCAAGTTCATTGAGATAAATGCCATAAATTGCATGTAGGATAGGAATATACCTACATGGTTTGTGTAGTTGCTATATGAGAATCCATAGAAATTAATGACTTCATAATTGTTGTAATTCACATAGGAATATAGTGAATTAGCAATTAGGAGGATTTTTATTAGTTCTCCTGAGGTACTAGTAAATAAATTTGGGAATCTCGACTATCAACCAGGAAATTAAATTAGATTATAGAAATAGATTAATATTAGGATGGATTAGTTATGGTGAAATCGAAAACCCTAGATCTTTCGTCAACTTAATCTATTAACTTGCTTTGTTTAGTTTTTAATTTTAGTTTTAATTAAGTTTTAAAATTACTTTTAATTTAGCTTATCCATAAATTTTTTTTTTCTTCAAATAAAGTTAGAACTATTTTAATTTCGGTATTTAATAATTCATTAGTCTCTGTGGGAACGATAAATTATATTCACTCTATATTACTTGTTAACGATCACGTGCACTTGCGTGTAAAAAATGACCAACAAGTTTTTGGCGCCGCTGCCAGGGACTAATTTGATTTTATTAATATCGATACCAAGTAGTTCTACCTTTAATTTGAACTTTTATTTTTATTTATTTACTTTTTGTTCTTTAATCTTTTTAGATATTATTCTGTGGTGCATGAGAAGGTTTGGAAGTGATAATCTCCTCCCATTGGATCCAGAGATAGAAAAGACTTGTCGTTTGAATAGAAAGGAAAAGAGAGGAACTTCTGCACAATCTCATAACACTATGGCTGAACATGAAGAGAACGCTATCCCGGTCGCTAATGCCAACACTAGAGCATTACGTGATTATGCTTTGCCATCGCCACATATGATCTCCACAAAGGTCATACCTCCAATTGCGGCAAATAATTTTGAATTGAAGTCGCATAATCCGGATGGTTCAAGCTAATCGATTCACTGGGTTGGCACATGAGGATCCTAATGCTCACTTAATCAATTTTCTTGAGATCTGTGCTACATTGAAAATGAATGGTGTCTCTGATGATGCCATTAGACTGAGGCTTTTCCCATTCTCACTGAGGGATAGGGCCAAGAGTTGGTTGCTTTCTTTGCCAGCAGGAGCAATCACCACGTGGGACATGTGTAGGCAGAAATTTTTGACGAAATATTTTCCACCCACAAAAGCGCAAAGATGAGGAATGAGATCACCACATTCACTCAAAATGAGATGGAATCACTTTACAAGCATGGGAGAGGTACAAAAATTTATTGCAAGCATGCACTCATCACGGTATCCCAGATTGGTTACAGTTGCAGACTTTTTATAACGGGTTGACTCGATCAACCAAGATACTTGTAGATGCCGCAATGGAGGTTCACTAATGGGAAGACATATGAGGTCGCTTATACATTGTTGGATGAGATGGCATCTACAGACTACCAATGGTCTTGAGGAGATCCACTCTACCAAAAATCATGGCAACTATAAGGTTGATGCCCTCACCGCACTATCACCAAAGTTGCTAATCACAAAGCAACTTAGTTCAATCACGCAAATGCCATCCATATTCCTCCGTAAGCTTGTGATTTTTGTGGTGGACCTCATTCTAGTGGTGATTGTCAAGTGGGAAATCCTTTTGCCCCATCGCAGAGGAACAAGCTCAATTTGTAGGAATTCAAATAGACGATAATCCATACTCCAACACTTACAATCAAGGATGGAGAGATCATCCCAACTTTTCTTGGAGAAACAATCAACTCGCCGATAAACCCTATGGATTTCAAATTTCTCCACACCAATTCAACCGCCAAAGACAAAAGGTGTCTTTAGAAGATGCTCTTGCTCAATTGAGCATGGCCACCTCACGATTCATGACTAAGATCAAGCCACATTGCAAAATCAAAGATCCATCCGAAATTTGGAAGTTCAAGTGGGACAACTGGCCAGTGCATTAAATTCTAGACCACAAGGGTCTTTGCCTAGTAATACGGAAATCAACCCTAAGGAACAAGTGAAGGCAATTACACTAAGAAGTGGCAAAGAGTTACCTGAACCTGTGACGCAGAAAAAGTCAAAACAAGAAGCAGTGGAAGTGCATTTTGAAAAATCTGAGGAACAAACTGAAGAAGTTGCAAAACCCAAGTCAAAGTTGTTTCCAGATAATCCACCTCCTTATGTGCCACCTATGCCATATCCTCAGCGATTTCAAAAGCAAAAGCTAGATAAGCAATTTTCTAAATTTCTTGATGTTTTTAAGAAATTACATATTAATATTCCTTTTGCTGATGCTTTGGAACAGATGCCTAGCTATGTGAAGTTCATGAAAGAGATCCTCTCCAACAAAAGAAAGCTAGAAGAGTATGAGATCATTGCACTTCTCAAGAGTGCAGTGCCATTTTGCAGAAAAAGCTTCCTCCTAAACTTAAAGATCCAGGGAGTTTTGCTATTCCTTGCACAATAGGAAATTCTTATTTTGATAAAGCCTTGTGTGATCTTGGTGCAAGTATTAATCTTATGCCTTTCTCTGTTTTTAGGAAACTTGGCTTAGGAGAAGCCAAACCCACCACAGTTACATTGCAATTGGCAGATAGATCATTAAAATACCCAAGAGGTATTATAGAGGATGTGCTTGTCAAGGTGGATAAATTTATCTTCCCGGTTGATTTCATTGTACTTGACATGGAGGAAGACCAAGAAATTCCTATTATTCTTGGTAGACCTTTCTTAGCTACGGGAAGGACCCTAATAGATGTGCAAAAAGGGCAATTAACCATGAGGGTTCAAGATGAGCAAGTCACTTTCAATGTCTTTAAAGCACTGAAATTTCCAAGTGAGATAGACAATTGTATGAAGGTAGATACAATTGATGGGTGCACTAAAGAAAAATTCGAAGCGAGCCATCCAAAAGATCCAATCAAGCATGTCTTGTGGGGATAAAACATTCTAAAAATCAAGAGGTAGATACATGCTCCAAACAACTTGAGGCCTTAGCATCTAAGTTCATTAAAAGGCCATTTGAAGATCTTGGAATAGGTGTTTCCAAACCACTACCTTCAGTTGAGAAGCCTCCACAATTAGACCTCAATCCATTGCCCAAGCATCTTAACTTTGACTTGCAAGCCTCAGGTGAGAAAAGACTACTCCAATTGGATAAGATGGATGAATTCCGTCAAGGGGCGTATGAGAATGCAATGGTGGTTTCTGCAAAATCAATGAAGAACATGCAGATATGGTCCAAGCAATTGGTAAAAATTTAATTATTTGAGCGATAGAGGACGTCGAGCATAACGACGTTAACCAATTGCGCTAATTGGGAGGCAACCCAAGTTCTTTTACCTTTATTGCTTTTATTTTGTTATTCTTTTTATTATTATTATTCTTATTTTTTTCTTATAAAAAAAAAATTTACTATTTGAAATTCTGCTTTTTGCTGCACCAGTCTGAAGAAGAATTCGGTTCAAGGCTTTCCCATTGGAATTTTGTGCTGATATTTTACATAAAGGTAGAAGATTCAACTGGGTTCATATCCACAAAATTCAGAATTTTGGGAGCTGTTTTGGTACCTGAACGAAATTCATCTTCAACAGTTGTTCACAACAGGGCAGTTTCCTCATTTTTCGTTTTTCTTATGTTCTCTTTAGTTGCTATACTTGATCTTGCTCCTTGTTGCATTGAGGACAATGCTAAATTTTAAGTTGGGGGTGGGATACATGAAATGTGCTGGATTTCTGTCAAAATTTTTGCAAGATTTCAATTTTTTTGGGTTAAAAAGAAAAGTCCTTCCAAGTTTTAAATTTTATTGATATCTTCTTTGAAATTTCTAATTCTTTTGATACTCAGTTAGAATAATTTTGAGTTATATGCATTAGTTATTTGGGTTGGAATGTATGAATGAGGCAAGTATGATTAGTCTTTGTTTTGAAAATTTTAAAGCATCTTGTTGATTTTAATGATTGAATTGAATGAGAATGTGCAAGATTTGATATACATTGAACCCATTGTGAGTATTTGAGCTTAAGAGCATTGTCTTTTTCTTTGCTCACATAATTCTTTGATTGAGTGTTGTCAAATATGGTATGTTCATTCTAGAACTTGCTTTGTTATGCATGTTGAGATCACATTATGGATTCATGCTTTGAAATGATAAGGGCACTACTTAGGATTAACCATTTTTAGCTTTCTAAAAAAAAAAAAAAAGCTTAACCTTTACATATACCTCTAGTCAACCAACGTTGAGCCTTAACCTTTCTTTGTTATAATACCACATTCTTTAGCCTTAAACCGTTGTTTTTGTTTACCACTGTTGAACCCTTTGTCAAGAGTATGTAGAAATGAATTGCATGATAAAATTTCTATTGATTCCAAAGAAAAAAAAACCATTGAAAAAAAAAAAAAGAAAAAAGAAGAAGAGTGAGCGATATTCCTTACGAAGATTGGACAAAGTTAATTGTGTAAAAGATGGTCCAATTTATATGTTGAAGTTGTAAAAGGGATGTATGCCACTGAAAAAAAAAAAAAAAAAAAATTTCTAATGTGCTATTTGTTGCTTTTGAGTCATGCAAGGAAGTTTCTACATACCTTGATTTATGAAAACCTAAATTTCCCTATCTTTCTTCCTACCTTTACCTAAGCCCCTTTACAACCTTTATAACCTTTATAAAGACCCTTTTATTGATGCATGGAGTCATATTTATTAGTGGTGGAGATGTGATATATAAGCAAGCTTATGGTAATGACATGCTATGTTTGATTTGAGTGTTGAATGAAACCCCTAAACACTTTGAGTGATTAGAGTGCAACCTATGAGAGGTTATCAAATTTTGTGCATTTGATTTCGACGAAATTGTTGGAATTAATGAGATGTGTATTTTGTTTAGATTAAAAAGGGCTATGAATACTTGTTCTTTGGCTTATTATTCCAGTTTGAATTTTTAATGTGTAATAAATTGGAATTATTTATGAGTGGGTTAGAAAGGATATGGAATGAAAAGAAAGATATTTATCTAGTGCAAGCTTGAGGACAAGCTTTAATCTAAGTTGGGGGTAATTTGATAACTCTATTTTATATAGAGTTTTCTTATTAATTTTGGTTAGAAATTGGCTTGTGTTTTAATTTGTTTTTACATATTTTGGCCAAATTATCCTTTGAAAACTCACTCATCTTCCGGAGTTCATAACTCTTGATGCAGACGTCCAAATGAGATGATTCAAGATGATATGGAAAGCTAAGAAAGAGAGAAAAAACTTTCATGAAGAAAGTTTTCTCAAATTCTGGAAGCAAAAGGACCAAAACTGGACAGAAACGTAAAGATTTTTTCTGAAATTTTCTTTAGCTACGGGTTTCAGAAATTCAGCAGGCTGCTTCACGGTTTTTGTAGCACAATTTGATAGCAACATTCAAGAAGAAGAAGCCTTCTTACTCAGCCAAGTACAAAGTAAAAGGAAAGGAATGCTTAGTAACAAAAGGCTGCTACACTTCGGACAATAAAGAAGGAAATAAAAGAAAGGAAGAAGCCAGCTTTTGAGTGAAGAAACTGAGCACATGAGAGCATAACCAACCCAGCTGCAATCTTTTATTTTTCTGAACAAAGAAATGCATGAGGACAGCAAGAAAGTCTCTCCAAAATGCAGTCTCACATGGGCAAAAGCAAGGCAAAAGAAAAATAAAGAAGAAAGCTAAGCAACAGCCGAAAAAGAAAACAAAGCTCAGAAAAATCGGGCAGCAACATAGAGAGAAACAAGCAAACAGCCGAGCATGCACACAAAGAAAGAAAAAGAAAAGAGAATCAAGTCACATGAATTGCCAACTACAAAAGCAAAGCTTGGGCTGTTTTATTTGCTGGAAAAGAAACCAAGCACATGGCAGCAACAACACCTTCGGCAGAGCAAAGAAAGAAGAGCAAATCCTTGCTTATAAATAAGAAAGCTTACAACGGAGGAAGACATCCCATTTCAAAGATCCCATTTTGAGCAGATATTTCTTTCCTTTCTTCCTTAGTTTAGAGTAGTTTCCTTTCTTTCCTTAGAAATTTTTCAGAGTTCTCTTTGGTTTTTCTTTAGAAATTTCAGTTGTACTTCATCTCGGATTTTCCTTCAACAAAATTTCAGTTGAAGCTCACGGGTTCAAGAAGAACCAAAGACCTTTCCGGTTTTCACGCAAACTTCAAGCCTTCTTGGGTTTCTTCTTTCTTTCTGCAAAGCAATCTTTTCTTTGTTTTCTTGATTTTTATTTTGTTCTTGTTGCTTCATTGGTTTGTGATAAAACTCATGCCAAGACTTGACTTGGGTGTAAAGCTAGCATAAATTGTTGTTTCCTTTGAAGCTACGAGCGAAACAAAACAAACCATGCGTAAATTTTTTCTCACATATTTTCTCTGTTTTGTCTTCCTCTTGTTTTCTTTAGTTTATTTTAGTTATCAATTTTAGCTTTCTTTTATTGTTTTAGTTTTTAGTTTTATTTAGAAATTTTAGTAATTTAAGTTTTGTATTTTGTTATGAAATTTTGTTGCTAAGTATTATCATCTACGGCTTTTGTTTGGATTTTTCTTTTATTTTTCTTTTCAATCATGTTTAAATTTTTGGTGATATTCTTTTATATTAATATGAACTAAATTCTTTTCTAGGGTTTAGATGTAGCCTAACTATGAAGTCTTAATATTTTTCTATTAATATAATTTGATTTAATTTTCTATGGTTGAGTATTTATCTTTGTGCTTAATGCTTCTAATTACTTGATCACTAATTAGATGATTTGTTAATCATAACGAATTGGAAGAGGAGTTATGTGTCAAGTTCATTGAGATAAATGCCATAAATTGCATGTAGGATAGGAATATACCTACATGGTTTGTGTAGTTGCTATATGAGAATCCATAGAAATTAATGACTTCATAATTGTTGTAATTCACATAGGAATATAGTGAATTAGCAATTAGGAGGATTTTTATTAGATCTCGGGAGGGACTAGTAAATAAATTTGGGAATCTCGACTATCAACCAGGAATTAAATTAGATTATAGAAATAGATTAATATTAGGATGGATTAGTTATGGTGAAATCGAAAACCCTAGATCTTTCGTCAACTTAATCTATTAACTTGCTTTGTTTAGTTTTTAATTTTAGTTTTAATTAAGTTTTAAAATTACTTTTAATTTAGCTTATCCATAAATTTTTTTTTTCTTCAAATAAAGTTAGAACTATTTTAATTTCGGTATTTAATAATTCATTAGTCTCTGTGGGAACGATAAATTATATTCACTCTATATTACTTGTTAACGATCACGTGCACTTGCGTGTAAAAAATGACCAACAGTGCTCAACCTGCACCTGCTAGTTTACCTTTAGTAATGGAATTTTATGCTAATGCTAAAGAAGACGGAGTTACAGATACTGTCTTCGTTAGGGGTAAACAAGTTTGTTTTAGTGGTATGGCTATTAACAGGTTTTATGAGTTGCCTGAACCAACTGAAACTGATGATTTCCATGAATTCTTAGATAATCATGTTGATTGGACAGACGTCATCAGTGATCTTTGCAAGGAAGCAACCACATGGAAATATTGTAAATTATCAGGAGATGTTTCTGTTTTTCCTACCAAACAATTGGCAGCTTATCCACACGCATGGTTTTATTTTATTTCTGCCACTTTAATGCCTGCATCTCATTTAAGTTCAGTTCATAGGAATAGAGCAGCTTTGATTTTTGCCATTATTAATGATATTCCTATTAACATCGGTAAAGTAATACATGAGGCCATTTCATACTGCATTCAGGATGAAAGTTTAGCTTTTGTATATCCCAATCTCATTACTTGTCTGTGTAAGGAAGCAGGTGTTCCTTGGAATGCGGATGAACCATTGCTACCTGCGAAAGGGAGTTTTGATGCTAGAGCTTTCCATGCCATGAAGGATTCGCAGAGTGGATTTGGACCCAATGATGAATATGAACAACCACCTCCTCCTCCACGAAGGCAAAGCATAGGGCAGAAACTGGAGCAGTTAGAAAAAATGGTTCATGATCATATTACAACATCCCAGTCTAACTTTCTTGAAAATCAACGCAGGATGGAGGAGCTGTTTGAGTACCAAAGGCAAACCAATGAAATCCTCCACCACTCCTTGGTTCAGCTTGCCCAGAGACAGGGAGAAAATCCTGTTGTGTTACAACCACTACCTGTTTTTCCGCACAAGGACAGCAGTTCGAGTGATGATTCTGCTTGACTCTAGACAGGGGAAGTCCTCCTTCTATTTTTTGTTCTTGATACGTGACTGTTTCCTTGATTTCACAACATTGGGGACAATGGGGGGGGCGTACTTTTGTGTTTGCTTCAATTTGGTATTAGTTTTGTTTAATTTGGTATTAGTTTTGTTTAATCACTTTTGTTTTATCACCTTTTGTTAGTTTTTGATTTAGAACTTTTTGTTAGTTTTTGATTTGAAAAAAAAATGAAAAAATGAACAGAAAAAAAATGAAAAATGAACAGAAAAAAATGAAAAATGAACAAACAGTAAAAAGGTATTTTGCTTCAATTTGGTATTAGTTTTGTTCAATTTGGTATTAGTTTTGTTTAATCACTTTTGTTTTATCACTTTTTGTTAGTTTTTTATTTAGAACTTTTTGTTAGTTTTTGATTTGAAAAAAAAAATGAAAAAAAAATGAAAAAATGAACAGAAAAAAATGAAAAATGAACAAACAGTAAAAAGGTATTTTATGCTGAAATTATCTTTTATATTAAATCTCAGAGATTCCAACCAATACCCACAGTGAATTTAAAACACCATATTCATGAGTAAGACCAATCAAAAGAGCAACCTAAACCTGCTTAACATCACAAGAGTGTGTGTGTGCTATGGATCACATCCCATCATTCCAGATTAAAGCCAGTTGTATAAAACAAATATCCTCAATCCTTTATATATAAAAAACAACCAACTCAATTTGGATCAGGTAGGACTTTTAGCTTGTAATGTTAGGCTCAGGATTGGCTATCAAAGAAGGGGAAAAGATATAAAATCAAAGAAAAGAGTTTAAGTCTTGTAAGCACATTGGACAGATACTTTTTCTAATGTGTAGCACCTACCATCACAACCCCCAACTTATTGTAACTCTAGTTTCTTTTGACAATGTACACCAAACAAGCCTCATATAAGCATTCTTTGAGTCTGAACAATAGAATAATTTCTCTTCATCTTCTTTTCTCTTTTTTTCTTTTTTCTCTTTTTTTTTTCTTCTTTTTTTTTTCTTTTTCTGGATAATACATACTATACAGAAATAAACACAAATTCATTCATAACAGAATAAGAACTCCTTCAACCCCATGCACCAAGCAAACTTTATCTTTTAAGCCCATAACCTATCCCTTCTTCTACCCACTTTTAACTTGTACCTCACATTAGACTCCATGTCTCCCTCTTTCCCTTGTATCATATATACCAAAGTGCATTTAAACTCTTTTTAAGGGATTTTTAGAAGGATAACAATTATCACAAATAAGGGCTATAAGGTAGTAAATGAGGTTATGAAAAAAAAAAAAAATCTTGAATGGTGATTCTTTCCATTCTATCATTTAGGCTCAAATCAGGTTCAAGGGATAAGATACACAACCGGGTTAGCTTGAAAGGTTCAAACGGCCAAAGAACTGCCTATGACCTTCATCTCCAAATTAAATCAAATTGAGGCATTCAAAAGGATAAAGACCTTTGGTTTATACAGACTTTTCACATAGAACAATTGACTGATCATAGTTGTGCTCAAAAGAATTTCCAGTCATGTTAAAACAGAGTAAAAGTCACATCAAAAGATTGAGTTACACATTCTCATAGCATTTTTATATCCCCATGAGCTTTAGGTTTAAACCAATCTCATCATAGATCATAACAACTAATTTCAGCATAATCTCTGAGATTTAATATAATAGATAATTTCAGGTATTTATTTTCTTTTGCTTGAGGACAAGCAATTGCTCAAGTTGGGGGTATTTTGATAAGTGAATTGAATGATGACTCCTAAGTTAAGATATTCATGTTATCTTATCCAATTATTGGGGAATTTAGCCTTATCTAGCTTGATTTGCAATTTTGTAGGAAGGAAACTGCTTGGAGAAAGATAAGGACCGAAAAGATTGGTTTGCATCAAAAAGGTCACGATTTTGTTGGAGAAAAGAAAGGGACGTAGGTTGATAATGCCATGGCGTGTAACTTGTAATGCCACAGCATGGAGTAAGTTGGTAGAATTACGGAAAAGGAAAAGATTATGCAAATCAGATCATTCAGATCAGACGAACGAGTTTTACACGATATTGATTTCTAGTCTTTATGGACCAGAACAAGTATAAATAGAGGAGACTAGCATTAGTTGGAAAGACAACAACGATAGAATAGAGATAGTTTAGACTTAATTTTATTTTCATGCACGTCATGTTTAGTGGCTGAAGTCATTCTCTTTAGAACAGGGATGTAACCATCACTACGTAATTTTTATTCATATAATTGTGGTATTATCCAACATCTGATTTATTTGGTATTATTTCTTGTAAGTGCTTGATCACCATTTGCATGTTTAAGGTATTGATGAAGAGGCGACAGCTGACATCAATATTAGTTCGTGAATTCTTCAGACTTAAATTGTGAATTACGATAGTAAATTCTCAATTTCTGCAACACAGTATTCTTTTGTCCGTCATGCGTCCATAGTAATTTTGGAGTCACGAAACTAGTCCCATAATTATTATTTGAATAGTAATATTATACTCTGAGAAGGGATAATGTTTAATTACGTGAATAGTTGTGAGGATGTTTATCACAAAATAATTATGTGAATGGAATTTACAGTTAATGATTGGTGAAATCCCAAGTCCTAAAGTTTATTTATCTGATTTCGTTTATTTTGAACTGTTTAATATTGCATTTATCTGATTCTTGTTATTACTACATCCACTTTCTCTTTTACATGTTAATTTAGATAATTGGTATAAATATTTCTTAACCGGTAATTGTTCACCTCCCGGTGGGACGATACTCGTAATTATACTACAATTACAGGACTTGTAATTAGTGGTTAAAATACACCGAGTCAGACACGGTTATGGAGAAACGCAGTACTAAAAAATCTCTAACTTCGAATAATAATTTTACAGCACAAACATCAGATCACCGTGCTGTGAATCTATGAGCAGTTTTGCTTTTGTTTCAACGTGTTCCAGTCAAATGATAACCAATTCAGGTACTTTTTGATGATTCTCCTTCTCACATTATCTTATCATGTTTCCAGATCAAAAAGTACCTAGTTCTCTGAATCCTAATGCTTCATCAAAGTACAGGAAAGTCATCACCATCAAATTTTGATACCCATCTATTTCATTTCTGTCTGTGTTCCAAGTTGAGAACGAATCGGTTTTATATCCTTCAATGAAGACAAAAATAGTAGGGGCACAGCCCACGTTACAAAACAAGCAGTAGCTAAGAGAAAATAAAGATGATATGAACAGGTAACAAGCCAATCAACAACAGAAAAGGAAAACCTGTGTAGATTTTCTTCTTAAAATTACTGATACAATTGGATGGAACCTAAAGATGGACTCAAATATCAGGAAGATCATCTCGGTCCAGAAAGAACAGAAGGAAACAGAGTGGCTTCTTCTGAGCCTATTTGTGGTGCATTCCTCCTGGAGATTTGTGGTGTTTTAAAGCCATAATCCAAATTGGTTTCAACATTCATCACACCCTCCATGACCTTAACCACCACTGACATTGAAGGTCTACTAGTATAATCAATTTGCAGGCACCAAGCAGCTACTCGCACCATCCCCACAACTTCTTCTCCATGAGACTGCATATCTTCACTACAAGGATCGATCATATCATATAATTTTCCTTCATCTGCTTTTTTCTTGAAAAGATTCAGTAAATGCATCTCTTCCTCTGGCTCAGTTCTGTCAAAAATTTTCCTCCCGCACAGGGTTTCCAACATCACCACACCAAAGCTGTAAACATCTACTTTTTCTGTGATGACTGAAGAAAGCCACTCAGGAGCCAGGTAGCCAGGAGTTCCCCTCATCCTGGTCACAACTTGGCTCTGGTCCTTGTCAATTAGCTTTGAAAGCCCAAAGTCAGATAGCTTAGCATTGAGTTTCTCATCCAAAAGAATGTTTTGAGGTTTTACATCCAGATGAATAATTTTTTGCCTACATCCAGTAAGTTAATCCCTTGGCTATATCCAGTATTATTTTTCTTCTACATTTCCAATCAAGGCAAAACTCTTGGTTTCCCCTGTAGATCCACTTTTCCAGTGATCCATTACTCATGTATTCATAACTAAAAGCCTGTGAGATTTTTCTGCGTAGAAACCTACCAATCTTACCAAATTAACGTGATGAATACTACCAATAGTTTCCACCTCAACCAGAAATGACTTCTTAACTTGACCAATTCCATCAAGACTTTTTACTGCTACTTTGGTACCATCTTTAAGTAATCCTTCAAAAACTGAGCCAAATCCTCCCTCGCCAAGTTTTTTGCTGAAATTATCTGTTGCCGTTCTTAACTCCTCAAATGGAAATCTGGTGGGCATTCCTGGTACATTATCTAAGTAGTCCTCCTCAACTTCACCTTTTTTTTTCTTCTTCTGAATTATGAATATTGTCAAACCAATTGCAAAAACGAAAATAATAAAAGCTGCAATAGCATACCCCAAAATGACCAAAACTGTAGTACCTTTAAGAGAAGTTTCTGCTGGACCTGATGCATTTGGAGTGATTTTCACTTTCATGAACACAGAGGAATTATAATGAGTCTTATCCTTCTCATTGTTCATCAGTGAAAAGATCTGTGAACGTAAGTAGCAATCCCCATTGGAAGAACTTGAACCGAAACGGAAAATAGCAGCTTTACAAGAACAATTTCTCAGTTACGATTGCTTACAATGATCAATATCTGTATAATTAATGTTAGCATTGAATGTAAAGTAAGTGACATCTTCAAGTTCTTGAAAAGTATGATACTGAGAAGCATTACACGTCAAAGGAGTGATTTCCGAACAGCCAAGATTTGGTTCCCTGGCATTTATCTGTCTAAAGTAGCTTGTTGAACCATTGCTTGATCTAGGACAACTACACTGCCCATTCGAGCAAATCCCATTCTCTCCGCAAACCATAGGGTAATTGCAATCACCAAGATAACCAGTAAGGATATCATTAATTTCTTTCCACCCAGCTGCCCATTCATATAACCTCAAATGCCCATCGGACCCCAATTTCATGTACTGTGCTGAGGAAGCCTGTTGAAGGGCTATGAATGAATCTGGATCACTTGGTTCAGAAGAATGTATATATAAGGCCAAACTACCATTCTGAAACTTAACATAGCTGGCTTCTTTATTTGATTTTGTACCACCAATTAAGTTTTCATAATAGATTTGGGGAGGATTGGATTCTATAAAAGCAAACAAACCTTCACTAGAAACCGAAACAGAAAACAAACCTTCAGTCCAGTTAGTTGTTGAGACACTTGCGGTCAATTTCTGCCCTGAAATTAATCTTTGATTTGGAACCAAAGAATCAGTTGGATGATCAAAAGATTGCCAGGCAACTAAGTTGTTTGCATCAGACAGAACAAGGTTTCCATTTTCTGTCAAGTTTAAGCCTGCAACAGATTTTCCGGTGGTGTTTGTGGACCAAACTGAGTACCATCACTATCCCGTACCATCACTATCCCTCAAAACCAAGTCTCCTCCTGAGGTAAGTTCCAGGGTTGCATTGATTTTGACAGGATTGTTTCTGTTAGCAGACCAGACAACTTGTGGAAATCCTAAGCTTGGCATGGTGATATATGAAACACTGTTAGTTTGAACTATGAAGATAGCAAAGAGATAACTATCACATCTCCCATTGCAAAAGAACCCACAAGCATATCTCGGGCCAAATGTTCCTCTAAGAAGGATGGCTCTCACCAATGAACCATCTGTAAAATTAACAGAATGTGGAGCTGAGACACTATTGATCCATATAGTAGAAAGGTTCGCAGTGGGATAATCAAAAGGTTGTGCATTTATCAAGTGAATAGAAACCAGCATGGATGTGAATGTGACTATAAGAACATCCCAAAGCAAAGCCATTTTGAACCTGTTTTAGAAACCCCAAGAATAAGAATTGAAGGGCACAGGGGCACAGGGGCACACTTCTGGCAAAATAGCTTGTGGTGGGAACAATTACAAAAAGAACAAGACATCATGGATTAGTTAAATACTTAAATATGGACCTCAAAGCATCAGAAGTTTCCTTCGCGCAGATTAAAGTTCAGTTCTGACTTTGTGTATCAATACGTGTAACTTCTGGACATTCTTGACCAAATGGTGCAAGGATTGGAGATATCCCATACAAATAATTGCCCAAATCAAAGATTGCTGCCTATTGACTCAAGCTAAAGTTTTTCATTGTCAGGAAAAGGACCACAACCAAAACGCACATAATGATGCTATTGACTTCTATCCCTGTGGACTTTCTAGTTTAACTGCTGCCATGCTATCAGATTTTTGGCACTCTAATATCCCTTCTCAGTTAAATAAACCACCGGCAGAGAAACGAGTGTGGACCTGGTCTTGGACTGTTGCCTGTGCAAGACGGTGGTCACTGATTATGGATAATTCTCTCTGTCTGAAGAAAGATGGTGGTGAATTTTGTACTTGGTTAATAAAACTATAAAAGGGGTGCACTTTGGATATTTCTTGTTCATTTCCACATTTTCTCACTTTGGTTTTGTGCTCAACTTTCAAATTGTTCAAAGAAAACTGACATATGAGCAGAAAAAATAATGGTGTTATCTCTTGTTAAGACTTCTATAGATAGTAGTGCAACATCTATTTGACTAACTATTTTCTCCATTTGTCTGCAGCTTCCTCAGATAAGTTTTCCAACTTCACAAAAGACTGTAAATACATAAAGGAAAAAATGCATGCAATAGTATCTGTTGAAATAACTCAAGCAATGGATGAGAACCCAGCATAGAAAAAGAAAGATAATCCTTTAAAATTTTTCCATGCCATTTGACATACTCAACTATTTTGACAATAATGGGACTGAATGATCAAAATTTCAATACAACTAAATGGAAACTGATTTTGGAATACAAATATACAAGTGCACTCAAAAAATTTGGCCTTTGAATATCAGAACAGGGTAAATAAAGATAATGGAAACTTTGTCTGTTTACGCACTGCAATCTTCCTTCGGCACAACCAGAGAGGGTACCCTTCAGAAACTAAAGTGTTGAATTTGCACATCACCAGCCAGTGTTGCTGTCAAGTGTTCATTCACAGCAGGAAAAAATTTGAGATCCTCCCAAACAAGTATGCTAACTGTACTCTCTGCTAGAATACATCCTTCTCAGACCACTTTCAGCAGTCGTATATCAATTTTAGAAGAAAATGGTCAAACTTTGTCAGAGTAGTAGATGAAAAGAGTGAGAAATCACAAAGGTGGAATGCAGTTTGTTTGGCTGCAGATAAAATCATCAATAGCTAGAAGAATGTGTACAAATATTCATAAGAGCAGTAACGGTACAAGAATTCCTTAGATTAGAGTCTTACTCTTACCCATATTTAACAAAATCAGCAAAAAAATATTGGGCTTCAAGGGCCATCGAGTTCATCATCCATCTCGTCGAGAATAACATATTTTGCACCTACATCTCCTGTTGTTGACTCTCTTGATTCACCTCCATTGTTTTCACCTTTCTGCAGCTTCTGGTATCTGAGCAAATATGGTTCCAGAAAAGTTATGCAAATGAACAACAAAGAAGTTCATGGGCCATGTTATGCCAGGCTTATAAAGCAAGTTATTTATAATTAAAGAAATCTACAAACAGAAGGCTGGAAAAACAAAGACAATGGCTCAATGTCACACAACTAGATTACTTACTTGTACCAATTGAATAAACCGACCGTCAGTATAGTGACAAGGCCAACTCCTTTCAACAAGGTAAACTCATCATGGAAGTAAAACACTGCAACCTGAATATAAGAACTTTGTAATCAAACAGAAGCAGTTGGCAACTAAAATTTCTCAGTATAACATATTTTGTAGATTATTGGAGTAAAAGAATCCAAACAAAACTTCAGAAATTAGTGAGCAAACAATAAATTCACCAAATATTCTGCATAATATTATAATCCTAAATATGACGTGAAAAGTGACAGAAATTAAGAAGACGATACTTCAGAAAGGCAACTCCTAAATATGAGATCAGGGAGCAGAACCAATGAGACTCAGATGTTTGTGTTAAGCCAGAAACTTCAGCTAATGTAGATATAATAATTTCAAGTAAATGGACCCTAAGGAACGGGACCACCAATAAAGAATCAAAATTAATGGTTTACTTGCAGTCACATCAGATTGGAAACACTAAATCAATTCTTAAAACCAACTCCACAATCAAATAACTACAACTTTGAAAGTTTGTTCAGCATAACTCATCTTAGTATGGGATGTGATTTGCAAAGCTAAAATTCCTTGATTCTTTAAAAATTCCCCCATCTTGCACCCTGCAAAGATGCTAAGCTTTAATTTTTGTTCTTTTTTTCTTCTTTTGAGTGGAGAAGGAGAAGGACAGGGGAAGAGAGAAGGGAAGCAGAAGTAACAAATGCAGGGTGGGATAGGGTTAATTGAATTGGATTGAAGCATGTAACTTAAGGGATGAGGCAGAAAATAGTGCTCACATGAGTTCATGCATAACCGACCTCAAAAGTGGTTAAAGATATGCAAAGATGCCTCAACTTACAAAACTAAAGAAGCATGTAGAATTGCTCTTTGAATTATCTATTGTAGTACCTAAACTTTAAACTGATTCAGAAAAGAAAATGTGAGCAAAGGAGAAAGAATATCATGTATCCTTAAAGGATGTTGAGAAGCAACTAGAAGAAATTTTCCTCCAGGACCTCAAATTTAATTCTTCAAATCGGTAATGACTCCACTATCTTGTTATGTTATTATAGTAATGATCAGGAACTTAATAATTTGCATATCCAGATGAATACTTTATCAACATTGTGTTATACAGAGAGATGGAGTCCATCCATATGATAAGGACAGTTCATACCAAGATGGTAACAGCCTCTTTAACAACCCCAGCTATTGTTACTGTTACTGCACTTGTTACCGATACAAGAACATATTCTGTGAGAACCTATAAAATTTAACTCGACCTAGTAGTAGGTCGAGTTTTAAGTCGAGTATTAGGTCGAGTTCGACCTAAATTCAACCTACTCAACCTAGAACTCGACCAAACTTAGTACTTGACTTAAAATTTGATGTAAAATGCGATTTAACCTCGTGCTCGACTTAAAACTTGACCTAGAGTTCGACCATTCTCTCATTCAAATTCACAAACCCAGTTCAAATACTACAAAAGTGTAAATTTCAACTTTGTAATTTCTTATGCGATTTCTTCTCTAAGATTGTGGCCTTTTTACTTGAAGATGATAGTCTAACAGAGTGTACGAACAGTGAGATGTACAAACAATGGAGTGTAAGAATAAATTTTGATGAATCAATGAAACGGGTTCAGGGAAAAAAAAAAGAAGATGAGGTGAAGCCTTGACAGGTATTGTGGTCTTTTGCAACAAGTGTTATAACCATAAAGAAAAAAAAGGAAGGTATTATTTTTGTAAAGTCAACGGTAAAGGTGCTATTTTTATAAATTTCCCGAAGTTCTTTGTGAAACACTAAATTAAATGGTCTTGCATTTAAAATTTGGGGGGAAAGAAGTTAGCAATTTGTTTTATATATAGAGAATAATCTTGCATAATTCATTGCCTCTTGGTCTATGGGCCGAGTAAGACACGGGTTGAAATGGAACTTGTAAGGATTTCGTCTTTCACAACAGAATTTCGGTGTTTCAATCATTTGACCCAATCAGAACTGTTCGAAGCCCCAGACAATTCAGTACAAAATGTCCAGCTTTTGACACTAGCACGTGTTGGAGACCAAACCAATTTTTGTTTTTTACTTTCTCACAGTATTTTATAGATTTTTAAGCCCAATAAAAAAACCCATTAGTCTCATTTAAGTGGGCTTCCAGCCTGCAACCGGATCCTCATTTGTTCACTGAATCCTCTCTATTTATATATTTTGTGAATGCTTTGTATTTGCATTCACATCTCTCGTTTTTCTTTTAAGAATAACACACAGATTGGCTTCAAAAATGGATTTTTTTTTTAGAACAAAGAAAAATTCTAAAAGTGAACTCTAGTTTTAAAACAAAAAAGGTAATTTTTTTTCTCAAGTAATATTATTTCAGTAAAAAAAATTGATAAATACCTTCTAAACAAAATTTCCATTTTTAATTTTTTTTTATTCCAAAACAGTATCAATTTTTAAATAAAAGTTTTAAAGTATTCTTATTAATAATAATATGTATAGTCATTATTAAAAAAATAAAAAAAATCCAAAATTATATACTTAATAATTGCATTAATTACATTATATTTTATTTAATAAAAAATTACACATAATTAAAAATAGACTCTTTTTTAGCACTAAGAGTATTGCATTATCTTTTGGAAGAATTGGGCACTTGGATTGAGTAGAAATGCAGGCTATATTCAATTTTCATCCCAAAAAGGTTCGATGCCTGCCGCTGCTGGCAAATTGCCGACTGATCCGACATGCGCTGATCATCTTTGTCTTCGTTCAAGTTAGGATGGATATCGAAACCTTTAAATGTAAACAAAGTCGGCAGCCTTCGTAACCTTTGGATGTAAACTTACGCAGGCGGCAACCACTATCTTCCACCAAACCAAAGTTCCCCGTTACTCCATATGTATGTATGCTCTAAAGTACTACTCACGTCACATGGGATTTCATCATATTGTTGTCTTGCATGCATGGCCTGTCCTGCGATTTCGTGAAAGTTCAGAATTCAACATCCCTCATAGATTGTGGCGGATTTGTAAGAGGATTGATGCATGTCGAGTAGATTAATTACTGTGGGTTTCTTAGAGTTTGGTGGGATTTACTTTTGCAATAAGATGGAGATGGGATGTGTAATCCAACCTAACATTCTTAAATTCCTTGTCTTAGATCCCTGTTTGCAAATTTTTGTGCTTGAACTTTTATAGAGAAAGAAACTTTGATGTTTCTACTTTGTCGGAATAAATTGGTTAAGGTTTGAGAGGGTGAGGAATGAGTAATAATTGAGAGAATACGAGAATGGTAAATTTTATTTCATTTATAATGCATTTTTAGATGAAATAAACTTGAAATGGGATAAAAATTTCATAATTTTATTTATTTATTTATTGATCGATTATTTTCTATATGTATTCATGGAAACTATCACCCAATCAATACTTATTGCTCAATAGCCCATCATATTATATTTATTGTCTTCAAAGGAAATCCCATCTTAATTTCAAGTGATGGGATCAAATTGAAATGTTTGTCACCCATAATTAGAGTTACGACTTACGAATTTGTTCAAACGTGGAAGTTTTTGACATATTAATAGTGAAATGTGATGTCTACTCTCAATAAACAAATAAACCTATATGGGTGAAAGCAATTACTCTTGAAAATAAATCATAATGTATTTTCCAAATTTATGTTTTTCTAATTGAAAATCACAATGATATAAAAGGCTACTTATCAGTGATGTCAGTTGTTTTTTTAAATCATTTGGTAACACGTTTTGAACTTTTGAACTATTTAATATAATTATGAAAAATATCAAAGTCACAGTTCTTTAACACGCAGAATGATGCTTCTAACATGAACTTGGTTATGCTCTTTTATGTTTTTTTGTTTTTCTTTTTCTTCGGTCTCCTTGTAAAACCCGGGCCGGACCGGAACCGGACATAGGTCCAGTCCTGGTTCTATTGAAAAACTCGATTTCACATGTCAAAACTAAGGTTTTGTTTGAATAAAATTTTTATTTTTAAAAAATTAATTTTTTAAAATAAAAATAAAATATTTAAACATATTTTTATTTCAAATTTTAAAATTTAAAATTTTCCACTCAAATTCTTCCCACATAATTTTAAAAAATTTCTCTTTTATTTTTCTCTTTAAAATACTTTTTCTATTAAAAATACCCACAAATTTTTTTTATACATTTCAATAAAACATTTTGGTCAAATAAAACATACAGAATCCAAACGAAGCTATTTTTACATATAGTAATTTTAATTTTTGAAAGTAATAGTTTGAGCTTAAATTTTTATAAAACTTATTTTTTATTTATAAAATTTTTAATTCTTTTAAATTGGTCATCTTAAATTTTTATATAAGAGAATTTTTACACTTTTTAACATATTCTTCACCTAAAATATTTCTTATACCATTTTTTCACAAAGTTCTTCAATTATACATTTAAAATTTTATACAACTAATATTATATTTAAATTTAAAGATACTAAAAACACTATATAATTTATCTCTAATATATTTGTATATTAGAATTAATATTTTTATAGTTAATTTATAATTATTAAATTATAATAATGTCATCTGTTATTTTATTATTAGTTTAACCAGTTGAACACTGACTCCGTGATTGAACTCCGGTTGCATGGAAGTCAAGGATTGGCTGATTGCTTCATTTTCCAAGTTTGGTTGAAGATTCATCTACTTATTCACTCAGAATGTGATATTTCCAATTTGTAGATGAGTAGAATTTTCAAAAGCCAAGCAATACAATTAATGAACAAACATTTTATTTTAGGTCATGAATTGGCACAATCCCTTTGGCTCAAAATGAATTTGTGACACAAGGACCATATTTGTAACCCAAACTCCCATGGAGATTTAATCAATGGACCAAAGAGGTGAATCTTCTAGGGTATCTTTAAATTAAGTTAGTTTACAAAATTAGATGAGCAAGATTATAATAAAAATTTCATATTAGTATTATTTTATAATTAATTTGTTCGGCTAATGAAAATATTTAGTTTGTATGAATCAAAAGCTTATATCGAATATCTCACGTATGGAGGTTTACTATGAACGCATTGATGAATGATTTATAGAATTGCATTTCTATGAACAATTTATTCAGCATATATATTTCTTATTTGGCTTAACTTGTTACATTAGTTGAGTTGAGGATAAAAATAAATAAATAAAGCACAAATAGAAATGACAAAACCGTGAAACACCATTTCATTTGCACAAATAATAAAGGTCCTATGCTAAATTGTTAAGAATATAATCATATTCATAGATATAGAACTCAAACTCTAAGATATTTAATACGGATTCTAAATTCAGGAAAGTTCCAAACAATTTCCTTACTTTTAGGAATTATTTTACTTTTCTAATAAAATAAAAAACCAACCAAATGTAAAATTTTAATTTTGAGAAATTTAATTACTTTCCAAGCCAGAATCTGACGACTAAACAGGCCCTTTAGTTCAAAATAAAATTGAGACTCAAGAATCATATTTGTAATCCAAACTCCCTTGGAGATTTAATCAAATGGACCAAAGAGGTGAATGAAGTATATCTTAAAATTTTTTAAGTTAGTTTACAAAATTGGAAGACCATGATTATGATAAAGAATTTTATATTAGCATTATTTTCTGATTAATTGTTACACTAATGAAAATATTTAGTTTGTGTGAATTAACAATTTAAATTGAATATCCCAGGTATGGGGGTTTACTATGACCGTATTGATGAATAGTTATACTACCACGGTTCTATTAATAAACTATTCAATATATATATTTTTTATTTGACGTAATTTGTTACATGAGTTGAATTGAGTTGAGTTAACGATAAAAATAAATAAATAAAGTACAAATAGAAATAACAAAATTTGAAACACCATTTTATTTGCACAAATAATAAAAGTTCTATGCTAAATTGTTAAGAATATAATCATATTCATAAATATATGTTAGATCTCAAACTCTGAGATATTTCTATTTATTGTAAATTTTGTGGACACTATCTAATAGTACGATATATAATAATAATAAAAAAGTACTGTGTATATAAAATCTTTGTTAGTTGATTATTATCAATTTTATTTAAATATTTTAAAACAATCCCTGTCAAATTTAAAAAAAAAAAAAAACTAGCCCACCTGGTGGAAGAATGGCAAAGTTAAAGAATCAATATGTAAAATTAACTAAGGTGCCGCTTGGTATAAATGGTGGGTTTAGGAATGGAATGGATTTGTGGAATGGAAAGGTTTGGAATAGAATGGAATGATAATAATTATGTTGTTTGGTATTATTTTGTAATGGAATGGAATAGATTTTATATTAAAATTAAAATTTAATATTAATAATAATAAATTTATAAATAAATTTTATATTAAAATTATAATAAAAATATTAGTATTTTACATTATATGATATTTAATAAATTATATCTTGTTAAAAAAAATAGTCAAAGTGCATGTCATTTTGTAGAGAAAAATAATTTTTATAATTTAGTGAAATTTGTTTTTTTTTTAAAAAAAAAAAGGGTAAAATGGGGGTTGCAAACCTTTGGGGTTTGCAACCCCCTTGACAATGGGCGCGCGTCACATTGGCGCTGACAAGCGCGTCAGCGCCTGTTAGCCACCAATTTTTTTTTTTTTTGCTCCAAAACGAAATCGTTTTGAGCCATTGTTTTGAAGCCAATTTAAAACCCTCCAACAAAGGTTTGGCAAAAGGAGGGGGGGGGGCTGGGTTTAACGTAAACCCAGCCCCAAAGCTTTACAAAAATCCAAACCTAAGTACCAAACATCCAAAAATTGCCAAAACCAATCCAAACCCATAATACCAAACACCCCCTAAGTAATGTTAAAAGAAGTCTTTTTCTTCGTATAGCAACAACTATGTAAATCGATGCATTTACAAAACTTGTGGTGGGATGCTAATTGATTAAGGTTTGATATGTATTTTATCTTTAATCATCTAGCGAAATTTGATAGAGAAAGAAAAGAAAGACGCAGCAACTGCGATTGTGAAAGATTGACTTTTCTCCACATGGAAGACCAAAAATCCAACCTATTTCATAGAAGTGCATTTTTTTTTACTTGACAAAAAATAAAAAGGGAATAACCTGTGACGACCATATAACACAAGTCCATTGTTGAATTTTCAGACATGTACACCATTTCGAGTATGGTTAGAATGGTTTCTCCACTCTGTTTAATCTTTTTCCTGTTTTCAAACACAACTAAACTAATTTGCCAAACGACACAGAGAACTTTTGCAGAGGAATAAAATCAGCTCAATTACATTGAAACAATGTTGGACAGGTAGAATAGAGAGATGAAGTACCCTGTGACTATGAAACTGAGTTGCAACATCCAGGAAAATGGAATAAATAGATAAGCTTTTGCAAGTATTATTTTGTAGAAACAAGAGTAGGAATACATAGTTAGAACCAAAACAATGAAACCACAATCATCATTATCACCCTTCCGAGTCCAGACTTGAGAAGATTTGCAGGTGCAGAAGAACTGAAACAGCAGACAGCACATCCACAAGTGAATTATAAAAGATCCACAATACAATCTGGTTTGTTTCAGTCCACTGAAGCAAAAGTTATAATCCATTTCTAAAGCTTCGGCCATCAATCTCTTTGTAAGTGAACACCAACTGGTTCAAATCCAATTCAGGAACCATTTCCCAATTGATCTTCTCCCTTTCACATCCATTCCAAGAAGTAGACATAGCTTGAATATCGACATGGAATACAGTTGCAACAAGGGCTGTCTTGACCATACCTGATTTGAAATTTTTACATAGAATGTATGAAGTTATCGAGAGTTGAGACACTTCTGATGATGAAAAAGAGAGGCAGCATCCAGTGAAGGAAATACTTTGATAGAATTCAAAAATTACATTGATAATGCAGGGGTGGTTTTACCACTAAATTCATTTAATAAATGAAAAAGAAAGACGCACCTGACAACAAACCTGAAGAATAGAACCCCAGTCATCACTGTCACTTCTTCCAACTACAGTCTTGATATTCCAATTCACGCAGAACGAGGATTTTCAAATCTGAATTTCCCATGTTCATCTGTTCTTCCTGAATTTGTTTGACTGAACTTGTTAGAGAGAGTTTACAACCAGAGACTTCAATCATTTCGAGAGTTAAAGTGTTTCCTAAACAGGATGGAATCTCTTTCAAATATCCACATCCGTGCACTACTAACTTCTGCAAACAGGGAAATTGATCGTCGGAAGCTGTCCACTTGACAATTGCCAAGGAAGACAATTTCAAGAATCTAAGTCTCGAGAATTCTCCTTCTCCCATATCCCATGTTTCCCCTGAGAAAGATCGATCAAGTAACTTGAGAACCTCAAGATTAGGCAGTTTCCCAATACTCGAAATTTTACTCCAAGGCAACTCAAATCCAGATAGAGTCAGCTTTTTAAGATTTGCTGGCAAACGAATTTCAAAGCCAACATGTTTTCTGAGTCCAGAAAGTCCAGACAACAAAAGTGATTCTAGATGACTCAGAAAGTCAGGTATAACAACCCTTTCCCAATTCTCAGTACCATCCCACTTCTCAAAAAGTTTACATTTCAGTTTACGGATGTTTGCAAACTTTTTCATTTGCTTTTGCATGCTGCCCCAAGAAGAAAAAATTGCACCTGAACAGCTCTCCAACTCATAAAAATCAGGGGAATTCTCAAGATTTTCAATGGCAAAACGAAAACCATTAGGAAAATATAAATTTACGACCCCATGAAGATGTCTCAATTTCCTTAGATTCCAGAGTGTATCAGGAAGTGAAACAATATCCAATGGTGAATCCACAATAAAAGTTTCCAAGTATGAAAGGTTTCCGATGGATGAAGGAATCACTTCTATCCTACCTTGAACAGCCAAATATCTCAACTGAACAAGAAGTCCAATTTCATTGGGTACAGAACCCAAATAAAGTTGACCAATATCTAACACCCTGAGAAGCTTGAAGATGCGAATAACGAATGAGATATCAAAAGCCATTTGATTGCACCATTCTGTTTTGGTGAAGAAGAGTAGAGAACGTACATGAGGACAAAATAGCCTCGCCTCCTTGAAATGATGTCTTGACTCAGGCTGAATGCTTAACCTCCGTAAGCTGCATGGCGCATTAAATGCTAAAAGCTCATCATACCCACGTAACAGCTGGAAAAAATTTTCTTCCTTGGCTTTTGTGAAGCAAAACTCATGTAGCAAATCATGAACTCGGCAAGCTTTGACACCACCTATGGTCTCCTGTTGGCAACCAGAACTAAGCTTCTGCCAATTAAATCCATCAGGTAATCTGTAGCAACATCTTCTGTGCACTTTAACTTAGTCTTCTGAACAAATCCTTCAGCAATCCATAACCAGATCAACTTCTTAGTTGAAACCTCTTGGTCTTCAGGAAACATCCCAAAATAAAGAAAGCATGGCTTCAAATAATCTGGTAGATGCTTGTAGCTCAGCTCCAATGTGTTCATGCATTGTGCTGTAGCAGAAAGGACGCCCGAACTTAAACTTTCTAGAATTTCATTCCAATTCTCTTGCTCCATATTATCTAGAAGTCCACCTACAATGACAATTGTTAGAGGTAATCCCTTACAATTTTCTGCAATTTGCATCCCAAGTTCATATAATTCTGGAGGGCCACCTTTCGCAAGGGATAACTTCCTTTGCAGTAACTCCCAGCTCTCATTAATGGTGAGTTGACAAAGAAAATGAGGCCCTTCGTCAAGCATGGCACGAGGAGCAACATCCCGAAGTCGACTTGTCAAGATAATTCTACTTCCATTAGAATTGTCAGGTAATGACTCTGCCAAGCTATTCCATACTTGAATGTCCCATACGTCATCCAAAAAGATGAGATATGTATTTCCTAGCAACTGACGTCGGAGCTCTTCAGCTAAATCTTGTTCACTCATTACAAAATATCTCTCCGGAAGCTTTATAACAATATGATTCAGAAGCTCAAGTAGCACTTTCCCTTTGTTGAATACTTGAGAAATGGAACACAATGGACGAACATGAAAATGGTACCTGACTGTATTACAGTTGTAAACTTTTGTTGCTAAGGAAGTTTTACCCTGTCCTGGCAGACCCACAATGGCAATGATCCGCAACTGCTTTGATCCTCTTGTAAGCCGATCGGTAATCCATGTTGACTCATCATCAAAACCTACAACTTCGTCGATTTGTGGTGCACTGCTCTGTGTGGGTACATGACTAGATTTCTTGGTAACTTTGTTCGTTTTGACATCTTGTCTCTTGCCCGTGATAATCTTTGAGGCATCAGTCTTAATATTATCAATGCCTTCCATGATGGAATCATACAACACTGAAAAAGAATTTGAAATATCTCCAACCACTAAGTGGTCAATGAGAACTCCACCCTGTATGCAACCTCCAGAGCACGATTCCAAAGAGTACGGAGTTCCTCCTGTTCACTGTGCAGATCCACAATTTCCACCAAAATAGATCTTAAGAAGACAAGTTTTTCTTGGATTGTTTGAGCAAAACTTTGGGCATTTGAACCAGCCTTACTACTTGTCACGTCCATCAGGTTTTCCAAAAGATAATCGATAAAGCCCAGCTCATTGGGCCTGCAGAAATTGGAGGCGGAGGTTTCTGGATCTTTTTGTTCAACTTGTTTCTGAAATTGCTCAATTCTTTCCAACAAATCTTGGAGCTCAATATCTATTTTGATATCTTTCTGATAAAGTGAGAAGATTATGAGTCCAGCATCACATATCAGAACTCCAATGGAATCCTTCATGTTCTCATCAAACTTGTTCGGCTCCTTAACAAGAATAGTTCTCAATAATCTTAATCCCTCATACAGTACTTGCAGTTGATCCTTCAAAGAAATCACAGGATTAGTGTCCAGTGGCAGCATCTCCCATAGACTACATACAAGAGAATCAATGAAATCTTTTATTATTATTATAGGATCATCATCCATGTCTGAGATGGGAGCATGTAATTGTCTCGACAATTTTGAGCTAGTCAGGGCTCGAGTGTACGTCTCATAGATATGAGGATCAATAGGTTTGATCTTCTGCCGTAGTACTGAAGTTTCAGACTGGATTATCTCATCGGCATACCATTCATATTCATATTGATACTTAAAAGAGAGTTGTGCTGCATTGACTGCAAAAGCTTCAACGGGATTCAACAAATCAACTAATTGTTGGCTCTCAACCCTTCGCAGCGTGGCAAAGCGGACAAAATTTTTCATGAATTTCACCATCTCCGCCAAGGATTCCATTACTGAAGCTCGTTCCAATCGCCCAAAGTAACTGAGAAGATCCACTAGATTCTCCAGAACGGAATTGGTGATTTCCATAACTTGATCTGTTGTTGGAGAAACTGATTGCTGCAAGAAATCTGTCAAATTGATGTACCATTCTTCTATTTCTTTCTCGAAGGAGTTGATGTCGTCTATAAATTGCATAATATAGTCAGGATTCCGAAGAAAATAAGGGTGGTGAATTTCCTGTGCATTTCTGCAAACCGCTTCTTCAATCCTTACCTTACCAGTAGAGATCCCAGACTGCCATCAGTCCTCTGATGCCCACATAGAATCAATTTTCTGAGATTCCTTAACCTGTGCATCAGGATCGGAATGCATTTCTGGCAGGTATTAGGGTGAATTTCCTGTGCATTTCTGCAAACCGCTTTTTCACTCCTTTTCAGTTGAGATCCTAGACTCCCTTCCTTGTTACTGTTGTTGCCATCAGTCCTCAGATGCATATCATTGCCCAACCTTCTCACACAGAGAATAAATGTTCGGAGATTCCTTAACATGTGCATCAGGATCGGAATTCTATGCTCAAAATATCTTCTCCCTTTAGAATATCGCACCCCGTCCAGATCACCGGAGATTGTTGAATCTATGTGGTTGTGCAGCAACTTCAGATCAGCCAAGAAAGTATTAATATAAGTAGTAACGGAGCCCATCTTTATCTTTTTGGAAACTTTGCTGGATTTCAATGGGAAAGAAAGTGAAGTGAAAAAAGGAAGATTCTGAAAATCCAAGTGAAAGATTTCAAACCAATTTACAAGCTGATCTAGGATATTTTACTGGAAATCCAAGCGAAATCAAAGTGATCCAGTATATGTATTTTTGAAAGTAATAGTTTGAGCTTGTTGGGAAAGCCCTTCAACGAAGACAACAAACACAAACACTAGAAAGCAGAGAAAAATACCCCCAACCAAATTCTAACAGCCAATCACATGACCAATAATTCAGTATAATTAAAAATACTCAAACAATCTTCCAAGCAAACCAAACAACAGATAAAGCAATAAATAATTTTAGGTAACAATAAGAAAATAAACAACACCAAAATTTATGTGAAAAACCCCTAAGTGTGAGGGAAAAACCCCAGGACAAACCGAATAATAAATCTACTATAAAAAGTATGCAATTATAAGAGTTTAGTACTTAAGCTTTTTGCCCAAAGTTTAAGACCCAACAAATTAAAATAAATACCCAGGAGAGATTTCACAAATTACCACTCAAAAAAACACTCAATTTGTTACAAGCTTACCTCTCACGCTTATTCTCTGTAGAGTAAGAAAACCATTGACTTCTTTACTTTGCAAGTCATCAATTTTTCCTTCCTGACAAAAACCCACAAAACTGGTTTTTTTCCCCTTCTTGTGAGCCGTTACTAGCTGAAGAAAAAAAAACTCTAGCCGTTCTGTCCAAGTGCCAAGTGAGACAAAAAAACCCTTATGACTTCTATGTCATAAACCATGGCCCTTCGATCAAAATTGATAAAGCATTCAAGCCGTTGAAACAAAGGACTTTAGTTGTCACGTGCTAATGAAATGGGTTGAACCCCACTGACAAAGCTTAAATTTTTATAAAACTTATTTTTAATTTATAAAGTTTTTAATTCTTTTAAATTGATCATTTTAAATGTTTATAGGTGAATTTTTACAATTTTTAACATATTCTTCACAATTTTTACGATTGTCAATTAGTTTTAGCCATTTTAGAACTAAGAAGAGTCCACTTTTGGGACATTCGATGTAATTCTTAACTTTCACCAACTTAATATATTTCTCAATTTTATGGAAAAAAAGATAAAAATAAAGATGGGGATGGAATGTGTAATCCAACCTAACATTCTTAAATTCCTTGTCTTAGATCCCTGTTTGCAAATTTTTGTGTTTGAACTTTTATACAGAAAGAAACTTTGATGTTTCTAATTTGTCGGAATAAATTGGTTGAGGTTTGAGAGGGTGAGGAATGAGTAAGAATTGAGGGAATACTAGAATGGTAAATTTTATCTCATTTATAATGCATTTTTAGATGAAATAAACTTGAAATGGGATAAAAATTTCATAATTTCTTTAATTTATTTATTCATGGAAAGTATCACCCAATCAATACTTATTGCTCAATAGCCCGTCATATTATATTTATTGTCTTAAAAGTAAATCCCATCTTAATTTCAAGTGATGGGATCAAATTGAAATGTTTGTCACCCATAATTAGAGTTATGAATTTGTTCAAACGTGGAAGTTTTTGACATATTAATAGTGAAATGTGATGTCTACTCTCAATAGACAAATAAACATATATGGGTGAAAGCAATTACTCTTGAAAATAAATCATAATGTATTTTGCAAATTTATGTTGTTCTAATTGAAAATTACAATGATATAAAAGGCTACTTATGAGTGACGTCAATTGTTTTTTAAATCATTTGATAACATGTTTTGAACTTTTGAACTATTTAAAATAAGAATTAAAAAAGTTTCATTTCAAATGAAATTTGATTCGGATTGAGCTATACTTTTTTTTTCCTTATAAAGTAGTAGTATTATATAGCAAGGAAATTATGAGATCTTCTTTCATGCAACAATAATGAAAGCCATATAATTAAAGTTATGAAAAAGACATTAATAATTTCAAGCGAGCGCGCAATTGTGGAAAATTTGTACCAACTAATGGAAGTCAACTATACAAAGATAAAGAAATGATGAAAGTCTGGTCTTGCTTTTTATCCTTGTTACAACTTCTCATAGAATTGGACATGCTTTGCACTTTGGAAATGATAACAATGTTGTCTTGTCCCTTTGAGGGTAGCTAAGTTGATGTGACGGACGAGCACGTAATCGTAAGGTTACGAGTTCAAATTCCTCTACTGACAACTTCTTGATTGAGCCTGTCACACATGGTTTGCCTAGTGCGGTTTGCATCTCCTGTGTAGTTTACAATCTATTACACAGGAGCGGGGTTTACCCAGTGCGCACCTTTGGTAGCGGCTGCGGGTTCTTTAGTCAAGAAAAATGATAACAATGTTGTCTCAAATGTTCCCAAGTATGTGCCCATTTCTATGATCATGTACTAAGGGACAGTGGACTTGTTGCCTAACTCGGAATTTGTATACCTCCAAGCTTTCGATATGAAGTAAAACTATGAACACAAGGATGAGAGAAATGGCAACGTTAATGGAGATAAGAGTGGGACAAAAATACTAAAATAATCAATCCAAACTAATTCCTTGGGTGCAAATTAGTTGTCAATTACTTCTTCCGTTTTAAAAAAATAATTCATTTTAATTTTGATATAAACTTTTTATTGAAATTTTGTATTTTATAATATAGTGATAGTAATCTAGAGAAAATATTAGAAAATATAAAAATATATTTAAAAAATGTAATATATACATAATTTATATTTTTATATTTGTATTAGTACTACTACCTGGCAATTCATACAACGTAGTGAGACGTACAATCTTAATGATGCAAATATATATTTGTAATTGCGAGGTGGCTTAATGATCTAAACTATTCATGAAATTTGGCCTTAAAAGCAGCCCTTCTACCAAAAACCAATAATAAGTAAACTACAAGTCTACAACACATATTATAGAGACATGAGGCGCCCAACCTTAATGTTGCAAACAATTTTTGTTTTTTTGGACATTGGCAGGTCGCTTAATGATGTAAACTATTCATATATATGTGTTTGTGTGTGTGTTTGCAATTGAGAAGTTACTCAGTGATGTGAACTATTCATAAAATTTGGCCTCAAAGTATCCCATCTACCAAAAACCAATAGTACCAACTAAATGGAAACATATACGGACATCACAAAATTATAAAAATTACAAAAAGTATTTTCACGTTTCAAAAAAATATAATTATGAAAAATATCAAAGTCACAGTTCTTTAACACGCAGAATGATGCTTCTAACATGAACTTGGTTATGCTCTTTTATGTTTTTTTTGTTTTTGTTTTTGTTTTTTTTCGGTTTCCTCGTAAGTCATGGTGTAAAATTCAGGTTGGGCCGGACCCAAATCAGGCATAGATCCTGTCCTGATTCTATTGAAAAACCTGATTTGACGT
Organism: Gynochthodes officinalis; assembly: GCA_020080225.1. Lineage (NCBI taxonomy): Eukaryota > Viridiplantae > Streptophyta > Magnoliopsida > Gentianales > Rubiaceae > Gynochthodes > Gynochthodes officinalis. The sequence goes on along the minus strand of CM034623.1, from coordinate 5,893,005 downwards.
GTCAAAACTTTTATTTTTTAAGTACCGTAATTTTAATTTTTGAAAGTAATAGTTTGAACTTAAATTTTTATAAAAATTATGTTTTATTTATAAAATTTTTAATTCTTTTAAATTGCTCATCTTAAATGTTTATATAAGAGAATTTTTACAATTTTTAACATATTTTTTACCTAAAATATTTCTTATACCATTTTTTTTACAAAGATATTCAATTATACATTTAAAATTTCTTATAACTAATACTAAATTTAAATTTAAAGACACTAAAAACACTATATAATTTATATCTAATATATTTGTATATTATAATTAATATTTTTATAGTTAATTTGTAATTATTAAATTATAATAATGTCATCTATTTTTTTTATTATTAGTTTAACCAGTTGAACACTGACTCCATGATTGAACTCCGGTTGCATGGAAGTTAAGGATTGGCTGATTGCATCATTTTCCAAGTTTGGTCGAAGATTCATCTACTTATTCACTCTGGATGTGATGTTTCCAATTTGTAGATGAGTAGAATTTTCAAAAGCCAAGCAATACAATTAATGAACAAACATTTTATTTTAGGTCATGAATTGGCACATTTCCTTTGGCTCAAAATCAATTTGTGACTCAAGTACCATATTTGTAATCCAAACTCCCATGGAAATTTAATCAAATGGACCAAAGAGGTGAATCTTCTAGTGTATCTTTAAATTTTTAAGTTAGTTTACAAAATTAGATGAGCAAGATTATAATAAAGAATTTCATATTAATATTATTTTATAATTAATTTGTTAGACTAATGAAAATATTTATTTTGTATGGATCAACAACTTATATTGAATATCTCATGTATGGGGGTTTATTATGAACGCATTGATGAATAGTTTATATAATTTGTTCAGCATATATATTTTTTATTTGGCGTAACTTGTTACATTAGTTGAGTTGATGATAAAAATAAATAAATAAATAAAGCACAAATAGAAATAACAAAAGCATGAAACACCATTTCATTTCCACAAATAATTAAGGTTCTATCCTAAATTGTTAAAAATATAATCATATTCGTAGATACAGATCTTAAACTCTAAAATATTTCTATTTATTTCAGACAGATGTACACCACTGCGCGTATGGTTTGAATGGTTTTTTCACTCTGTTTAATCTTTTTCCTGTTTTCAAACACAACTAAACTAATTTGCTAAACGACATAGAACAGAGCACTTTTGCAGAGGAATAAATTCTGCTCAATTACATTGAAACAATGTTGAACAGGTAGAATAGAGAGATGAAGTAGTTCTGACTATGAAACAGAGTTGCAACATCCAGGAAAATGGAATAAATAGATCAGCTTTTGCGACTATTATTTTGTAGAAACAAAGAGTAGGAATACATAGTTGAACCAAAACAATGAAACCACAATCATCATTATGACCCGTCCGAGTCCAGACTTGAAAAGATTTGCAGGTGCAGAAGAACTGAAACAGCCAAACAGCACATCCACAAGTGAATTATAAAGGATCCACAATACAATCTTGGTTTGTTTCAGTCCACTCAAGCAAAAGTTATAATCCATTTCTAAAGCTTCAGCCATCAATCTCTTTGTAAGTGAACACCAACTGGTTCAAATCCACATCAGGAACCATTTCCCAATTGATCTTCTCCCTTTTAAATCCATTCCAAGACGTAGACATAGCTCAAATATCCGCACTTGGAATACAGTTGCAACAAGGGCTGTCTTGACCATAACTGATTTGAAATTTTTACATAGAATGTATTAGGTTATCGAGAGTTGAGATACTTCTGATGATGAAAAAGAGAGGCAGCATCCAGTGAATGAAATACTTTGATAGAATTCAAAAATTACATTGACAATGCACGGGTGGTTTTACCACTAAATTCATTTAATAAATAAAAAAGAAAGACGCACCTGACGACAAACCAGAAGAGTAGAACCCCAATCATCACCGTCACTTCTTCCAAGGCAGAATGAGGATCTTCAAATCTGAATTTCCCATGTTCATCTGTTCTTCCTGAATTTGTTTGACTGAACTTGGTAGAGAGTGACTACAGCGAAAGACTTCAATCATTTCAAGAGTTAAAGTGTTTTCTAAACAAGATGGAGTCTCTTTCAATAATCTACATCTGTGCACTACTAACTTCTGCATAAGGGGAAATTGATCATCGGAAGCTGTCCACTTGACGATATCCAACTCATCCAATTTCAAGAATCTAAGTCTCGAGAATTCTCCTTCTCCCATATCCCATGTTGCCCCTGAGAAAGATCCATCGAGTAACTTGAGAACCTCAAGATTAGGCAGTTTCCCAATACTCGAAATTTTACTCCAAGGCAACCTAAATCCAGATAGAGTCAGCTTTTTAAGATGTGCTGGCAAACCAAATTCAAAGTCAACAGGTTTTCTGTATCCAGCAAATTGAGACAACCCAAGTGATTCTAGCTGACTCAGAAAGTCAGGTACAACAATCCTTTTACAATTCTCAGTATCATCCCAATTCTCAAAAAGTTTACATTTCAGTTTACGGATGTTTGCAAACTTTTTCATTTGCTTTTGCATACTGCCCCAAGAAAAAATAATTGCACCTGAACAGCTCTCCAACTGATACAAATCAGAGAAATCCCCAAGATTTTCAATGGCATAACTAAAACCCTTAGAAACTCCAGAACGTATGCCCACGTGAAGATGTCTCAATTTCCTTAGATTCCAGAGTGTATCAGGAAATGAAACAATTTCCCATGGTGAATGCACAATAAAAGTTTCCAAGTACGAAAGGTTTCCAATGGATGAAGGAATCACATTTATCCAGCCTCGAACAGCCAAATATCTCAACTGAACAAGAAGTCCAATTTCATTGGGTACAGAACCCCTATAAATTTGACCAATATCTAACACCCTGAGAAGCTTGGAGATGTTAATAACGAATGAGATATCAAAAGGCTCTTGTTTGGACCATTCTGTTTCAGTGAAGAAGAGTAGAGAACGTACACCAGGACAAAATAGCCTCACCTCCATGAAATGCCTTGGGTCAGACTGAATGCTTAACCTCTGTAGGTTACGCGGCGCATTAAATGCTAAAAGCTCATCATACCCACGTAACTGCTTGGAAAAATTCCCTTCTTTGGCTTTTGTCATGCAAAACTCATGTAGCAAATCATGAACTCGGCAAGCTTTGGTACCGCCTATGGATCCCCGCTTAGCAACAAAAACTAAGCTTCTGCCAATTAAGTCCTTCAGGTAATCTGTTGCAACATCTTCTATGCTCTTCAACTTAGTCTCTTGAATGAATTCTTCAGCAATCCATAACCGGATCAACGTCTTGGCTGACACCTCTTTGCCTTCAGGAAACATCCCAAAATAAAGAAAGCATCGCTTCAAATAATCTGGTAGATGATTGTAACTCAGCTCCAATGTGTTCATGCATTGCCCTGTAGTAGAAAGGATGCCCGAACTTAAACTTCCTAGAATTTCATTCCAATTCTCTGGCTTCATAATAGCTAGAAGTCCAGCTACAATGACAATTGTTAGAGGTAATCCCTTACAATTATCTGCAATTTGCATCCCAAGTTCATATAATTCTGTAGGGCAACCTTTCCCATGGAATAACTTCCTTTCCAGTAACTGCCAGCTCTCATCAATGGTGAGTTGACGAAGTAAATGATGCTCTTCATCAAGCATGGCACGAGGAGCAACATCACGAAGTCGACTTGTCAAGATAATTCTACTTCCATTATAATCATCAGGTAATGACTCTGCCAAGCTATTCCATACTTGAATGTCCCATACGTCATCCAAAAAGATGAGATATCTATTTCCTAGCAACTGACGTCGGAGCTCTTCAGCTAAATCCTGTTCACTCATTGCAAAACATCTCTCCGGAAGCTCTATAAAAATATGATTAAGAAGCTCAAGTAGCACTTCCCTTCGGTTGAATACTTGAGAAATGGAACACAATGCACGAACATGAAAATGGTACATAACTGTATTACAGCGGTAAACTTTTGTGGCTAAGGTTGTTTTACCTTGTCCTGGCATACCCACAATGGCAATGATCCGCAACTGCTTTGATCCTCTTGTAAGCCGATCGGTAATTGATGTTGACTCATGATCAAAACCTATAACTTCGTCAATTTTTGGTGCACTGCTTTGTGTGGGTACATGACTAGATTTCTTGGTAACTTTGTTCATTTTGATATCTTGTTTCTTGCCTGTGATGATCTTTGAGGCATCAGTCTTAATATTATTGAAGTTTGATGTTTCTGGATCTTTCTCTTCAACTTGTTTCTGAATATGCTCAATTCTTTCCAACAAATCTTGGAGGTCAATATCTATTTTGATATCTTTCTGATAAAGTGAGAAGATTATGAGTCCAGCATCACATATCAGAACTCCAATGGAATCCTTCATCTTCTCATCAAACTTGTTGGGCTCCTTAACAAGAATAGTTCCCAATAATCTTAATCCCCCGTAAAGTACTTGCAGTTGATCCTTCAAAGAAATCACAGGATTAGTGTCTAGTGGTAGCATCTCCCTTAGATTACATACAAGAGAATCATGGAAATCCTTTATTATTATTATAGGATCATCATCCATGTCTGAAATGGAAGCATGTAATTGTCTCGACAATTTTGAGCTAGTCAGGGCTCGAGTGTAAGTCTCATAGATATGAGGATCAATAGGTTTGATCTTCCGCAGTAGTACTGAAGTTTCAGACTGGATTATCTCATTGGCATACCCTTCATATTGATATTTAAAAGAGAGTTGTGCTGCATTGACTGCAAAAGCTTCAATGGCTTTCAGCAAATCAAGTAATTGTTGGCTCTCAACCCTTCGCAGCGTGGCAAAGCGGACAAAATTTTTCATGAATTTCATCATTGCCGCCAAGGATTCCATTACTGAAGCTCGTTCGAATCGCCCAAAGTAACTGAGAAGATCCACTAGATTCTCCAGAACGGAATTGATGATTTCCATAACTTGATCTGTTGTTGGAGAAACTGATTGCTGCAAGAAATCTGTCAAATTGATGTACCATTCTTCTATTTCTTTCTCGAAGGAGTTGATGTCGTCTATAAATTGCGTAATCTTGCGATCCCTAGCTAATCCAGCTTCAAAGCTCAGACAATCCTGTGCATTTCTGCAAACCGCTTCTTCAATCCTTACCAGTAGAAATCCCAGACTCCCTTCCTTGTTACTGTTGTTGCCATCAGTCAGTAGAGATCCCAGACTCCCTTCCTTGTTACTGTTGTTGCCATCAGTCAGTAAAGATTCCAGACTCCTTTCCTGGTTACTGTTGTTGCCATCAGTCAGTAGAGATCCCAGACTCCCTTCCTTGTTACTGTTGTTGCCATCAGTCAGTAGAGATCCCAGACTCCCTTCCTTGTTACTGTTGTTGCCATCAGTCAGTAGAGATCCCAGACTCCTTTCCTTGTTACTGTTGTAGCCATCAGTCAGTAGAGATCCCAGACTCCCTTCCTTGTTACTGTTGTTGCCATCAGTCCTCTGATGCATATCATTGCCCGACCTTCTCATACAGAGAAAAAATTTTATGAGATTCCATAACCTGTGCATTAGGATCGGAATGCAATTCTGCGAGGCATTAAGGTGAATTTCCTGTGCATTCCTGCAAACTGCTTCTTCACTCCTTGCAAGTTGAGATCCCAGGCTCCCTTCCTTGTTACTGTTGTTGCCATCAGTCCTCAGATGCATATCATTTCCCGAGGCATAAAGGGGAATTTCCTGTGCATTCCTGCAAACTGCTTCTTCACTCCTTACCAGTTGAGATCCCAGGCTCCCTTCCTTGTTACTGTTGTTGCCATCAGTCCTCAGATGCATATCATTTCCCGAGGCATTAAGGTGAATTTCCTGTGCATTCCTGCAAACTGCTTCTTCACTCCTTACCAGTTGAGATCCCAGGCTCCCTTCCTTGTTACTGTTGTTGCCATCAGTCCTCAGATGCATATCATTTCCCAACCTTCTCACACAGAGAATAAATGTTCGGAGATTCCTTAACCTGCCCATTAGGATCCAAATACGAGTCTCCAAAAATCTTATCCCCAGAGAATCTGGCACCCTGACCCGGGGCAGAGGACCCGAGGTTCTTGAATCTTTGGGGTTGTACAGCAACTTCAGATCACCCAAGACAGTATCAATACAAGTAGTAACGGAGCCCATCCTGATCTTTCGGTAACTTTGCTGGATTTTCATGGGAAAGAAAGTGAAGTGAAAAAAGGGAAGATTCTGAAAATCCAAGTGAAGATTTCAAACCGATTCACAAGCTGATCTAAGATATTTTACTGGAAATCCAAACAAAAACAAAGTGATCCCAAGGTATGTATAATCAGCAGGCTTATGATGAGGTTATTGATGAAGCTCTGCACAAGACTGAGGATACGTTTCACCGGCGGCTGATAGTTACTCATTTGTCTTCTTCCTTCTCCTTCTAAGCCATGGACCATGGTGTAAAACCCGGACCGAACAGGAACCGGACATAGGTCCGGTCTTGGTTCTATTAAAAAACCGGTTTTGAAAGATCCGACTGAGTCAAAACTTTTATTTTATACATAAAGTAATTTTTATTTTTAAAAATTATAGTTTCACATTAAGAAATATATAGACAGTATCTCAAAATATATTTTTATATTTTTTGATATATGATTATGAGATAAAAGTTATATTAAAAATTAAAATACTATATTAAAAAGTATAAAAATATATTTTAAAATACAAACTAAACAAGTCATTAATTTTTATAAAACTCATATTTTGCTTATAAATTTTTTAATTCTTTCAAATTCACTATCTAAAATGTTTATACAGAAATTTTTTTATAATTTTTAATATATTTTTATTTAAAATACTTGTCATATTTTTTTTTACAAAATTATTTAATTATATATTTAAAATTTCATATAATTTATATTAAATTTAAACTTAATTATACTAAAAATATTAAATAATTTATCTTTAATATATTTATATATTAATATTTATATTTATATAATTAATTTATATTTATTACATTATAATAATATTATTTAATTTTTTATTATCAAATTTTTTATTTGGTTGACGCTTGACCTTTTAATTTACTGTTTCCGACAACAATGCTTGTAAGTTAAGAATTGGCTGATGTGATGTTTTCAATTTGTAGATGAGTAGAATTTTCAAAAGCCATGCAATACAATTAATCAACAAACATTTTATTTTTGGTCATGAATTGACACAATCCCTTTCGCTCAAAATAAATTTGTGACTCATGAACCATATTTGTAATCCAAACTCCCATGGAGATTTAATCAATGGACCAAAGAGGTGAATCTTCTAGTGTATCTTTAAATTTTTAATTTAGTTACAAAATTAAGAAGGGCAAAATTATAATAAAAAATTTCATATTTATATTAATTTGTAATTGATTTGTTACACTGATGAACATTTTTAGTCGGCTCAAACTGAATATCCCAAAAGTGACAGAAGCACTCGTAATCAGTCGCATGGGGGTTTTACTATGAATTGCATTGGTGAATAATTATACAACTGCAATATCTATATACTATTTGTTCTATATTATTTGATATAGCTTTTTTCATGACTCCAGAGTCAAGGATAAAAATAAATAAATAAATAGATAAAAATAAATAAATAAATAAACAAAGAAGATAGCAGAAGCCTAGAACATCATCCCATTTGTAAAAGTAATAAGAGATTTTTATGCTAAATTGTCAACTACACAATCAATTCTTTAAAAATTTAGATCTTTCCATTTATAGATATAAATTCGGATAGATGAATAGCAGTTATTTTGAAATTTATGGACCCTGTCTAACAATGCCAAATATAACAATGAAGAAAGAAAAAAACTAATGTGTGTACAAAATCTTTGTTAATTAATGGATTACCATCAATTTGATTGAAAGATTTTAAAATAATCCGTGTCAAATTTGATAGTTGTTAGACTAGTTCACTTAGTGGAAAAATGGCAAAATTGAGAAACCAATATGTAAAATTAACTAAATAATGTTTAAAAAAAAAAGTGTTTTTCTTGGTATAGCAACAACTATATCAATCGATCCATTTACAAGATTTGTGGTTAGATGCTAATTGCTTAAGGTGTGATATATATCTTATCTTTAATCTTCTAGTAAAATTTGATTTTTTTTTAACACTTAGAGGTATCTCCGCATTCACTGACAGGTGTATCCCGAACTCCACTCAACCAAGGTCTCTGAATTGACTTTGTCAGGACCCAAGAATCATCGAGCTACGAAACCCAGAAGGCAAGCGTGGGACTAATCTTTCAAACCCCAATAGAACCACCTCAAATTCCACTGATGATGATAATTAGGATCAAACTCGGGATTCCACGGAAGAAAGCCTTTTGCGTTACCATCCGAGCTATAGCCCCTGGGGGCTAGTAAAATTTGATTGAGATATAAAAGAAAGACCCAGCACTCTTCTCCACATGGGGGACCAAAAATCCAACCTATTTCAAAGAAGTGCATTTTTTTCACTTGACAACATAGAAAAAGAGGATAATCTTTGACGACAATACAACAAATGTCCATTGTTGAATTTTCAAACAGATGTACATCACTTCGAGCATGGTCAGAATGGTTTGTCTACTCTTTAACATAGAAATCTTGAAAACATTTTTCTCACGATCAAGGTGCAATATTTATGGGTGTTTTAGATTACAGATTGCGCAGCATTAACTGAGCACCAAGCTGGGGTTGAAGAGTGATCACTGTGCATGTAGCAAGTGCATAGGATGGAGAGAGCTCGAAAGAGAATTTCTGTAACATCATGGCTCGTGCCATTTTCGTTTCTAACATGGCAAAATTTTGACCAATGCATATCCGGGGTCCCCAACTAAATGGTAAATACGTGAGCTGCCCCTTTGTTGCCTTCAAAATTCCTTCACTAAATCTCGATGGGTTGAATTCATTTGCATCTTCCCCCCAAGTTTTTGGGTGACGATGCAGGAGAATTGCAGGCAAGAGTATTTTCACTCCTGCAGGTAATGTAAGTTTTCCCAGTTTAGTTTCTTCTGAGTCCTTCGATCAATCAACACTGCAGATGGTTATAGCCTTAGAACCTCATTAATGATCATAGACTTCATAGTCATCTGTGGAAAATGAAAAACTATAAATGTTAAACTCATTTTAGTTAGAGGATTACCAAAAGGCCTCAAAAAATTGAAACTTTTGTCTAACACCTCCTTTATAAGTTCAGGTTCCATGAGAATCAATGAGGGGATTGGTCCTGTCCATTTATAGCAACTTCCACCTGCAATGCATTACCCACCATCATAAATTAACAGTAACTTCTGTGTTGGTTTTCCCTTAACCGTTTAGCATAGAGCTCAATTGCGCACTCCTCCCATGAAATTATTAGATTAAGTTAGATGTTGCCAATTCAAACTGAATTATATGAACTTGCTAAACTCGGCCAAGAAAACATACCATGAACGGTTCAAGTACAACATTGCATCGAAGCAATAATTGTCCTTGTGACTGTGGGTCTTCTGAAGTTAAGGATGCCTTCAGTTTCCAGATGCAACATCTAAAGATCATTTTATATATATATTCCTTTCTATGCTATGAACAAAAATAATCAATGGCAAAAGGTCAAAAGGAATCCATCATCTGAAGATAATTTATATTAGTATCTTGGTGAGCATATGCAAAACTAATGTTCAATACATACAATTATATAATGTCCAAAAGGTCCTTTTCTTGATTTTGCTTTAGCTTAGTTAATTAATTACATGACTAATTAATTCTTGTAGTAACATTTATAAGATTTCCCGTCCAATGCTAATGGATCAAGGTTATATAGTACTTTTTCCGTTTTTTTTTTAAAAAGGGAATTTTAAAATTTTTGTTTGTTCAAAAAGAAAAGAGTTTATTTTTGAATTTTTTTTATATTACTGTTAATATAACAGTAATGTATAATAATTTAAAATTAAAATTAAAAATTAAAAATTAAATGTTATATTAAGTGTGTTGCATGTTACTCATTTCATTCTAAAAAAAGTCTAGTTTTTTAAAAAAAAAATTATTCCAAAAATAGAGTCCACTTTTGATTTGATACAACTTTTTTTAAGTTATAGAATACAATACACTTAATACATAATTAAATGTATAATTTTACATTTTTATCCTTATTTTTTAATTCGAATTATACATTATTATTACTAATAATGGTAATACAAGAATTTCATCCGAAAATAGACTTTTTTTGGGGGATAAAAATTTTTTCAAGTTGGATTCTTTTTGTAAGATAGATGGAGTATATCCAATTAAAAATATATCTCTTTCCAATTTATTTGAAGTATTTAATGAATAGAGATAGAAGGACAGAGACGGCATGTAACTTTGAGTGTGAAACGTTGACAAGAGCTGATTTTTTTTTTTTCTAAAAAAAGGGGTTAAACTGTGACGACTATAGAAGACAGGTTTTCTTTGAATTTTCAGATAGGTGTTCATTACTTCCAAAATGGTTGATATTTTGGTAAATAAGAAAAAATATTCTATATATCTCTTCTACCTTAATTTTTAGTGCAGTAAATTGCTTAAATATTTGTTTTTATCCCTTATCATATAAATAGAGTATTTTTTAAATTATAATTTGTTCTCACTAATTGTTTTTGCATGTACCATCTTACGTGATACTAAGAATGCATAAAATATTACCCCCAGGGGCATATGCGAGTTAGTAAGCCTGAGGTGATATGGGGAGAAATCCTCTGACAACGCAGGTTCAAATCTCGCAAAATCAAAGTGATCCAATATATGTATTTTTGAAAGTAATAGTTTGAGCTTGTTGGAAGGCCCTTCAACGAAGACAACAAACACAAACACTAGAAAGCAGCGAAAAATACCCCCAACCAAATTCTAACAGCTAATCACATGACCAATGATTCAGTATAATTAAAAATACTCAAACAATCTTCCAAGCAAACCAAACAACAGATAAAGCAATAAATAATTTTAGGTAACAACAACAAAATAAACAACACCAAGATTTACGTGAAAAACCCCTAAGTGTGAGGGGGAAAAACCGGGGACAAACCGAATAATAAATTCACTATAAAAAGTAAGCAATTATAAGAGTTTAGTATTTAAACTTTTTGCCCAAAGCTTAAGACCCAACAAATTAAAATAAATACCCAAGAGAGATTTCATAAATTACCACTCAAAGAAACACTCAATTTGTTACAAGATTACCTCTCACGCTTATTCTCTGTAGGGTAAGAAAACCATTGACTTTTTCACTTTGCAAGTTAATCAATTTTTCCTTCCTGACAAAAACCCACAAAACTGGTTTTTTTTCCCTTCTTGTACGCCGTTAATAGCTGAAGAAAAAAAAACTCCAGCCGTTCTATCCAATGCCAAGTGAGACAAAAAAACCCTTGTAACTTCTATGCCATTAATCATGGCCCTTGGATCATAATTGATAAAGCATCCAAGCCGTTGAAACAAAGGACTTTAGTTTGTTACGTGCTAATAAAATGGGTTGAACCCCACTGACAGAGCTTAAATTTTTATAAAACTTATTTTTTATTTATAAATTTTTTAATTCTTTTAAATTGATCATTTTAAATGTTTATAGGTGAATTTTTACAATTTTTAACATATTCTTCACAATTTTTACAATTGTCAATTAGTTTTAGCCATTTTAGAACTAAGAAGAGTCCGCTTTTGAGACATTCAATGTAATTCTTAACTTTCACCAGCTTAATATATTCCTCGATTTTATGGAAAAAAAGATAAAAATAAAGATGGGGATGGAATGTGTAATCCAACCTAACATTCTTAAATTCCTTGTCTTAGATCCCTGTTTGCAAATTTTTGTGTTTGAACTTTTATACAGAATGAAACTTTGATGTTTCTAATTTGTCGGAATAAATTGGTTAAGGTTTGAGAGGGTGAGGAATGAGTAAGAATTGAGGGAATACTAGAATGGTAAATTCTATCTCATTTATAATGCATTTTTAGATGAAATAAACTTGAAATGGGATAAAAATTTCATAATTTCTTTAATTTATTTATTCATGGAAAGTATCACCCAATCAATACTTATTGCTCAATAGCCCATCATATTATATTTATTGTCTTAAAAGGAAATCCCATCTTAATTTCAAGTGATGGGATCCAATTGAAATGTTGGTCACCCATAATTAGAGTTATGAATTTGTTCAAACGTGGAAGTTTTTGACATATTAATAGTGAAATGTGATGTCTACTCTCAATAGACAAATAAACATATATGGGAGAAAGCAATTACTCTTGAAAATAAATCATAATGTATTTTGCAAATTTATGTTGTTCTAATTGAAAATTACAATGATATAAAAGGCTACTTATGAGTGACGTCAATTGTTTTTTAAATCATTTGATAACATGTGTTTGAAGTTTTGAACTATTTAAAATAAGAATTAAAAAAGTTTCATTTCAAATGGAACTTGATTCGGATTGAGCAATACTTTTTTTTTTCCTTATAAAGTAGTAGTATTATATAGGAAGGAAATTATGAGATCTTCTTTCATGCAACAATAATGAAAGCCATATAATTAAAGTTATGAAAAAGACATTAATAATTTCAAGCGAGAGCACAATTGTGGAAAATTTGTACCAACTAATGGAACTCAACCAGACAAAGATAAAGAAATGATGAAAGTCTGGTCATGCTTTTTATCCTTGTTACAACTTCTCATAGTCTTGGACATGCTTCGCACTTTGCGAAATGATAATAATGTTGTCTCAAATGTTCCCAAGGATGCCCATTTCTATGATCATGTACTAAGGGACAATGGACTTGTTGCCTAACTCGGAATTTGTATACCTCCAAGCTTTCCATATGAAGTAAAACTATGAGCACGAGGATGAGAGAAATGGCAACGTTAATGGAGATAAGAGTGGGAGAAAAACACTAAAATAACCAATCCAAACTAATTCCCTGGGTGCAAATTAGTTGTCAATTACTTCTTTTGTTTTAAAAAAATAATTCATTTTAAATTTGGTTTAATTTTTTTGTCCTATCTCAATGCATTATTAGATTTACAAATTTTTATATTTTAAATTATACATATCATTATTAGTGACTTTTTTTAAATAAAAAAAGTATTAAAAGTGATTTGTTTAAAGTTTTAAATATAGAAATAGATGTATTCAAGAAATGTTTAATGTTTTTTTTAATATATGTTTAGCATTGATTTGAAATTAAATTTCAAAATTTACATACACTTGTTTGTTTTAAAAAAATATTTTTTTTTTATTTTATGTAACTTTTTAAAATTACAATACATAACACATTTAGTATACAATTAACTATATATTTTTACAACATATATTATAGAGACATGAGACGCACAACCTTAATGTTGTAAACAATTTTTGTTTTTTTGGGACATTGGCAGGTCGCTTAATGATGTAAACTATTCATATAATATATATGTGTGTGTTTGCAATTGAGAAGTTAGTCAATGATGTGAACTATTCATAAAATTTGACCTCAAAGGCTCAAAGTATCCCATATACCAAAAACCAAGAACACCAACTAAATGGAAACATATACGGACATCACAAAACTATAAAAATTACAAAACTATTTTCCCGTCTCAAAAAAATATAATTATGAAAAATATCAAAGTCATATTTCTTTAACACGCAGAATGATGCTTCTAACATGAACTTGGTTATGCTTTTTATGTTTTTATGTTTTTGTTTTTCTTTGTCTCCTTCTAAGCCATGGTGTAAAACCCAACCCGACCCCACCTGACCCGGACTTACATCCAGTCTTAGTTCTATTGAAAAACTCAATTTGAAGCGTCAAAGCTTTAAAGGTTTGTTTGGATAAAATTTTTATTTATAAAAAATTAATTTTTTTTACATAAAAATGAAATATTCAAAAATATTTTTATTTTAAAATTTAAATTTTTCCGTTCAAATTCTTTTCACATAATTTTAAAAAATTTCTCTCTTATTTTTCCTTTTAAAATACTTTTTCTATAAAAAAAATACCCATCAAAATTTTCACATATTCTAATACAACTTTTTTCAAATAAAATACAATCCAAACAAAGCTATTTTTACATACAGTAATTTTAATTTTTGAAAGTAATAGTTTGAGCTTAAATTTTTATAAAACTTATTTTTTATTTATAAAGTTTTAATTCTTTTAAATTGATCATCTTAAATGTTTATATAGGAGAATTTTTACAATTTTTAACATATTCATTGTCCAAAATATTTCTTATACCATTTTTTTCACACAATTATTCAATTGTGCATTTAAAATTGCATACAACTAATACTAAATTTAAATTTAAAGCTACTAAAAACACTATATAATTTATCTCTAATACATTTGTCTATTATATTAATATTTTTATAATTAATTTATAATTATTAAATTATAACGACTTTATCAAATTTTTTACTCTCGATTTGAGAGGTTAATCACTGACCCTTTGATTTCACTTGCTCGAACTCCGGTTCGATTATGACAACACTACATGAAAGTTAAGGATTGGTTGATTGCTTCATTTTCCAAGTTTGGTCGAAGATTCCTATGCTTTTTCACTCGGGATGTGATGTTTCCAATTTGTAGGTGAGTAGAATTTTCAAAAGCCATGCAAGACAATTTTTCATGAACAAACATTTAATTTTAGGTCATAAATAGGCACAATCCCATTAGCTCAAAATAAATTTGTGACTCAAGAACCATATTTGTAATTCAAACTCGCATGGAGATTTAATCAACGGACCAAAGAGGTGAATCTTGTAGAGTATCTTTAAATTTTTAAGTTAGTTTACAAAATTGGAAGAGCAAGATTATAATAAAGAATTTTATATTAGTGTTGTTTTGTGATTAATTTGTTACACTAATGAAAATATTTAGTTTGTATGAATTAACGGTGTAAATTGAATATGTCATGTATAAGTGTTTATTATGGACATATTGATGGAAGATTAATACAACCGCATTTCTATGAACAATTTGTTCAGCGTATATATTTCTTATTTGGCATAACTTGTTATATTAGTTGAGTAGAAGATAAAAATAAATAAATAAAGCACATATAGTAATAACAAAAGCGTAAAACACCATTTCATTTGTACAAACAATAAAGGTTCCATGCTAAATTGCTAAGAATATAATCATATTTATAGATACAGATCTCAAACTCGAAAATATTTCTATTTATTGTGAGTTTTATGAACACTATTTAATAGTACAATGTATAATAATAAAGAAATAGAAAAAAAGTAATGTGTATATAAAATCTTTGTTAGTAAATTATTATCTATTTTATTTAATTATTTTGAAATAGGCCCTGTCAAATTTTTTAAAACCAGCCCACGTAGTGGAAAAATGGCAAAATTGAAGAATCAA
Organism: Gynochthodes officinalis; assembly: GCA_020080225.1. NCBI lineage: Eukaryota > Viridiplantae > Streptophyta > Magnoliopsida > Gentianales > Rubiaceae > Gynochthodes > Gynochthodes officinalis. The sequence goes on along the minus strand of CM034623.1, from coordinate 5,877,601 downwards.
TATGTAAAATTAACTAAGTAATGTTACAAGAAGTCTTTTTCTTCGCATAGCAACAACTGTGTAAATCGATGCATTTACAAGATTTGTGGTGGGATGCTAAGTGATTAAAGTTTGATATATATTTTATCTTTAATCTTCTAGTAAAATTCGATAGAGATAGAAAAGAAAGACACGACAAGTCCATTATTGAATTTTCAGACAGATATACACCACTGCGAGTATGGTTAGAATGGTTTCTCCACCCTGTTTAATCTTTTTCCTGTTTTCAAACACAACTAAACTAATTTGCTAAACGACATAGAACAGAACACTTTTGCAGAGGAATAAATTCTGCTCAATTACATTGAAACAATGTTGGACAGGTAGAATAGAGAGATGAAGTAGTTCTGACTAAGAAACTGAGCTGCAACATCCAGGGAAATGGAATAAATAGATAAGCTTTTGCAACTATTATTTTGTAGAAACAAGAGTAGGAATACATAGTTGAACCAAACAATGAAACCACAATCATCATTATGACCCGTCCGAGTCCAGACTTGAGAAGATTTGCAGGTGCAGAAGAACTGAAACAGCAAACAGCACATCCACAAGTGAATTATAAAGGATCCACAATACAATCTTGGTTTGTTTCAGTCCACTCAAGCAAAAGTTATAATCCATTTCCAAAGCTTCAGCCATCAATCTCTTTGTAAGTGAACACCAACTGGTTCAAATCCACATCAGGAACCATTTCCCAATTGATCTTCTCCCTTTTAAATCCATTCCAAGACGCAGACATAGCTCAAATATCCGTACTTGGAATACAGTTGCAACAAGGGCTGTCTTGACCATAACTGATTTGAAATTTTTACATAGAATGTATTAGGTTATCGAGAGTTGAGATACTTCTGATGATGAAAAAGAGAGGCAGCATCCAGTGAATGAAATACTTTCATAGAATTCAAAAATTACATTGACAATGCACGGGTGGTTTTACCACTAAATTCATTTAATAAATAAAAAAGAAAGACGCACCTGACGACAAACCAGAAGAGTAGAACCCCAATCATCACCGTCACTTCTTTCAAGGCAGAATGAGGATCTTCAAATCTGAATTTCCCATGTTCATCTGTTCTTCCTGAATTTGTTTGACTGAACTTGGTAGAGAGTGACTACAGCGAAAGACTTCAATCATTTCAAGAGTTAAAGTGTTTTCTAAACAAGATGGAATCTCTTTCAATATTCTACATCTGTGCACTACTAACTTCTGCATAAGGGGAAATTGATCATCGGAAGCTGTCCAGTTGACAATATCCAACTCATCCAATTTCAAGAATCTAAGTCTCGAGAATTCTCCTTCTCCCATATTCCATGTTTCCCCTGAGAAAGATCGAGCAAGTAACTTGAGAACCTCAAGATTAGGCAGTTTCCCAATACTCGAAATTTTACTCCAAGGCAACCTAAATCCAGATAGAGTCAGCTTTTTAAGATGTGCTGGCAAACCAAATTCAAAATCAGTAGGTGCCATGTACGATCTAAATGGAGACAACCCAAGTGATTCTAGCTGACTCAGAAAGTCAGGTACAACAATCCTTTTACAATTCTCAGTATCATCCCAATTCTTAAAAAGTTTACATTTCAGTTTACGGATGGTTGGGAACTTTTCATTTGCTTCTGCATACTGCCCCAAGAAAAATTACACCTGAACAGCTCTCCAACTCGTACAAATCAGAGGAATCCTCAAAATTTTCAATGGCGAAACTAAACTTAGAAAAACCCTTAGAAACTCCAAAACGCAAGCCAACGTGAAGATTTCTCAATTTCCTTAGATTCCAGAGTGTATCAGGAAATGAAACAATTTCACATGGTGAATCCACAATAAAAGTTTCCAAGTATGAAAGGTTACCGATGGATGAAGGAATCACGTTTATCTGACCTTGAACAGCCAAATATCTCAACTGAACAAGAAGTCCAATTTCATTGGGTACAGAACCCAAATAAATTTGACCAATATCTAACACCCAGAGAAGCTTGAAGATGCGACTAACGAATGACATGTCAAAAGGTATGAAGCTTCCTGTTTCAGTGAAGAAGAGTAGAGAACGTACACGAGGACAAAATAGCCTCGCCTCCTTGAAATGTGTTGGCTCAGACTGAATGCGTAGCCTCAGTAGGTTACGTGGCGCATTAAATGCTAAAAGCTCATCATACCCACGTAACTGCTTGAAAAAATTCTCTTCTTCGGCTTTTGTCATGCAAAACTCATAAAGCAAATCATGAATTTGGCAAGCTTTGACACCACCCATGGATCTTCGGTCGGAAACCAGAACTAAGCTTCTACCAATTAAATCCATCAGGTAATCTGTAGCAACATCTTCTATGCTCCTTAACTTAGTCTTTTGAATAAATCCTTCAGCAATCCATAACCAGATCAACCACTTGGTTGATACGACCCCGTCTTCATCAAACATCCCAAAATAAAGAAAGCATGGCTTCAAACAATCTGGTAGATGCTTGTAGCTCAGCTCCAATGTGTTCTTGCATTGCGCTGTAGTAGAAAGGATGCCCGAACTTAAACTTTCTAGAATTTCATTCCAATTCTCTTGCTCCGTATTAGCTAGAAGTCCAGCTACAATGACAATTGTTAGAGGTAATCCCTTACAATTTTTTGCAATTTGCATCCCAAGTTTATATAATTCTGGAGGGCAACCTTTCGCAAGGGATAACTTCCTTTGCAGTAACTCCCAGCTCTCATTAATGGTGAGTTGACGAAGAAAATGAGGCTCTTCATCAAGCATGGCACGAGGAGCAACATCCCGAATTCGACTTGTCAAGATAATTCTACTTGCATTAGAATTGTCAGGTAATGACTCTGCCAAGCTATTCCATACTTGAATGTCCCATACGTCATCCAAAAAGATGAGATATCTATTTCCTAGCAACTGACGTCGGAGCTCTTCAGCTAAGTCTTGTTCAGTCATCGCAAAACATCTTGCCGGAAGCTTTATAAGAATATGATTCAGAAGCTCAAGTAGCACTTTCCTTTTGTTGAATACTTGAGAAATGGAACACAATGCACGAACATGAAAATGGTACCTGACAGTATTACAGTGGTAAACTTTTGTGGCTAAGGAAGTTTTCCCTTGTCCTGGCATACCCACAATGGCAATGATCCGCAACTGCTCTGATCCTCTTGTAAGCCGATTGGTAATCCATGTTGACTCATTATCAAAGCCTACAACTTCGTCGATTTTTGGTGCACTGCTTTGTGTGGGTACATGACTAGATTTCTTGGTAACTTTGTTCATTTTGATATGTGGGAGAGCCTTGGCGCAACGGTAAAGTTTTGGTGCACTGCTCTGTGTGGGTACATGACTAGATTTCTTGGTAACTTTGTTCAGTTTGATATGTGGGAGAGCCTTGGCCCAACGGTAAAGTTGTTGCCATGTGCCCTGGCCCTTTGGGCGTTCAACTTGTTTCTGAAATTGCTCAATTCTTTCCAACAAATCTTGGAGCTCAATATCTATTTTGATATCTTTCTGATAAAGTGAGAAGCTTATGAGTCCCGCATCACATATCAGAACTCCAATGGAATCCTTCATGTTCCCATCAAACTTGTCCGGCTCCTTAACAAGAATAGTTCTCAATAATCTTAATCCCTCTTGCAGTTGATCCTTCAAAGAAATCACAGGATTAGTGTCCAGTGGTAGCATCTCCCATAGATTACATACAAGAGAATCAATGAAATCCTTTATTATTATTATAGGATCATCATCCATGTCTGAAATGGGAGCATGTAATTGTCTCGACAATTTTGAGCTAGTCAGGGCTCGAGTGTAAGTCTCATAGATATGAGGATCAATAGGTTTGATCTTCTCCAGTAGTACTGAAGTTTCAGACTGGATTATCTCATTGGTATACCCTTCATATTGATACTTAAAAGAGAGTTGTGCTGCATTGACTGCAACGGCTTCAACGTGCTTCAACAAATCTTGTAAGTGTTGGCGCTTAAAATCTTGTAAGTGTTGGCGCTTAACCATTCGCAGCGTGGCAAATCGGACAAAATTTTTCATGAATCTCATCATCTCCGCCAAAGAGTTCAATACTGGACCTCGTTCCGATCGCCCAAAGTAACTGAGAAGATTCTCCAGAACGGAATTGGTGATTTCCATAACTTGATCTGTTGTTGGAGAAACTGATTGCTGCAAGAAATCTGTCAAATTGATGTACCATTCTTCTATTTCTTCCTTGAAGGAGTCGATGTCGAGACTAAAGTGCCCAATCCTGTCATTTTCCCAATCCAATTCACCATCATAGAGCCAGAAAGGTAATAAAGGGCTATAATATTCCCGTGAATTTCTGCGAACCGCGTCTTCAATCCTTACCAATAGAGATCCCAGACTCCCTTCCTTGTTACTGTTGTTGCTATCAGTCCTCAGATGCATATCATTGCCCAACCTTCTCACACAGAGAATAAATGTTCGGAGATTCCTTAACCTGTGCATTAGGATCGGAATTTTAATCTCAAATAAACTTGTCCAAATAGAATCTGACCGGCCCAGCAACTTCAGATCAGCCGAGGCGGCATCAATACAAGTAGTAACGGAGCCCATCTTGATATTTTGGAAACTTTGCTGGATTTGAATGGGAAAGAAAGTGAAGCGAAAAAAGGAAGATTCTGAAAATCCAAGTGAAGATTTCAAACTTACAAGCTGATCTAAGATATTTTACTGGAAACCCAAACAAAAACAAAGTGATCCGAGGGTATGTATAATCAGCAGGCTTATGAAGAGGTTATTGATGAAGGTGTCTGCAGAAGACTGAAGATACGTTCCACCGGTGGCTGATAGTTACTCATTTTTCTTCTTCCTTCCTTCTCCTTGTAAGCTATGGTGTAAAACCAGGATCGGATCGGACCGGACCCAACCGATGTTCCATTAAAAAACCGGTTTTTAAAGACCCCATCCGACTGAGTCAAAACTTTTATTTTATACATAAAGTAATTGTTTAATCTTTAAAAATTATAGTTTGAAATTCAGGGAATTTATAGTCAGTATTTCAAAATATATTTTCATATTTTTTGATATATGATTATAAGATAAAATTTGTATTAGGAACTAAAATACTGCATTGAAAAGTATAAAAATATATCTTTGAAAGCAAACCAAATAAGCTCTAAATTTTTATAAAACTCATTTTTTGCTAATAAAGTTTTTAGTTCTTTCAAATTGACTATCTAAAATGTTTGTACAGGAGAATTTTTACAATTTTAACATATTTTTCATTTTAAATACTTTTTATATCATTTTTTTCACAAAATTATTCAATTATATATTTACAATTTCATACAACTTATATTAAATTTAAACTTAATTATATTAGAAACATTAAATAATTTATTTTTAGTATATTTATATATTAGTATTAATATTTTTGTAATTAATTTATATTTATTATATTATTATAACGTGATCTAGTTTTTCATTACCTAAGAGGTGAATCTTCTAGTGTATCTTTAAATTTTTAATTTAGTTACAAAATTAAGAAGGGCAAAATTATAATAAAAAATTTCATATTCGAATATTATTTTGTGATTGATTTCTTACACTGATGAACATTTTTAGTCGGCTCAAACTGAATATCCCAAAGGGGACAGAAGCACTGCTGCACTGGTAATCAGTCACACGGGGGTTTTACTATGAATTGCATTGGTGAATAGTTATACAACTGCAATATCTATGAACTATTTGTTCTATATTATTTGATATAGCTTTTTTTCATGACTCCGGAGTCAAGGATAAAAATAAATAAATAAATAAACAAAGAAGATAGCTGAAGGCTAGAATATCATCCCATTTGTAAAAGTAATAAGAGATTGAGTAATAATAGAGATGTGACAAATCATAGTGACTTTGTATAGTGACTGATGTAGCAATTATGAAAAGACAAAATCATCCATTCATCCTCCTTACAAAACACGAATAATAAATGATAATTTTATCTTTTTATGATTGCCACGTCAGTTACTATACAAAAACACTATAATTTGTCACTATTCCAATCATTACTCTAAGATTTTATGCTAAATTGTTAACTACAATTCTTTAAAAATTTAGATCTTTCCATTTATAGATATAAATCTCGGATAGATGAATAACAGTTTTTTTTGAAATTGATGGACACCGTTTAACAATGCCAAATATAACAATGAAGAAAGAAAAAAACGAATGCGTGTATAAAATCTTTATTAATGGATTATCATCAATTTGATTGAAATATTTTAAAATAATCCGTGTCAAATTTGATAGTTATTAGACTAGTTCACTTAGTGGAAAAATGGCAAAATTGAGAAATCAATATGTAAAATTAACTAACTAATGTTAAAAAAAAAAACAAAAAAAAAGTCTTTTTCTTCGTGTAGCAACAACTATGTAAATGATGCATTTACAAGATTTGTGGTGGGGATGCTAATTGCTTAAGGTGTGATATGTATTTTATCTTTAATCTTTTGAGTTTTTTTTTAATTGACTAAATAAATGTAAATTAAATAAATATTAATATTTTAAAAATTATTCTATTTCTACTAAAATTGACACCACAAATGTCAACTTTGTAGTCAACATCCAAGATTTCAACTTTGTAGTCTACAACCAAGATGTCAATTTCAGACAATTAAAAAAAAAAAGAAAAAACGTAACTCTACTTTCACAATTTCTCCTTTGTTTCTTCTCTTATCTGTTTGCCGCCCCTCCTTCTCCCTATCAATTTTTTTTTCTCTCCTCTCCCCTGCCGCCCCACATCCCTCCCTCTCCCACCTCCTTCCACTGCTGCCCCCCTCCCCCTTGCTGGGAAGCAATGGAAAGGGGTTTATCAAAAAATTTGGAATTTTTCCAACTTGAAGAATGCTTGATTGAAAGATTTTAAAATAATCCGTGTCAAATTTGATAGTTAAATATGGACAAGACATCATGGATTAGTTAAATATGGACCTCAAAGCATCAGAAGTTTCCTTGCGCAGATTAAAGTTCAGTTCTGACTTTGTGTATCAATACGCGTAACTTCTGGACATTCTTGACCAAATGGTGCAAGGATTGGAAATATCCCATACAAATAATTGCCCAAATCAAAAGTGCTTGTCAGCATTAATTTTTTTTTTTAAATTTGGCTCAAAACGACGTCGTTTTTAAGCTCTTCTCCAAAACCTTTCCCTCTAAACCCGGTCAAAACTCATCCTCAGTGCTTTTCCTAAACCCATCACCCTCAACCAAACACTTAGGAGGCGCTTGGTATAAATGGTGGGTTTAGGAATAGAATGGATTTGATAAAAGGAAAGATTTGAAATAGAATTGAATGATAGTAATTATATTGTTTGGTATTATTTTGTAATGGAATGGAATAGATTTTATATTAAAATTAAAATTTAATATTAATATTAATAAATTTATTAATAAAATTTATATTAAAATTATAATAAAAATATTATTATTTTACATTATATGATATTTAACAAATTATATCTTGTTCAAAAAATAGTTAAAGTGCATGTCAATTTGTAAAGAAAAACATTTTCTATAATTTAATGAAATTTGTTTTTTTTTAAAAAAAAAGACAAAATGGAGGTTGCAAACCATTGGAGGGTTTGCAACCCCTATGACATGTGGCGCACGCCCAATGGGCGCACGTCACATCAGTGCTGGCAGGCAGGCGCGTCCAATGGGCATGGTTGGGGTTTCGTCTAAACCCACTCCCAGGGGTTTCTTTAAACCCATCTCACTCTACCAAACATTCTTTTAACTCATATTTCATTCCAAATCCATCCCAACCCTCATTCCAAACGCTACCTTATTTTTACCCCATTCCATTCCAAACCCCTCCCAAACCCACCAAACAAACCCTCCTAATATCCCTTCTCAGTTAAATAAACCACCGGTGGAGAAACGAGTGTGGACATGGTCTTGGACTGTTGCGCTCTCCAAGACAGTCAATGGTCACTGATTATGGATAATTCTGTGTGTCTGAAGAAAGATGGTGGTGAATTTTGTACTTGTTAATAAAACTATAACAGGTGCGCACTTCGGATATTTCTTGTTCATTTCCTCATTTTCTCACTTGGTTTTGTGCTCAACTTTCAAATTGTTCAAAGAAAACTGATATATGAGCAGAAAAAATAATGGTGTTATCTCTTGTTAAGACTTCTATAGATAGTAGTGCAATATCTATTTGATAAGTAAATTGAGTAAATATTGTTTATTTTTTTCAAAATTAAAAAAAATATTGTGAATTTAGAAATTGCTCAAATGTTGTTAAAATAGATTTTGAAAAAATCAACTTCGACGTTGTATGACTTTAGCTTTTAAAAAGAAAAAATTTGTCCTGAAATTCGTCTATATACACACAATCAAATAACCTTAGTGGTAATATCCCAACTGAGATCGGTTAGTTGAAGTTTGTACATGTCCTTAATTTCAGTGGTAACATTTTCTCTGGTGACATTCCAACTACAATTTCTCATCTCACTAATTTGGAAGAATTGGACATTTTAAAAAATCATTTTTCCGGTGAAATTCCAGCGTCATTTGGAAATCTCCATTTTTTTATCTTACTTCAGTGTTTTACAACGATCTTGAAGGCCCAATATCTACAAGTCAGTTTGAAATCTTCGCCAGTGCTAGTTTTGAGGGAAATAAGGGGTTGTGGAAGGAAGGAGGGTGCAGGTGTAGGGATACGAGGGGAGAGGGGGGCGTTGGGGAGAAAAAAAGGGAGGGGGGGAGAAGATGAGATCAGAGAGAGAGAGAGGAGGGAATGAGGCAATATTTTTTGTTTTTTTCATACAACCTGAAGTCCGACAATCTTTAGGGCAAATTTTTGTTTTAAAAAAAAAAAACTAAGGGGGTGTTTGGTTTGAGGGTTTTGGGGGGAAATGAAATGAAAATTATTGTTTGGTTAGTAAATTTGGGGGGAATGAAATGGAATAAAACCGTTGGGGGTGGGTTTTAACACCCCGTTCGCGCGGGTTTAGCTTGGAATGGAATTAACTTGATTCAAAATGACGTTATTTTGAGGTAATTTAAAAAAAATATAAATTTGGCAACTACGCGCCTGTCAGTTGCTGACGTGATGCACACACCGTGTATGGTGGTTGTAAACCCATCATTTGGTTTGCAACTGTCATTTCACCTTTTTTAAAAAAAAAAACAAATTTCAATAATTTGTAGAAAATATTTTTCTCTACAAATTGACATGCACTTTGACTATTTTTGGAACAAGATATGATTTTTTTAAATACAATATAATGTAATATAATAATATCTTTATTATAATATTAAAATTAAATTTTAATATAAAATCAATTAATAAATTTATTAATATTAATATTAAATTTTAATTTTAATATAAAATCTATTCTATTCCATTCCATTACAAAATAATACCAAACAACATAATTACTATCATTCCATTCTATTCCAAACATTTTCTTCTATTCAAATCCATTCTATTCCTAAACCCACCGGTTATACCAAGCGCCCTCTAAAATTTCATTGTCGACTTTGAGGCATTGTCTACTTTCAAAGTTGACAATGACAGCATTTTTATCACTCCTATTAAAAACACAATATTTCTTTAATTTATATTAATATAATAAATATTTTTGAAAAAAACTCTCTATTTCACTGACTATTTTCTCCATTTGTCTGCAGCATCTACAGATAAGTTTCCCAACTTCATAAAAGACTGTAAATACATAAAGAATAAATGCATGCAATAGTATCTGTTGAAATAGCTCAAGCAATGGATGAGAACCCACTATAGAAAAAGAAAGACAATCCTTTAAAATTTTTCCAAGCCAATTGACATACTCAACTATTTTGACAATAATGGGACTGAATGAGCAAAATTTCGATACAACTACATAGAAACTGATTTTAGAATACAAATTTACAAGTGCACTCAAAAAATTTGAGCTTTGAATATCAGAGCAGGTAATTAATGATAATGGAAACTTTGTCTGTTTACACAGTGCAATCTTCCTTCGGCCCAACGAGAGAGGGAACCCTTCAGAAACTAAAGTGTCGAATTTGCACATCACCACCCAATGTTGCTTTCAAGTGTTCATTCACAGCAAGAAAAAAATTTGAGATCCTCCCAAACAAGTATGCTAACTATACTCTCTGCTAGAATACATCCTTCGCAGGCCAGTTTCAGCAGCCGTCTATCAATTTTAGAAGAAAATGGTCAAAGTTTGTCAGAGTAGTAGATGAAAAGAGTGAGAAATCACAAAGGTGGAATGCAGTTTGTTTGGCCGCAGATAAAATCATCAATAGCTAGAAGAATATGTACAAATATTCATAAGAGCAGTAACAGTAAAAGAATTCCTTAGATTAGAGTCTTACTCTTACCCATATTTAACAAAATCAGCAAAAAAAATATTGGGCTTCAAGGGCCATCGAGTTCATCATCCATCTCGTCGAGAATAACATATTTTGCACCTACATCTCCTGTTGTTGACTCTCTTGATTCACCTCCATTGTTTTCACCTTTCTGCAGCTTCTGGTATCTGAGCAAATATGGTTCCAGAAAAGTTATGCAAATGAACAACAAAGAAGTTCATGGGCCATGTTATGCCAGGCTTGTAAAGCAAGTTATTTATAATTAAAGAAATCTACAAACAGCAGGCTGGAAAAACAAGACAGTATCAATACAAGTAGTAACGGAGCCCATCTTGATCTTTCGGAAACTTTGCTGGATTTGAATGGGAAAGAAAGTGAAGTGAAAAAAGGAAGATTCTGAAAATCCAAGTGAAGATTTCAAACCAATTCACAAGCTGATCAAAGATATTTTACTGGAAATCCAAACAAAAACAAAGTGATCCCAGGGTATGTATAATCAGCAGGCTTATGATGAGGTTATTGATGAAGATGTCTGCACAAGACTGAAGATACGTTTCACCGGCGGCTGAGAGTTACGCATTTTTCTTCTTCCTTCTCCTTCTAAGCCATGGTGTAAAACCCGGACCGGACAGGAACCGGACACAGGTCCGGTCCTGGTTCTATTAAAAAACCGGTTTTAAAAGATCCGACTCAGGCAAAACTTTTATTTTATACATAAAGTAATTTTCTTTTTCACATTAAGGAATATATAGACAGCATCTCAAAATATATTTTTATATTTTTTAATACATGATTATAAGATAAAAGTTATACTAAAAATTGGAATACTGCATTGAAAAGCGTAAAAATACATTTTAGAATACAAATAAGACAAGTCATAAATTTTAATAAAACTCATTTTTTACTTATAAAATTTTTAATTCTTTCAAATTGACTATCTAAAATGACAATTTTTACAATTTTTAACATATTTTTCATCTAAAATACTTGTTATATCATTTTTTACAAAATTATTTAATTATATATTTAAAATTTCATATAACTTATATTAAATTTAAACTTAACTATACTAGAAATATTAAATAATTTATCTTTAATATATTTGTATATTAATATTTATATTTAGATAATTAATTTATATTTATTACATCGTAATAACATCATTCAGTTTTTTATTATCGGATTTTTTATTACCAGTTGGATTGGTTGGCGCTTGACCTTTTAATTTTACTGTTTCCGACAACAATGCTTGCAAGTTAAGAATTGGTTGATGTGATGTTTCCAATTTGTAGATGAGTAGAATTTTCAAAAGCCATGCAATACAATTAATCAACAAACATTTTATTTAATTATGGCATTAAGGTTTCTCACTCCTAACTACTGTCAAACTTCTCTCTTCAGATTTCTTGAAGGGAATAGCTGACTTAAGGTCTTATGGAGTCAAAACAGTGCTTCCTTTGTGGAGCGCTAGGTCAAGAATCCGCAGTGGAATCCCTGAATGGAGGTGTTGCAATAAGGTCTGTTTCTCCGATTTCTCTGGGACATTTCATATCTGTTTTCTGCTGGAACTGCTCTTATTATGCTGCAGCCTGTGGTTTACTGGATCTTGTTTATGTGTTGTGTTATGTCTGTGGTTCAACATCTGAATGTCTGTTCTGATGGCTCTTATTTTCTGGCATGAAAGCCATCAATCGAATGAATGCATCTTTGGAATGATAGATCAATTTGTTGTACTGAAATCTTTAGGACTTGTTTTCTAAGCTGGAGTGGACTATGGAGATGGATATTATTGTCTGGAATGAAAATGTCTAATCGAATGAATGTATCTTTGAATTGATAGATCATTTTTGTTTTCAAACCTTGAAGACTTGTTTTCAATCGAATGGAGTTTGGTGATGGCTCTTATTTTTGGAATGAAAGCTTGCTAATCGAATGAATGCATGCTTCACTTTTGTTTTCAAATCTTGATGACTTGTTTTCGAAATGGAATGGAGTTTGGTGATGGCTATTCTTTTCGAATGAAAGCTCACTTTCGAATGAATGCATGCTGATTTGATAGATCACCTTTGTTTCTCTGAAATCTTGAAGACTTGCTTTCAGTCTCTTGTTGATGCAATGTTTTGGTTTGGGGGCTGCCAAGCTTATCTCTAATCCGTATCGATGTGTATACATATTACTTGCCTTGTCTCCATCCTTTCTTTCTGCTAGCTCTCCTGGCTATGATGCAATCCACCTTTCTTCTTGCTGGAATATGTCCAATTCTGCTACAAAATTCCTTTTCTACTGCCTGTGATGCATCTAATTCTCTGCTACCCTACAATCTGATTTCATACATCTGTCTCCTATCTGATCTTCTCAAATGAATGCCCCCTAATATTACCTATAACCCCATAAAGCTCTTCTGTTTTCTTTCCCAGCACCCATACTTTCTCATTTGGTTTCTAAGCCTAGCTCCTCTTGAAGTTCACAAAATGATTCTCTTATGAGAAGTACTCTTATTTTGTATAACCGAAAATCTGATAAGGAATATAGATTAGAAAACAAGGAAACAAGGAAAAAAAAAGAAAGAAAAAAGGGGGGGGGGGGGGGAGGAAGGAAAAAAAAGGGAAAAAAAGGAAAAAAAAGAAAGAAATTAAGAAAAAAGAAAAAAAAAGGAGAAGACTGGATCCATAGATTCATGTTTTACTTGATTGGATCTGGGCAAGGTGATCGTCAAGAATGTGCTCACAAAAGCTTTGTAAAGTTTCTTTGTTACATTACCACATTTGTAGATCTCTTAGTTTCTGAAGCTGTAAATTTGGTTTACTTATCATATTTTTTGTTTGTCTCATTTCGGATACCTGGGAGGTGGATAGGCTATTGTATAGGTATGAGCTTATCCAGATTGTGATTTTGTAGTCCCTCCTTTTTTTGTTATTTTGGTAATACCTAGAGCTATGTAATTACGGAATGTATAGGAATCCTGATCTTCAAATTGTCTCATCCTCTCTTTGTAAGTTGTAGAACTATATAGCATTTGTAAGCAGGACAATCTTTGCCTCAAGGTGTCTGTAGAAACTAGAGACAAGGAAGGAAAAAAAAAAAACAGAGGGAAAAAAAGAAAAAAAAGGAAAAAAGAGGAAAAAATAGAGAGAAATGAAAGAAAGGAACAAGTCATAAACATTTTTGGATGAAAAAAGAGAGGAAAAATTAAAAAAGAAGGCAATAACAAAATATAAGCTTTCGTTGAAAGGATTTGGATGGGATTTTTACTTATATCAAAGCTAGTTTTAACTTTCTTCAAAGGTTAATTCACTAACTCCCAATTATTTTGTTTCATACATTAGATTCTTTATCTTCTTACAGAGATTCCTACCTGCTTCCAAAGGATATGTGTTGTGTTCATGTTGGCAGTGAAAGTTTGAGGGAAGACTTAAAAGTTGGTTCAATGGATGGTGTATTATTTATTTTTGATATGTAAGCTGTTATTGCTACTTTTTTTATACTTTTAGTTTGTAATTTTATATTCGAAATCAATCTAGATTGTTATTGAGGTCCAGGATATAACATGAAAGCCTAGTCAATACGTTGAAGTTGGCTTTTGAATTATATCTGGCATCAACATTTTTGGCGCAATCTTTTTGCTTTTAGTAGATCTTTTCTTTGTATAGTTCGAGGGGTTCTTAGTTTTTGTTCTAGTTAGTTTTCACATCAAATGTGATAGCGGTTTCGCTGTTATCGCATTTTCCTCCTGGGCTATTATGTAAGTCCAAGGAGACTATTTAGCCTTTTTTGTCTAACTCTTGTACAGTAATTATTCATCAATTGAAATCACTATCATTTTGGAAAAAAAAACAAACATTTTATTTTTGGTCATGAATTGACACAATCCCTTACGCTCAAAATAAAATTGTGACTCATGAACCATATTTGTAATCCAAACACCCATGGAGATTTTTTAAATTATATAAATAGAGTATTTTTTAAATTATAATTTGTTCTCACTAATTGTTTTTGCATGTACCATCTTACGTGATACTAAGAATGCATAAAATATTTTCTCCCTAAATAGAGTCATTATATCCTTAACTTTGGTAATAAGTTTGATTTTGCTTCTTATTTTAGAAAGTTTTAACTTTGTTCTTTAATTTGGGATGTGTTTTGGTCAAAATTAGGCTGAGGGTTATCCACAGTCTAGCAAAATGTTCCTATATGTTAGATTTTTAGTGTTCATACCAAGAATAACACCCCAATAAAAATCTTCACATAGATTGCCGATTTTTTTTTTTTTTTGTTCAATAAGTTGTCAGAAAAGTTGAAAATATGACAATATAAATATCACTTGTAAATAATTCACCAATGAAGTTAAGCTGGTGGTAACTTATTATCACAATATAGAGGTATTTTTTGAAGGAACAAAAAAAAAATACTACACTATATATAATTACTTAAGAAATAAAAAGACTTAAAATAGTAATTTTTAAAGGGTGAATCTTTAATGCCACTTTTAACCCATCATATTGTCTTTTGAAGGACTAAATATTGTATATAATCGTTCTATATCCAAAATTGCTACAACAAGCCAAATAAAATAAAAGCGAATAAACTTGTCCCCCTCAATTGTGCACGCTTTGTCTAAATATTCAACCTCGAAAGCTCAATCTTATTGTTGATGAAAACAGAAATGATTCATTCAATTATCTGAAAATTCTAAGAGAACATAGATTTACTTGAATATTCATCTGTGAATGTCATAAAAGCAGAATCTTATTGTTAATGAAAACAGAGATTTACCACTCCATTCAACATGTTGGAAACATATACAAAATCATTATTTTCATAACCAAGGTGCAATGTTTATAGGTATTTTAGCCTACAATTTGCGCAACATTAACTGAGCACCATACTGGGGTTGAAGAGTGGCCACTGTGCGTGGAGCATGTGCATACGATGGGGAAAGCTCAAAAGAGAAGTTCTCTAAAATCATAGCAAGTGCCATTTTTGCTTCTACCATGGCAAAATTTTGGCCCATGCATATCCGGGGTCCCCAACCAAATGGGAAAAATGTAAGCTGCCCCTTTGTTGCCTTCATAATTCCTTCATTAAATCTTTCTGGGTTGAATTCATTTGCGTCATCACCCCAAATTTTTGGGTCATGTTGCAGAAGGATCGCAGGCAAGAAGATGTACACTCCAGCAGGTAATGTTAGTTCCCCTAGTTTAGTTTCTTCCTGAGTCATTCTTCTAAGCACCAATCCCGGCGGATATAGCCTTAGAACCTCGTTAAGGATCATAGTCATCTGTGGAATTGCAAGGAAAATTATGAGCCCGTGTCAAGATTCTCAAGAATTCAGGTTTGAGACTTAGAGTGATTCAAATTTAACACAACTATAAATGAAAGATCTTCACTGCAGCTTTAGTTGAAGGAAACTTGCATACATTTCCCACTACAGATTGAAACTCTGCTCATGTTCCCCTCCTGACATAAGTATAAAGAATACACTTACCACTTTTAGGTGATTTAATCCATCAAAATCTGGCTTCTTGTCGCCAATAACCCGCCGAACTTCATCTCTAGCTCGAGCCTGCCAATCCAAATGCTTACTCAGTAGTATCAGTGTCCACACGAGCATGACAGATGTTGTGTCCTGTCCGGCAAAGTAGAATAGCTTGCACTCCTCAATGACTTCATCTAAACTCATTCCGAATTTCTTATCTCCATGTTGTTCAATCTCCTTCGAATTGGATTCTAACAGTATGTCCAGTAGGTCTTCATTCCGAGCGTTCCCTGCCTTTATCAATTTCACCCTATTGTTTATAATATCCATCACGGATAATTGCACCTGCTTGGCAATTTCCTTCATCCTTCTGTTCCTCTTAGTTGGTAGAAATCTGCGTAAAACGATACAATAAATCAGAATGTCACGGATACAATACCTTTCAGAAGACTAAAACCATAAACATAGTAGTTTTACCTCCATCCTGGAATGTAGACTGATCTCGCAACTTGCAAGACAAGGTCGATCTGTTCTTTTTGCAGTTCGAAAATTCTTCGTCCTTCTTCAAAGTTGCTGCCAAATGCAGTTCTTGAAATTGCATCCCTCGTTAAAGTTTGAAGATGAGGCCACACATCCAATTCAAAAGGCCCCTCTTCTGGGGCAATTCTCTCCCATTTACTTAGCATCTCGCAGCAACTTGTATAAAATGCTGGCATCATAAGCTTCAGTGGAAATGAGCTGCTGAAATTCTAAATATAATCTATCTTTTCACCGTTACAATTGGTGACCTCATAGCACATTCTTTTTGTATCTAAAATTTTCATAGATCACTAAATTAATTCAAGAGTAAAGTTCAGAATGAATCTACCTTGAGTCTTTCTAGTTGCAAAGCAGGATTAAGAAGCTTCCTATGTTTGGCCCATTTCTCCTTTTCATAAGTAGCAACTCCTTGTGCTAGGAGTTTACTTAGTGGATTACCAGGAAGCTTCAAATAATTGAAACTTTTGTTCAACACCTCCTTTCTAAGTTCAGGTACCATGAGAATCAATCATGGTGTTGGTGCAGTCCATATGTAGTAATTTTCACCTGCAAAACAAGAATCCCCAATTCCCCATCATTATAAAAGATGATGCCTATTAAACTGCTAAAAGTCAGGACAAGTAAAACATACCATATTCTTTGATGGTTTTATTGATGAAAGGGATGACTCTTGGGATGATATCATTGGTAAAATTAATGGGTTTAGATCTTACTTCTTCATCCATCTTGACACTCTCCTTCATATCTCCAAGCAAAAGCTTGTAAGAAGTTCCTCGCAAACCTTGCTCCCTGAGACATTTCTCCAGTTTCTTCGGCTTAAACCAAACCCAGTTCAAGATTCTCCATCCCCAAATCACCAGAAGAACACTCAACAAAATTGCAATCAAGCTATAGAAAATTTCCATTTTCTTCTTTTCCTCAGCCATTTTTTCTTTGTTGCAGCAGTAATTTACTCCTCATTTGTCTTCTTCTCTATCTCCTTGTAAGTTTCGTGAAAGATTCATCTACGTATTCACTCAGGATGTGATGTTTCCAATTTCTAGATGAGTAGAATTTTCAAAAGCCATGCAATACAATTAATCAACAAACATTACATTTTAGGTCATGAATTGACACAATCCCGTTCGCTCAAAATGAATTTGTGATTCATGAACCATATTTGTAATCCAAACTCCCATGGAGATTTAACGGTGGATTTAGGAATGGAATGAAAGTTTTTTGCAATTTGCAATTTTACAATGATCTAGTAGAAGTTGACAAGTTAAATTTTTTATTTTTGATTACTATTGATGTAAATGCTATTGTACGCTAGACGAACACATAAATCTTTTGTGTAATTTTTTGTATTATTTATAATTAATTATCACACTTTCCTTTATGGTTAATATCACATACCACTAAAAGTAATTAGTCTTTGGAAATTATGCTTTGTAAAGTTTGTTATTGCAATTTCTAGATGAGTAGAATTTTCAAAAGCCAAGCACTACAATTAATCAACAAACATTTTATTTTAGGTCGTGAATTGGCACAATACCTTTAGTTCAAAATAAAATTGTGACTCAAGAATCATATTTGTAATCCAAACTCCCATGGAGATTTAATCAAATGGACCAAAGAGGTGAATCTAGTGTATCTTTAAATTTTTAAGTTAGTTTACAAAATTAGATGAGCAAGATTATAATAAAGAATTTCATATAAGTATTATTTTATAATTAATTTGTTAGAGTAATGAAAATATTTAATTTGTATGAATCAACAGCTAATATTGAATATCTCATATATGGGGGTTTATTATGAACGCATTGATGAATAGTTTATACAATTTTTTCAGCATGAATATTTCTTATTTGGCATAACTTGTTACATTAGTTGACTTGATGATAAAAATAAATAAATAAAGCACAAATAGAAATAACAGAAGTCTGAACCACGATTTCATTTGCACAAATAATAAAGATTCTATGCTAAATTATCAAGAATATCATCATATTCATAGATATAGATCTCAAACTCTAAGATATTTCTATTTATTGTGAGTTTTATAAATACTATCTAACAGTACAATGTATAATAATAATAAAAAAAAAGTAATGTGTAAATAAAATCCTTGTTAGTAGATTATTATCAATTTTATTTAAATATTTTAAAATAATCCCTGTCAATTTTTTTTTAAACCAGTCAACCTAGTGGAAAAATGGCAAAACTGAAGAATCAATATGTAAAATTAACTAAGTAATGCTAAAATCGATGCATTTACAAGATTTGTGGTGGGATGCTAATTGATTAAGGTTTGATATATATTTTATCTTTAATCTTCTAGTAAAATTTGATAGAGATAGAAAAGAAAGACACGGCAAGTCCATTGTTGAATTTTCAGACACGTACACCACTTCGAGTATGGTTAGAATGGTTTCTCCACTCTGTTTAATCTTTTTCCTGTTTTCAAACACAACTAAACTAATTTGCAAAACGACATAGAGCAGAGCACTTTTGCAGAGGAATAAATTCAGCTCAATTACATTGAAACAATGTTGGACAGGTAGAATAGAGAGATGAAGTAGTTCTGACTATGAAACTGAGCTGCAACATCCAAGGAAATGGAATAAATAGATAAGCTTTTGCAACTATTATTTTGTAGAAACAAGTACATAGTTGAACCAAAACAATGAAACCACAATCATCATTATGACCCTTCCGAGTCCAGACTTGAGAAGATTTGCAGGTGCAGAAGAACTGAAACAGCAAACAGCACATCCACAAGTGAATTATAAAGGATCCACAATACAATCTGGTTTGTTTCAGTCCACTGAAGCAAAAGTTATAATCCATTTCTAAAGCTTCAGCCATCAATCTCTTTGTAAGTGAACACCAATTCAGGAACGATTTCCCAATTGATCGTATCCCTTTTAAATCCTTTCCAAGATGTAGACATAGCTAATTGGAATACGGTTGCAACAAGGGCTGTCTTGACCATAACTGATTTGAAATTTTTACATAGAATGTATTAGGTTATCGAGAGTTGAGATACTTTGATAGAATTCAAAAATTACATTGACAATGCACGGGTGGTTTTACCACTAAATTCATTTAATAAATAAAAAAGAAAGACGCACCTGACGACAAACCAGAAGAGTAGAACCCCAATCATCACTGTCACGTCTTCCATCTCAGTCACAATCTTCCAAACCATCACTGTTACTGTCACTGTCACTGTCATTCAAAACGAGGATCTTCAAATCTGAATTTCCCATGTTCATCTGTTCTTCCTGAATTTGTTTGACTGAACTTGTTACAGAGTGACTACAGCCAGAGACTTCAATCATTTCAAGAGTTATAGTGTTTTCTAAACAAGATGGAATCTCTTTCAATAATCCACATCTGTACACTACTAACTTCTGAAGATGGGGAAATTGATCATCGGAAGCTGTCCACTTGACAATATTCAACTCAGCCAATTTCAAGAATCTAAGTCTCGAGAATTCTCCTTCTTCCGTATTCCATATTTCCCCTGAGAAAGACCCATCGAGTAACTTGAGAACCTCAAGATTAGGCAGTTTCCCAATGCTCGAAATTTTACTCCAAGACAACCCGAATTTAGATAGAGTCAGCTTTTTAAGATTTGCTGGCAAACCAATTTCAAAGTCAACAGGAATTACAGGATTTCTGTATCCAGCAAATTGATACAACCCAAGTGATTCTAGCTGACTCAGAAAGTCAGGTACAACAATCCTTTTACAATTCTCAGTATCATCCCAATTCTCAAAAAGTCTACATTTCAGTTTACGGATATTTGCAAACTTTTTCATTTGCTTTTGCATGCTGCCCCAAGAAAAAATAATTGCACCTGAACAGCTCTCCAACTCATACAAATCAGGGGAATTCTCAAGATTTTCAATGGCATAACTAAAACCCTTACAAACACCAGAACGTATGCCCACATGAAGACGTCTCAATTTCCTTAGATTCCAGAGTGTATCAGGAAATGAAACAATTCCCCATGATGAATCCACAATAAAAGTTTCCAAGTATGAAAGGTTTCCGATGGATGAAGGAATCACATTTATCCAGCCTCGAACAGCCAAATATCTCAACTGAACAAGAAGTCCAATTTCATTGGGTATAGAATGCAAAAAAGTTTGACCAATATCTAACACCCTGAGAAGCTTGAAGATGCGAATAACGAATGAGATATCAAGAGCCTCTTGTTTGAACCATTTTGTTTCAGCGAACAAGAGTAGAGAACGTACATGAGGACAAAATAGCCTCGCCTCCTTGAAATGCCTTGGCTCAGACTGAATGCTTAACCTCCGTAAGTTGTGTGGCGCATTAAATGCTAAAAGCTCATCATACCCACGTAACAGCGTGAAAAAATTCTCTTCTTTGGCTTTTGTCATGCAAAACTCATGAAGCAAATCATGAATTCGGCAAGCTTTGACACCGCCCATGGATCTTCGGTCGGAAACCAGAACTAAGCTTCTGCCAATTAAATCCATCAGGTAATCTGTAGCAACATCTTCTATGCTCCTTAACTCAGTCTTCTGAACAAATCCTTCAGCAATCCAATACCATATCAACCTCTTGGTTGAAACTACTTGGTCTTCAGCAAACATCCCAAAATAAAGAAAGCATGGCTTCAAATAATCTGGTAGATGCTTGTAGCTCAGCTCCAATGTGTTCATGCATTGAGCTGTAGTAGAAAGGATGCCCGAGCTTAAACTTTCTAGAATTTCTTTCCAATTCTCTTGCTCCATATTAGCTAGAATTCCAGCTACAATGACAATTGTTAGAGGTAATCCCTTACAATTTTCTGCCATTTGCATCCCAAGTTCATACAATTCTGAAGGGCAACCTTTCCCAAGGGATAACTTCCTTTGCAGTAACTCCCAGCTCTCATCAATGGTGAGTTGACGAAGTAAATGAGGCTCTTCATCAAGCATGGCACAAGGAGCAACATCACGAAGTCGACTTGTCAAGATAATTCTACTTCCATTAGAATCATCAGGTAATGACTCTGTGGCAGGTTTGTCGAAGCCCACAAAATTAATTACTGGTCTTTAAGTAATTACAAATTAAATTTGCAGTAGTAGCAGACCAGGTCGAGTCCCAAGGGAACCTAAGTATAGTACCAAGATTTGAACAATAAATTATAAAACTAATTAGAACAAGGGGATTTTTAGATAATAATTAATTTATAAAAATAAGTGAAAATAAATATTAAAGCAATAAAGATAGAAAATAACTAAAATTATCAATTAATCGAGTTTCTAATCCAAGGGTCAATTTCATTCAATTGCATCACTGATCATAGGTCACAAAAAAAAATACTTCTTGCAAATTCAAACATTTAACTTGAAACTTATTAGGATAGCCGTAATAAATTTCTATTTTCCTAAAATAATTGACCGAGCCCAGCACTCTAAATCAAAACTTACCATCAATTGACTGGGCACGATAGCGTTCCATATCAATTTAATGATAGCATTAAGAATTATGAAAATAGTTAAACCAAAATTAATATACCGAGATAGCTGCAGTAAATTAATCTTGTCCCATTAATTCCCCTAAATTAAGCATGCATATTTACAAACATAAACAATTCTAACTTAGTTGCTACTTGGTCCATTTATTCATGACAATTACGGATCATTGAACTTATGGATAGCAATAGAATAACTAATGAACAATTAAATTGTCAGATTAATTAATCATCAATTATTCATAAAATTAAATCAAGAATTAACAAGTATTTGAATTAAAAGCAAGAAAATAAATTAAGAACAAAACCTCACAGTGATTGCAATTGAAATCAATCCTTCCCTTGAATTAGAAAAGAGAATTTAGCCACTCATAGTGGCATACATAGCTACTAAAATTTTTCTGATTATATGACTAAACTAAAAAGAAGGAAAAGAACAAAATAAACAAAGTATGTAAATTCCAGGAAGGCAACAAAAAAACTGGCTACTGTTTTTAGTTTCCTTAAACAACCCGAATGTAATTTTTGCTTCTAGGGAAAACAGTCCAAACGGGTAAGAAGAATGGAAGCTAGGAACTTTCTAACAACTTCTACAAAGCTAAAGAAAAAAACCAAAGGACGGGAAGGTTCTGGGAAAAGAAAAGAAACAAAACCGAAGCTAACTAAAGAAAGAAAACTAGATGCTCTTGATGGACGAAGATGGCTGCTGCTATTTTTCTACAAACTAAAGAAATAAAAGAACAACAGAAAACAAAAAAGCAAAGCACGTAAAGTATAGAGGAAAAAAAAACTAATTGCGGCTGCCTAGACAAAACAGAAAATACGTGTACTTCAGGAAATCAACCAAAACCTGTAGCCGGCTGTTTTATTCTTGGAGCAAATCTGATTGCAATTTTTTCTTCAGGAAAAACAATAAAGGATGTAAAGAACTGGACAAAATTCAAACACCTAAGCTAACCTACGAAAGAAATTAAGATGAAGACTACGGACAAAGATGCTGCTAAAACTAAAGAAAACAGTACATGCTACTACACCACGGCTGCCCAAATATTTATAAACTACCAAGTGCCCTTCTCCTTGTAAATCATCAATTCAGAAACAAGAAACCAAGTAGGAATGGATTTCTGCTAGCTCAATTCCGTGCAGACTGCCAAGAAGGAATGTGTGAGTTCACTTTTTACTTGTCCCGTATCCTTCTTTACTTTTGTCTTCAAGTTGTAGTCAACTTCTTCTATTTGTTGCTGATTTTGTTTTCTTCCTTTTGTAGAAAACTGCAGCCGACTTCTCTTTTCTTAGTTGCAGTAGTCTCCTTCTACAATACGGTTTTGTCTTCTTCAAATTGTAGCTGAATTTTTGTTCTTGTGCCTGCAGAACCCTTTTGTTTCTCTTGTACGGTTTATGCATCCTTCTCCCACAACCACAATTCTACTTCATTATTGTTGCCCAATTCTTGTCTTCTTCTTGCTTTCTAATTCAGCTCAACTTGTAGTAATCTTATTGTAGTTGGTTTATACTACTCTTCGGCTGTTTCTTTTCCAATTGTACTCAGCTTTTGCTTCCTCTTTGTTTCTGGATTTTGGTTGTATTCTTCTTGTACCTTTCTAATTCTTCCTTCGCATCTTTTCTTGTTGTGCAGCACGGCTCTTGTTTCTTGCTTGCGGCTGGAGGAGTCTCCTTCATGTTTGGTTGTGCAGCTTGCTTCTTCTTTGTTTTGTTTCCTTCGGCCGAACAAAGTCTTCTCAGACTTGTGCACTGCTTCTTTTCCTTTTGCAGCTCTTTGACTTGCCCAAATTATTGCTGCTGTTTTTTGTCTTGTGTGGCTGTTTCCCAGAAGCTTCAAAGAACAATTGTATCCAAGAATTAAAAAGTGATGGTCGGCTGTTCTTTTTCTTCCTCTATGGCCGAAGTCAACTCTCAATTCCTCTTGTTTTGTTTTGTCTTGTTGTGTGGCTTGGCTGTTTCATAATCTTCTTCCCGTGGCTGTTTTTTTTTCTTTCCATTTCCTTTTCCCAATTGCACTTTGACTTGTGCAGCATTTGGCTCTTCCTTTGTCTTCTTTTGCATTTGTTATTTTATTTGGTTCCTTTTTTTTTCTTCTTCTTCTTCCTTTATCCAATTTTCCTTCAATTCATCATTTTTCAATCCTAAAACAAAAAGTATATTAAAACAAATAATTCCTCTTAAAATTCAAATTAATACTAAGGAAATATTAACCAAAAATATGCACAATTTAAACTTTATCAAATCCCCCACACCTAAACCATGCTTGTCCTCAAGCATATATTAGATTAATATCTTCCTCTTCATTCCTGTCCCCTTCTCAACCCATTCACAAATAACCAAAAGTCATCACACATTAGAAATCAAGATTGGAATAACAATCCAACGAACAAGTAATCATAGCCCAATGGTCTAACAAAACATACGCATCCCATTGATCCCAACAATTCTATTGAAATCAAATGCAACAAAATTTGATAACTCCTCACGGTTGCACTCTAAGCACTCAAAGTGTTTAGGGGTTCAATATAGCACTCAAATCAAACATAGCATGCTATTACCATAGGCTTGCTCATATATCACATCTCCACCACTTATAAATATGAATCCATACAACAATCAAAGGGTCTTTATAAGGGTTGTAACGGGGCTTAGGTAAAGGTAGGTAAAAAGAGAGGAAAATTTAGGCTGCAGTAATCAAGATATGTAAGAACTTCCTTGCATGACTCAAAAGTAGCAACACTAGCATAATAGAACCACTTTTTTTCCCACATAACATGCATCCCCTTTTTTTTTTCAACTTCATCATATCGTTTGTATACAATGGAGAACACTCACTTTGTCCAATCGTCGTAGGGAATGCTTTTCACTTTTCTCATCTCTTTTTTTTCTCATATTTTTCCCCTTTTTTCACACTTTTCATCATTCTCTTTTTTTTTTCATTCTTTTTTTCCTTTTTTTTTTCTCTCTTTTTTTTTCCTTTTTTTTCAGTGGTTCTTTTCCTTGAAATCAATAGAAATTATCATACAATTCATTCCCACATACTCTTGACAAAGGTTCAACGATGGTAAAAAAACAATGGTTTATGGCTAATGATGTAGTGTTATAACAAAGAAAGGTTAAGGCTCAAAATTGGTTAACTAGGGGTATATGTAATAGGCTGGCTTTTTAGAAAGTTTAACTGGCTAATCCTAGATGCCCTTATCATTTCAAAGCATGAATCCACAATGTGATCTCGACATGCATAACAAAGCAAGTTCTAGAATAAACATACCATATTCGACAACACTCCACAAAGAAATATGTGAGCAAGAAAAGGAAATGCTCTTAGGCTCAAATACTCACAAAATGGGTTCAATGTATCAAATATTGCACATTCTCATTCAATTCAATCATTAAAATCAACGAGATGCTTTTAAAATTTTCAAAAACAAAAGCTAATCATACTCGCCCCTTTTCATGCTTTCCAACTCAACTACGAATGCATGCTAACCAAGAGTTATTCTAAACAAGCATCAAAAGAGGTTGAAATTCCAAGGAAAACATTCAAATTGTCAAGCATGATTTTGAAAAGAAAACAAAAAAAATTGTAAAATTTTATCAAAATAATTCAAATAACCACAAAACATCCCCCCCACACCTAAATCATACATTGTCCCCAATGTATGAAAGACTTGTGCACACAAATCAGGAGATCAAAAAATAACAGCAATGAAATAAGAAACTTCCCTGAATCGTGGCATTAGCAATGGGTGATGGTGAGGTTGGGCATGGAGGAAAGTGAAAAATGAAGTAATCGGCAAGTTGTGCATCTTCTTCATCAATTTTCTGAAGCTTAGACTTTGAAAAGGCAAGGATGATGCTAAAAAGAAGAAAGTAAATAATAATAATAATAAAATTAAAAATAAAACAAAAGAAAAAAAAAGTAAAAGAAATGATAAAATCCCTTGGGTTGCCTCCCAAGTAGCGCAATTGGTTAACGTCGTTATGCTCGACGTCTCTATGTCACATTAAAAATCCAGGTAAATGGGCAAGGTTAACTTAATGTCGGTCAAAGTTGAAACATTAACCTCGTCATGAAATATCTTGAGTCTATGCCCATTTACCTTGAATATCTTCCCTGTTTCCAAACTTTGAATCTCAACTGCACCATAGGGGAAAACTTTAGTAATAAAAAATGGACCAAGCCAGCGAGAACGTAACTTACCGGGCATGAGCTTTAATCTAGAATTGTATAACAACACTTTCTGCCCCACATCAAATTGTTTCCTCATGAGAACATTGTCATGAAACAATTTGGTCTTCTCCTTATACATTCTTGAGTTTTCATATGCATCCAATCTTAATTCTTCCAACTCTTGCAACTGTAATTTCCTAGAGTTTCCAGCTTCATTCAAATCCATATTGGTTTGACGAACTGCCCAATAAGCCTTATGTTCAATCTCGACTGGAAGATGACAAGCTTTGCCAAAAACCAACCGATATGGAGACATCCCAATTGGAGTTTTGTATGCAGTTCGATAAGCCCATAATGCATCATCTAGGCGTAGGCTCCAATTTTTCCTCCCTGGGTTGACAGTTTTCTCCAAAATGGCTTTTATCTCACGATTAGAGATCTCTGCTTGGCCATTTGTTTGAGGATGATATGCCGTTGCTACCCGATGATGTACTCCATATTTCTTCAACAAAGCCTCAATTGTCTTATTACAAAAATGGCTTCCTTGATCACTAATGATTGCTCGAGGTATCCCAAATCTACTAATAATGTTAGTTTTTATAAAACTTGCTACCATTTTAGAATCATCCGTTTTAGTCGCCCTTGCCTCTACCCATTTTGAAACATAATCGACTGCTAAAAGAATGTAGAAATTTCCACAAGATGAAGGAAAAGGTCCCATGAAATCAATTCCCCAAACGTCAAATATTTCACAAACCAAAATAGGTGTTTGGGGCATCTCATTCCTATGGGTCAACGTACCTGTTCTTTGGCATCGATCACAATTTTTACAAAATAAGTAAGCATCCTTAAACAGAGTTGTCCAATAAAGGCCACTATCCAAAACCTTTCTAGCAGTTCTTTTAGGCCCAAAATGACCTCCACAAGCAAGATTATGGCAAAAAGAAAGAACAGAGTGATGCTCATTATCAGGGACACATCTCCTAATGACTTGATCAGAGCAAAATTTCCAAAGATATGGTTCATCCCAAACATAATATTTTGCCTCAGCTTTTATTTTTGCCCTTATGGATGTATTTAAACCACTTGGTAAGACTTTGGTAACCAAATAATTAACAATATCAGCGTACCAAGGAACCATACCTTCGAATTGAAACAGATGTTCATCAGGAAAATTTTCAGAAATAGGTAGTGATTCTTCCTCCCGAACTAACCTGCTCAAATGGTCAGCTACCAAATTTTCAGCTCCCTTGCGATCTCTTATCTCAAGGTCAAATTCTTGGAGCAGCAAAATCCATCTAATGAGGCGTGGCTTTGATTCCTTCTTAGCAAGTAGGTACTTCAAAGCTGCATGGTCAGAATAAATAATTACTTTAGATCCAAGTAGATATGATCTAAATTTATCTAAAGCAAAAACAATTGCCAAAAGCTCCTTTTCAGTAGTAGTGTAATTGCATTGGGCCGCATTCAATGTCCTTGAGGCATAATAGATGACATGGCTCTTTTTATCAACTCGTTGGCCAAGAACAGCTCCCACTGCGTAGTTGCTTGCGTCACACATGAGTTCAAAAGGCAAGTTCCAATCTGGTGGTTTAAGGATAGATGCTGTCGTCAACAAACTCTTGAGTTTATCAAACGCCTTTTTACAATCATCACCAAATTCAAAAAATACATCCTTTTGGAGTAGATTGGTCAAGGGCAATGCAATTTTTGAAAAATATTGAATAAACCTGCGATAAAAACCTGCATGGCCAAGAAAAGCACGTACTTCCCTAACATTCGTAGGGTAAGGTAAGCTCACAATAAGATCTATCTTAGCCTTGTCCACTTCTATACCTCTAGAGGAAATTACATGTCCTAAAACAATGCCGTCATTTACCATAAAATGACATTTTTCATAATTTAAAACCAAATTATTTTCTATGCACCTTTTCAAAATTTTTGTCAAATGGTCTAAGCAATTATCAAACGAATCTCCATAAATAAAATCATCCATGAACACTTCTATGCAATTCTCTAAGAAATCAGAAAAAATACTTAGCATGCATCTTTGAAATGTACCTGGAGCATTGCAAAGACCAAAAGGCATCCTTCTATATGCAAAAGTCCCAAAAGGGCAAGTGAAAGTAGGTTTCTCTTGATCTTCTTTAGCTATAGTAATCTGGTAATAACCTGAAAATCCATCAAGAAAACAAAAGAAAACTTTTCCAGCCAATCTTTCTAACATTTGGTCTATAAAGGGTAGGGGAAAATGGTCTTTTCTAGTTGCCAAATTCAACTTTCGGAAATCAATAACCATTCGCCACCCATTTTGAATTCTCATGGGCACCAATTCATTATTTTGATTTCTTACCACTGTAATCCCAGTTTTCTTTGGTACCACATGAACTGGACTTACCCACTTACTGTCAGAGATTGGGTAAATAATTCCTTCAGCAAGTAACTTAAGGACTTCCTTCATAACCACTTCCTTCATTGCTGGATTCAACTTTCTTTGAGCTTCCCTTACTGGCTTAGCATCTTCTTCAAGAAGAATGCGGTGCATACAAATTGCTGGACTTATTCCTCTAATGTCGGCCAGCTGCCAACCAATTGCCAATTTATGCTCTTTTAAAACAACCACTAACCTCTCTTCCTGGTCCTTTGTTAACTGTTTTGAAACTATGACCGGAAGGGTCTCATTATCTCCCAAATATACATATTTAAGATGATCGGGTAGTTGCTTTAATTCAAGTTTTGGGGCTTGCAAAACAGAAGGTAACACTTTTTCTTGAGATACATGAGATTCAATATTAAAAAGTGTTGACCTTTCTTGTGTGTCTTTAGTACAGTCAATATCATTGCACAATTCAGCGGCTTCTTCCTCACTCAATTGTCCTTCCTTTTTAGTATTTTCTTCATCAAAAGTTTCCTGTGTAATGGAATCAACAGTATCAATAGAACAAATTGAATGAGCCTCAGGAGGATATCTCATAGCATCAAAAATATTAAATTTAACAATTTCCCCATCAAACTCTACAGAAAGAACGCCCTCATCCACATCTATCTTTGTTTTAGCGGTCTTCATGAAGGGTCTCCCAAGCAAAATTGGGGCGGAAATTGTGTTTGAGTCATCCTCCGTTTTTAGGATGTAAAAATCTGCTGGAAAAATTAACTCATTGACCTGCACCAAAACATCCTCAACAACCCCTTCAGGATAAGCATTAGACCGGTCGGCAAGTTGAATCACTATCCTAGTCTCTTTCAAAGGACCCAAATTTAGAGTTTTGAAAATTGAGTATGGCATGACATTTATAGAAGCTCCTAAATCAAGCATAGCACGCTCAATTTTCTTATCTCCAATAACACATGGAATTGTGAACATACCTGGATCCTTGCATTTTTCAGGTAGAGATTTATGAGTGAGCATCGCTGAAACATTCTTTCCTACCTTAATCTTTTCGTTTGCCTTAAGCCTTCTTTTGTTGGTGCACAACTCCTTCAAAATTTTGCATATTTGAATTTGTTTGATAGCATCCAACAAAGGTATGTTCACTTCTACCTTTCTAAAGGTATCTAGAATTTCTTTCTCATAATCCTCTTGTCTTGATTTCGCCAACCTGCTAGGAAAAGGGGGAACAATCGCATTAGGAAATGTTGGCTTAGAATTAGAAGAAAGAGTTACCTTTGATTGCGGTTCAAGTGTGCATTCATCTTCTTCTTTATTTTCATGCTCCTTTGCATTCTCTGGTTTTTCAGGTAGACTAGGTCTTGTATCAATCTCTTTCCCACTTCTTAATACAATGGCACTTGCATTTTCTTTTGGATTAACCACCGGTTGTGAAGGTAACCTTCCAGAATTTTGTGCTTCCAACTTGCTAATAGATGTAGCGGTTGGGTAATTTGTTCCCAGGGCTCTTTGCTCCTGTTGCATTTGTTGCATATTAGTAGCAAGTGATTTAACAATATCTTCTAAATGCATACCTGAGTTTGAAGACGGAGCTGGTGGTGGGGGTGGCTTATTGTAAGGTTGTGGTGGAAATCTCTGTTGTGGTCCTTGATTCCCATAACTAAAATTAGGATGATCTCTCCATCCAGGGTTGTAAGTATTAGAATAGGGATCATATCTCCGTTGAGGCTGACCAGGAAACCCTCCTACGATATTAATTTGTTGATGTGAATCTTCTTGCATTGTAGGACACATGTCCGTAGGATGACCAGGAATCGAGCATATTCCACAGACCTTAGCAGTTTGTATGTGCCCTGTAGCCAATTGACGAACCATGGTAGTTAGATCAGCAATTTGATTTTTAAGATCAAAAGTGTCTACCTCATTGACCCGCTTAAAATTCCCTTCAACTCGGGTTCCGAATTGTTGAGAATTTTCTGCCATATTAGATATTAATTGCCTAGCCGCTGTGGGTGTTTTATTCACTAATGCTCCTCCACTGGCTGCATCTACCATACTCCTTTCCATTGGTAATAATCCTTCATAGAAGTATTGGATGAGGAGTTGGTCGGGAGTTTGATGGTGGGGGCAACTAGCACATAGTTGTTTAAATCGCTCCCAATACTCGTCTGCAGTTTCCCACTATCTTTGTCGTATTCCACAGATTTCTTTCCTAATATTTGCAGCCCGAGATGCAGGGAAGAACTTTTCTAAGAATAACCGCTTCATCTCGTCCCATGAAGTAATTGAACCGGAAGGAAGGTAGTATAACCAATCCTTCGCCTTATCTCCTAAGGAAAAAGGAAAGGCTCTCAACTTAATTTGTTCTTCCGACACTCCTTGTGGTCTCATACTAGAACACACGACATGGAACTCCTTTAGATGCTTGTGCGGATCTTCACCTATAAGACCACGAAAAATAGGCAATAAGTGGATTAAACCAGATTTTAATTCAAAACCAACATCTAAATTAGGAAATTGAATGCAAAGAGGTTGGTGGTTTAAAGTAGGAGCCGCCAACTCCTTTAATGTTCTATCTCCCATTGTTGCAAATTCGGTTATCTCCAAGTCGGTAGATTCCGTTTCAATGTCCTCCCCTGAAGATGAATCACCCTTTCTTTGCTTAGCCTCTTTCCTTAGTTGTGGCGCCTTCTCAATTTCAGGATTATATTCTAATTCGCCTTCCCAGAAGACGAGTCATACAAGAAAGAAAAATATTAGTAGCACTAGATGTTCAAAACTAGGAACTAATTGGTTCCCAAGAACTGGCGCCAAAATTTAGCGAGGTTTGTCGGCTCACAAAATTAATTCATCGGTCTTTAAGTAATTACAAATTAAATTTGCAAGTGAGACAGTGCCGAGTCGAGGAACCTAAGTATAGTACCAAGATTTGAACAATAAATTATAAAACTAATTAGAACAAGGGGATTTTTAGATAATAATTAATTTATAAAAATAAGTGAAAATAAATATTAAAGCAATAAAGATAGAAAATAACTAAAATTATCAATTAATCGAGTTTCTAATCCAAGGGTCAATTTCATTCAATTGCATCACTGATCATAGGTCACAAAAAAAAAAAATACTTCTTGCAAATTCAAACATTTAACTTGAAACTTATTAGGATAGCCGTAATAAATTTCTATTTTCCTAAAATAATTGACCGAGCCCAGCACTCTAAATCAAAACTTACCATCAATTGACTGGACACGATAGCGTTCCATATCAATTTAATGATAGCATTAAGAATTATGAAAATAGTTAAACCAAAATTAATATACCGAGATAGCTGCAGTAAATTAATCTTGTCCCATTAATTCCCCTAAATTAAGCATGCATATTTACAAACATAAACAATTCTAACTTAGTTGCTACTTGGTCCATTTATTCATGACAATTACGGATCATTGAACTTATGGATAGCAATAGAATAACTAATGAACAATTAAATTGTCAGATTAATTAATCATCAATTATTCATAAAATTAAATCAAGAATTAACAAGTATTTGAATTAAAAGCAAGAAAATAAATTAAGAACAAAACCTCACAGTGATTGCAATTGAAATCAATCCTTCCCTTGAATTAGAAAAGAGAATTTAGCCACTCATAGTGGCATACATAGCTACTAAAATTTTTCTGATTATATGACTAAACTAAAAAGAAGGAAAAGAACAAAATAAACAAAGTATGTAAATTCCAGGAAGGCAACAAAAAACTGGCTACTGTTTTTTTTTTTGTCTTAAACAAACTGAATGTAATTTTTTGCTTCTAGGGAAAAACAAACCAAACGGGTAAGAAGAATGGCAGTTAGGAACTTTCTAACAACTTCTACAAAGCTAAAGAAAAAAACCAAAGGACGGGAAGGTTCTGGGAAAAGAAAAGAAACAAAACCGAAGCTAACTAAAGAAAGAAAACTAGATGCTCTTGATGGACGAAGATGGCTGCTGCTATTTTTCTACAAACTAAAGAAATAAAAGAACAACAGAAAACAAAAAAGCAAAGCACGTAAAGTATAGAGGAAAAAAAAACTAATTGCGGCTGCCTAGACAAAACAGAAAATACGTGTACTTCAGGAAATCAACCAAAACCTGTAGCCGGCTGTTTTATTCTTGGAGCAAATCTGATTGCAATTTTTTCTTCAGGAAAAACAATAAAGGATGTAAAGAACTGGACAAAATTCAAACACCTAAGCTAACCTACGAAAGAAATTAAGATGAAGACTACGGACAAAGATGCTGCTAAAACTAAAGAAAACAGTACATGCTACTACACCACGGCTGCCCAAATATTTATAAACTACCAAGTGCCCTTCTCCTTGTAAATCATCAATTCAGAAACAAGAAACCAAGTAGGAATGGATTTCTGCTAGCTCAATTCCGTGCAGACTGCCAAGAAGGAATGTGTGAGTTCACTTTTTACTTGTCCCGTATCCTTCTTTACTTTTGTCTTCAAGTTGTAGTCAACTTCTTCTATTTGTTGCTGATTTTGTTTTCTTCTTTTTGTAGAAAACTGCAGCCGACTTCTCTTTTCTTAGTTGCAGTAGTCTCCTTCTACAATACGGTTTTGTCTTCTTCAAATTGTAGCTGAATTTTTGTTCTTGTGCCTGCAGAACCCTTTTGTTTCTCTTGTACGGTTTATGCATCCTTCTCCCACAACCACAATTCTACTTCATTATTGTTGCCCAATTCTTGTCTTCTTCTTGCTTTCTAATTCAGCTCAACTTGTAGTAATCTTATTGTAGTTGGTTTATACTACTCTTCGGCTGTTTCTTTTCCAATTGTACTCAGCTTTTGCTTCCTCTTTGTTTCTGAATTTTGGTTGTATTCTTCTTGTACCTTTCTAATTCTTCCTTCGCATCTTTTCTTGTTGTGCAGCACGGCTCTTGTTTCTTGCTTGCGGCTGGAGGAGTCTCCTTCATGTTTGGTTGTGCAGCTTGCTTCTTCTTTGTTTTGTTTCCTTCGGCCGAACAAAGTCTTCTCAGACTTGTGCACTGCTTCTTTTCCTTTTGCAGCTCTTTGACTTGCCCAAATTATTGCTGCCGTTTTTTTGTCTTGTGTGGCTGTTTCCCAGAAGCTTCAAAGAACAATTGTATCCAAGAATTAAAAAGTGATGGTCGGCTGTTCTTTTTCTTTCTCTATGGCCGAAGTCAACTCTCAATTCCTCTTGTTTTGTTTTGTCTTGTTGTGTGGCTTGGCTGTTTCTTAATCTTCTTCCCGTGGCTGTTTTTTTTTTCTTTCCATTTCCTTTTCCCAATTGCACTTTGACTTGTGCAGCATTTGGCTCCTTCCTTTGTCTTCTTTTGCATTTGTTATTTTATTTGGTTCCTTTTTTTTCTTCTTCTTCTTCTTCCTTTATCCAATTTTCCTTCAATTCATCATTTTTCAATCCTAAAACAAAAAGTATATTAAAACAAATAATTCCTCTTAAAATTCAAATTAATATTAAGGAAATATTAACCAAAAATATGCACAATTTAAACTTTATCACTCTGCCAAGCTATTCCACACTTGAATGTCCCATACATCATCTAAAAAGATGAGATATCTTTTTCTTTTCAAATGATGTCGGAGCTCTTCAGCTAGATCTTGTTCAGTCATTGCAAAACATATCTTCGGAAGCTCTATAACAATATGATTGAGAAGATCAAGTAGCACCTTCCTTTTATTGAATACTTGAGAAATGGAACACAATGCACGAACATGAAAATGGTACCTGACTTCATCACAGTGGTAAACTTTTGTGGCTAAGGTTGTTTTACCTTGTCCTGGCATACCCACAATGGCAATGATCCGCAACTGCTTTGATCCTCTCTTAAGCCGATTGGTAATTGATGTTGACTCATCATCGAAACCTACAACTTCGTCAATTTTTGGTGCGCTGCTTTGCGTGGGTACATGACTAGATTTCTTGGTAACTTTGCTCATTTTGATATCTTGTCTCTTGCCTGTGATGATCTTTGAGGAAGCAGTCTTAATATTATTGATGTCTTCTATGATGGAATCATATAACACTGAAAAAGAATTTGAAATATCTCCTACCACTAAGTGGTCAATGAGAAACTCTACCCTGTATGCAACCTCCAGAGCACGATTCCAAAGAGTACGGAGTTCCTCCTGTTCACTGTGCAGATCCACAATTCCCACCAAAATAGATCTTAAGAAGACAAGTTTTTCTTGGATTATTTGAGCAAAACTTTGGGCATTTGAACCAGCTTTCAGGTCCATCAGGTTTTCCAAAAGATAATCGATAAAACCCAGCTCATTGGTCCTGCAAAAATTGAAGGCGGAGGTTTCTGGATCTGTTTGTTCAACTTGTTTCTGAAATTGCTCAATTCTTTCCAACAAATCTTGGAGCTCAATATCTATTTTGATATCTTCCTGATAAAGTGAGAAGATTATGAGTCCAGCATCACATATCAGAACTCCAATGGAATCCTTCATGTTCTCATCAAACTTGCTCGGCTCCTTAACAAGAATAGTTCTCAATAATCTTAATCCCTCGTACAGTTCTTGCAGTTGATCCTTCAAAGAAATCACAGGATTAGTGTCTAGTGGTAGCATCTCCCATAGATTACATATAAGAGAATCAAGGAAATCCTTTATTATTATTATAGGATCATCATCCATGTCTGAAATGGGAGCGTGTAATTGTCTCGACAATTTTGAGCTAGTCAGGGCTCGAGTGTAAGTCTCATAGATATGAGGATCAATAGGTTTGATCTTCTGCAGTAGCACTGAAGCTTCAGACTGGGTTATCTCATTGGTATACCCTTCATATTGATACTTAAAAGAGAGTTGTGCTGCGTTGACTGCAAAAGCTTCAATGGGATTCAACAAATCAAGTAATTGTTGGCTCTCAACCCTTCGAAGCGTGGCAAAGCAGACAAAATTTTTCATGAATTTCATCATCTCCGCCATGGATTCCATTACTGAAGCTCGTTCCAATCGCCCAAAGTAACTGAGAAGATCCACTAGATTCTCCAGAACGGAATTGGTGATTTCCATAACTTGATCTGTTGTTGGAGAAACTGATTGCTGCAAGAAATCTGTCAAATTGATGTACCATTCATCTATTTCTTTCTCGAAGGAGTCTATGTCGCTTGTGAATTGCATAATGTCGGCTTTTATTTGCATAATGTCGGCTGGTAATTGCTTAATATTACGTCGACCGATAAATAATTCAGCTTCAGAGTTATGAAATAAATGGTGAATTTCCTGTGCATTTCTGTAAACCGCTTCTTCAATCCTTACCAGTAGAGATCCCAGACTCCCTTCCTTGTTACTGTTGTTGCCATCAGTCCTCAGATGCGTATCATTGCCCAACCTTCTCACACAGAGAATAAATGTTCGGAGATTCCCTAACCTGTGCATCAGGATCGGAAAGCCATTCTGAAAATATCTTATCCCTTTAGAATATCGCACCCAGTACCGATCATCGGAGATTGTTGGATGCAGCAACTTCAGATTAGCCAAGGCAGTATCAATACAAGTAGCAACGGAGCCCATCTTTATCTTTTGGAAACTTTGCTGGATTGGAATGGGAAAGAAAGTGAAGTGAAAAAAGGAAGATTCTGAAAATCCAAGTGAAGATTTCAAACTTACAAGCTGATCTAGGATATTTTACTGGAAATCCAAAGAAAAACAAAGTGATCCCAGGGTATGTATAATCAGCAGGCTTAAGATGAGGTTATTGATGAATGTGTCTGCACATGACTGAAGATACGTTCCACCGGTGGCTGATAGTTACTCACTTTTCTTTTCTCTTCTCGTTGTAACTTGTAAGCCATCGTGTAAAACCAGGATTGGACCAGAACCGGACATATCTCCGGTCCTGGTTCTATTAAAAAACCGGTTTTGAAAGATCCGACTGAGTCACAACTTTTATTTTATACATAAAGTAATTTCCATTTTTAAAAATTATAGTTTCATATTAAGGGTTTGTACGGACAGTATGTTAAAATGTATTTTTATATTTTTTGATATATGATTGTAAGATATAACTTGTATTAAAAATTAAAATATTATATTAAAAAGTATAAAAATATATTTTAAAAGGGAGACAAATCCTAAATTTTTATAAAACTCATTTTTTTAATAAAGTTTTTAATTATTTCAAATTGACTATCTAAAATGTTTATACAGAAGAATTTTTACAAATTTTAACATATTTTTCATCTAAAATACTTTTTATAACATTTTTTTCACAAAATTATTTA
Source organism: Gynochthodes officinalis (assembly GCA_020080225.1). NCBI lineage: Eukaryota > Viridiplantae > Streptophyta > Magnoliopsida > Gentianales > Rubiaceae > Gynochthodes > Gynochthodes officinalis. The sequence goes on along the minus strand of CM034623.1, from coordinate 5,840,920 downwards.
ATTATATATTTAAAATTTTATATAATTTATATTAAATTTAAACTTAACTATACTAGAAACATTAAATGATTTATCTTTAGTATATTTATATATTATGCTATTAATATTTTTATAATTAATTTATATTTATTAAATCGTAATAACATCATCTAATTTTTTATTACCAATTCCATGGGTTGATTCTTAACACTTTAACTTTACCGGTTTAAGTTCGGACAATAATGCTTGTAAGTTAAGGTTTGGCTGATTGCTTCATTTTCCAGGTTTCGTGGAAGATTCATCTACATATTCACTCCGGATGTGATGTTTCCAATTTGTAGATGAGTAGAATTTTCAAAAGCCATGCGATACAATTAATCAACAAACATTTTAGTTTAGGTCATGAATTGACACAATCCCTTTGGCTCAAAATAAATTTGTGACTCATGAACCATATTTGTAATCCAAACTCCCATTGAGATTTAATCAATGGACCAAAGAGGTGAATCTTCTGGTGTATCTTTAAATTTTTAATTTAGTTACAAAATTAAGAAGGGCAAAATTATAATAAAGAATTTCATATTTATATTATTTTGTAATTAATTTGTTACACTGATTAACATTTTTAGTCAATAAGAATTAACAGCTCAAACTGAATATCCAAAAGCTGATAGAAACACTCGTAATCAATCGCATGGTGAATGGTTATACAACTGCGATATCTATGAATTATTTGTTCTATATTATTTGATATAGCTTTTTTCATGACTCCATAAATAAACAAAGAAGATAGCAGAAGCCTAGAACACTATCCCATTCAGGGGCGGACGCAGAAATATTATAGAGCAAGGTTACACTTATAAGAAAATTAAGTAATAAATTTGATAAATGTAAAAAAGTATAAAAGTAATATCATACGTTGTAATCCAAAAATAGAAGGCCCTTCACAAGTAGCACTAAAAATAGAAGGCTTTTTACCCAGATTAGTAATAAATAGATTACTATCAAATTCCATTGTTTCATCCTTAGCTTGTGAGGGTCCTGAGTGAGCACTTTCATTTTTCTTTTCATTAGACAATTCTTTTTTGAAATCATCCGAAGGCGGTTCTGATTGAGGACGTTTAGATGTACTAGACTTCTTAAAAAAAAAATTCAAATTCTTTTGCATCCTATTAAAAATTCACAATATATTTTTTACTAAAAATAATTAGAACAAAGAAACAAGAAAATTTCATGATTCATACTCAATAATTCACTAAAATCAATAATAATTACTCATTAACTATTATCATAAACACACACTCATAAACAAGTACAAATAGAAAAGGTTCTAAAAAATTAGAAAAGACAAAAAGAGATAAAAGACATACCTTTAAGTAAAAAAATTAGAAAAGGATAGGAGTTGCTGGTGCTGGAGTTAGGTACGTTGTTTAACAAATTAGGAATGCCAAATCACCCCAGCTCTGGAATTTTGGAAAAAAAAAATCACTTGCCCACAACTTACATGAATAATTTGCAGAAAGACACTAATACAGCTTGCACCATCAGCCATAGATGCACCAATATAATAAAATTGTATAATGAAAAAACTACAGCAGATACATTTTCCGTTTTTGCCATTTTATAGGGATAAGTTATTCAAGGAAGCTGCAACATACTAGTGGAGAGTCAATTTCTATAAAATTGTAACACAACTAAACAAAGTCAGTAAAATAAAGAGAGAGTGACAAAAATCATGTTCTTTTCTTTAGCATATTTCTTCTCAGAGCATTATTTGTCTCTCTTTTTCTTCTTTTCAGCCTAACGGAGACAATTATTTGGATTGTCCTTTCTCAATTTTTGAATTTGGAATAAGTGGAGAAGTGGATACGAGCATAGTTGTCAGAATTTCGATCCGATTCCACCGATCCTACAATTTTACGATCCTAATTCACTAAAACGATCCCGATTCTAGTTACGATTTTACCTTATTATGTGAATAAAATATAATTAAATTTACTCGAAAAAAACTTTATATATCTAAGTAAAATTAAGATGTATAATTATATAAACAATTTAATTGGTTTAATCATATTTTTATTAGATTTTAACAATAAATAAATAAATTAGACTTAAATACCCTTTGACTGCGACAACTACTAAAATATTAAAAAAATCATATAAAATGTTATAAAAAATAAAAATTGAAATAAAATCATTTAATTATAAACTATACATGAATTTTTTACATATTCATTCATATATTGATTAATAATTCTTTTAAAAATAATTTATAAATGATATTTTCTCATTTTTTTGTAAAATCTTGAAATTCTACGATCCGATCTCATCGATCCGATTCTGCTACCCTAAATCAATTCTATGTAAATTGCGATTCTACAATCCGATCTCATCGATCCGATTCTGCTACCCTAAATCAATTCTATGTAAAATCCTGATTCTATAAACTATGGATACGAGTAACATATGATCCAAATATAAATATTTGAAGAAAAAAGATGATGTGCATTCATGAGGAATATATTCAGAATAATGAACCTTTAAGTTGTCTTCTAGGATAAGAGTAAAATAATTTTGGAGTTCAGATCCTCGAAAGTAAGTCAAGACGGTTGTTCTTCTCTTTTTTGGCTTCTGCTCCTACTCTCAATTGTTCTTTTCTTTGCGCCTTGCTCTCCGATTTATTCTTCAGTTTCCTTGTGGAGGTAGAATGGAGCGAATGGGTGTTGCTTGCCAAACTGTGGATGTTTGGCGGTTGGGGGGGGGGGGGGGGGGGGGGCCGGCTTTATTCAACCACTTAGGCTAGATGGAGAAAAGGAGAAAAGGGTTTAATTGAAGAAAGGAAAAGAAAGGGAATGGTCAGACGGAGGAGAAAAATGATTAAAGAAGGAAAAGAAAGGGAAAATGGGCAAAAAGGAGTTTTTAATAATAATATTAAAAAAATTTTAAAACATAGGGGTCACTTGCCGCCCAATAATGGGCCAAATGGAGTTTTTAATACTAATATTAAAAAAAAAATAAAACATAGGGGGGTCACTTGCTCCCCTTATGCCCTGAAGGCGTTCGCCTCTGATCCCATTTGTACAAGAAATAAGAGATTTTATGCTAAATTGTTAACTACACAATCAATTCTTTAAAAATTTAGATTTTTCAATTTATAAATATAAATCTCTAATAGATGAATAGTAGTTATTTCGAAATTTATGAACACCGTCTAACAATGCCAAGCGTAACAACGAAAAAAGAAAAAAACAGATGTGTGTACAAAATTATGGATTATCATCAATTTGATTGAAAGATTTTATAATAACCCGTGACAAATTTGAAAGTTATTAGACAAGTTCACTTAGTGGAAAAATGGCAAATTTGAGAAATCAATATGTAAAATTAACTAAATAATGTTAGAAAAAAAAAAGGTATTTTTCTTTGCGTAGCAACAACTATGTAAATCGATGCATTTACAAAACGAGTTAATAATCTATTAGAATGATCCTGGTATCCAATTATAAAATGCCACATAGAATTTTAAATTAAGTACACTTTAATTATTCTACTCATTACATTATCACATCATTCATATCTTCAACTTCCACAAACAAAAGAATTCCCAAATTTCCCTTATCACCCTCAACTCCCCTTCACCGTAGACTTTATCAGTCTCAAGTTTTCCAATCACTCTGCCAAGCCTTACATGCTCTACACTATCTTAGCGGATTGAGCAACAACAATTTCATCCAGTGGAGCCACCATTATTGAACTTGGAGCGCTGATAGGCAGGCCTGGAAAGCTGTTCACCCACGTTGTTAGCCCCACCGGTGGTACCATGCAATTATAGGACAAGCACATGGAGATTTCATCCAGTGGAGCCACCATTATTGAACTTGGAGATAGGCAGGCCTGGAGAGCTGGTCACCCGCGCTGGACCCCACCGGTGGTACCATGCAATTATAGGACAAGCACATGGAGACTGAATCCGGAAGCTTTACATCCAACGTGATTGGAAAGTCTGTCAAGCAATTATGCCGTAAATAAAGCGTTTTGGTTGTTCCACTGCAGAAGCTTTCGGCGTACTTTTTGTGCACTTTCCCCGAATCTATTATTATTCAGAAACAAAGTCTCCGCCCCGAGAAATGGAAGCTCTCCTGTCACCATGTTGTGACTGAGATCCACAATGAACCCCACCCTGTAGGAATTGGCGGTGGCGTTTTGCGGTGGGATGCCCACCTGACAAATTGTTCCGTTGGAGGAGCATTGATGAGAGCAACACACCAGCCCTATTTTGGGACTGATCGTGCCTGCCACGACCACTACATCAGCATTTTTATGTTGATGTGGAGGCCCTGAAGGAACGAACAATCGTCTGACCATTCGTTTCGTAAATCACGGTCACAACCACGGTCGTTTTTTTTTTTTACTTTTTGGCTTCAGCAAACGACGTCGTTTGACGCCAAACGACGTCATTTTTGCCTCTTTTTTTTTTTAAAAAAAAAATTGGTCAGCGGACAAGCACTGACGCACTTGGGTCAAATGGGTATTGCAAACCATCCATTGGTTTGCAACGCCCATTTCACCTCTTTTTTTTAAAATTTTTTTAAAAAAAATTTACCATCACGTAGAAAATATTTTTCTCTATAAAATGACATGCACTTTGACTATTTTTGATGTAATATATGATTTTCTTAAATATAATATAATATTAAATTACAATATACTTATTAATATATTATAAATTTTAATATAAAATTATTAATATTTCAATTAATATTAAGTTTAAGTCTATTAATATTAAAATTTAATTTTAATATTATGCAAAATTATTTATACTTATTTAATAATTACAAAAATTTTGAAACAATTAATTTAAATATAATATTGTATAAAATTATTGAATGTGATTATTAAAATTATATCTATTTATAGTTAAACAATATAAATAATTTTGTAGCCAAATCAATTACAAAATTAAAGAAATAATCAGGTTTGTCGAAATGAAAAAGAATTTTTTTGTATTTAATTGATAAATATGCTAAATTTATAATTTTGAATTTTATATAAGAATTAAAGAAACAATTAATTTTTTATTTTGTTAATTATTAAATATAGTAAAATTTGAGTTCAAATTAAAATTCATGCTCGATTTTCGAGAAATCGGTACAAATAATTCATGTGTTTTCAACATTAATGCTCAATTATCAAGAAATCGATACAAATTATAAGTGTGTTTTCAAATCATACTCCATCATCAAAAAAAATGGTACAAATAATTCATGTGTTGTTATATCAATCTCCATAATCGAAAAAATCGGTACAAATAATTCATGTGTTGTCAAATCTTGCTCCATAATCAAAAAAATCGATATAAATAATTCATGTATTGTCAAATCATACTCCATTATCAAAAAAATTAGTACGAATATGAAAATGTCTATATAAACCACATAGTTTTCATTGTTTTTGCATCATATCCCAAAGTCTATCAAAAATCTCTCTTCTCTTCCAAAAAAATGGATCCTTCAAGAAATATTGGAAACAATCAATTCCGTCCAAATAACCTTTCAAATTCATATGAGTATCTACTATTTGGAACCCAAATTCCTCAAAGTTTATCTCAATCACCATATAATTTTGGTCAATTTGCTCCTAGGCAAAATTTTACCCCATTTCCACAAAATCCAAATCAATTTTCACCAAATTTTCCCAACGATACTACAATGTTTGCATCTCTGGGGGTTCAACAATACATGATGTCCAATGTCATGCCTCAACAAAATCATTGAAATGCTACAAATATTGATAATTTCCATTATCAAGGTAATAATTTTTAAATAATACAATTAATTGTTTTTATGTTTAATTTATCGTATTTATCCGAATCTTTTAAGTATATTATTAAATTTCAAATTTAATGTAATGTAAATTTATTTTCTATTAATTGTTTTAAGTATTTCATTATTAATTTAGAGTATTGATTTTCATATTTTAAATGTATTATTAAAATTTAATTTAAATGTAATGAAAATTATTTTCCATTAATTATTTAAGTATTAGATGTATAATAATTAAAATTATAAGCTGTATTAGTAATATATATTGAATTTGATAAATGAACAATAGATAATATTTTAGAATTATTAATTTAAATAAGAAGTATTAAATATATTAAATAAATGGTGTAAAAGAAAGTAGAGGAGAGAGAAATTTGTTGCGTCAATAGTAAAGGCCGTTCATGAGCGTGGGCACTTTTTTTTATGATGGTTGTCTGAATAGTAGAGACCGTTCAAAGCTGATGTGGTGCTGATGTGGCGCTGATGCTTATCTATTTGTGAGATAAGAGTTGTATTAGAAATTGTAAATTTGTAATGAAAAGCATAAAAATACATTTTAAAAGGCAAACCAGACAAGTTTTAAATTTTTATAAAACTTATTTTTTTTTATAAAGTTTTTAATTCTTTCAAATTGACTCTCTAAAATGTTTATACATGAGAGTTTTTACAATTTTTAGCATATTTTTCATCTAAAATACTTTTTATACTATTTTTTTCACAAAATTATTCAATTATATATTTAGAATTTCATACCACTTATATTAAATTAAACTTAACTACACTAGAAACATTAAATAATTTATCTCTAATATATTTGTATATTAATATTAATATTTTTATAATTAATTTATATTTATTAACAGTCGATTGATTGACCCTAACTTTTGATTTTACCGGGTTTACGTTCTAACAACACTGCTTGTAAGTTAAGGATTGGCTGATTGCTTCATTTTTCAAGTTTCGTGGAAGATTCATCTACATATTCACTCAGGATGTGATGTTTCCAATTTCTAGATGAGTAGAATTTTCAAAGAAGTGCATTTTTTTCCCCTTGACAACAAAGAAAAAGAGGATAATCTTTGACGACAATACAACACAAGTCCATCGTTGAATTTTCAGACAGATGTACATCAATTGGAGTATGGTCAGAATGGTTTGTCTACTCTTTAACATATATAGAAATCCTGAAAACATTCTTCTCATGATCAAGGTACAATATTTATGGATGTTTTAGAGTACAGATTGCTCAGCATTAACCGAGCACCATGCTGGGGTTGAAGAGTGATCACTGTGCATGGAGCATTTGTATAGGATGGAGAGAGCTCGAAAGACTATATGCAAAACTAATGTTCAATACATACAATTATAGAATGTCCAAAAGGTCCTTTGCTTGATTTTGCTTTAGCTTAGTTAATTCTCATAGTAACATTTATAAGATTTCTCGTCCAATGTTAATGAATCAAGGTTATCTAGTACTTTTTTCTGTTTAAAAAAAAAAAGGGAATTTTAAAATTTTTATTTGTTAAAAAAGAAGAGAGTTTATTTTTAAATTTTTTTTATATTGCTGTTAATAATAACAATAATGTATAGTAATTTAAAATTAAGAATAAAAATAGAAAATTAAATATTATATTAAGTGTGTCACTGGGTTGTATTTTACTCATTTCATTTAAAAAAAAAGTCCAGTTTTAAAAAAAATATTATTCCAAAAAATCAGTTTACTTTTGTTTTGGTATAATTTTTTTAAATTATAAGATACAACACACTTAATACATAATTAAATGTATAATTTTATTTTTTAATCCATATTTTTTAATTTGAATTATACATTACTATTATTAATAGAGGTAATACAAGAATTTTATCTGAAAATAGACTTTTTTGGGGACAGAAAGTTTTTCAAGTTATTCTTTTTTAAAGATAGATGGAGTATATCCAATTAAATATATAAATGTTTTTGGAAATAGAAGGAATATATATATCTCTTTGCAATTTATTTGAAGTATTTAATGAATAGAGATAGAAAGACAGAGACGGCTAGTAATTTTTGAGTGTGAAACAATAACAATTCGTTTACTTGCTGTCCCCTCTCTGGGGGCCCAAAATCCAATTTATTTCCAAGAGCTGATTTTTTATTTTTTTATTTTTTTCTGAAAAAAGGGTTAAACTGTGAAGATAATAGAAGACAGGTTTTCTTTGAATTTTCAGACAGGTGTGCATTAATTCCAAAATGGTTCATATTTTGGTAAGTAAGAAAAAATATTCTATATATCTCTTCTACCTTAATTTTTAGTGCATCAAGTTACTTCAATATTTGTTTTTATCCCTTATTATATAAATAGAGTATTTTTTAAATTATAATTTGTTCTCACTAATTATTTTTGCATGTACCATCTTACATGATATCACGAATGTATAAAATATTTTTTCCTTAAATAGAGTTATTATATTCTTAACTTTGGTTATAAGTTTGATTTTGCTTCTTATTTTAGAATGTTTTAATTTGGGATATGTTTTGGTCAAAATTAGGCTGAGGGTTATCCAAAGTCTAGCAAAATGTTCCTATGTGTTGGAGTTTTAGTGTTCATACCAAGAATAAGACTCCAACAAAAAACTTCTCATAGGTTGCCCATTTTTTTGTTCAATAAGTTGTCACAAAAGTTGAAAATATGACAATATAAATATCACTTGTAAATAATTCACCAATGAAGTTAAGATGGTGGTAACTTATTATCACAATATAGAGGTAGTTTTTGAAGGAACAAAAAAAAAAAAAAAAACCTATACTATATATAATTACTTAAGAAATAAAAAGACTTAAAATAGCGATTTTTAAAGGGTGAATCTTTTCTGTCACTTTTAACCCATCATATTGTCTTTTGAAGGACTAAATATTGTATAATCGTTCTATATCTAAAATTGGTGCAACAAGTCAAATAAAATAAAAGCGAATAAACTTGACCCCCTAAATTGTGCACGCTTTGTCTAAAAATTCAATCTCGAAAGCTCAATCTTATTGTTAATGAAAACAGAAATGATTCATTCAAGTGTCTCAAAATTCAAAGAGAACATAGATTTACTTGAATATTCATCTGTGAACTTCATAAAAGCTCAATCTTACTGTTAATGAAAACACAGATTTACCACTCCATTCAACATGTTGGAAACATATACAAAATCATTACCTTTCACAACCAAGGTGCAATGTTGATAGGTATTTTAGCCTACAATTTGCGCAACATTAACTGAGCACCATACTGGGGTTGAAGAGTGGCAACTGTGCGTGGAGCATGTGCATACGATGGGGAAAGCTCAGAAGAGAAGTTCTGTAAAATCATAGCAAGTGCCATTTTCGCTTCTACCGTGGCAAAATTTTGGCCCATGCATATCCGGGGTCCCCAACCAAATGGGAAAAATGTAAGCTGCCCCTTTGTTGCCTTCATAATTCCTTCATTAAATCTTTCTGGGTCGAATTCATTTGCGTCATCACCCCAAATCTTTGGGTCATGTTGCAGAAGGATTGCTGGCAAGAGGATGTGCACTCCAGCAGGTAATGTTAGTTCCCCACCCCTAGTTTAGTTTCTTCCTGAGTCATTCTTCTAAGCACCAATCCCGGCGGATATAGCCTTAGAACCTCGTTAAGGATCATAGTAATCTGTGGAATTGCAAGGAAAATTATGAGCCCGTGTCAAGATTCTCAAGGATTCAGGCTTGAGACTTAGAATGATTCAAATCTAACACAACTATAAATGAAAGATCTTCACTGCAGCTTTAGTTGAAGGAAATTTGCTTACATTTCCCACTACAGATTGAAACTCTGCTCATGATCCCCTCCTGACATAAGTATAAAGAATGCACTTACCACTTTTAGGTGATTTAATCCATCAAAATCTGGCTTCTTGTCGCCAATATCCCGCCGAACTTCGTCTCTAGCTCGAGCTTGCCAATCCAAATGCTTACTCAGTAGTATCAGTGTCCACACGAGCATGACAGATGTTGTGTCCTGTCCGGCAAAGTAGAATAGCTTGCACTCCTCAATGACTTCATCTAAACTCATTCCGAATTTCTTATCTCCATGTTGTTCAACCTCCTTCGAATTGGATTCTAACAGTATGTCCAGTAGGTCTTCATTCCGAGCTTTCCCTGCCTTTATCAATTTCACTCTGTTGTTTATATTATCCATCACGGATAATTGCACCTGCTTGGAAAAATATGGAAAAATGGCAAAACTGAAGAATCAATATGGAAAATTAACTAACTAATGTCAAAAGAAGTCATTTCCTTGGTGTAGCAACAACTATGTAAATCGATGCATTTACAAGATTTGTGGTGGGATGCTAATTGATTAAGGTTTGATATATATTTTATCTTTAATCTTCGGCTGAACTTTGGTAGAGATAGAAAAGAAAGACACGGCAAGTAACTGTGAATCTGTGATTGTGAAAGATTAACTCTTCTCCACATGGGAGACCAAAAATCCAACCTATTTCATACAAGTGCATTTTTTTTCCTTGACAAAAAATAAAAAGGGAATAATCTTTGACGACCATAGAACACAAGTCCATTGTTGAATTTTCAGACATGTACACCACTCCGAGTATGGTTAGAATGGTTTCTCCACTCTGTTTAATCTTTTTCCTGTTTACAAATACAACTAAACCAATTTGCTAAACGACACAGAACAGAGCACTTTTGGAGAGGAATAAATTCTGCTCAATTGCATTGAAGAAAGGTGGAATAGAGAGATGAAGTAGCCTCTGACTATGAAACTGAGTTGCAACATCTGTCAAATTGATGTACCATTGTTCTATTTCTTTCTCGAAGGAGTTTATGTCGCTTGTAAATTCAATAATGTCGGCTCTTAATTGCATAATGTCGGCTGTTAATTGCTTAATATTACGTCGACCGATAAATAATTCAGCTTCAGAGCTATGAAATAAATGGTGAATTTCCTGTGCATTTCTGTAAACCGCTTCTTCAATCCTTACCAGTAGAGATCCCAGACTCCCTTCCTTGTTACTGTTGTTGCCATCAGTCCTCAGATGCATATCATTGCCCAACCTTCTCACACAGAGAATAAATGTTCGGAGATTCCTTAACCTGCGCATTAGGGTCGGAATTTTACTCACAAGAAATATTATCCCTGTAGAATATGTTGAATGTTTGTGGTTGTGCAGCAACTTCAGATCAGCCAAGGCAGTATCAATAGAAGTAGTAACGGAGCCCATCTTGATCTTTCGGAAACTTTGGTGGATTTGAATGGGAAAGAAAGTGAAGTGAAAAAAGGAAGATTCTGAAAATCCAAGTGAAGATTTCAAACCAATTCACAAGCTGATCTAAGATATTTTACTGGAAATCCAAACAAAAACAAAGTGATCCCAGGGTATGTATAATCAGCAGGCTTATGATGAGGTTATTGATGAAGCTCTGCACAAGACTGAAGATACGTTTCACCGGCGGCTGATAGTTACTGATTTTTCTTCTTCCTTCTCCTTCTAAGCCATGGTGTAAAACCCGGACCGGACAGGAACCGGACATAGGTCCAGTCCCGGTTCTATTAAAAAACCGGACATAGGTCCGGTCGGACTGAGTCAAAACTTTTATTTTATACATAAAGTAATTTTCATTTTTAAAAATTATAGTTTTACATTAAGGAATATATAGACAGTATCTCAAAATGCATTTTTATATTTTTTGATATATGATTATATGAGATAAAAATTATATTAAAAACTGAAATACTATATTAAAAGTTATACCTATGAACTATTTGTTCTATATTATTTGATACAGCTTTTTTTCATAACTCCAGAGGCAAGGATAAAAATAAATAAATAAATAAATAAACAAAGAAGATAGCAGAAGCCTAGAACACCATCCCATTTGTACAAGTAAGAGATTTTATGCTAAATTGTTAACTACACAATCAATTCCTTAAAAATTTAGATATTTCAATTTATAGATATAAATCTCGGATTGATGAATAGGAGTTATTTTGAAATTTATGGACATTGTATAACAATGCCAAGTATAACAATGAAAGAAAGAAAAAAACTAATGTGTGTATAAAATCTTTATTAATGGATTATCATCAATTTGATTGAAAGATTTTAAAATAATTCGTGTCAAATTTGATAGTTATTAGACTAGTTCACTTAGTGGAAAAATGGCAAATTTGAGAAATCAATATGTAAAATTAACTAAATAATGTTTTTTTTTTTAAAAAAGTCTTTTTCTTCGTATGGCAACAACTATGTAAATGATGCATTTACAAGATTTGTGGTCGGATGCTAATTGCTTTTGAGTGTGATATGTATTTTATCTTTAATCTTCTAGTAAAATTTGATAGAGATAGAAAAGAAAGACGCGGCACTCTTCTCCACATGGGAGACCAAAAATCCAACCAATTTCATAGAAGTGCATTTTTTTTCCTTGACCAAAAATAAAAAGGAATAATCTTTGACGACCATACAACACAAGTACATTGTTACGAAGGTTTCAGACAGATGTACACCACTTCAAGTATGATTACAAAGGTTTCTCCACTCTGTTTAATCTTTTTCCTGTTTTCAAACACAACTAAACCAATTTGCTAAACGACACAGAGCACTTTTGCAGAAGAATAAATTCAGCTCAATTACATTTAAACAATGTTGGACAGGTAGAATAAAGAGATGAAATAGCTCTGACTATGAAACTGAGTAGCAACGTCCAGGAAAATGGAATAAATAGATAAGCTTTTGCAACTATTATTTTGTAGAAACAAGAGTAGGAATACATAGTTGAACCAAAACAATGAAACCACAATCATCATTATCACCCTTCCGAGTCCAGACTTGAGAAGATTTGCAGATGCAGAAGAACTGGAACAACAAACAGCACATTTACAAGTGAATTATAAAGGATCCACAACACAATCTGGTTTGTTTCAGTCCATTCAAGCAAAAGTTATAATCCATTTCTAAAGCTTCAGCCATCAATCTCTTTGTAAGTGAGCACCAACTGGTTCAAATCCAATTCAGGAACCATTTCCCAATTGATCTTCTCCCTTTGAAATCCATTCCAAGATGTAGATATAGCTCGAATTTCCGCACTTGGAATACAGTTGCAACAAGGGCTGTCTTGACCATAACTGATTTGAAATTTTTACATAGAATGTATTAGGTTATCGAGAGTTGAGATACTTCCGGAGTGTTCATTTTGATCTGTGGATCAAATTGGATAAAAAAAACGGATCGGATCGGATCAATGTATTTTCAGATCGGATTTGATCAACGGATCGATATGATCCAATCTGTTTTGATTCTAAAATTATATATGAAAATGAAAGCAATAGCCAAAAAAAAAAAAAAAACACAAATTGATCCGTTTGCTTTTTTCCCCTATTTTGTTTATTTTTTTTGTTTATTTTTTTCTATTGTTTTCATTTCCATATATAATTTTAGGTGATTTAATTTAGGTTTGAAATTAATAGTTTCATGTTAAAAAATTATATATTTTTATATAAAGATAATAAATAAATTTCATCTAAATATTTTAATTTGTATATTTTTCATTTAAATTAATTTGTGTATTTTCATATAAATATTTTAATTTATTTTATCACAAATTGACCAATTTTAATTAAAGAATTATTTAAAATATCAAAAAATACTAATTTATATTTTATAACTAATATTAACTATTTTTTTAAAAAAAAATAATATATATATTTTTAGTTGGGATCAAAACGGATCGAATCGAATCAATCCGTTTCCAATTCAATCCGAAAATACATTGATTCAATCCGATCCGCAAATCAAAATGAACACACCTTTCCAGCTAATGCAATACTTTGATAGAATTCAAAAATTACATTGACAATGCACGGGTGGTAAAACATTGACAATGCACGGGTGGTTTTACCACTAAATTCATTAATAAATAAAAAAGAAAGACGCACCTGACGACAAACCAGAAGAGTAGAACCCCAATCATCACTGTCACTTCTTCCCGGGCAGAATGAGGATCTTAAAATCTGGATTTAGGTCCATCTGGACTTCCTGAATTTGTTGGAGTGAACTTTCTAGATCGGGACTACAGCAAGAGACTTCAATCATTTCAAGAGTTGAACTGTTTTCTAAACAAGACGGAATCTCTCTCAAAGATCCACATCTGTGCACTACTAACTTCTGCAGAGGGGGAAATTGATCGTCGGAAGCTTCCCACTTGACAATTCCCAAGGAAGACAATTTCAAGAATCTAAGTCTCGAGAATTCTCCTTCTCCCATATCCCATGTTTCCCCTGAAAAAGCTCGATCGAGTAACTTTAGAACCTCAAGATTAGGCAGTTTCCCAATACTCGAAATTTTACTCCAAGGCATCCCAAATCCAGATAGAGTCAGCTTTTTAAGATGTGTTGGCAAACCAAATTCAAAGTCAACAGGTTTTCCGAGTCCACCAAATCGAGACAACCCAAGTGATTCTAGCCGACTCAGAAAGTCAGGTACAACAATCCTTTTACAATTCTCAATATCATCCCAATTCTCAAAAAGTTTACATTTCAGTTTACGGATATTTGCAAACTTTTCCATTTGCTTTTGCATACTGCCCCAAGAAAAAATAATGACGCCTGAACAGCTCTCCAACTCATACAAATTAGGCGAATCCTCAAGATTTTCAATGGAAAAACTAAAACCCTTCGCAACTCCAAAACGTAAGCCCACATGAAGATGTCTCAATTTCCTCAAATTCCAGAGTGTATCAGGAAATGAAACCATTTCCTGTGAATGCACAATAAAAGTTTCCAAGAATGAAAGTTTTCCGATGGATGAAGGAATCACGCTTATCCAGCCTTGAACAGCCAAATATCTCAAGTGAAAAAGAAGTCCAATTTCATTGGGTACAGAACCCAAAAAAATTTGACCAATATCTAACACCCTGAGAAGCTTGGAGATGCGAATAAAGAATAAGCTATCAGAAATCTTTCGTTTGAACCGTTCTGTTTCTGCGAAGAAGAGTAGAGAACGTAAACGAGCACAAAATAGACTCTCCTCCCTGAAATGCGTTGGCTCAGACTGAATGCTTAACCTCCATAGGCCACGTGGCTCATGAAATGCAAAAAGCTTATCAGGCCCACGTAACAGCTTGAAAAAATTCCTTTCTTCGGCTTTTCTGATGCAAAACGCATGTAGCAAATCATGAATTCGGCAAGCTTTGACACCGCCCATGGATCTTTGGTCGGAAACCATAACTAAGCTTCTGCCAATTAAATCCATCAGGTAATCTGTAGCAACATCTTCTATGCACCTTGACTCAGTCTTCTGAACAAATCCTTCAGCAATCCATAACCGGATCAATGTCTTGGTTGAAACCTCTTTGTCTTCAGGAAACATCCCAAAATAAAGAAAGCATGGCTTCAAATAATTTGGTAGATGCCCGTAACTCAGCTCCAATGTCTCCATGCATTGCCGTTCAGCAGAAAGGATGCCTGAACTCAAACTTTCCAGAATTTCATTCCAATTCTCTTGCTCTATACTGGCTAGAACTCCAGCTACAATGACAATTGTTAGAGGTAATCCCTTACAATTTTCTGCAATTTGCATCCCAAGTTCATATAATTTTGGAGGGCAACCTTTCGGAAGGGATAGCTTCCTTTGCAGTAACTCCCAGCTCTCATCAATGGTGAGTTGACGAAGTAAATGAGGCTCTTCGTCAAGAGAAGCAACATCCCGAAGTCGACTTGTCAAGATAATTCTACTTCCATTAGAATCATCAGGTAATGACTCTTTCAAGCTATTCCACACTTGAATGTTCCATACGTCATCCAAAAAGATGAGATATCTTCTTCCTAGCAACTGACGTCGGAGCTCTTCAGCTAAATCTTGTTCGGTCATTGCAGAATATCTCTCCGTAACAATATGATTCAGAAGCTCAAGTAGCACTTTCCTTTTGCTGAATACTTGAGAAATAGAACACAATGCACGAACATGAAAATGGTACGTAACTGCATTGTAGCGGTAAACTTTTGTGGCTAAGGTTGTTTTACCTTGTCCTGCCATACCGACAATGGCAATGATCCGCAACTGCTTTGATCCTCTTGTCAGCCGATTGGTAATTGATGTTGACTCATCATCGAAGCCTACAACTTCGTCAATTTTTGGTGCACTGCTTTGTGTGGGTACATGACTAGATTTCTTGGTAACTTTGTTCGTTTTGACATCTTGTCTCTTGCCCGTGATAATCTTTGAGGCATCAGTCTTAATATTATCGATGCCTTCCATGATGGAATCATACAACACTGAAAAAGAATTTGAAATATCTCCAACCACTAAGTGGTCAATGAGAGACTCCACCCTGTATGCAACCTCCAGAGCACGATTCCAAAGAGTACGGATTTCCTCCTGTTCACTGTGCAGATCCACAATTTCCACCAAAATAGATCTTAAGAAGACAAGTTTTTCTTGGATTGTTTGAGCAAAACTTTGGGCATTTGAACCTGCCTTACTACTTGTCACGTCCATCAGGTTTTCCAAAAGATAATCGATAAAGCCCAGCTCATTGGTCCTGCAGAAATTGAAGGCGGAGGTTTCTGGATCTTTTTGTTCAACTGGTTTCTGAAGTTGCTCAATTCTTTCCAACAAATCTTGGGGCTCAATATCTATTTTGATATCTTTCTGATACAGTGAGAAGATTATGAGCCCAGCATCACATATCAGAACTCCAATGGAATCCGTCATGTTCTCATCAAACTCGTTCGGCTCCTCAACAAGAATAGCTCTCAATAATCTTAATCCTTCGTACAGTACTTGCAGTTGATCGTTCAAAGAAACCACAGGATTAGTGCCCCGTGATCGAAGCCCCCATGAATGACACACAAGAGAATCAATGAAATCCTTCATTATTATTATAGGATCATCATCCACTTCTGAAATGGGAGCATGTAATTGTCTCGGCAATTTTGAGCTAGTCAGGGCTCGAGTGTATGTCTCATAGATATGAGGATCAATAGGTTTGTTCTTCCACAGTAGTACTGAAGTTTCAAACTCATCGGCAGGCATTTCATATTGATACTTAAAAGAGAGTTGTGCTGCATTGACTGCAAAAGCTTCAATGGCATTCAACAAATCAAGTAATTGTTGGCTCTCAACCCTTCGCAGCGTGGCAAAGCGGACAAAATTTTTCATGAATCTCATCATTGCCGCCAAGGATTTCATTTCTGAAGTTCGTTTGAACCCAAAGAAACTGGGAAGATCCACTAGACTCTCCAGAACGGAATTGGTGATTTCCATAACTTGGTCTGTTGTTGAAGAAACTGATTGCTGCAAGAAATCTGTCAAATTGATGTACCATTCTTCTATTTCTCTCTTGAAGGAGTTGATGTCGTCTATAAATTGCGTAATCTTGCGATCCTTAGCTAATCCAGCTTCAGAGCTATAAAATGGATGGTGAATTTCCGGTGCATTTCTGCAAACCGCTTCTTCAATCCTTACCAGTAGAGATCCCAGACTCCCTTCCTTGTTACTGTTGTTGCCATCAGTCCTCAGATGCATATCGTTGCCCAACCTTCTCACACAGAGAATAAATGTTCGGAGATTCTTTAACCTGTCCATTAGGATCGGAGTTTCAATCGTACGCGGTGTCCACTCCCGATTTATCAACATCATTGAATGTATGTAGATGCAATCCGGCTTCAGATCAGCCAAGGCAGTATCAATACAAGTAGTAACGGAGCCCATCTTGATCTTTCGGAAACTTTGCTGGATTTGAATGGGAAAGAAAGTGAAGTGAAAAAAGGAAGATTCTGAAAATCCAAGTGAAGATTTCAAACTTACAAGCTGATCTAGGATATTTTACTGGAAATCCAAAGAAAAACAAAGTGATCCCAGGGTATGTATAATCAGCAGGCTTAAGATGAGGTTATTGATGAAGGTGTCTGCACAAGACTGAAGATACGTTCCACCGGTGGCTGATAGTTACTCACTTTTCTTTTTTCTTCTCGTTGTAAGCCATCGTGTAAAACCAGGATTGGACCGGAACCGGACATAGGTCCGGTCCTGGTTCTATTAAAAAACCGGTTTTGAAAGATCCGACTGAGTCACAACTTTTATTTTATACATAAAGTAATTTCCATTTTTAAAAATTATAGTTTCATATTAAGGGTTTGCAGAGACAGTATGTTAAAATGTATTTTTATATTTTTCGATATATGATTGTAAGATATAACTTGTATTAAAAATTAAAATATTATATTAAAAAGTATAAAAATATATTTTAAAAGGCAAACTAGACAAATCCTAAATTTTTATAAAACTCATTTTTTTAATAAAGTTTTTAATTATTTCCAATTGACTATCTAAAATGTTTATACAGAAGAATTTTTACAAATTTTAACATATTTTTCATCTAAAATACTTTTTATAACATTTTTTTCACAAAATTATTTAATTATATATTTAAAATTTTATATAATTTATATTAAATTTAAACTTAACTATACTAGAAACATTAAATGATTTATCTTTAGTATATTTATATATTATGCTATTAATATTTTTATAATTAATTTATATTTATTAAATCGTAATAACATCATCTAATTTTTTATTACCAATTCGACGGTTGATTCTTAACACTTTAACTTTACCGGTTTAAGTTCGGACAATAATGCTTGTAAGTTAAGGTTTGGCTGATTGCTTCATTTTCGAGGTTTCGTGGAAGATTCATCTACATATTCACTCCGGATGTGATGTTTCCAATTTGTAGATGAGTAGAATTTTCAAAAGCCATGCGATACAATTAATCAACAAACATTTTAGTTTAGGTCATGAATTTACACAATCCCTTTGGCTCAAAATAAATTTGTGACTCATGAACCATATTTGTAATCCAAACTCCCATGGAGATTTAATCAATGGACCAAAGAGGTGAATCTTCTGGTGTATCTTTAAATTTTTAATTTAGTTACAAAATTAAGAAGGGCAAAATTATAATAAAGAATTTCATATTTATATTATTTTGTAATTAATTTGTTACACTGATTAACATTTTTAGTCAATATGAATTAACAGCTCAAACTGAATATCCAAAAGCTGATAGAAACACTCGTAATCAATCGCATGGTGAATGGTTATACAACTGCGATATCTATGAATTATTTGTTCTATATTATTTGATATAGCTTTTTTTCATGACTCCATAAATAAACAAAGAAGATAGCAGAAGCCTAGAACACTATCTCATTCAGGGGCGGACGCAGAAATATTATAGAGCAATGTCACACTTATAAGAAAATTAAGTAATAAATTTGATCAATGTAATAAAGTATAAAAGTAATATCATACATTGTAATCCAAAAATAGAAGGCCCTTCACAAGTAGCACTAAAAATAGAAGGTTTTTTACCCGAATTAGTAATAAATATATTACTATCAAATTCCATTGTTTCATCCTTAGCTTGTGAGGGTCCTGAGTGAGCACTTTCATTTTCTTTTCATTAGACAATTCTTTTTTGAAATCATCCGAAGGCGGTTCTGATTGAGGACGTTTTGATGCACTAGACTTTTTTAAAAAAAATTCAAATTCTTTTGCATCCTATTAAAAATTCACAATATATTTTTTACTAAAAATAATTAGAACAAAGAAACAAGAAAATTTCATGATTCATACTCAATAATTCACTAAAAATCAATAATAATTACTCATTAACTATTATCATAAACACACACCCATAAACAAGTACAAATAGAGAAGGTTCTAAAAAATTAGAAAAGACAAAAAGAGATAAAAGACATACCTTTAAGTAAAAAAATTAGAAAAGGATAGGAGTTGCTAGTGCTGGTGCTGGAGTTAGGTACGTTGTTTAACAAATTAGGAATGCCAAATCACCCCAGCTCTGGAATTTTGGAAAAAAAAAATCACTTGCCCACAACTTACATGAATAATTTGCAGAAAGACACTAATACAGCTTGCACCATCAGCCATAGATGCACCAATATAATAAAATTGTATAATGAAAAAACTACAGCAGATACATTTTCCGTTTTTGCCATTTTATAGGGATAAGTTATTCAAGGAAGCTGCAACATACTAGTGGAGAGTCAATTTCTATAAAATTGTAACACAACTAAACAAAGTCAGTAAAATAAAGAGAGAGTGACAAAAATCATGTCCTTTTCTTTAGCATATTTCTTCTTAGAGCATTATTTGTCTCTCTTTTTCTTCTTTTCAGCCTAATGGAGACAATTATTTGGATTGTCCTTTCTCTGTTTTTTAATTTGGAATAAGTGGAGAAGTGGATACGAGCATAGTTGTCAAAATCCCGATCCGATCCCACCGATCTTACAATTTTACGATTCTAATTCACTAAAACGATCCCGATTCTAGTTACGATTCTACCTTATTATGTGAATAAAATATAATTAAATTTACTCAAAAAAAACTTTATATATCTAAGTAAAATTAAGATGTATACTTATATAAACAATTTAATTGGTTTAATCATATTTTTATTAGATTTTATAATAAATAAATAAATTAGACTTAAATACCCTTTGACTGCGATAACTACTAAAATATTAAAAAAATCATATAAAATGTTATAAGAAATAAAATTTAAAATAAAATCATTTAATTATACACTATACATGAATTTTTTACATATTCATCATATATTGATTAATAATTCTTTTAAAAATAATTTATAAATTATATTTTCTTTTTTTTTTATAGAATCTTGCGATTCTACGATCCGATCTCATCGATCCGATTCTGCTACCCTAAATCAATTCTATGTAAATCATGATTCTACAATCCGATCTCATCGATCCGATTCTGCTACCCTAAATCAATTCTATGTAAAATCCCGATTCTATAAACTATGGATACGAGTAACATATGATCCAAATATAAATATTTGAAAGAAAAAGATGAAGTGCATCCATGAGGAATATATTCAGAATAATGAACCTTTAAGTTGTCTTCCAGGATAAGAGTAAAATAATTTTGGAGTTCAGATCCTCGAAAGTAAGTCAAGACGGTTGTTCTTCTCTTTTTTGGCTTCTGCTTCTACTCTCAATTGTTCTTTTCTTTGCGCCTTGCTCTCCGATTTATTCTTCAGTTTCCTTGTGGAGGTAGAATGAAGCGAATGGATTTTGCTTGCCAAATTGTGGATGTTCGGTGGTTCGGGGGGCTTTATTCAACCACTCAGGCCAGATGGAGAAAAGGGTTTAATTGAAGAAAGGAAAAGAAAGGGAATGGTCAGACGGAGGAGAAAAATGATTAAAGAAGGAAAAGAAAGGGAAAATGGGCCAAAGGGAGTTTTTAATAATAATATTAAAAAAATTTTAAAACATAGGGGTCACTTGCCGCCCTATAATGGGCCAAATGGAGTTTTTAATACTAATATTAAAAAAAATTTAAAACATAGGGGGGTCACTTGCTCCCCTTATGCCCTGAAGGCGTCCGCCTTTGATCCCATTTGTACAAGAAATAAGAAATTTTATGCTAAATTGTTAACTACACAATCAATTCTTTAAAAAATTAGATTTTTCAATTTATAAATATAAATCTCTAATAGATGAATAGCAGTTATTTCGAAATTTATGAACACCGTCTAACAATGCCAAGCGTAACAACGAAAAAAGAAAAAAACAGATGTGTGTACAAAATTATGGATTATCATCAATTTGATTGAAAGATTTTATAATAACCCGTGACAAATTTGAAAGTTATTAGACAAGTTCACTTAGTGGAAAAATGGCAAATTTGAGAAATCAATATGTAAAATTAACTAAATAATGTTAGAAAAAAAAGGTATTTTTCTTCGCGTAGCAACGACTATGTAAATCAATGCATTTACAAGACGAGTTAATCATCTATGAGAATGATCCTAATATAGTTTATATCAAGTATCTAATTACAAAATGTCACATAAAATTTTAAATTAAATACACTTTAATTATTCTACTTCTTACCTTATCACGTCATTCATATCTTCAATTTCCACAAACAAAAGAATTCCCAAATTTCCATTATCACCCTCAACTCCCCTTCACCATAGACTTTATCAGTCTCAAGTTTTCCAATCCCTCTGCCAAGCCCTACATGCTCTACACTATCTTAGCGGATTGAGCAACAACAATTTCATCCAGTGGAGCCACCATTATTGAACTTGGAGCACTGATAGGCAGGCCTGGAAAGCTGTTCACTCGCACTGGACCCCACCGGTGGTACCATGCAATTATAGGACAAGCACACGGAGGCTGAATCCGGAAGCTTTACATCCAACGTGATTGGAAAGTCTGTCAAGCAATTATGCTGTAAATAAAGCGTTTTGGTTGTTCCACTGCAGAAGCTTTCGGCGTACTTTTTGTGCACTTTCCCCGAATCTATTATTATTCAGAAACAAAGTCTCCGCCCCGAGAAATGGAAGCTCTCCTGTCACCATGTTGTGACTGAGATCCACAATGAACCCCACACTGTAGGAATTGGCGGTGGCGTTTTGCAGTGGGATGCCCACCTGACAAATTGTTCCGTTGGAGGAGCATTGATGAGAGCAAGCACACCAGTCCTGTTTTGGACTGGTCGTGCCCGTCACGACCACCATATCAGCATAAAAATCTTGAAAAAATGAACGGTCGTTCGTTCTGTGAATCACGACCACAATCATGGTCATTTTTTTTTTTGCTCTTTTTTACCTTTTTTTTTTTAAAAAAAAAAATTGGTCAGTGGACAGGCGTTGACACGCCTGTCCGCTGACCGACATGAGGCGCCACGTCAAATGGGTGTTGCAAACCACCCATTGGTTTGCAACGCCCATTTCACCTCTTTTTTTAAAAATTTTTTTAAAAAAATTATCATTACTTAAAAAATATTTTTCTCTATAAAATGACATACACTTTAACTATTTTTGGTGTAATATATAATTTTTTTAAATATAATATAATATTAAATTACAATATACTTATTAATATATTATAAATTTTAATATAAAATTATTAATATTTCTATTAATATTAAGTTTAAGTCTAATAATATTAAATTTTTATTTTAATATTATGTAAAATTATTTATACATATTTAATAATTACAAAAATTTTTAAACAATTAATTTAACTATAATATTGTATAAAATTATTGAATGTGATTATTAAAAATTATATGTATTCATAGTTAAACAACATAAATAATTACAAAATTAAAAAAATAATCAGATTTGTCTAAATGAAAAAGAATTTTTTTGTATTTAATTGATAAATATGCTAAATTTATAATTTTGAATTTTATATAAGAATTAAAGAAACAATTAATTTTTTATTTTGTTAATTATTAAATATAGTAAAATTTGAATTCAAATTAAAAATCATGCTCGATTTTCGAGAAATCGATACAAATAATTCATGTGTTTTCAACATCAATGCTCAATTATCAAGAAATCGATACAAATTATAAGTGTGTTTTCAAATCATACTTCATTATAAAAAAATGGTACAAATAATTCATGTGTTGTCATATCAATCTCCATAATCGAAAAAATCGGTACAAATAATTTATGTGTTGTCAAATCATACTCCATAATCAAAAAAATTGGTACAAATAATTCATGTATTGTCAAATCATGTTCCATTATCAAAAAATTAGTACGAATATGAAAATGTCTATATAAACCATATAGTTTTCATTGTTTTTGCATCATATCCCAAAGTCTTTCAAAAATCTCTCTTCTCTTCCAAAAAAATTGATCCTTCAAGAAATATTGGAAACAATCAATTCCGTCCAAATAATCTTCCAAATTCATATGAGTATCCACTATTTGGAACCCAAATTCCTCAAAATTTATCTCAACCACCATATAATTTTGGTCAATTTGCTCCTAGTCAAAATTTTACCCCATTTCCGCGAAATCCAAATCAATTTTCACCAAATTTTCCCAACGATCCTACAATGTTTGCATCTCAGAGGGTTCAACAATACATAATGTCCAATGTCATGCCTCAACAAAATTGTGGAAATGCTACAAATATTGATAATTTCCATTATCAAGGTAATAATTTTTAAATAATACAATTAATTGTTTTATGTTTAATTTATCGTATTTATCCAAATGTTTTAAGTATATTATTAAATTTCAAATTTAATGTAATATAAATTTATTTTCTATTAATTGTTTTAAGTATTTCATTATTAATTTAGAGTATTGATTTTCATATTTTAAATGTATTATTAAAATTTAATTTAAATGTAATGAAAATTATTTTCCATTAATTATTTAAGTATTAAATGTATAATAATTAAAATTATAAGTTATTAGTAATATATATTGAATTTGATAAATGAGCAATATATAATATTTTAGAATTATTAATTTAAATAAGAAGTATTAACTATATTAAATAAATGGTGTAAAAGAAAGTAAATGAGAGAGAAATTTGTTATGTGAATAGTAAAGGTCATTCATGAGCGTGGACACTTTTACATGATGGTTATGCAAATAGTAGAGATCGTTCAAAGCGATGTGGCGATGTGGCGTAGTGTTGGTGGCCTTTTTGAAATTTGTGGATGGCCTAAGAGTGAGGAGCCAAAGAGAGATGTGGCGAATGGGAGTTAAGGGCGGTGGTGTTCCCAATAATGGGAATTTGGGACTCATTTTGTTTGTGGAAATTGGAGATAGAAATGGCATGATAAAGTAGAGTGTACCTAACTTAAAATCTTACCGGGTATTTTATAATTGAATGCCTAATATAGACCGTATCAGGATTATCCTGATAAATAATTAACTCTTACAAGATTTGTGGTGGGATGCAAATTGCTTATGGTGTGATATATTTTTATCTTTAATCTTCTAGTAAAATTTGATAGAGATAAAAAAGAAAGACAAAGCATGTCTCTTCTCCACATGGGGAACCAAAAATCCGACCTATTTCAAAGTAGTGCATTTTTTTTTACTTGACAACAAAGAAAAGAGGATAATCTTTGACGACAATACAACACAAGTCCATGGTTGAATTTTCAGACAGATGTACATCACTTCGAGTATGGTCAGAATGGTTTGTATACTGTTTAACATAGAAATCCTGAAAACATTTTTCTCATGATCAAGGTGCAATATTTATGGGTGTTTACTACAGTTTGCGCAGCATTAACTGATCACCATGCTGGGGTTGAAGAGTGATCACTGTGCATGGAGCATGTGCATAGGATGGAGAGAGCTCGAAAGCGAACTTCTGTCACATCATGGCTAGTGCCATTTTCGTTTCTAACATGGCAAAATTTTGACCAATGCACATCCGGGGCCCCCAACCAAATGGAAAATACGTGAGCTGCCCCTTTGTTGCCTTCAAAATTCCTTCACTAAATCTCGCTGGGTTGAATTCATTTGCATCTTCACCCCCCAAATTTTTGGGTCACGATGCAGGAGGATTGCGGGCAAGAGGATTCTTACTCCTGCAGGTAATGTTAGTTTCCAGTTTAGTTTCTTCCTGAGCCATGCGATCAATCAACAATGCAGATGGATATAGCCTTAGAACCTCAATGATGATCATAGTCATCTGTGGAAAATGAAAAACAAAAATGTTAAGTTATTTTAAGATTCTCTAGATTACAGACTAACAATCACACAAATAAATGAAAGATATTTCTTTATTGTGGCTTTAGTTGCAGGATGTTCACACACATTCCCTCGTCCCAATTGTGATTCAATTAGAGCTCGTGACATGGCCATGGCGAGAACACTTACCACTTTTTGGTGATTTGACTCTTCAAAATGTGGCTTCTTGTCGCCAAGTACCCGAAAAAGCTCATCTCTGGCTCGAGCTTTGCCAATCCAAATGCTTACTCAGAAGTATCAATGTCCAAACGAGCACAACAGATGTTGCCTCCTGTCCGGCAAAGTTGAATAACTTGCACTCCTCAACGATTTCATCTAAACTCATTCAGAATTTCTTATCTCCATGTTGTTCAATCTCCTTGGAATTGGATTCTAACAGTTTATCCAGTAGGTCTTCATTCCGCGCTTTCCCAGCCTTTATCAATTTCACTCTATTGTTTATAATATCCATCACTGATAATTTCACCTGCTTTGTAATTTCCTTCATCCTTCTGTTCCTCTTCGTTGGTACAAATCTGTGTAAAACGAGACGGTAAGTCATAGCATCATGGAAACAGTACCTTTCAGAAAACTAAAACCATAAACATGGTAGGTTTAATTACCTCCATCCGGGAATGTAAAGTGATCGTGCAGCTTGCAAGACAAGGTCGATCTGTTTTTTTTGCAGTTCGAAAATTCTGTCCTTCTTCATAGTTGCTACCAAATGCAGTTCTTGAAATTGCGTCCCTCATTAAAGTTTGAAGATGAGGCCACACATATTCAAAAGACCCCTCCGCTGGGACAATTGTCTCCCATTTACTCAACATTTCGCAACAACCTGCACAAAATGCTGGCACCATGACCTACAATCGAAAGACCAATAACCATAAATCAAACAGTTTCAGTTTTTGCCCATTAGAACTGCTGAAATTCCAAATATAGTCTATCTTGACACCATTTCAATTGATGAAGTGTTATAAATTAATTTTTCTATCCGAAAATTTCATAAATCAACAAGCTAGTTCAACAGTAATGGTCAGAAATTCATATGTACCTTAAGTCTCTCTAGTTGGAAAGCAGGATTAATAAGCTTCCTGTGTTTGGGGATTACCAAAAGGCCTAAAAAAATTGAAACTTTTGTCTAACACCTCCTTTATAAGCTCAGGTTCTATGAGAATCAATGAGGGGATTGGTCCTGTCCATATATAGCAACTTCCACCTGCAATGCATCACCCACCATCATAAATTAACAGTGACTTCTCTGTTGGTTTTCCCTTAACCGTTTAGCATAGAGCTCAAATGGGCTCTCCTCCCATGAAATTATTAGATTAAGTTAGATGTTGCCAATTCAAACTGAATTATATGAACTTGCTAAACTCGGACAAGAAATACATACCATAACCTTTGATGGTTTTATTGATGAAAGGCATGACTCTTGGGATTATATCATCTGTAAGATTAATGGATTTAAACCTTGCTTCTTCATCCATCTTGATAATCTCTTTGATATCTCCAAACAAAAGCTTGTAAGAAGTTCCTCGCAAACCTTGTTCCCTGAGACATTTCTCCACCTTCTTCGGTTTACACCAAGCCCAGTTCAACATTCTCCATCCCCAAATCACCAAAAAAATACCAGACAAAATCGCAACTAAGCTATAGAGAATCTCCATTTTTCTTTCTTGTTCAAGTACTCTCCTAGCATCAGTATTGATGTTGTAATGTGCGCTGCGGTGGAACAAGGGACACCCTTTTATACGCATTGAGGAAATAACAAGATATGGTCCACCAATTTCCATATATGTACGTGAAGGAAATCAGCAATGGCAAATATTTTAATTATATGTTAGTATAAATTAACCCCATATGGAAACTAAATTAATTGTAGGATATTTTTTTATATAATTGTGTGTTATAGACTATAACACAATATACCGTAAGGCTACATATATTAAATTAATAATCTGATATTTCTTCAAACTTTATATATGCTAGAGTTTAATTATATGCATAGACAGACCTTTGAATTACATGATTACTTATAATGAAAGACTACTACAAAAATCTTTTTAGAGTTTCTCTTTTTCCATATTTTCAAGATACATGAACATTGCACCATCGCAACAATTGTCTTTTTGTTAGATATTAGTACAATATTACTTGTTAAAACTTTAAGTTCTTTTTAATTCAATTGTTAGCTAGCCAAATGCGTATGTTTAGAAAATAATCACTTTTTTTATATAAGTCTATTTAATTTTGATTTCATTTCAAATATAAAAATTAAATTAAATATTCAAAACTCATTTAAGACCAAAGAAGTTCAATAGATTTAAGACAATTCAGCCATTCAATACAATTACAGTTAATCAACAACCATTTTAAGGTTATGAATTGGCAGCCAATCTTATCATTTCTTCTATTTGAGAATACATTTGCTAACTCAAAGAGGACATTTTTATTTGAGCCCACATGCAGATTTAACTATTGGTGCATGACAGGTATTTTAAAATTTCCTTTAAGTTAGTAATGAGATTTTCCAGTTTGAAACTCTTTGTTACTTGCGAACTTGGGTAGTAGTTGCTCAGGAGTAAATTTAGTGCAACATTCAATTACGCAGAAAGAAAACGAAATTGAGATACCAAAGAATGTGGAAGATCAATCCTACAGAGCATAACAAGAAACAATTGCTGCCAAATAACATTCTTGGAATTTCCAGGAACACAGCATCAAATAGAATGGGGCATCTGTTACTTGCCTTATTATGTCCCCTTGACTTTCAATTGGGATACAACAAAAAGGCAGATACACAAAAACCATGCAGAAATACTAAACTTAATACCAAATACTATTTATCAAGTTTTAGCAGCAGCCCTGTAGTTTTTACCTTGGTCCTGATAGAGCTGATGGGAGAAGGGTTGCAGCAACACCATCCTCCATTCGAGCTGCAACAAGTCTAGGCACAGGAGGAATGAGGAATTCATAATCCAAGTTGCTTTCAACTTCCATTGTACCCTCCAAGACCCTAATCACATCTGACATTGAAGGTCTCCTCCTGAAATCACTTTGTAGGCACCATGCAGCAACCTTCATCATCTCTACAACCTCGGATCCATTCAACAGCATATCCTCACTGTTTTTATCGAGACCAAATCCAGAAGCTTATCATTTTTGCTTTCTGCTTTCTGCTTGAAAATGTGTAGCAGATGTGCATCTTCTTCAGGCTGAGACCTATCCAAGTTCTTCCTCCCATACAAGATTTCTAGGACCATTACGCCGAAACTGTAGAGATCCACTTTCTCTGTGATGACTGGGCTCAACCATTCTGGAGCCATATAACCTGTGTGCCTCTCAATGTTGTTACTAGTTGGCCCTGGTCTCTGTCAATCAATTTTGACAATCCAAAATCAGAAACTTTTGCATCAAAATTTTCATCTAAGAGAATGTTTTGGGGCTTGATGTCCAAGTTGACTATTTTCTGCCTGCAATCTTCATGAAGATAGGCCAACCCCTTTGCCACATTTAAGATGATTTTCTTTCTCGATAGCCATCCAAGTGCGTTCTCTTTCTTTCCACAGAATATCCATTTATCCAATGATCCATTGGACATGTACTCATAGACTAGAAACCTCAGGTGTTGGACTTTTCTGCACAGAACCCAATCACTCTTACCAAATTGACATGGTGAATGCTCCCTATCGTTTCGACTTATGCTAAGAATAACTTCTTTGCTAGGCTTAAACCATCCAGGCGCTTGACTGCTTTTTTTCACCAGTCTTCATAGTACCCTCAATGACTAATCCAAAACCTCCTTAACCAAGTTTATCAGTGAAGTTATTGATCTTGTCTTTCATGTCTTCATACAAGAACCTTGAGGGCAACCCTGGCACTCGATCCAGATAAACCTCTTCCATTTTGTCAGATTTTATGTACTTGACGATGAGGATGAAACAAGAACCAAGTAACAAAAGGAAACCAAAAAGAGCTCCTAGACTAGATCCAAGTATAACATGTCTTGATTTTCTTTCGCTTCCTACTAAAGATTTTTGCACTTTCAGAAAAACAGAGATATTGATGTATCTATGTAATTCATCTTTAGCTGCAAGAGAAAATATTTCATTACATAACGAGCACCACCCCCTCTTAGTGTCTCCATGACTACTGAATATTGCAGCTTTGCATGAACAGTTCCTTAAACAAGCCTCCTTGAATCTCTCCAACTCAATATCATCGCTGTACATGTTGGAGTACAAGTCAAAGCAAGTAGTGTTTTCAAGCTGTAGAAGAGAATGATAGTGAAGATTGTCGCAGTTGATTGGAGTAGCCAGGGAACATCCAAGATCAGGTAGCATGGAATTTACTGGTCTAAAAAAGCTAGTGCTACCATAAGAAGTTTGAGGACAACTGCATCGGGCATTTGAGCAAATGCCATATCTCCCACATGCCATTGGGTATCCGCAAAAGCTAAGATAACCTGAAAAGATATCATCAGCCACTCTCGAATTTGACCCAGCATAGAGCCTTAAATGTCCATCAGTAGGAGCCTTAAAAGATATCACAAGGCCTGTTGTTGCAGTTGTTACATGTTACAGGAAGCACTGCATAACCAGTAAAGCTTACATTCTCAAATTGCACATCAAAAGTGTTGAGGAGATAACTTTTGTTTTCATGCAGCTCAGAAAGATTAAAATAGACCTGTGGTGGATTGGATTGAATATATGCAACCAAACTTCCACTTTCAACTCCAAAGGAATATATGCCTTCAGTTGAATTTGAATCTGATGAACTAGCAATCAGTCTCTGCCCCACAACCAGTGACTAACCTATTCTTGCTGTCAAAAAGTACAAGATTTCCCATGTCAGTCAAGTTTAGGCCTGAAAGAAAGTTACCACCAGTGTTTGTTGACCAAACTCTTCTACCATCTGCATGAAACAAGACCAAATTTCCTTCTATAGTAAATTTCAATGTTGCACCAGCCCTAACAGGGTTGTCCCTGTTAGCTGACCAGACGACTTGTGGGGATTGCACATAGCCTTCATCGGCCAGAGAAATAAGGACACCAAAGTAGCAGAGAGAATTATTATTTTGAGTGCAGAAGAAGCCACAGAAGAACAGTGCAACTGAGCTTTCTCTGATGAGGATGAGGCTCCACATGCCAGGATAAGGGCCAGCAGTAACTGTAACTGGTAGATTTATCCAGGTTTTTGATAGACTTACATTAAGATAATATGAATTTTGAGAACGTATCAAATGGAAATGCGAGGAAAGAAGGAGAAAATAAAGAATGTGTGAAAGATTAAGTAGACTGTCATGCTGGTTCATTGCTTCTTCCTGCAAGTATAACACCTAGATGAAGCGATGCCTGAAAGAAGGGTGCTTCACAAATGTCCCTGTTGTATTGGCGCAAGCGTCAAGTCTAGTGTTACTTCTCTGGTGGACATATTTTGGGGTCATTTAGCATTTATGTATTTGTTTCTGTTAGAAATTCATTGTGGGAATTCTTATCACTAATTACATGCAACTTGCTGCAATTTTCCACAGGCTTGACTAGTCATTTGATGACTTGTGAGTCAACCCTGCCGACCCGTCTGGCATGCAGAGTATACTTGTCATCTTTTCCCCTTCCAAGTGGAAATTTTATATGGACACGGTTATGGAGAAACGCAGTACTAAAAAATCTCTAACTTCGAATAATAATTTTACAGCACAAACATCAGATCACCGTGCTGTGAATCTATGAGCAGTTTTACTTTTGTTTCAACGTGTTCCAGTCAAATGATAACCAATTCAGGTACTTTTTGATGATTCTCCTTCTCACATTCTCTTATCATGTTTTCAGATCAAAAAGTACCTAGTTCTCTGAATCCTAATGCTTCATCAAAGTACAGGAAAGTCATCACCATCAAATTTTGATACCCCTCTATTCCATTTCTGTCTGTGTTCCAAGTTGAGAACGAATCAGTTTTATATCCTTCAATGAATACAAAATAGTAGGGGCACAGCCCACGTTACAAAACAAGAAGTAGCTAAGAGAAAATAAAGATGATATGAACAGGTAACAAGCCAATCAACAACAGAAAAGGAAAACCTGTGTAGATTTTCTTCTTAAAATTACTGATACAATTGGATGGAACCTATAGATGGACTCAAATATCAGGAAGATCATCTCGGTCCAGAAAGAACAGAAGGAAACAGAGTGGCTTCTTCTGAGCCTATTTGTGGTGCATTCCTCCCGGAGATTTGTGGTGTTTTAAAGCCATAATCCAAATTGGTTTCAACATTCATCACACCCTCCAAGACCTTAACCACCACTGACATTGAAGGTCTACTAGTATAATCAATTTGCAGGCACCAAGCAGCTACTCGCATCATCCCCACAACTTCTTCTCCATGAGACTGCATATCTTCACTACAAGGATCGATCATATCATATAATTTTCCTTCATCTGCTTTTTTCTTGAAAAGATTCAGTAAATGCATCTCTTCCTCTGGCTCAGTTCTGTCAAAAATTTTCCTCCCGCACAGGGTTTCCAACATCACCACACCAAAGCTGTAAACATCTACTTTTTCTGTGATGACTGAAGAAAGCCACTCAGGAGCCAGGTAGCCAGGAGTTCCCCTCATCCTGGTCACAACTTGGCTCTGGTCCTTGTCAATTGGCTTTGAAAGCCCAAAGTCAGATAGCTTAGCATTGAGTTTCTCATCCAAAAGAATGTTTTGAGGTTTTATATCCAGATGAATAATTTTTTGCCTACAATCTTCATGGAGGTAAGTTAATCCCTTGGCTATATCCAGTATTATTTTTCTTCTACATTTCCAATCAAGGCAAAACTCTTGGTTTCCCCTGTAGATCCACTTTTCTAGTGATCCATTACTCATGTATTCATAAACTAAAAGCCTGTGAGATTTTTCTGCGCAGAAACCTACCAATCTTACCAAATTAACGTGATGAATACTACCAATAGTTTCCACCTCAACCAGAAATGACTTCTTAACTTGACCAATTCCATCAAGACTTTTTACTGCTACTTTGGTACCATCTTTAAGTAATCCTTCAAAAACTGAGCCAAATCCTCCCTCGCCAAGTTTTTTGCTGAAATTATCTGTTGCCGTTCTTAACTCCTCATATGGAAATCTGGTGGGCATTCCTGGTACATTATCTAAGTAGTCCTCCTCAACTTCACCTTTTTTTTTCTTCTTCTGAATTATGAATATTGTCAAACCAATTGCAAAACGAAAATAATAAAAGCTGCAATAGCATACCCCAAAATGACCAAAACTGCAGTACCTTTAGGAGAAGTTTCTGCTGGACCTGATGCATTTGGACTGATTTGCACTTTCATGAACACAGAGGAATTATAATGAGTCTTATCCTTCTCATTGTTCATCAGTGAAAAGATCTGTGAAGGTAAGTAGCAATCCCCATTGGAAGAACTTGAACCGTAACGGAAAATAGCAGCTTTACAAGAACAATTTCTCAGGCATGATTGCTTACAATGATCAATATCTGTATTATTAATGTTAGCATTGAATGTAAAGTAAGTGACATCTTCAAGTTCTTGAAAAGTATGATACTGAGAAGCATTACACGTCAAAGGAGTGATTTCCGAACAGCCAAGATTTGGTTCCTGGCATTTATCTGTCTAAAGTAGCTTGTTGAACCATTGCTTGATCTAGGACAACTACACTGCCCATTCGAGCAAATCCCATTCTCTCCGCAAACCATAGGGTAATTGCAATCACCAAGATAACCCGTAAGGATATCATTAATTTCTTTCCATCCAGCTGCCCATTCATATAACCTCAAATGCCCATCGGACCCCAATTTCATGTACTGTGCTGAGGAAGCCTGTTGAAGGGCTATGAATGAATCTGGATCACTTGGTTCAGAAGAATGTATATATAAGGCCAAACTACCATTCTGAAACTTAACATAGCTGGCTTCTTTATTTGATTTTGTACCACCAATTAAGTTTTCATAATAGATTTGGGGAGGATTGGATTCTATAAAAGCAAACAAACCTTCACTAGAAACTGAAACAGAAAACAAACCTTCAGTCCAGTTAGTTGTTGAGACACTTGCGGTCAATTTCTGCCCTGAAATTAATCTTTGATTTGGAACCAAAGAATCAGTTGGATGATCAAAAGATTGCCAGGCAACTAAGTTGTTTGCATCAAACAGAACAAGGTTTCCATTTTCTGTCAAGTTTAAGCCTGCAACAGATTTTCCGGTGGTGTTTGTGGACCAAACTGAAGTACCATCACTATCCCTCAAAACCAAGTCTCCTCCTGAGGTAAGTTCCAGGGTTGCATTGATTTTGACAGGATTGTTTCTGTTAGCAGACCAGACAACTTGTGGAAATCCTAAGCTTGGCATGGTGATATATGAAACACTGTTAGTTTGAACTATGAAGATAGCAAAGAGATAACTATCACATGTCCCATTGCAAAAGAACCCACAAGCATATCTCGGGCCAAATGTTCCTCTAAGAAGGATGGCTCTCACCAATGAGCCATCTGTAAAATTAACAGAATGTGGAGCTGAGACACTATTGATCCATATAGTAGAAAGGTTTGCAGTGGGATAATCAAAAGGTTGTGCATTTATCAAGTGAATAGAAACCAGCATGGATGTGAATGTGAATATAAGAACATCCCAAAGCAAAGCCATTTTGAACCTGTTTTAGAAACCCCAGGAATAAGAATTGAAGGGTACAGGGGCACACTTCTGGCAAAATAGCTTGTGGTGGGAACAATTACAAAAAGAACAAGACATCATGGATTAGTTAAATACTTAAATATGGACCTCAAAGCATCAGAAGTTTCCTTCGCGCAGATTAAAGTTCAGTTCTGACTTTGTGTATCAATACGTGTAACTTTTGGACATTCTTGACCAAATGGTGCAAGGATTGGACATATCCCATACAAATAATTGCCCAAAGCAAAGATTGCTGCCTATTGACTCAAGCTAAAGTTTTTTATTGTCTGGAAAAGGACCACAACCAAAACGCGTATAATGATGCTATTGACTTCTATTCCTGTGGGCTTTCTAGTTTACCTGCTGCCATGCTATCAGATTTTTGGCACTCTAATATCCCTTCTCAGTTAAATAAACCACCGGCGGAGAAACGAGTGTGGGCATGGTCTTGGACTGTTGCCTGTGCAAGACGGTGGTCACTGATTATGGATAATTCTCTCTTTGTCTGAAGAAAGATGGTGGTGAATTTTGTACTTGGTTAATAAAACTATAAAGGGGTGCAATTTGGATATTTCTTGTTCATTTCCACATTTTCTCACTTTGGTTTTGTGCTCAACTTTCAAAATGTTCAAAGAAAACTGACATATGAGCAGAAAAAATAATGGTGTTATCTCTTGTTAAGACTTCTATAGATAGTAGTGCAACATCTATTTGACTAACTTTTTTCTCCATTTGTCTGCAGCTTCCGCAGATAAGTTTTCCAACTTCACAAAAGACTGTAAATACATAAAGGAAAAAATGCATGCAATAGTATCTGTTGAAATAACTCAAGCAATGGATGAGAACCCAGTATAGAAAAAGAAAGATAATCCTTTAAAATTTTTCCATGCCATTTGACATACTCAACTATTTTGACAATAATGGGACTGAATGAGCAAAATTTCAATACAACTAAATAGAAACTGATTTTAGAATACAAATATACAAGTGCACTCAAAAAATTTGGCCTTTGAATATCAGAACAGGGTAAATAAAGATAATGGAAACTTTGTCTGTTTACGCACTGCAATCTTCCTTCGGCACAACCAGAGAGGGTACCCTTCAGAAACTAAAGTGTTGAATTTGCACATCACCAGCCAGTGTTGCTTTCAAGTGTTCATTCACAGCAGGAAAAAAATTTGAGATCCTCCCAAACAAGTATGCTAACTGTACTCTCTGCTAGAATACATCCTTCTCAGACCACTTTCAGCAGTCGTCTATCAATTTTAGAAGAAAATGGTCAAACTTTGTCAGAGTAGTAGATGAAAAGAGTGAGAAATCACAAAGGTGGAATGCAGTTTGTTTGGCTGCAGATAAAATCATCAATAGCTAGAAGAATATGTACAAATATTCATAAGAGCAGTAACGGTACAAGAATTCCTTAGATTAGAGTCTTACTCTTACCCATATTTAACAAAATCAGCAAAAAAAATATTGGGCTTCAAGGGCCATCGAGTTCATCATCCATCTCGTCGAGAATAACATATTTTGCACCTACATCTCCTGTTGTTGACTCTCTTGATTCACCTCCATTGTTTTCACCTTTCTGCAGCTTCTGGTATCTGAGCAAATATGGTTCCAGAAAAGTTATCCAAATGAACAACAAAGAAGTTCA
Organism: Gynochthodes officinalis; assembly: GCA_020080225.1. Classification (NCBI taxonomy): domain Eukaryota; kingdom Viridiplantae; phylum Streptophyta; class Magnoliopsida; order Gentianales; family Rubiaceae; genus Gynochthodes; species Gynochthodes officinalis. The sequence goes on along the minus strand of CM034623.1, from coordinate 5,805,209 downwards.
TGGGCCATGTTATGCCAGGCTTATAAAGCAAGTTATTTATAATTAAAGAAATCTACAAACAGAAGGCTGGAAAAACAAGACAATGGCTCAATGTCACACAACTAGATTACTTACTTGTACCAATTGAATAAACCGACACCCGTCAGTATAGTGACAAGGCCAACTCCTTTCAACAAGGTAAACTCATCATGGAAGTAAAACACTGCAACCTGAATATAAGAACTTTGTAATCAAACAGAAGCAGTTGGCAACTAAAATTTCTCAGTATAACATATTTTGTAGATTATTGGAGTAAAAGAATCCAAACAAAACTTCAGAAATTAGTGAGCAAACAATAAATTCACCAAATATTCTGCATAATATTATAATCCTAAATATGACGTGAAAAGTGACAGAAATTAAGAAGACGATACTTCCGAAAGGCAACTCCTAAATATGAGATCAGGGAGCAGAACCAATGAGACTCAGATGTTTGTGTTAAGCCAGAAACTTCAGCTAATGTAGATATAATAATTTCAAGTAAATGGACCCTAAGGAACGGGACCACCAATAAAGAATCAAAATTAATGGTTTACTTGCAGTCACATAGATTGGAAACACTAAATCAATTCTTAAAACCAACTCCACAATCAAATAACTACAACTTTGAAAGTTTGTTCAGCATAACTCATCTTAGTATGGGATGTGATTTGCAAAGCTAAAATTCCTTGATTCTTTAAAAATTCCCCCATCTTGCACCCTGCAAAGATGCTAAGCTTTAATTTTTGTTCTTTTTTTCTTCTTTTGAGTGGAGAAGGAGAAGGACAGGGGAAGAGAGAAGGGAAGCAGAAGTAACAAATGCAGGGTGGGATAGGGTTAATTGAATTGGATTGAAGCATGTAACTTAAGGGATGAGGCAGAAAATAGTGCTCACATGAGTTCATGCATAACAGACCTCCAAAGTGGTTAAAGATATGCAAAGATGCCTCAACTTACAAAACTAAAGAAGCATGTAAAAATGCTCTTTGAATTATCTATTGTAGTACCTAAACTTTAAACTGATTCAGAAAAGAAAATGTGAGCAAAGGAGAAAGAATATCATGTATCCTTAAAGGATGTTGAGAAGCAACTAGAAGAAATTTCCTCCAGGACCTCAAATTTAATTCTTCAAATCGGTAACGACTCCACTATCTTATTATGTTATTATAGTAATTATCAGGAACTTAATAATTTGCATATCCAGATGAATACTTTATCAACATTGTGTTATACAGAGAGATGGAGTCCATCCATATGATAAGGACAGTTCATACCAAGATGGTAACAGCCTCTTTAACAACCCCAGCTATTGTTAATGTTACTGCACTTGTTACCGATACAAGAACATATTCTGTGAGAACCTGCAAAGAAAACTCGAACAAGAATGAAGTTCAAAGTGAAACTTTCAAATACACTATGTAGAGTGTTCTAAGATCGATATTTCACTAATTCCCAATAGGACAGACCATTTCCAATTCCAAGATTTGTAAATATAGAACTTCTCAGAAAAAAATTATTTTCCAGGGTCATTGGTGGAAAAAAAAAAATTAAAGAGAGCATGCACCTACCATAAAGAAAGCAAGAGTTCCACCAAAAGCATCAGCAAACAACTTCTAGCCATATGCCATGAGCTATCAAAATAGCTGGTGCTTGAACTTATGCCATGGATCCAATAACAGAGACAGCAGTGCCGTGGCAATTGCCATTACTGGAGTCACATAGCTCATTAAGGTAAGTGGATTTTCAGACCTGAAAACAAACAAATAAGCAGCAGCACATTATATTCAGAATACAAATAGACTTGTTCCCAATGTACTTTTATTCAGAACACAAATAAAAAGTTTTAACAGTCCAGAATCAGATAATTTTCAGTTTAAACCAGGGGATAGCGCTTACCATAGACTTCTTTCTGCATTCCCATTCAGAGTCCACCATTGATGCAATAAAATGTAAAAGCAAAAAAAAAAAAAAGAAGTAATTATAGAATGACAATAAGCAATAACTGTTCTCCAGACAGAAAGTTGGAATCTTTGAAAGCAGGGCACGAAAAATGAAATCAGGAAAAAAAATTAAGTTCCAACCTGAAGAAGAATCTGAGTCATGGTCCATCTAAACCCAGACATTACAGCAGCAAGCATAACAAGGATGAAACCCAAAAACTCAAACTCGGTCTCCTTTGCAACTGCATAAGCAGCATTGTTTTTCAGAATTGAAATGTTCCTTAGAAGGGCAAAATGCATTATAGTATTAACTGTAAAGAAACTTTAAGGCAGTCTAAATGATTCAAAACAAGTAAACCAGAAACTTGACCCAAGGAGAATGAAAGCTGCTTCATTGGCTATTTCCTCCAGTTGACAGAAAAACATACTAAACAAAGCAAAAGAGAGCTAGAATGTAATACGGGGACAACAGTAATTCACGTAAACAACAAGGCTGCATACCTGTCAACAATATACCAATAGAGATGACTAACATGATGCCAAACAGCTTAAGACTCGGAGACTCCAACCTTTCAACAAAGCATTTCAACGTTACAACACAAATCATTATGATAATTCAGAAGGAATCACAACCACACAAGAAAACGCCCAGAACAATAGTATTCCCATGACAGGATGATAAACTTTCTTGGTTTCTTTTCAAGATAAAACATCTAGCCTAAATGGTCTTCATATAGTATTCACAGTACAGAAAAAATGTATTATTCAATGTTACCTCCCAAAAATAAAAATTTAACAGTGAGGCAACAGTCCAATCTTCAAATAAAGCTGAAACAAGATCACCATAGGAAGAAGTAAGCTATTACATTATAAGTCACTTCATAATTGAAGCTACAGAATAACAATAATGGAACTAATTCTTGAAAACAGTGGAAACCAAAATAAATCTCAGACAAGAGATAATATAATATACAAGCTAAGGGATATGACAACTTTTGCAATAACAATTATGTATACAGAGATATTAAGTTGTTGGAGAAGGTTTATGAGAGCTATAGTGATATTTTAACCACCTCTTCATCAAAGCAAAATATGTGATATAGCTAATGATGGTTATTATCATAGAGATAGATATATGGTTACATTCTGGAAGAGACAATAGAAACAGCATCAGCAACTAAGGGCAAAACCATGTATACAACATTTTCACAACAAATTGTTTATATTGTTATATTCTGGAAGAGACAATAGAAACAGTATCAGCAACTAAGGACCAGACAATGTATACAATATTTCATGACAAATTAGTGTTTATAGATGCGGTACAAGCTTTTCATCTGTTGTTTCAACATAAAATAATAGTTGAATTAAAGAAGACTTCAAACAAACCCCACAAGTTGATCATAAAAGGATAATAGTTCAAACTACCATGCACATGACATATCACAAAAATTCCAGTTGTAAAGAGAAGAATTTAATCAGGTTCTTGAGATCAGCAAAAAAGTTTAATACCCGAATGCAAATGCCAATGTAAGCAGAAAGATTGGTGATGCTGGTTTACACTGATGCAAACAAAGACAAATTTTCAGATGCAAGGATTCTTACCGCAACAAAACTCAAAAAGATAGAAAAGAAAAGCATTTTGCATATGGGCATAATTTAGAGAAGTTCAACACGTAGACCAAGTTCATACAATTCTTCTTCCCCTGCCTCCTTACATTAAACTAGCCTTAACATGATCATTTACTAATCACAGATAGACATACCGCATGAATACAACTACAATTAAGCCTTTATCCTACTATGTGGAGTGGGCCATGTGAATCATATCTTGCCATCGTGCTATATTACAACAATTTTCCTTTAAGTTTAAATGTATCATGTTTTTTTTAATAGTTTCTTCCCAAGTCTTTTAGCTCTTCCTGTTCCCTTTTAATAAGAGTGATAATACTCTATTTTCTCCATGCCTTACTAGTGCATCTATAGGACTCATATGCACATGTCCAAACCACATGAAGTATGTTTTTCTCATTTGCTCATCTATTACAGCTAAACCCAATTTCATTCTAATCCATTCATTACTTATTCTATCTAATCTACTTTGTCCACACATCTATCCTAACATTCTTATTTTTGCTACCCTTATCTTTTATTCATGTTCATAATTAGTTTCCCAACACTCTAATCCACAGAGTATCAATGGTCTTATAGTTATTCTATAAAAGCAAAATCAAACTGATGACAGAGCAATAAGGAAAGGCATGAACCCCAATAAAGTCTGTGCTTTCATTTTGCAACCAATTTTCATTATTTAAATTCCACAAGCAGTTCTTGGTCCAGAAATGTTCAGATGAAAAGATCTATATTACACAACCTGGCTCCAGAAAGTGTAGAGTTAAGTCCCTAGACCAACCCACATCCACCACAGGAATAATGGCATACCTACTATGACTTATAGTCTGACTCAAATTAGGAAATTGTCATTTTGAATACAAAGAGAAAAAGATTGACTAACCATTGTGGCAAAGGTGACAGAGATGGAAACAAGGGATGCGTTGCTCAAGTTAACATCCATGGCAGTGCTAAGAGCTGTTGGTACAACTGTGAAAGGTAAAGGCCATCTGTAGCATTAGTTGTTAGAAAAGTTAATAAAATAAGTAGTAGAGATCTAAAATAAAAAGAAAAGGACATCAGAAGTTCAATATTCAGACATAACAAGCTCAAAACTGGAACAATATGGTCTACCAAATCAGAGGACAGACCAAATCTTTAGAACTTCTGTTTCAGATTATATGATCTTTCACAATGATTTATATGAGAAAGTGGTCAAGCAGAACAGACCATCAGTTAAACATCCTAAGTGAATCGTCCACATTAATTCCTCTGTAAACCTTTATTCGATACAAGGTGATATCATATTTCATTTGAAAATATGAAAACAGTGAGATGCACAACTATTACATGTAGATGAGTTTGAAAAGATGAAAAGTAGAGAAAATTGATGGATGAGCTGACAAAGATTTATACTATAGATGTTATTAAACAGATATACATTGGGAAGAAGAAGCATGTCCTGAAGTTTACAATTACCCCTCATAAAGTAATCTCTCCATGACATTATAACAGTGGGTTGAAATCTATGAGACCAGAACCACGTAATGGCTTTTGATAAAACAGCTTGCATTGTGAAGTGTACAGTGTTCATCAATAAGGGAGCAGGAAATTTCCACATATCAGCACCTAGGAGAGTTTTATTGTACCTGCCCATGCCAAAAAACATTAATCTTCAAACAGTCATCTGAAAAAAATGTAACCTAAGTACATAAACCAAAAATAAGACACTTACAATGTCAAAAATGTACTGAAGGTGTACCAGACAAGAATGAAAAATATTGTCTTTAGAACATCAGCAACAGAAACAACATTTGTCGAAGTCTTGCTTGATGGTTCATGATGATCAATATTATGTGAAAGACTATTCCCAGAATAAACCTGATCATTCCTTAGACCACTTTCTACATCAAAAGGCACATAATTCTTGTTTCCATCTCCCCTGTTATGTCTATTCACATCTTTCACATGAACATTCTCCATCCTTTGCATAAATTTACCAAAAGCTTGTCTTCCTTTGGCTAGCAGCCCATTCTTGATCTATCTTGCTGAACTAAGGACAACTCAAAATTGAAATCCTCGACTTCTGCATCCTCATTTTCAAGCTGATGGGAATGGAATATACCATTCCCATCACACCAGCCAGAGAAACACAACTCCCTTCGAATTCCCGATTGCTGATCTCCCCTCAAAACTTCATCACCTCCAGTAAGGCCAGCCTTTTCTATGTTGGAACCACTCTCTACCATCTCCTAGGCCAGAGCCATTCAAGCTCCTTTGACAAACAAAACTATCAGTTCCAGACTATATTGTTTGGTTATCATCAAGAAAAACTAAAAATGTAATGCTTTCAGCTCCAAAATAGTTGCAAGTATTATTCCTACCAGCTGCAAGCTTGAAAGTTGGGAACTTTCAATCTGGGCTACCTAATCCAAATCACCAAATCCCAATAAGAGTTTAATCTTTTATAATCATGAAGCAAAAGTAAATTCTGTTATTTAAGCTATAATGCCAATTCAGTTGGGGCAAAACAAAATGAAGTCCAGTCATTACAATGCATCATAAAGCAGTCCTCAGGTTAACTAACACCAATAAAAGGCTCATGACTAATTTTGCAGAAAAACCAAAAAAACCATTTCAAACTCAAACAAGCAGGCAGAAACTGCACAATTATGACTACCTACATTAAGATATTAAAAGAGAATGGAAACGCTATGAAGATTAAATATGACAAACAACAAATAAACAGGTCAAAGAACCAAAACCCAGTCCAAAAGGAACTGCCAAAGCTGGGTTCAGGAGATTAAAAGTTTGTAATCTAAAGTTCTGCTATTCATATTTTTCCCCAATCAAAATCAGCTCAACAATTCAATATCCAACGTCAGAATGAATGCAACAAAACTCAATTCAGGATTGACAAAGAGATCCAAAACTGACCTGGGCTTCTTCTAAAACAACAGATTGAGTGATAAAAACAGAATCTTTACGTGTGTTCACGAGTGTGTGTGATCTGATCTATTTTCTTTGCTCTTCTTCTCGAGGTTAGGTGGCTTGGGTGTGATAAAGTATTGTCAAAATACGGGTTCGTTGAGGTGGGCTTTGCTTGTTTTTTGTGTCAAATCCCGAATCTGAAACTGCCCATGAATGTTTGATTAGAATCTAAGCAAAAATGTCGGACCCAAAAAAAAAAAAAAAAAAATCTTTAATGGTTTGGGAATTGCTCCGTTTCTTTACACTTTCGCCAAGAAAGAAGGAATCAATGGAAGAAAAGGACAACTTGTAGAATTAAAACTAGAAAGAAAAAAAAGGTTTATTTTGATTTTGGGATTTTTGCACCAATTGGGCTGTAAGCTGTGAAGTTGTCCTGTCGGCTAAATGTAGAAACCTGTGTGAAGTTTGTCATCACTTATGATACACAATAAAGATATGATAATTAGTTTAGATTTAAAATAAGAATTTGTTACATTTTAAGAGAAATTTTATCTTTCAATAATTACTAATATTACGTTTTTTTGGTTAGTATTTAATTAGTTTATTTTAAGTTTTAAGAAATGATTTATCCTTTTAATAATTACTACTATTATTATTTGTAGTTAGTTTGGTCAAATTATCTTACAATTAATCAGAAAGTTGAACTGGATCCCTCTATTAGTTTACTTTTCATTGCTTATAAATTTTTTAATTATAGAGTCCACTAAATTTAATACATTGTGTAATTTTTTTTATTTTTAACTTGACTTTTAATCTTGGATCATACATAGTCATCATTAAAAAGAATACTATAATTATTTCATTCAAAAATGAAATTTTTTTGGCACAAAAGAATACATTTGGATTTTTTTTTTTTTGGGCATAAAGTGGTACTGATTTTACAGGAATGTTGCAGAAAGTGAAACAGAATGCCTTATATAGACTCAAACCAAAATTTTGGCAATGAATCTTTTTGTCCCTGTGCATCAAAAGATATTAGAATAAAAATGGATCTGATTTCCAATTTAAGCAATGAATTTTTAGATTTCTTGAGCTGAGGAGAAGCCAAATATGAACTTATGAAGTGCTTTCCATCATTGTCATTATTTCAGCCAATCAATTTGCTATTGTGAAAGTCAACATTTGGTGGCTTCCAGGATAGTGCTGCTTTGTATCCCAAAATTCATGCTGTAAAGGACCACAGACCTTCTTCAAATAGCATATGACAAAAACAACAAAAATAAGAAACACAGATTTTACGCAAGTGAATAGTTTATAATGAGGGGCAAGGGCATGTATAAGTGTCAATTTCAAGCTTGTTTCCTGGAAACAATTGACTAAATATTGTGTTTTTTTTTTGAAAATTTAAAAAAATATAATTATTTAGAAAGTTTTTTTTTTGAATCGATTTTTAAAAATTAAAAAATCGACTTTAAAGTTTTTTTTTGCGATATACAATAATGGGTTGTATGACAATCTACATTACACTAATTATAAATTTTTTAAATTTCTGAATCAACTTTAACCAAGAACTTTAAGTTCTGACTGATGGCCAAACTTAGAAAGGCAAGTAGATTTGAAGTTGATTTTGCAATTCTTGTCCTACGATCTCAACAAATTGGGGATGGACTCGAAGACTATTCAGGAGAGCAACGTATCTGTTGTTACTTGAAAACATGGTCATTTGTTAAAGTCTTTGTCGAAGTGATGTTGAAGTCATTTGTTCCAAAATAATGGTTCGATTTTCACTTGCTCCATTCTTCCTTCCTTCTTCATTTTCCCTTTTAAATGCTCCATCTGAGCTAAGTTTTTCTGAATATTTGCCTAAGATTAACCTAGCAGTATATTGCATGATTTCATCTTTCATGTATTACATTAAGGGGGAATATGCTAAGCAGGGATCTTGAAAAGAGAGAACAGTCGTAGCATAGAAGCTTTCATTTATCAAATATAGGCTGAAGAAAAAAACCAAAAACATCCAGAACAGGGCATGACATAGAATAGTCTATGCTGCAGGATCAATGAAACAAAATTCCAAATGTAACATCAGTACGTTTCAGTCCAAAACGTTACCAGAATTAGTAGTTAACAGCATTGAATCTTGTTTCTAAACTCTTATCTGTTCCTTTCTTTGGGATTTTTAGCCATGCGCGTTTAGCACGATAAGATCATCCTACATTGCCGTGTCAAAGAATGTTCCTAGGATCCTTACAGATCAAAAAGAATCTACACCTTTCACATTGTTCACATGAGACAAACGCAAGTCTCAACAGGAAGATACAGGATATGAAGATGTTACTGTGCTTTATTTGTCATCTCCCATATCTTTCCAAAGACCACTTTGAATAGAAAGTTGCTGCCTACCCACCTCAATTTTCTATACCATGATGCATATGGTGTACCACAGCCCCTTGTTTCTCATATCCTGCAAATTTTATCCGGAGGTCAGTAAGGTCCATATGGCATATACTTTCATCTTATGAAACTCCCATTTTACCTAAAATCATCATAGAACTTGATTCACTAACTTCTGCATTACCCAACTATAAAGTGCCTTTACAGGGTAGGGTTGGGGGTGAGAGAAAAGAGGAATTGAAAATTGAAACTGGTTTTAGGACAGAGTATATCTGATTCTACTTCATGCATAGTTAGTTTATGATTTCCTTAATCAAAGAATAAAGGGACTTGCACAAGAGTATTGCCTAAACAACAGGAAATCTGAAAGAGAAAATGAACAAGAATTACAATAACTACTAGCAAGCCATAAGCACTTGCACAGTAAATATGGATGACCATAGGATGAAGTTACCAAAGAGGTAACCTAATTGGTTGATCCGAGATTGAAGCAATAGAGGTGGAAGAGATAAATGTTGATCAAATGATTATGAAGACAATCGATTCCAAATTGCATAATCCAGGAAATTTCATCAAAACTTTCATTGAAATCGATACCCCAAAAAAAAAAACACACAACCGTTTCAATCTCAAATCCCAGCTATTTCGACAAGTAGACAGCAGTACAAAAGGGAGAAAGAGGAAGCATGGGAACTAGCTATATTTAATTTATTCTAATTATGTATACATATGCAGAATGCAGCCCTTCCTATTACAATGGATGTCCATCAGAAGCTCCTAAAGAAAGCAAGAAGTTAAGCACAACTATATGGAGGAGGAAACTGAAATACCAGATTAGCAAATCACTTGAACTAACATTTTACACAAAATCCAGAAGCTATAAAAACACCAAAACAACATGGACCTAATATGTACTGATACCACCTATTGAAAAGGTGGAATCTGCTTAACAAAGACCCATCACATCGCCCAATACCTCATGGTTAGTGTATTAGAGAACCAGCCAAAAAACTGTATGATTCTGGAGGACATAAATGATCATCATGTTTTTTCAGCTGGAGTAAGATGACCCATCTGTTCTGTTAAGTTGTGTAGATTATTTATGTTCCACCAAATTCTATTATCTGGAAGCAGACTATCAATTTTTCTGGCAGCAGCATCTCTTCTCTCTGACTGAACCTCCTGAGCAGCAGAAGAACCAGGAGTCTCTGTTAAAAACTGTTGCCAAAACATATCATTAGTCCCACTGGGTGCAGATGCGCGGTCTTTTGACATTTCAGTAACCAGAACATCAGCAGAGCTAGTATTTACGTGAACTTTAGGCCTCCAATCCAAATTAAGAGTTGAGGATTCAGGACTATGATCATGATTAGAAGACCCAGCCATATTAGGTGGGGAGTGAATATCTCCTGATGGTGATGATCTGAGAGACGTAGAAGAGCATGGTTGGATATTCACATCAGAATCTCCAGATGATGCACCAAGGGCAGTTATAATGACAGGAGAAGGCTGCGGGAGAACACCAAAGTCATACATTTCTTCAGCTGAGGTATGACAGATTCCATAAAGGAACTTCTCCCAAAAACTTACAGATGAATCCAGTTTCTCGACAAGCTCTACGTTTATCAATGGAAGACAAGAGTTTGGATTCTCTGGTTCAGCAATTACAACTGGGCTCTCACTGTCATGGGCTTCATCATACAAGTAATTGGACACTAACAATCTTCTCTTTTTGTTATGAACTTCAGACTGTTGCACAAGATCAGAGGGAAATCCAGGTTTTTGCAACAGTTGAGCCAAAAATGCCAGCAATTGCCTCTGCCTATTATCTATATCTTTCAAGCGTTGCCCCAGCGAACTAAATTCAATTTCAAATTCTTTATTCTCCAGCTTATGTCTCTCTAGCTCTGATTTAAGCAAAGTTTTCTCCCGTTTCAGCTTCTCAATCTCCTCCTCAAATTCTTGGCGCTCAGTATCACACAGTGGAACAGCAGTATTCCCTTGTGCAGAGTGGCTATGTATGGGCTTACGCCGGTATATGCTCTTTAGAAGATGTCTCTGTCCCCTAACAAAATCCTCATTTGCAAACTCCCATTGGTCAGGATCAATCTTTCTAAAACCCTAAAAGACACAAAACGTAAAACAAAAACCACATAAGAGCCAAAAAAAACACCAAACAGGAAACAACATAATAGACAATCTGACATAAAAAGTGAACAGAATTTTGAGCATTGGAGCTATTAAGCTTACGTATGTATTGAGTTGTCTGATAAAACTGGAGAAGTTATTGTGCTTGAAATACTTGGGTAGCAAATCTCTAGCAAACTCTGGCGGATTCCAGACGATGAAGCTGTGTCCAGTATGATTCCAAGAGACAATTGAGTTCGTCATGGGGTCTTCCACCATTTCATATGTTTTGGTGAGGAAAGGTGCTGGTGCATTTGATCCACCATTAGGTCCATCCATCGGGCAAGTAACTGCTATCTAACTGGTCCCAAATTCCACCCCACCTTTGTAAACTACAACAAAATTATGCTCTAGTTTCTTCAGTTTAAAGACTTAAAAAGCATGTGCAGTCTACACAATCAAAAAGAAATCTTTTCAACGCATAAAGCAATGAAATTGGGAAAGGAGTAGAAGTACTCAAAAACCCAATTAAAAAAAAAAAGTAAATCCCTTTTGCCCCAGATGACAAAGAAGAGAAATGGATCCTCCAACTCAACTTTTATCTACAAAATGTCTCTTCCTCAAAGAACATCCGAAACAGATGAAGTCAAATGCTGCTTAGCTCAATCAACAAAAAAACCTACTTGATTCCTTGGATCAAAACCAAAAACCCAGTAATCCAATACGATCAATTGGACAAGTTCTCAGCAAAAATACCCAAAAGCTGAAACTAGAAGGTGACCAAAACCAAAATAATTGACCAATTAAACAAAGGTTGTTCCTGACGGAGCAAAACGAACACCATCCAATTATTTTCTCTCTATAGCGCCAAATTTGACTGACAAATTCAAGCTCAAAACCAAAACATGGAGCTAAGTCAGATATTCCACAAGGGAAATACAATAAAACTATTCATCAAATAAACATGGGGCAAGGGCAGCCATCTATATAGGAGAAGAAAAGAGACCGAGCAATGATAGTCAAAAATCACCTTGACAAGTGGAGAATTTATGAGGAGGAGGGAGTTTGTAGACTTGACTTTCAACGGCTCGTGAGGAAGAACCCCCATTATGATATGACAAAATAGAAAAGATTTATGTGTGGGAAGATAATGGGGTGGAATGGATGTGCATAGAAACTTTTGAATTTTCAAAGATGAATCACCTTTTACAGTTTTTTATTTATGGGTTTTTATCAGGTTTTGTTTGATTCAACGATGACCGATGACCGTGATGAGCTGAACAAGGACGCGGTCGTGGAATTGTCGTTGGCAGTCGATACCACGCAACAGTAACCATATAATCAAAGTTTGGAAGAAGAAAAATGTATTTGTCTCTCTGACGTTTTAGTCCAAATGGGATAATAATGTGCCAATTTCAGTGGATGCTGCCATTGGGGCCTCTTTTGATTCCTTTATTGTTTTTACCCTTTGACATTTTCACCGGTTTTTCATCTTTTATAACCTTTTGTGCCAGAGTCGTTGATGAAAGACTCAACATATTATGGGCTACTTTCTGGGAAGGTTAAATCTCACTGTGTCACAGAACCCGATGTTGTCCGTTTGGGAGGAAATCTTATGCAGTGTTTGAATGATTTTGGTCATAGACTACCCAAATGCTTTGTTTTATTATCTATGTTTTGATGTAACTTTCCAAATGAAGAGTTTTAATGCTAGCACTATGTCTAATTTGTGATCAAATTCTATTGATTGTGAATTTGTATGGTTAGGGAACTTTATGGCTAGCTTTTCCTCTGCATGTTCATAATCTAGAGGGCTTTTCTGTGTGTCAATAAGTCATAAATTATATGGCAACAAATCTCAATAAACTGCCCTCAACACTCAATTGAAATTTGTTTCCCAGGTTTAAGGGCAACCTTTTGATGGAGAAAACTTAAGCGAACTATGAAGAGTTAAACAAGAAGATTCATTATTTATAGTAATCACCTTTGAATTATGTGGGTTTTTTTGTATGTTACTCTTTAATTAATAAATATTAAATCTTATCATGAAATGTACAATAAGTGAGATAAATATACAATAAGTGAAATTGGATAAGATTAATATACAATAAGTGAGATAAAATATTTCAATATGATTCTATCTACAGCTCATTTATGGGTCTTGTTTATTTATCATTTGTTGGTTTCCTATTTTCTAGATGCCATCATCGTAAGGTGGAAAATCTCGACAGATACCATTTGAAATGTCAAAATATTTTCTCCTCAGGCTGCTAAAAGTAGTGAGCCTTTCTAGTGCAAGCAATAGCTTAAAAGGTTTACAATCAGCTAGATTTAGATGCCCAAATCAGTGAGCTGTACCCTTTTTTAGTACATCATTAAAAGTAGGATAAAGTTTGCCATGCAATGAAAGTCAAACTTTGCGTATTGCTTCAGAGAGAAAGATGTCTTTAATCCAAGATTCCAAATTCCAGCATAGTAGCGTACCATACCCAGAGAAACGCCTATATGTTAAAAGGGATTGGGATACGAAAAGAGGGAAATCAGAACGAAACTTCTAAAGAAATGGAAGAAATACGACATTTCTACACCAGTACTATCCAAAGTGTTAATGCCTAAATGTTTATGTCTCATTATGGTCCATGGAGAGTCGTTATAGGATTTGCCGAGCTGATACAGGGTCATAGAAAAGTCACATATTCAGCTCTAGATTGTGCACACAGAATTTGTAACTTGGATACCATTTAGAAACAAACATGTGGCAGCAGTGACTGCAGCAAAATATACTAGAAACAAATCAATCCTGGCATGCAATTTCAACTTAAATCGTGTTTACGCAATGTTATTCTAGAATCCTGCATAGAATTTGTAGCCTTCTATAGCATTGCATCTTCCAATGTCATGTGACTGTAGAAAGTGCATTTGTCAAAAGACTCAAAGTCAAAATCCACAAAGTGCTTCCAGAAAAATTTGCCTGCCTCAGATGGCCTAAGAAGACTTCTGAAGGAGAGTGTCACGCCGTCAGTGTGGAAAGAATCTCAAACCTCAGATCCAATGTGGATAGGAGAGGTGCCTCTGTCAGTGTGGAAAGTATCTCACACCTGAGATCCAATGTGGATAGGATAGGTGCCTCATCATTCAGCACCTCTGGTCTATGCATGTTTGCTTGCGGCTACCAATTCTTCTTCTAACATTCAGAACCCACATCCCAGATAGTCAATTACCCCAAAGTCCTTAGAAAACAGGAAAATATGAAACAAGGAAAAATAGTTTCTCTTATACATCCTTTTTCCCTCTATTTTATCAGCAAGAATTTGCAAAATTCAGAGCAAATTTTTAATAATAATTGATGAGTGAAAATTCAGTTGAATTTCCCATAGCTCACATGATATTGGCTATGTTTTTTTTATGGTAGCATTTCTATGTACACGCAAAAATAAAAATAAAAATAAAAAGGAAGGCTGCCAACTATTCTTGAAGCTACAAACTGCCAAGAAATAATGACCAACACTAGCCACAGTATCTGCTCTGATATTTTTGGTGGAGATTTTTCTCAAAAAAGTTCATTAGTGCACCAAAATATCTAAGAGATATCATCATCAATGAATCATCCACTCAATCCACAGTTTAATCCCTTTAAAAATCAGATATTTTCAAGATCTCATTTTTACATCATTCCAAGGTTTCAGCAAAAGGGTTGCCCTGTAGCTAGAGAAGTGTGAAAATGGAGAACAACGTTGTGAGAAGAAGGGTGAACATTATTGCAAGCCATTTAGGAGCCCATGAAGATATTTCTGCGACTGCCACTCATCTCTTTCCTATGGTGATTCTTTAAGCTCATGAAATGCTAATTTATATCATTTTATTTTTGGATAATTCCAGTCGTGGGATATTTCTTTTTTTTGCTGTTTTCCGTTCGAGAACCACTAGAGAACCTGAAAGATTCGATATTTTTTAATATTTTCTTCATTGTCACAGCTTAGCAGAATATGGCGATTCTCTAATCTTGCGATACGTGCTTTAAGTTATTATAGTGGTAAAGGGTTCTGCTTTGGAGAGTCAGATACTGACAAAAGGATTAAAAAGGATTAGAGTTTTTTTCCCACTTGAATATTGTATTATGCACGCCAAAATCAAGTTCTTTCACTAAACTATTCTAATTGAAAATGTGCAGTAATGCCATTCTGCTTTCCTTACTGTGGATGGTGGTTCCTACAAATAGCATTATTTTCATACCAATTTATGTTTATGTTATTGATGGACTGTGGAAACTCCTAAATTGATGGCACACATAGTAATGAAGAACAATATCTCACATGTTTAGCAACTGTTTAGATTTAAACCTTGTTTTTTTTCCAGCCCCTTTGCTGAAATTTGCATATTGAATAGAGAATTTGGGATAGTAACTCTGAGGAGAAGGACAAAATTGGGTGCAAATCAATTCTATGACTAACAAAATTGTAACTCTGTGGAGTTATTGTAAAATTGCAGATAGTCTAATAGTTGAAAACTCTAAAATTTTCAGTTGCTTAGGTTTCATAATCCCTTCTATCCTCTTTGCTATGCGGTTTTCATCCAGTTTTTTGGTGAAAGTGGATGTGAATATACTAGTTTTCCTCTTATACTTTCTCCGTTGTTATGTTGCAACTATAGATGATGTCTTTAATTACTTGCTTTGCTTCTCAGAGTTGCAGTAATAGTTTGAACTCCATCATCCAGAGGCGTGACAGCAGAATGGTTTTTGCAAGACAGTCTTCCTCTTCTCAAGGTTTTTCATGAGGCAGGCATCAAATGAACAGGTACATGACAGACACATAAACAGATAATATCCTTTTTATTAATCCAAATCCCTACTTTTTTGTCACTAGTTTGTGTATTCTTAACTACTAACTTTTTGGCCCTCGGAGCAGGAAATTTGTGCACAATCTAGTATTCCTTCAAAATCTACTGGTTGTGCGAATGAGGACACCTATGCTTATGATGCACCCATGTTTTCTAAACCAGCTGCCAAAGAGGAGCATGAATTGCACAACGTTGGAAAAATTCAATGGTTGCCTCAAGCTTGCATCTACCATCAGCCCAACCCTGATTTTCCTACTTTTGTGAGGCCAAGCATGACAGGTCCTCATTATCGTATAGAGCCAAGAAAACAGGCTTCTAAATTCAATGGTAAAAAGAGACCAGATTGACTCTATGACTTTTGACTTCTCTTTGCCTTAGTAGGACCATTCTTGTGTTCTTTCCTCATACTGTGACTAATCATAATGCAATGATCTGCAAAATGCCCGCACTCATCCTTTTTCTATCCGAGAATACAGTTTTGCAAAATATTCAACTTTATGGGTAAAGAATTCTCTATGTGAATGTGTGCACATACTGGCTCTTGTATGTATCCCTATGCATACATATGCATCCTTACCATACTTCAATTTGAGGGGCTAGCTGTGAAAACTCAATTCCATTTAATGCTGTCCTTGGTCATATTACGCCCTTCATAAGTGGGATCATATTAAGTGATCTCTACATAACTGGACAGGCCTTAAACTTTAACACTATCTCGATTAGCTGTTGCAAAATGTAGGTGTGTAATTTTTTCCATGTAATCAATGACTTTTCCTGTATTGTGCAGGATTTGAATGGTTACCTAAAATGGACGTTGCAGAATCTGGAAGTAATTATCTTGTCACTCTTGAACTTCCAGGCGTTAACAATAGTGATATAAGAGTGGAGGTCAACAACCAGAAGTAAGACAAAACTGTTCTAGAATGTTGCAATCTTTACAAGCTGTACTAATTATTTCTATTGATCAACTAGATTATTGATGTCATCATGGAAAAATGTCGGTATCCTTGCATTGATAATGTGTTTTTGTGCATTGGTCAGGATTTTGTCGATTTTACATCAAATTTAATATAACCTTTGATCTTCTGACAGTTTGAGAGTGACTGGTAGCCGTTCGGTCATGTGGCAGAAGACAGCAAACTATTCGACTAACTCAATATCTGCATATCATAAGAGGGAGATCACCGAGGGACCTTACAAGATAGTCTGGCCACTTCCATCAAATGTGAATAAGGATAACATATCAGCAGAACTTATGTAAGCCCCAAACTTCTCTGATTTTTCTTGATTTCCTTTCTAGATGTTTGGGGAACATTCTCGTAGTGATGATTCAGGTCAAGAATTTCTTTTCAAGACTATCTGCTTGCTTATGCTTGTATTTTCTGTTACCAATTCTCCATTCCGTGGTAAAGGGAATAACAAAATCTTTAACTGCATGATATAATTACTACATCTTTAACTCCCCTTTTGACAACATCATTTATATTCTTTTCCTAGAGGACATGGAAATTTTTGGTCATGACTGAAAAGAACTTTCTTTAAACCTTTTTGTATGGCAATATCAGAATATATTCTGAACAGGAACACTCCTGACAGAAAAGAAAAAACTATTAGGCAGGTTCTGGAGACTATCAAGGGTTGGCATTTATTCTTGACTGTAGGTTTTTCTGCAGATTTGTATTTTGAAATGTGATATGTAAAGTAGAGGAAACTAATGGTGTGCTTCCCTACTTAAACCTGGAAAAACATAATTGGTGGAATGGTGAAAAGCCCAGAAGACACATTCAGATAGGTTTTAATCTTTAGATATTTGTAGACTTGAATCCCTCTCCATTAGTGATCATCTATATATATTTGAAACCATTTCCACCCCATTAGAGCAGATGCACAACCCAAGTTTGAACAATCGATTCTGGGCTGGCTCAGAAGGGAGTTTAGATCCATCACTGGCCAGTCAATCCAGAACTGGTTAATTGGTTTTTTCTCAATAGTCTTAAAGAGAACTTATACGTGCAGTCGTGGATTATTTATAGATTTATTGCTCTCCCTTCTATCTAAATTTGAGAGTAATTTACTTTCCATTTGATGCAATACTTGCTGATATATATATTACTTATGCTGTTATGCAGAGATGGCCTTCTAATGATCACAGTCCCAAAACTTAAAGCATGAAGGCAGCTGTAAAAGGCCAACATATAGCCTTTGGGTGCAAAGATCAGCTTTGTACACATCAGCCCAGTCTTTAAAGTAATGCCATGAGCTTCTGTTCCATCATATGTATTGCTATTTCGTTTGAAAGAGATGGAATTGAAAGTTTTAGACAATGAGCTGTATAAGGACTGTAGATATTATGAGCTAATGGAACTCATGATTTGCTATTTTTCTTTGTGCATATTCAGTATAGTTGACATTTTTCTTTTAATCTCTTTTTAGGAGTTCAAAGTTTCTATTTTATATTTTTCATCTAAATCGTAATATGTTATACTCTTTATTTTTTTTTTGGAAAATAAATAAATAAATATGAACAATCGAATCTAAAATGAATTTAATGATTTAAAAAATTTAAAAGATTGATTTTTTGTTATAATTTTTATGCACCGCTTTTATATTATGTATTCTAATAATTTAGTATAAATTTTGTAATTTGTATTAATGTTTATACTATTGATATTTATTTTAGTTATAATAAATTTTAATATTAAGGTTCATTTTTTTTGTTATTAGGTTATATGTATTTTAAATTCTTAACGTAAAAAAATTAGAAAATATTATAAAATTTTATTAAATTATTAGGTTGATATAAAAAAAAAAAGGAAACTTAATATTGAAAATTAATTAGGATGAAAGTGGATATTAATAGTTTACAAAAAATATAATAAGAGATTCAATGCGCTTAAAACAAAGAAGTAGTATTTTAATAATCTTGCTTATCTCTTTAGGATTGGTTTCTATTTTTTTTCCTTATATTTTCTTCTGATTTGAGGAATTCTCAATTGTCTATTCTAGATTAGGAAAATGTAAAATTCCCTTATTCACAAAGCTCAATAACATCTTCAGTTTTTTTCTTTTACTGTACACATTTATATGTTCAAGGTTCAACTCTTCTTTAACAAGTACTCAGTCAAAGTAACTTAATTATCCACTTTGAAACAGACAAATTACCATTACAGAAGCCATGAATGCTGATTAATTACACCTTTAATGTTGTCATTCGGAGCAAATATAACAGGCAAATACGCAAGAGTTTCTTCAATAGTTCTGCCCTGTTCTTACCCAAAACTCTCACTAAAAAGGGTGGATGAAACATTGTATTCTACTTCTTGATATGGTTACTTCTAATTTAGGTGTTGTCATTGGAGTAATAGTGATAGTTGCTCAATGCTTGAGCAAAAGCGAAGCCAAACAACATCTCAGACACCATCCCAAAGATTTAAGCAGAAACTGTGATCTCTATTCTGGAAAATGGGTGAGGGATGCTTCATTTCCTCTCTATGATCCGAAAAGCTGCCCTTTCATTCTGAAACAATTTGATTGTTTAGGCAATGGAAGACCAGATAGAGAATACCTTCACTACAGATGGCAGCCCAAAAATTGCAACTTAACAAGGTCAAAAACATCTTTCCCTCTTGAACCCTTTTCTTTAACCAAGAAAATATATCTTGGGATTATTTTCTTTTTCTCAGCAATATTTATGAGCCAGAGTAAATAATTTTGTGGGTTTTTTTATTTTATGTAGGTGGGATAAGAAACATATATTGAAAAGATTTATTGGGAAGAGAATTATGTTTGTTGGAGATTCATTGAGCTTGAACCAATGGCAGTCCCTTGCTTGCATGCTTCATACTGCATTACCAAGTGCTTCCTACACCATTGAAAGGAAAGGCGCAATCTCTACATTCACCATCCCGGTTTGTGCATATCAAATCTGTCATCATGCATTACCATTCATGATTTTTTAGTAAAATTTTTGGTATTCCAAAAGTAAATACTAATTTTATTCATAATTCTTACTCCATTCTGAGGTTAACAATTTCATGCATTTGACAAAAATGTATTTTTGATTTGATTATATTTACAAATTCACAACTTGACACTTTTGAAAAGCTCAAAAAGAAATGGAAAAGTGACAATTTCGAGAAAACAAAATATCGAGCATTAATTGATTCTTGAGTTTGAAGATAATTGTAAAAAAAAACCTTTTCTTTCACTTTAGAAATAATTTTTTTCACCATCTTATTTTGAAAACCTCCTAATATTCTAATTGAAAAAATTAAAATGATTTTTCATTATCTCGATCGAAATACTAAGTACCATAATTCATGTGAATATATTATGGGAAAAAAAATCATAGTCAATCGACTTAAGTTTGAATTCAACATAGGATAACATTAAGAACAATTTTAGTTGACTTGGTCTCTTTTAATGGCAGGCCCTGAAATCGTCGCTGAAATTTATGTGGAACGCACTTCTCGTTGACGTAGTGAAGGAAAACGCCGGACGAGCTCTAAGACTTGACTCGATCAAAGCTGCCGCCGATAAATGGACGGGAAATGATGTCCTAATTTTTGATACATGGCATTGGTGGCTCTACACCGGAAGGAAACAACAGTAAGGAATTAAATATTATTATATTATTCTCAATTTTCCGATATATTAATACTTTTCTTTTGTCGCAAAAGATATATTTAACAACAAATATTATAACTTTAGCGACTCATGAAAGTGCAAATGACAAAAAGTTAAAAAAGACTTGAAAAACACATACCGACTAAAAAATCAACCCAATTTATAATAATGTATCAAAAAAAATAACATTGTTATTACTTCCAATCGTCGGGAGAAGCATATACAACGGGCACACCAATCAATAAAATTAATGAAGTAGCAATTAATGAAAAAATAATCAATTGGAAAATAAGGATTATAACAACAAATGAACTTATGCCATTTGATCCCAATGCATGCAAAACTAATGGTTTTAAGAAAATTCTTCATTCATTAACTAAAAAAATTATTAAAATTTCATAATTTGTTACTAAACTTACATCGGAGCTCTCTTATTGAATTGCGCATTCAATAAACATTTTTCTCAATTTTATGGTGATATGAGTAATTAGGTTATTGTCTTGATTGTGTTGTGTTTTGTAGATGGGATGTTATTCAATATGGATTGGATACAAAAAGGGACATGGATCGGCTGATTGCCTACAAGACAGCGTTGATGACATGGGCTGAATGGGTAGACGAAAACATTGACCCCAAGAAAGTTAAGATCTTGTTTCAGGGTGTCTCCCCGGATCATCTGAAGTAAGTATTATGCTTCCAAAAAATTAAATTAAATTAAATTAAGGGAATTAAAAAGAAAATTATTTATTCAAAATTGGAAGAAAAAGAAGATGGTTCGGTGGAAAATTTACAAAATTAAATTTTTTCATAAAACTATTCAAAGAAATCGTATTACCATGTATTCATAAATATTTTACCGTTTTATTAAGATTGTCGCTTTTATTCGATACTTTTTATTTTATTTTTTGTAAATTTTCATTCTAATATTTAACGTGTGATTAAATATCTTTTGAATATCAAGTACATTTGCAAGATCATCATCATGCCTTTGCATCTTTTTATTACAGTTCAAGTCGATGGGGTAAGCCAAATGCACCAAATTGCAGCCAAGAAAAAAGACCTTTGTTCATGGAAAAATATCCAGGAGCTAAGCATCCAGCAAGCCTTGTGTTGGAAGAGGTAGTCAACGCTATGAAGCATAGAGTTGAAGTACTGAAAATTAACCAACTCTCCCAGCTTAGAGCTGATGGGCACCCTTCTATATATGGAAACTCCAAGCATAGAGGCATGGATTGTACTCATTGGTGCCTTCCAGGAGTTCCTGATACTTGGAATCTGTTATTGTCTGATGTTCTTGATCGATTATGAGTTTTTTTTTTCCTTTTCAATCTGCCTCTTTTGAATTTTAGTGTATTTACAAGTGAGAATTTAATAGCTTTTTCTAATTTTTTTTTTAATTTTTTGGTTTTGTGCTTTTTTCTTAATGCACCTTCGAAAATAGAAATTTCCAAACAAAAACCATCCCAAAAGATAGGGATATTATACGCTCAAATCGAGTTGAACTCACTGTAACAATTAAGAAGGAAACTACAAAAATAGTTATTATTAAAACAAAAAAAATATTATATGCAAATATTGTGTCATAATAAGTTAGTATAATAAAAGTAATTTATCAACAAATTTATTTATTTTTATTTTAATTAACTTATTATACAGAATTAAAAGATGCAGTGATTATATACAATATTTAGACCTTCAAAACAATCTTAAACTAATCTAGCAGCTAGACAATTGTATCTAATTGAAATCCCACTTCCTTTCATCATTGTTGATGTGCAAAACTCACAGCCATCTTGATTAATTGCCTCCAATTCTGCCAGCATTGGATAAATTTTGCCATTGCAAATGACCGAACATGCTTCTTGACCTTTCTTTGATCGTTTTCTAGCTACTACTTCTAAACCACACCTTCTTGCAACTGCACTAGCTGTGGAATTTAGTGAGTTCTGGATTCCATATAACTTTAATGAAGAATTAAACATGTAGATTTGGATTAAAAAACGCATAATATTTGCATTTGAACCCTTTTCTTTTTCTAGTTCAGATATTAATTGTCATAAGATTCAATCATCCATATGTAAGATTAATTCTATTGACATTCTTGCACAACTAGCTCGCCAACCTAAGTAAATTTTGATACTGATTTTTTTTTAAAAGTCTTATTTTATTATAACAATAGTCTTATTAACTCGTTAACTGTAATTAATTTTAAATGCTGTTTTTTTTTTAAGAGTCTTATTCTATTACATCAATTATCATATCACATATTTTCAAACTAAGAGATCTAGAAAATAAGAGAAAGGGATAAGAGGTCGAATTCGAACCTTCCGCCGACACCAATATTCTTGAGCGGCCAACTTGGCCTAGCCAAGTTGGTTAATGCCCGGTCTTCAAACAAGGAGAAGATACTAGATGGGAGATTGGGAGGAATTAAATGAGGGTGGACTGAGTGCTAGCTAGTCAATGCCAAAACCCAAGATAAAAACGCGGTGATAAGATGTTCTGTAGGATGCCACCATGGCTACAGGCTGCCGATCAAAATTGAATTTTTTAACCCTCGAAAGTTGCATGGCATGACATGCTCCCAAGTCCCATCAACAGTCTCTCACAATGTAGGAAGTAGGAACGAAAAGACAAAGCATGCAGGAAAACAAGAATAGCGTAACGCGGATTTAAGTGTTCATTTGGAACTTTCGATACAGTCATGCAACTTTTCTTTTGGCAATATTCTCCTGGAGTCAAAGTCAGCCACATTCAGCCGCCCTCCCTCCTACCATCTCGATCCAATGGTATCTCTTCCTTTGTGGATGGCTGGCCCCTTTCTCTCTTCTTTCCAAAAACCAATGGCAAGCAAAATGATTCATGATTTTTGTGGTTTATCTTCGTCTTTCATCAGTCTTAGATGAGGAATTTCCAGTGGTTCTGCAACAGCAAATGATATGATGAATTAACTTGGTTGCAGAACGTAGCTCGAGCAGCATTGTTAGGGGACAAAATTTAAGTTCCATTTCATTATTTGTACTTTCTTTATAAATATGTCATTATGGCTTTCATTTCACTTTTTTTTTATCATTAAAAGTATATAAATTTGTCATTAATCGTAATTTAACAACAAAAAAGAAAAATCTAATAATGCAAATGGTTTACATGCTTTGAAATAAATGGAAGTACATTTCACATTTTCTTTGATGACATAGTTCAATTTTTTGTCACAGCAAATTTGGAGAAAATTCAATAGCCCGTTCTTTTTCTTTTTCCAACTTCTTCTTCATATACATGTACCTCAAACACGATAATTAAGTAGGTAATTTATTAAGTAGGTTGATTTTTTTTAATAATGAAATGAATATTTCATTAATGAGAACAAATAACCATTACACACTAGATTATATATATAGTTGTAAATACAACTTTTACTTGATTGACAAATTTAAATAAAATCTAAATTCAATAAAATATTAAATAACGCTACATTAAATATGTAGCGAATTAAAATTTGAATTTACTCATGAACTGTGTCATATCATTGGATAAAAGTTCAAAATATAAATCTCATCAGATTCGACAAAATTGATTAAATGGACTATGATTGAATCTTCTATAGGTAATAGCTAAAAAAAACTAAAATACAAAACTCCCATTTTTTTGAAAGATAAGGAGAAAATTCTTCCCTATTTAGGAAGGGAAAACTCCCAATAAGAGAAACTCATGGGAAAATAATCAGAAAAAAAAAAAGAAGAAGAAGAAGATAAAAATCATTTCAGTTCATTCTGATCCAAAAAGTTACTAAAAATATTCCATAAGATTCCTTCATGTTGCATGATGAATGAGCAGCAACTTTTTCATTATTGGTGAGCAAATTTGGCCATTGGTAGTGCATGTGTACCGCGTAAAATTATCCACTGTACCTAAAAACATGCTGGCCTTTTTCGCTTTATAATGCGGACAAAGAATCATAATGAAAAAAAATGTTCACTCTGTTGTCTCATCATTCCCATATTTGTATCATTACTTTGTTGTTATGCATGAACAAATATTCCATGTATTATAAAGAAACAAAATTTTGGTCCCTATATTAGGTATTATTTGGCCAACAAAATTATATCTTTGCTCCTCAATTTTATTTGACAGTACCATTCAATTAACCTTGGTGGTGCAAATTTGTTGTTTTTTTCTTTCTAATTCTCTATGATTCAATAAGCCTCCAATCCTAATTAGTTAGGTTAGGATATATTAAGGCTGCCCACTTTACCCTAAAAATGTAATATTTGTAAAACTAATCCAATTCCATTCGAAAATTTCGAATCGGGTCGAATTGATAATTTGTAACATATTTATTATTTTAGATCATCTAGAACCGGTTCAGATATTTGATTCGTATTTTATTTTATACATATTGGAAATCGAACTAAACCAATCTAATCCGACTTGGACGATTCTAATTAGTTTTGTATCGTAATCTTTAAATTATGGGTCGATTTGGATCGAGTCAAATTCTGCATTTGAGCACCCCTAGATATACCATCGACATTGCTAGAGAGGAAAAAAAGACTAAATCTCAAAATTTTATAATGCAAAGTTCAGTACATGACAAATTTAATTACTCCTTCTATCAAAAAATAAAAGAAATTACCTTTAAAATACTTATTTGTCTTGAAAAATAAATCCACTTTTAGAATGAAATTTCTCTAATACTCTTATTAATAGTAATTATGTATGGGCACAATTAAAAAGAAATGATAAAAATATAAATTTATACATTTAATAATACATTATAAATATTGTACTTAATAACTAAAAATAATTATATTCAATAGAAAGTGAACTCTTTTTTTCCAAGTGGAAGAAGTACTATGATCACCCATTGTTTGATTTGTTGTAATTTATTCTTGAGACGTTGCTTTGTAGAATTATAAAAAAAATCCTTTCAAACTAAGTAAAATTATGTCCTTTGTTCATGTCAATAACTAAAGATATGTAATAGTTCTAAATTGAAATTTTTCTTCAACTATTGAATTAGGTGAATCATAAAGGCAAAATTTTGAAAGATAAATAAGACAAGGGATAGTTATGATGTCTGTGATATCTAGTATAACTAAAAATGCTTCGTTATATGTCGTTTTAATTGATTTAGTGTGTCGATTAGACTTATTTAGTTACATTACGAGATCTAAAGCTTTCATTACCAGTAAACGATACTATATATGTAATAATATTTTATATTAATATAATGATCATTTATTTGAAAAAAAAAAAATCAGACAAGGGATGAGATTTCAATTTCACAAATTTGTGCTGGTTGTGGATAACACGAAGGGATGGATGATGAGAGCAAAATTCCAAATGGACTAAAAGCAAGTTGGTATTTGTACCACTTTGCCAGAGGCAGCAAATAAGAAAGCTCAGCTGCCTGACTTTCCATTATAGGAACAGGAATTCATTATTGTCAGCACAGTTGTCCAACTCTGAAGTCTGAATCACATAATTTGCTTTATAAGTTTATATCTTTCTTGGACCCACAACTCTCAGTCGCCATTATTTGAAGTTTTGTCACCAACTAGAATTATGAGGCTCTGAACCCTTTTAAATGTTCCTCCCATTCCTCAGTATTCAAAAGTAGATATTGTTGATGAATATGACTAAACTGCATTCTGTGCATTTTCAATTATAGAGATCATTACAGTAAAAATGATCATTATATAACTATCCTCAAGGCCTAAGCACACAAGAAGTTCAGTTTCTTATTACTTAATAAAATGCTGAAAATTCTATACTTCATCTGCTGCTTCCTGTTGATTTTCTTCACAAGTTCTGCTTCTGCAGCCACTACAGTTGCCAGACTCCACAAGGAAGAAGGTAAGTAGCTTCATAAATTACCCATTGTGTCAAATTCTTATCTGGGCACCATTTTTCTGTAAGTAAAGGACAGTTCACATCTCTCAATGCATGCAAGTAAAGTTCCTTTATCTGGTTTCATGGTTTCTCTGAATAGTGGCTGCTTTGTTTGCTTCTGTCCCATTTTTGTAGTGAGTGTACTGAAGGAAATTGGCAAAGGGCTGGGGAAGACAGACTGGGATTTCAGCATTGATCCTTGCAGTGGGAAAGGCAATTGGAGTCTTCCTATCTTAATAAAAGGCATTGAGAGCTCAGTCACCTGTGATTGCTCCTTTAATGGCAATTCCTCTTGCCATATCACAGCGATGTAAGTGTATTACTAGAAGTTTCCATTTCAAGCCAAAATCTTCATCCTTACAATATTCATATTAGGTTTTCATTTTGCTAACTAATCTACACGTGTTTCTCTAGTTTCTCCATCTTGATTTTGCCACTCTTGTCTCTTTTGTACTTCATTTTGCTTATCAAGTTCTGTTCATGATCTGTTATATCTTTGTATTCTGCAATGACTTTGAGCCCTTTTTAGCTTTTCACACATTCTTCATCATCTCTCAAAAAAATAAAATAAAATAAATAAATAAATAAAAATCATATGAATCCTTCACCCTGTTTTTAGCCAAAATGTGCAAATTAATTTGTGGGTTTTCACTAGCTCACTTGAAAATTTGAGAAAAAGAAGATTAATCAGTCTTGTTTAGCTGATTGAGTCTTAAATTGCTTGAGCACTTATGGATTAAGCTTTTGATTTGTTTATTGGTCTAAATGTGAACCAAATGATAAAGCATGTGGGGTTGACTTTTGGTATGAGTCAACTCCCTTTGATGTTAGCTGACTTTTTGACTGCCAGGCTGTATGGATACTTGTCGGCTGAGGCCCCCAAAATCTTATTTCCAGCTGGGGCTAGCATTGGTTGACCGTTGACCAGATCCCAGAAATTATTCATTACTCCATAATTGTCAGCATAAAAAAATCACGGGTTCAAAATTTCAAATCTTTATTCCAAAAGTCTAAATGGGATCTTCTTAAAACAGTATTGCGGACAAAAAAAAAAAAAAAAAACCAACCTTGTTGGAGACCGATCGCATTTTAAAATATATTTTTTAAAATGTTTTTTGAATTTAAATGGCATATGAATTGCAAATTTAAAAACATGTTTTAAATGAAATGTTGTATATATTTCAAAAACTAAATCATATTTTTAGCTAAAATGCCATAAAGATAATAATTAAAACATTAAAATGTAAAAATAAAAGAGTAAAAGATGGGTGTATTTTAAAATTTTATTTTTGGCAAACAAAACGCATTTTGAAATTCATTTCAAAATACGTTTTGAGAGAATGTTGAACACACAACATTTTACACATTAGAAAACATGTTTAAGATGAAAATAAAAACCAAAATGCCTATCCATAGGTAACTCTCCTATTTGCTGTAAATGGAAAATGGTGCTGGTAATTAGAAATATAGTACGTACCAACTTGTAAATTTAGACCATCTTTTGATTGCCCTCAATTTTTGTACTAGAATATGAACACTGGAATGGTTGCATCTTAGTGGATAACCTTTAATTTGTTGTTTGTTTGCCCTGAAAAATGAAGGTTTTAATGTCTTGATAATGCAAAAATGTTGCAGTGCTTTGAAAGCCCAAAATTTTTCGGGAGCTGTCCCTCCAGGATTTGCCAAGCTTCCCTACTTGACACACTTGTAAGTCAGAATAATTGTGAAGGAAGAAGGCAACCTTTTAATACCACCATGTAATGACTATTTCAATATATCCTGCAGGGATCTCAGTCGGAATAATCTTTATGGTTCTGTTCCACCTCAATGGGCTTCAATGAAGTTGGTTGACCTGTACTTTCTGATCCCATAATCGTTTTTCCATGATTACAGAACTGTTGTTTTGTTCTGCAAAATAATTTAGATGAAAGAAAATTTCTGCTGGTTGAATCTGCAGGTCTTTCATGGGAAACCGGTTATCTGGTCCATTTCCAACGGTTCTGACGAGAATTACAACACTTGCTAACTTGTAAGTTGAATAGCTTCTTGATGATCAAACTTCATGTCCTATATGCCAGCTAATTATCTTAGGCTACTAAGCAGGTTAAAATATAATCAGTTAAGAAGTTGTTTATTTCTTTGACGGGTTTCAAATTCAGTTGTTTGCTACATTATTTCTTGATCAAGGCAGTTTTAGTTTGATCCTATATTAGTTGTCTCATCTTACGAACAGAAAAATGCATTACATTCTAATCTTCAGTCGATGCATGAAAACACAACAAGGAGTACATCTTCAAGAACTTAGCTAATCTACTGGAGAATCTGCTACTATATTTGTTTGAACTTGATCCAATGTGGAAATTTTACTTGCAGGAGCATTGAGGGCAACCAGTTCTTTGGACGGATTCCACAAGAGATTGGAAACTTGGTTAATTTGCAAAAGATGTAAATATTTTATAGCCTTTATAATGCATTCCAAACTTCTTGGAGGCAATAAGTAAGTTTTGTGTTTTTCTTCTTTATCCAACCTTTGATACAACTTATTTTTCCTGTCAGCGTTCTGTCATCAAATCAATTCACAGGGGAATTGCCGGTGGCTCTTGCAAAGCTGACCAATCTGACAGATTTGTACGTGACCAATCTGAACTTTTGATGCTACTCCACTCGTACGGAAATATATATAGACTAACGAGGAAAATGTTTCTGAAAAATTTTCTTGGGAAATAATATGCTTGTTAATTGAAATATTTCCTTGTATTTCTACAGAAACGTCAGTAATTATTTTTGAAGTCCTCTCCTCTCCCTTTCCCACTTCATTATTTTGGTTGCATCATTGCATATTTATCTACAATTTCCACTAACTCGATAACCAATTCAATGTAAGCAGCTGTTTATAGGAATTTAATTGACAGCAGTTCATGTTATGATTGCCTAAATTCCTAAAACAGTTTCAAAATGTTGATTCTTCCTCTGCATTAATCACTGGAATGATGAGTATTTTCACCTAAAAATTTGTCTATCTCGTAGACGGATAAGTGACAATAACTTCACTGGAAGGGTACCAGACTTCATCAGCAGCTTGAAGAAACTCGAGAAACTGTAAGTTTCTTCTTTCTTTGTTTTGTAATGAATTCGCCATTTACCTCTACATTTAACTTCTTAAGCATCAAACTATTAATGCTACAAAATTCAAGTAAAGCAAGCTCAATATTTAACTAGAAGTAGTTTTCTTCTTTGAGGAATTCTTTACTGTTATGTTGAGCCTGGAAATATTATCTTCTGTTTCAGGCACATACAAGGATGCTCTCTTGAAGGTCCCATTCCTTCCAATATTTCTGTCTTGACCAGCTTAAGTGACTTGTATGAGATCATGACACCACATTTTCATAAATCAATTTTTACCAAACAAAAAGAAGATTATGTATACATTTCTGCTTCTTTATCATCATTTTCAGGAGGATCAGTGATTTAAAAGGCCAAGGATCTAGATTTCCGCCACTAAGCCAAATGGAATCCATGAAGACCCTGTCAGTATATTTTCTCGTCTATATTCTCCATTTCATGTTTCCGAAAGGACTTTGCGATCTGATTCTTTTCAGGACCTTTGCAATACAGGCTACTGAGGAAGTGCTCAATTTATGGAGAGATGCCTAAGTACATAGGGAATATGCAAAAATTGAAAACTCTGTGAGTAGTTTTATTGCTATGATTTTCTTTTTTTTTTATAAGAAAAAAATCACAGCATGTCATTGTAATCAATTCTGTAGGCAATCAAGATTTTTCCAAAAACTATACCATGAACTGAGCAATATAAATAAGAAGTTTCTGTTTCATATTCATATATATGGATTCAATTATGTGCAACCATGATTGTAAACACCGTTGCAGCCTTTCAGAATTTGTGTTATTGTGCACTATTTTCCTTCGTGTTTTTCTTGTTGTTTAAAGTAAGCACATCCAGGTTCAATTTTATCATTACTTAAATAGGATACTGATTCCCAGTGTTTTTCTCATGTAGGGACTTAAGTTTCAACAACTTGACAGGCAAAATTCCAGAAACATTCGTCCAACTAGCAAAAGTGGATTTTATGTTAGTAAATATCCTTCTCATGAACTGTTTTCATTATAGCAATATGTTGGTTGATCCTAAGACATGAATTTCTTTCCTTCTAGGTATCTTACTGGAAACAAACTTACTGGACCAATTCCAGACTGGATTTTGTCCAGAAACAAGAATGTGTACGTGAAATTTCCTAAAATGCTGGTTGCTTTTCTGCTGAAACATTTAATGTAAAAAGATGCAAATCTATGCTTGAACTCCTTCCTCTTTGTTCTGTAATTATTCAGTAGGGGTTAAAGATAGGTCAGGTATAGTTTTCAAGTAACCCGAATGCCACTGATATATGAATTAGACAATCAGGTTAAAAAGCACATATTACTTTGACAAAGATCAACATTTATCTGTTCATAAACACCAGCTTAATGCTAAGTTGTCCTAAATTTCGTTTGAGACTTATACCCACTGTGCTTCTCAGAGATGTTTCATGTAACAATTTTACATGGGAAGAAGGCTCATCACAGTTTGAATGCCCGCGAGGAAGTGTGTAAGTAATTATAATATTCTTTTTCTGAATTCAAGTTGGTCTTTTTAAAGTGACTTTGTAGTAATTGCTTTTCAATTCATTGCTCCAGAAACTTGGTGGAGAGTTATTCAGCAGAACAGAAATTGTAAGATTATTGTGATTGCTCCTATTCTTTTCTAAGAATGGATTGGTATCTCAGTGACATTGTTATCGTTTGAATATTTCACCATTTGGTAGTTAGGTAAACTTACAGAGCCCTTCTATCTGTGCAGCGGAAGTAGAGTTCATCCATGCCTGAAACGACACTTCCCCTGCTCTGATCCCACTAATCTGAGTGAGTAGATTCATTTGTCTGACTTTTTTAGCTTTGCACATCATGCAATTGTTGTTGTCCCTGACAGAAAAACATATGCACTAAAGATCACTTATTAACTTTTTTTTTTTTTTTAAAAAGAATGATTTTAGTTCTTCATTTTTTAATTTTCTCTTCAGATAAACAACCCAAGTGAGCTTAATGGGTTGAAACTATGCATTGAAATTGAAGAACTACTTATCTGAAGATAATACATATTCTTTTGACTGCTGTGTTCTACTTAATTTTTCTATAGAATGCCAGGCATTATTTGATTTTGATGCTTGAAAAGTGGAATTTCTTATCTTTATTAGCAATGAAATACAAATAAGCTTCTAATATTTTGCTGGACGATCTAACTTTGCAGAACATTACTCTTTGTACATTAACTGTGGTGGGAAGGAAGTTATCACAGGGAATAACAAAAAGTTTGAAGCTGACTTAGAAGTCAGGGGAGCTTCGATGTATTATTCAGGACAGAACTGGGCATTTAGTAGCACTGGGAACTTTATGGACAATGATATTGATTCCGATGTATACATCCATACAAATTCTACTCCCATCTATGGTGTGACTTACCCTGAGTCGCAACTATATACAACAGCACGTGTATCTCCCCTATCTCTCACCTATTATGGACTATGTCTCATGAATGGAAACTATACAGTCAAGCTGCACTTTGCAGAGATTGTTTTCACAAATGATAGCTCGTTCAACAGCCTTGGAATGCGCATATTTGATGTTTATTTGCAGGTATGAAACTGCTGTTGAAAATTAGCATCAATCAAATTTTCCTCCATAATTTTATACCTTGTAGTAAGTTTATTACATGTGTTACGTGTAGGAAAAGTTGGTCTTGAAAGACTTCAATATTGCAAAGGAGGCTGGTGGACCAGGTAAGCCTATCGTGAAGAATTTCACTGTAGCTGTAACGAGCAACACGCTGAAAATCCACTTATATTGGGATGGAAGGGGGACTACAGGAATCCCAGTTAGAGGAGTTTATGGTCCTCTAGTATCAGCTATATCGGTGGATCCTAGTATGTGACTTCATCTTATTTCATTGCTTCTGAAGGCTTCTTAATGCTGTAGAATATGAGACTATCATGGGTAGTAAAGATCTTGATTTGTTATCTAGAAATACTCCCCCTGAACTCACTGGTTTTGCAGTTTCCTACTCTATGGCTTCAGTATAATGGCTCCACACACGTAGAAAAGTTATTTTGTATAAAAATGAGACTGAGTTTTAAACATTCGATGAGATGAACTTTTATTTGTGAAATTAAACTACTTTTCTTATTTGCCAAAAGATCTTCTCTCCGTGTACAAGAATAGGATTATTTTGTTTGACTAGTTGGTAAAAATATCAGGAAAGTGAAGAAATATTGCCTCTTTTGGCAGATTTTAAGCCTCCTCCAGCTCCAATTCATGGTAAAAGGATTCAAACAATTGGCGTGCTTGGAATTGTGGCTGGCGCACTACTTCTTGTCCTTCTTATCCTTGGAATCTTGCATAGAAAGGGCTATTTAGGGGGCAAAGTATCTCCAGATAAAGGTACTATCCTTTTTTATTTGTTTTTCTGGGATTCACTATGCTTCACTTTGTTGTCTTATCTGAAATATCTGGTAATTGGCCCATGAGTAATATGAAGGACGAACTACCTGCATAACCTAAATGAACATCTGCAGTGAATCAAAGCTACAAAGACAGCATTGTTTTGAAGGAGCATTAAAGTACAAATTATAAAATGTTAAAAGAAGTATTACCACTCGATGAATTAAGAAGGGAGGAGCATGGACTAATGTACAGGAGAAGTTTTGTGTCACCAATTACTTCTTCCATTTTACACAGTTGTGCATCTATTTAGGCTCAAATACTAAGCCTGTTCCTATAACTTCTTCATGTCACGGTAGTTCAAGATACAGTTGAATAGTGATTAGCATCTTAACTATGTGGCCCGAGTGCACGTCTGATTATTCTTCAATTTTGAGTTTCCTTCTAATATGTGCTGCCTTGTCTTTTGCAGAGCTTCGTGGTCTAGATCTTCAAACTGGACTATTTTCACTAAGACAGATAAAAGCTGCAACCAAGAACTTTGATCCTGCTAACAAGTTAGGGGAGGGAGGATTCGGTTCAGTTTACAAGGTAAACTATTTCTGAACCCAATATCATATAGCAGATTGGAACTAAATCTCTTCTTGTATTTGCAAAGATGAGACAATGTTTTTAAAGAAACAAAATCAATTAAAAATTCTATGTTGCATGCCAATTCTTGCAGGAGCCAGAAGGTAACAAAATTCATTCTGCTTTGAAAAGCATTAGCATATAAGTGCATATACATCAGAAATCATTAGCATATACATTTATGTTTATATCTGTCTAATATCACACCTTGCTTAATTAAAACTAAAAGAAATCTAAGCAAAATAAGGTCATTTTAGACAGATGTAAACTCATTCTGCTGTATCCATTTCGGAACTTTGTTGACTGCGTGACATGTGAACTAATTTTTTCTTCACCAACAATGAAGTGAAGTTGCCTATTGTTTCATGATTCAGGGTGGATTATCGGATGGAACCATAATTGCTGTAAAGCAGCTTTCCTCCAAGTCAAAACAAGGAAACCGTGAATTTGTCAATGAAGTTGGAATGATATCTGCACTGCAACATCCAAATCTTGTGAAGCTGTATGGATGTTGTATTGAAGGAAATCATCTAATGCTGATCTATGAATACATGCAAAATAACTGTCTTTCGCGTGCTCTCTTTGGTGAGCTCAGATCTGAAACATTGAAGATGTACCAGAATACAAAACATATACACAACCTGACTGGAATTTGGCATGTAGCTAAACTTTAGTTTTTGTTTCAAATTTTCTATAGGAAAGGACTCAACACTGAAGATAAAATTAGATTGGCCGACAAGGAGGAGAATATGCCTAGATGTGGCCCGAGGTTTGGCCTACCTCCATGAAGAATCAAGACTGAAAATTGTCCATAGAGATATCAAAACGAGTAACATTTTGCTTGATAAGGACTTCAATGCTAAAATCTCTGATTTTGGCCTGGCAAAGCTCAGTGAGGATGGCTGTACTCACATTAGCACTCGGGTTGCTGGTACCATGTAAGTAAATTGAAACTTGAAATTTTGATTTCCCAGAAGTCCTGCGCAGGTTTGAAATGTGGATTGAAAGATCATGACAACTGAAACAATCATATGAAGTGGGTGAAAATGCTAAATTCTTCAAGGAAAATTTAGTAATCTTGTATTGTTGGACTTAGCAACCTCTTACAATGTTATATTTTAACCATATCTTCTTAGGAAATCAAGGCATTTTGCAAGACAAATTGGGTACTTCATGTTCAGTTACTATTCTGTTCTCCTCACTTTGAAGTGAATCTAGTGTGATTCCAGAAACTGTTACATTACCTTATCATTTCCTAACTTTAGGTAGTGTTTGAAAGGACATTCTGTGAATTCTTCTTCACATGACACAAAATTTTGAGTTCATATTCCTTACACTTTCATCTTATCATTCCACAAACTTCCAATAGTTCTCTTCCTCATTCGTTCTCATACTTTTGCCTTAAACTGCTTCGTTTTCCACTAGGCAACTTAATTTCTTCATTAAAATGCTCAACTCAGAAAGCAATTAAAAATCAATGGTACGTTTTTCTTTCATCTTAATCTTGATATTTGAGATGATGATGAAACTTGGATTGGCATATGGTCATGCAGAGGTTATATGGCTCCTGAGTATGCTATGCGTGGTTATTTGACTGCCAAAGCAGATGTTTACAGTTATGGAGTCGTCGCATTGGAAGTTGTCAGCGGAAAGAGCAACACAAATTACAGGCCACAAGAAGAATGCTTTTACCTTCTTGACTGGGTAACTGAAGCTGTTCAGTGTTACTTGCATAATCAATCTTTGTAGACAGTAACAATCTTTTAATTCAAATTTCTTCATTTTACCAATTTAATATCTCAGTAATGACTTGCATTGAATCACTCCAAGTCCATTTTTCTCCTTTACCAATTGCTTGTTGATCTGATAGTTGATTCTTGATTTCATGTTCTCACCAGGCCTATGTTTTACAAGAGAGAGGTAGTCTGCTGGAGTTAGTTGACCCAGACTTGGGGTCTGATTATTCATCAGAAGAGGCAACCATCATACTTACCGTGGCACTCCTTTGTACCAATGCTTCCCCAACTCTGAGGCCTATAATGTCCCAAGTTGTCAGCATGCTTGAAGGCCAAACAGATGTTCAGGACCTACTTTCTGATCCAGGGTTCTCAAGGGCTGAGTCAAAATTCAGTACCATGAGAAGCCATTTCTGGCAGATCCCCTCTCCCAGCCAAACTCTCAGCATATCAACCACTGGTGCAAATTCCAATTCATCAGCCTCAAATGTAGATGTGGAACAGAACAAATCCCTTCAAAGAATCAATTCAAATCCATCCAATGAGTAGAAAATATTGTAGATTAGTTACATATCAAATATTGCCTACCATGCAACTGTAAATTTCAGCTATTGCAAGTGCAAATTCCCCATTATATATAAGCTTATAGTATAGCTAAAGCCCAAAGGCCCCCCAAATTGTGAATGCAATAATTGTAACAAAAATGCTAAATGAATGCAAGAGTTTTTGGAATCATATTCAGCAAATCATCATCACTTGTACTTCTTGGATGTTGGTTAACATCTCCTTAAACCGGTTTTGTGTTTTCTCCGTTGCTACCTAGGATGCATCTGTTGAGAAAATAGATAATTTGCTACACAAATAAAGCATAATCTCATATATTAATTTTGATCCATGAAAACATTGCAAAAATTGGGTAAATATAATAGTTTCATCATGCCTATAAAAATTTCAAAATTGTAAAAGAATTTAAAATAATGATGAAAGGAAAAGAAACCAATGTTAATTAACGACACACATTATTTGCTAGACTAAGAGACATAGTTATCAGATTCGGACTGGTCGTCGACTTGGTCGAGGCTTCGGGTCAACGGGTCAATGATTCAACCGGTGAGTCAATGGTCGAACCGGTGGGTCAATTATAAAAGTAATAAAAAATAAAAATAATATCAAAATATTAAAAAAATATATAAAATTTTTTAAAATCGATTATAAAATTAATAATTATGTTATTTGGTATTATTTTTGGTTATAAAAGAAATAAAAATAAAAATAAAAATTAATATTAATATTAAAAAAATTATTAATATATTTTTTAAAAATAAATTATAAATATATTATTATTTATATTTATATTATATTTAAGAAAGTCAAATTTTGTAGCAAAAATAGGCAAAGTGCATGTCAATTTGTAGAGAAAAATATTTTATACTTGTCAGTGAAATTTGTTTTTAAAAAAAGAAAAAAAAAGTGAAATAGCCTTTGGAAATTAATGGTGGATGGTTTGCAACTATAACATGTGGCGTGTGCCCAGTCACTTTAGCACCTGTCAGCTGCTCTTTTTTTTTTTTTTTAACAAATGGCCAAAATGACGTCGTTTTAGCCATTTGTAAAAAAAAAAAAATAATACAAAGAACGGGACCGGATGGCTTGACTCGGACCGGTCTGTGGTCCGGTTCACCGGTTGAACCGGTTGGTCCGAGCCGAGTCTTATAACCATGCTAAGAGGGGATTAAATATTACAAATAAATTAAAGGAATAAAATGAAAAATCATTTCCGATGAGGCCTTACTGAGATAACTTCTCTAGATCACGTTTTTAGAATGGACAATACTCGAAAACACATATACAAAAATTTCGTATATGAATCCAACAAGAAATTATTCAATTAATAAAGATACACAATGAGGATCAAATTCATATGATTTTAAACTTATTAACAAACATAATATGTTTTTTTATTTTATTCTAAGTAGTTATTTTATTTTGGATAATAAAAAACTTATTATTCTTAACCTTGCATCCATAAATTCTTGTATAACCTAATTCACACAATCAAAACTTTATCTATTATTTTATTAATGGATGTATGTATTGCATTCCACTCAATCCATTATATATTTATTACATTTTAAAATATAATTTTATATTTTTTAAAATAAATTTTATTTTATTTTGCAACTTTTATCCTAAAAAACGCATAAAAATACGTTTCAAAATACAATTCATATACAAACATTCCTAAACTAAACTGTACAGTATGCTTGGGTCTTTTGGGCCGCGTTAAAATGTTACCCTAAGCCCATCCTGAAAGGAACTTCCAACTACACACCCAAATGATAAGCCCAACAAAATAGTAGTTGGGTCGGTGAAAAATTTTGCAGTTCATGCCCGAATCAACTGAACAGGACGAATGGCTTCCTTGGCACTTTCCTCGATTGGATAAACTTCAAAAATTGCTGTTACCTTAACAGTTCACCGGCAAAATCAGCTTCAAAATTACGCAGAAGTGATTCGCGAATCATTTTGTTGTTGTTTCAGTGGAAAATGAAGAGCTATAATTGCAAATTCGTGGTGTTTTTTGTGATTTTACTGGCCACGAATTTCCGGAGTGCAAGTCCGGCGAGCGTTTCCGATTCCACTACCACTATGCACACCAATAATTGGGCCGTTTTAGTGTGCACCTCTCGATTTTGGTAATTTTTTTTACACAAGGAGTTTTTTTTTTTTTTTTTGGGAATTTGGGTGATTAATTTGTCATTTTGTGGATGAATTTTAACAATTTTCAGGTTTAATTATCGTCATATGGCGAATACGTTATCGTTGTACAGGTAGAAATAAGCACTGTGAATATGTACATTACTATTTGTTGCTATTATTTGTTTATTTTTATAAATAAAGTTTTAATTTTTTGAATGTGGTTGCAATTTAGAACAGTGAAGAGGCTAGGAATACCTGATGAGAGGATAATTTTAATGTTGGCGGATGATATGGCTTGCAATGCAAGGAACAAGTATCCTGCTCAGGTTTTTAACAATGAAAATCACAGGCTTAACTTATATGGAGACAATGTGGAGGTAAAAATTTAGAATCCCATTTAGATTTTACTCTCTTTCTAGATGTGCAAGCTGAATGATTGAGATTTTATCATTAGGCCTGAATTCTTAGTTTGTACTCTTGAATTTTATGTTCGGAGCCGTGAAATGGGTGTTGTGATACCGTGCTTTATTTATAATGGGTTTTTCCATGGGATGATCTTTGCATTTTTGTTCATTCATTTAGCGGAAAAACAAAAAAAACTTTCTTTTGTTGTCAAAGATGGCATTGGTGTAGTTGGTGATTGCAACCTTTTCACTACGGTTTACTTGGCAAAGTGAGGGAAGTTGTATGTTTAACAAAGTTTCAGTAAATCTGAGGCTTTTCTTGGCTCACATAATATCGAAAATATTGCTTGAAATGTCAGGTAGATTATCGAGGTTATGAAGTGACTGTCGAAAATTTTCTCCGAGTCTTGATGGGTCGTCATGAAGCTGCTGTCCCCAGATCAAAACGACTTCTGAGTGATGAAGGGAGTCACATACTTCTATATATGACAGGTCATGGTGGAGATGAGTTTCTAAAATTCCAAGACTCAGAGGAGCTTCAAAGTCATGATTTAGCTGATGCTGTCAAGCAAATGAAGGAAAAGAGAAGGTAAAAAGATTAGATCTTCAGTAATTCTTCTTATTTAGGCAAAAACAATGTTATGGAAGAGTAATGATAATCCAATATATGAAATTCTATATTTCACACTTAGATACAAAAAGAAACTGTCTTTTTCTTGGTTTGCAAACGTTTCGTTTAGTATTCAGGGATCCATATACAATGGCTTGTGATTCATCTCCAATTCAGATTTAGATTTTGGCAATCACTGTCAATCTTAATAGGAAACAAAGAATTAGACACCAGAAGGTAAAATAATGACCTAACCAGGGATGATGATGGTTGACTTTACAGATTCAAAGAGCTCTTGATCATGGTAGACACTTGCCAAGCAGCCACTCTCTTTTCTCAGGTGATATTTATCATCTAGTACGTTCACTAGGTTTATTACAAGCTGGAAGATGATCTCGTGAAGATGTACACAATGAATAAAAAGTAAAAGACGTAAAATCTACTGAAGAATTGTTGTTTGCTAAAGTTGGAGTATTGTTTCTGAATCAGTCATCTAACAACTTACTGTTTCATACCTTGAAGTGCCTGATTTTTTAGGCTTTGTTTGGAGTGTGATGTATTTGAGAAAAGTTGTATTAAAATGTGTAAAAATTTTGGTGGGTTTTTTTTGATAGAAAAAGTATTTTGGAGGGAAAAATAAGAGGGAAATTTTTTTAAAATTATGTGAGAGGAATTTGAGTGGGAAAATATGAATTTTAAAATTTGAAATAAAAATGTGTTTGGATGTTTTGTTTTTGTTTGAGAAAAGTTAACTTTTGTATTTAAGAATCCTTGTCCAAACATAGCCTTATATTTCATGTTGCAGCTTCATTCACCTGGTGTTTTGGCCATTGGAAGTAGCATGAAAGGAGAGAACTCCTATTCACATCACCTGGACTCTGATGTAAGTGTGGACGTATAGCATTGTGATTATTACACCTCTACATTAATTGATTGTTGAAATCTTTGCTTTGATACAGGTTGGTGTCTCTGTTGTTGATCGATTCACATATCATACACTTGCATTTTTTGAGAAACTAAACATGTACAACAATGCTTCATTAAGCAGGTACTCAACAAAAGATGTCATATTTACTTATGGGGTGTAATTGATGATACTGTGCCACTCATTATCAAATCTTTTTAATTAGAGCTTTGGATTTTCACCTTAAATAATTAGTTTTTTCTACAAAATTGGTCTTGGATATTTCCTGAAACCCTGCTCTGAATGCTAATTGAACTTTTCTTTTTTCTTGGAAGAATTGTGGAGGATTCATCTCTGTAAACCTTTACCATTGTTTAGGGTGATGCAAAAATATACTTTGCAAGATTTAATAGACCATAATTTCTTTGTGAAGGAACATCTATCTATTACTCGTTGCATTTTTCCCCTAAATCTGGTCATGATGCACCTTTTTTTTTTTTTTTTTTTTTTTTGTGCAGTTTGTTCAACTCATACAATCCAAATTTGCTGCTATCAACTGCATATCACCGAATGGATTTGTACCAACGACCCTTGGATGATGTATGAGATCCCTTCCTGCTCTGATTCAATGTGTTTCTCATCCTTATCGTTTTTTTATTTCACATCTTCATTTTATTTTGACAAGAGAACTTCCTCCCTGAAAAAAATGAGAAAGTATAAAGGGGAGAAGACAAAACAAAAATTGGAAAAGATTGGAGCACTGTCATCGAGGTCTTATGTAATAATTGAAAAAACAAAAGAAGAAGAAGAAGAAGAAGAAAATGAAGAAGAAGAAGAGAGAAGAAAAGGAGTCATCTCTAACTTATAAAGAGAAAATTACCTGAGATATGCTCAAATTCAAATTGTACTTATTGAGAATAGGTGAAAGGGATAAAGTTTGAATGAAGAAAACTTCTATGAGAGCCTGATTTAGCTGTTGAGACTTAAGATATTGAATTAACTTTGAAAATTGTCTTTGTGTTGCATCATTTCCTTTTGACAGGTGCCTATGACAAACTTCTTTGGTTCAGTCATGGAAACAATTCTTACTGATTCGGCGTATAGAGTAATCAAAGACTTCCAGAGGGGTAACATCAAGATGCCATTGGATGTATCAGCAAAAAGAATTCTAGCAAACACAGATGTTCAGGATCAAATTGATGATAAAATCAAGGTGAATACCATCTAGTCCACCTCATCGGACTTCATATGTATATGTTATTGTTTATATCAGTAGAATATTCAGAACTGGAGAGGTTAGTGCTTTCTGTTTTTGGGATTGCGTTTCAATCACAGACTCAAGATTCTGGATGCCAAATTAACCCTGTAAAAAGCTTGTTAAACTAACATAATCCACACAGATGTGTGTGGTGCTGAGTTTATTAACATTTTGAAATATTGACAAGTTGCTTTGTGTGGTTGTCCACAAAATCAACACTAAAAACAATGAGCCATGTGAACTGCTGTATCAACAGGTGACCTGTCCTTTCACACGTATGTGGAGTAGTATTGATGAAAAAATGGAAAAGGTCAAAGATATAGATAACTTGGTGAATTATGGATTGCTGCTGATGATTCTTTTGCTGGCAGTTTCATCTCAGATTTCCAGATAAAGGTAATACCATTTTTACTTGTAATATCTTGTTTCATTGAATGGAGAAACTAATATAAAATCCATGTTTAATTAGTTAATCCGTCTGATGATTCTCTGTGTCCATCTTTGTAGCTTACTTAAACTTAAGCTCGTTATGATCTTGATTAGAGAAATATAAAAAGCTACGCATGTTGGATTTTAACTTCTCTCTCTCTCTCTCACCTCCCGTCTAAGAAGTTATTGTTGTTGCTTGCGTTCAGTGAACAACTAGTTATGTATAAAAATGTAATTATGAGAACAAGTACCTAGCTAATGTACATATGTTGTGTGTTACTTTCCATTACTACTAAGCAAGCTGCTCATGAAGAGAGGTATTTTTCAGAAAGTTTGTTCTTTGTTCTCCTTGTGAATTGAACTATTTAAATGGCAACTGAAATTGCTGACTTCAATTATCTTGGCAGAACATTTGCTGATGTTATCTTATGTCTGTGCCCTTCTAATGTTTGATGTCATATTTCGTCATGGTGTAGGTTCATTAGCATACAGGTCCGCATTCTGAATCCAAGTGGGAAACCTCCATAAACTCTCATGAGCATGACTTCATTTCAAATCAGAGATGGATATGAACATAATCCTGACT
This sequence comes from Gynochthodes officinalis, assembly GCA_020080225.1. Taxonomy (NCBI): domain Eukaryota; kingdom Viridiplantae; phylum Streptophyta; class Magnoliopsida; order Gentianales; family Rubiaceae; genus Gynochthodes; species Gynochthodes officinalis. Next base: position 5,763,085 of record CM034623.1, on the reverse strand, counting down.
GACTACTAACATTGGATTAATGGAATTGGTCTTCTGGATACGGTTTGCTTTAACCCTCGATTGTTTCTCATGCTCTTTCCACATACCAGATCCACACCGTTGTATCCAGAGGGGTTTTCCTGTTTTTTTTTTTTGTCGTTGGAACATCGCTTGTATTATATACTCAATTTTCTGTATGAGGCGAGGTGGGGAAAAGGGTTGCTACTTTAGGCGGTTAATGAGATTGAAGGGAATGAGCTCAAGCCGCTGGGCTGTTATATAGTACATTTCAATATGTTTGTATGTCTCAAGCTAACTCAATTCTCTTTTTCTGCTATCAATATTTTTGAATGATTTATGCTTTTTTAAATCGTTTTAGCATGAGAGGCAATCCATCCAAAATAGGATTGTTCAGGGGCAAAATCTAGAAATGAATATGCTGGGCAAAAATAACTGTATTTTCTGTTTTTTTTTTCTGGACGAATTGGAAGGGGTTCAAATGCTGCATTAACACCTTTGGAACTGTATATTCTCCTTGTTCACCTTTATTTCTTCTAAAATTGGCTAGAATGACAAACAATAAAGAAGAAAACAAATCAAATGTATAGGATAGGACAAAAAGAAAATTGGAAACGCTTTTAGGCCGTAATTTAGTTTTGTAGTTACAATCACTAATTAATTTTTTTTAATTGGCTAATTTTACTGTGTCTTTTCAATCTTCATCTCTATAAGCTTTGCCAAGATATAAGTAAACAATTGAAAAGCATATTACGATATTGGCACATTCTACTCTTTATTATTTGCATTGGTCATTTGTGGCCGAAAACGTAATATTTTGTTAACACATAAGACGTAAAAGATAAAAAGCTCTAATTATTCTTATCCATAATTTATTGATTCAAGGTGACTAAGTGAATCTATTAAATCCCACATGCAATTTCCAACTATATTTTAAACCCCCAAAAAATATATACAAGCTAAGTTGCAAGGAGTAATGCAAAGGGGAAATCTAGAAATAATACTAATGAAAAATAAATTTAGTCAAACAAGGAGCTGAAAAAAAAAAAAGGAAGGAAAAACCCCAAATAGAAAAATTAAGAAAAAGGGGAGAAAAGAAATTAAAAGGGAAATGCATAGTAAGCCTAAAGCTAAATCTTTACGTCCCGTGGAAGCATTTTGTAATGCTGTTGAAAGGCCAACAAAATTGATTAACAAACAAACAAAGCAATGAAATAAATCATTGCCTAAGCTTCTCCTAAAACCCACCCATTCAATCTTTATATCTCCATCTTCTCTCTCTGAATTCATTTATGCATAGATCTGAATATTATTAGTGAAGGGGTCAATCAAAAGCTGCAAAGTTTCGTTTTTTCTTTGATCAAATTTACATCTGCAGTTCCATTTTTAATAAAGAAAATGGCTGCAGTTTCTGTACATAAGTTTGCTGAATGCATCACTTGCCATGCTTGGAGCCCAGACCACTCCAGTACATCCTTCTACTTGGGTTCTTTTTTCTTCTATTTCGCCATTTGTAATATTTTTTTGTTGGACGTGTGTCATCAAGATTTGATTTTTATGCTGATGTTGATAATTATGAATTGGCGCTTGATTCTATATGATGTGTTCTGTTCTTCTCGCTAAATTTGAATCGAAAGATCACATTGGAGATTTTTGACAACTTTATTTGGGGCCATGGTATACGGTGTTCTTGGGTTTGAAAGGCGGAAATTGGCCGTTATGCCTAAAGGGTTTTTGTAATATTTTAATTATGTGCTATACCGAAAGCTTAAGTTAGATATGGAGTGGAGATTGACTGTCAGTCTTTTACTTAAGCTTGCCCCAGATTTGAAATTTGAAAGAAAGGGATGGTGGGGGTTGAATGTCAGAGGGCCTGTATGGATTGATATTGAGTTGCTACTGTCTCAAATCTCTGGAACTTTGTTTTATTATTTTGTTGCAGTATTAAACATCGAAGTGCAGGTTTTTTTAATGAGCCTGATGATAGGAAATTCTGCATCTAGCAGTTGGCAGACCCTGTTATGGGGTTGATAGGTGGTTGTGAACTGGTTTACTAATTCTGGTACCGTTGGATAGGCTACAGTTTTAGTTCTTCAGTGTGTTTGAAATTCCAAATATTTTCTGTCACGTAGCTTTACCAACGGATTGTGTTGGCTTTGTTGCTTGAGCTTTGTATGGCCTGAGATTCTCTGATGTATTTTCAACTTGTTTGTAGTGGTTGCACTTTGTCCAAACAATAATGAAGTGCATATCTACCGACAATCAGAAGAGGAGAAGTGGGAAAAGATCCATGTCCTTCAGAAGGTAAATTTAAAGGGGCTTTCTTGCTATTCCTCCTTTTGATTGTAGGATAAGAATGAGGATTGGTGGTTCTCTTTTCTTTTATTTCAATTTTCTTCTTTTGTGCGACAAAAAATGAACTTCTTTTTTGTTTTTTTCTCTTGATTCTGTCCCAGGTTGTGTTGTTTGATGACTTCTTGAGTGCTGTATTTAGAAGTATTGTTGGTCATAAAATTTTCAATAGTTTAGTGTCTGATGCATGTCCTTCCGCATTCACTGGCACCTGCTTCATGACTTCATGAATGCAGTATTTATAAGTGTTGTTGGTCAAGGATCTTTTAACAGTTTAGTGTCTGGTGCATATCCTTCCACATTCATTAGGATCTGCATAATTATTTTTATGTTGCGCATCTCTAAATTTCTTGAGATATTGGTTATGCTTTGGACTATAATGGTTTCTTCTGTAGAAATTCATTTTTCTTCTTTATATTCCAGAATTACATTTATCTGTATGAGTTTAACTTGTCTTTCAGATTACATATTAGTTTAATACACTTATTTCTTTGGCCATTCATGTTTGTGCCATCCTCTTTTCCAGATTGTTCTGTGTCAAATTCCCAGTTGTTAAGTATCTCTTGTTATGTCATCGTCTTGCAGCATGATCAGATTGTTTCTGGGATAGATTGGAGTACAAAGTCAAACAAAATAGTTACTGTATCACATGATCGGAATTCGTGAGTGCCTAATTATGTTCATCTGTTGCAAAAGTATATTGTGGTTTATTCTGTTACAATCTTGACTCAAATTTTGAATGTACGATTCAATCCTTAGGTCTTTCCCACTTTTCTTTCCTTCCTTCCCTTCTACATCCCACTGATGTTCTTTTTGTTATGTTATGCGGTCTTTTCACTGAGTTGAAGATTTTCTGTAGGTACGTCTGGAACCAAGAAACAGTAGAATGGGTTCCCACTCTAGTTATTCTTAGGTTAAATCGGGCAGCTCTTTGTGTACAGTGGAGTCCAAAAGGTAAATATGTGAATATTGTCAAATCTTTATTGGTAGACATTCACTTCATCATTTTCAAATTTAATGCTCCTTTTTCCTGCCTTATTGATAGTATATTGCGACATTGACTCTTTTTAGGAGTAAAGTTGATTTATTTTGTTAGCTTTTTGGATTCCAGCATCATTGCCATGTAGTGCTTCTGATTTGACACTCAACTAGTAAACATCTTATACAAAAATGATATGTTCAGTGGAAAACTACTGTAACTTTTGATCTTCTGAAAGTACTGGAAGATTGTTGTAATCATCAATGATTCCATCTTTGCTGTTACTTCTAATAAGACTAGGAGAGTGGGAATATATCTTCTGAGGCAGTCTAAGAATTATGAAGTGTCCTGGAATGAATAATTTCTTTTTATACATGTTTTATTTTAACATAAGAATCTAGTTGAACTACAAAATAGTCTCAATTCTGATGTCTTAACTACAAGTGATTTTGGTGGTTGAGGAAAATTTTCATTTACAAAATTACTCTTGCAATCTTCTGAGATGGCTGATTCTCCTTCAGAGAACAAGTTTGCTGTTGGAAGTGGGGCTAAAACAGTTTGTATATGCTACTATGAGCAGGAGAATAACTGGTAAGCATTATTATTTTTTTGCTTTTTTACTCCTGTTTATTTATGTTAAAAACTACAAATTTTGCCAAGTTCTTCTAAGAATATCAAGTATCACTTTTATGTCTGTTGGCCAATGCCAAAGCTTACCTGTCTATAGTTTCTTGGCATTATATTTTCTTTTTATTATATTTATGTTGTGGTCTATGACATGACGAGCATTATCTGTTCTCTCATCTCATTTTTCTACTGATATACTTTTACATAAAAATTTTGAAGTTTCTTCATCAAAGTTGACACTGGTTCTTTTTATGCAAAGCTGATGATTTTTTCCCTTTTTTTTTGGTCTTCCTCTCAGGTGGGTTAGTAAGCTTATTAGGAAGAGGCATGATTCTTCTGTCACTAGCGTCGCTTGGCATCCCAATAATGTGAGTTTACTGTTATTTGAACCTTTGTGCCTGTAATATTTAACAAGTTGTTTTTACCAATATTGTCAACCATATATTAGCAGGAATAATAATACTTTTATTTTTTCTTTTTAACTTTCAAATAGTAGTAGTAGTAGTTGTGTTTATGTAAGTGATTTTGATTATGGTGATAATAAGTAGTTAAACTGGATGCTTAGGGGCTTTGCTGACCAGTTGAAATTCCTATTTCCTTTACGTCTTCATGTTGATCTCCTTGTATTGTTAATGAGATATCCTGGTCTTACAAGCCTATATACCACAACGCTAGGAATAAATTTAAAGTTTAAGGAAAGTGGAACAGGAACCAGGTTATCTCCTGTTTTTAAACTTGTTTGCATAGGCTCAAAACAAATATTTCAGGATGAATAACAAATATTCAAAGCAGTATGGTTTCTGTTCTTTCCATAATCCCAATGTAAAGAAATCATTCCATTTGTGCCACAATTTATCTGGTCATAAAAAGAATGTTTGAGTCATATATTTCATTCAAAGAATGCTTTCACTGCTGGACTTGTCTATGGATTGGTGTCCTTTTGACTTAGTACTAACCTGTTTGGCTTTCTCTTTCCCCTGGTATAGGTATTCCTTGCAACAACTTCTACGGATGGAAAATGCCGGGTATTTTCTACTTTCATTAAAGGCGTTGATGCAAGGTACCTTCCTTACATTTTTTGAATCTGTCTCTCTTTTTTACTATATAACTGAACTTACAGAATCTTCATTAAATTGATTATACTGTGGACAAAATATGATCCAATTGTAAGCAATTACTTTTTGGCAGACAAGCAGGTTCAGGTTCTTCTTCAGATTCTAAATTTGGAGAGGTTTAACATCCTACTTTGATTTACAACTTTGCTTCCTTGTGTGAGAGGGATTTTTTTCTTTATTTTCCAAAATATAGAGATTGCGAAATTGAAGACTAAAACCTTCCTTTTCATCTGTCTCAATTTGTGGGCAGCAAATAATTCAACTTGATCTCTCATTTTGCTGGGCATTTGGTGTCAAATGGTCTCCGGGTGGCAATACCTTGGCTTATGTAGGTGAGAAGCTTTTCTGTTGTTGTTTGTTGTCCTTTTTTGTTTGTGGTTAAAAAATTTGAGGGTCATGCATTGTTTTCATCTAGTCTGGCTGTATCCTAGTTGCTTTTGATAGTTATAGAAGAGAGATCACTGTTGAATACTGACATGAGCAATGATAATTAGATCCCAGGTATAGTTAATAAAAAATTCATTTCTTTTAACATGGATTGAATTTCAAATCTTCAAACCCATTATAGTAAATTGGCAATCTACTCATGCTCAAAGGTTTTCTACATGTTTGGCAATGTTATGCCTTGACATTTTCTACTTGGTGTGATTTCTCAGGTCATAACTCAATGATCTACTTTGTTGATGAAGTTGGCCCCTCTCCTTTAGCCCAAAGTGTTGCATTCCGTGATTTGCCGCTTCGTGATGTGGGTCAGAAACCATTCTCTGGCATTTTAATTATGTCCTTTATATTTTGTGTTGGATTATGGTTTAAAGGGAATTTTATGGTTGGCTTGGCATCTTTTCAGGTTCTGTATGTTTCTGAAAGAGTGGTTATTGGTGTGGGATTTGATTGCAATCCGATGGTTTTTGTAGCAGATGAAAGAGGACTTTGGTAGGTTCTCTGTTACATTTATTTTTTACAATATCTGTTAGAGCTCTTGTTCTGGTCTACACTTAAATTGACTTGTGTGCATGTAAATTTCCTTTCCTAACCCTTTGATTATATCCTTAGTGGCTTCTCCACATTTAACTCTTGTGGTTATGATGTTAAATGGCATTGAGAACCTTTTTGCACATTCTCTCTTACTTTAAGGGAACAATTGTCTTTGTTGCTCTTTGGGTGGTGGCATCAAATGCTTCTGATTCCCTTTTCTGCTTCTCCTCTTTTATTTGGTTTTTTGGGAGCTTGGATTTTGGTGAATGTTGTTCCTTTAGAGGATTTCAAAGATCCACTTTTTAGGCTGAAATGATAAGCATGCATGTGGTCCAAGCTTAGCTTACCATAACAAATCTGAAGCTTGTGTTTGTGCTGTTGTTTCCTCTTTATGGCCTTTTTTCCCAAAGAAAAAAAAGGGAAAAGTTTTTGCAGTAATTATGACTCCTAAAAATGCAGAACAACTTTTCTATCTTGTTTGATAGTTTGGAAGTTTAGATGTTACAATAATGTACTAAACTTTCAGAGCTGGAACAAACTAAATAGTTGTGAAGCTGTTCCTTTTGTGGTGTTTTGCTAAGCACAGGCTCAGCTCTCTATTCATTCCCATTTTGAAATTACTTTCAAGTTGAGTTTTAATAGTTGTGCACATGTTGTCATGAATTCTCCATTAAAATAGCATATATAAAGTTAAAGAAGATAATGAACTTCTGGCTATAATTGGTTTCCTTGCCCTAATGGAACTTGACTTGTTGGGTTAGAAAACTAATGATAAAAAAATTAATCTTCTAGGAAGTAGACAATTGCTTTTGCAATATGATTTTTTCACTATTTGCAACTTGCATCGCTGGTATTTTGATGATTTCTTTCTTTGTTTCTCTAATGTGGTGTCCAGGGGCTTTTTGAGGTTCCTTGATGAAAACAAAACAGCAACTTCAAGTGCAACGTCTAGTTCGCAGGTAGCTTATTTTTTAATTTTTTTGTGTAAATGTTGCACATGCAATGGATAGAAAGATGTATAGATGGAAGACAGAATTTAAAAAATCTAAAAACTTTTCCCAACTTCTTTCTGTTCAAAATCAGAAGATTTCCAAAAGATCATGCTTCATATGGGGTTGCTTATTGGGATGTTGTTCTGTACTAAGTTGCCCTGTTGTAAGTGAGCAATTTCTCTGACACAATTCCACCTTGTTCTCTTGTTATCCAATAAATTGTTTTACATCCTGTTAAATAGTGGGTACCCTGTCTAGTTAAGTGAAATCAGTTTTTTCTTGAGTTGCCTACTTTTTAAATAACAAGCACCTTGGCTGATATTTAGAAATTTGCTGCTTTCATAGGATGTCTCTATGCATTTGAAATAGAAGCTTTTTAATGTGATGGATTGTTGATGATTTTGAAAATTTCTGTGTTTCAGTTTTCTGAAGCATTTGGAAAATTTTATGGCCAATCAAAATATGGAGTGGGCAACAATACAGTTCAACCTTCTAGACTGCGTGGTGGCAATCACGAAAACTGTATCAAGTAATGATTATGCTCAATGTTCTGCTGCTGTTGTATCTGTATTTCCAAATGTCTTATGCATCGGACGTCTACATTCATTTTCATACAGTAAGGCATAACCTGTTTTGTCTTTCTTGGTTGTAGTTGTATTGTGCCTCTAAATAAAGCAAGTGATTCAACAGTAACCCGGTTCAGCACCTCAGGTTAGTGCACATTGGCATCAAGTCAGCAATTGTATTTTTCCTGTTTCAGCACATTCTGATGCTGATCACTTCTGAGACTCATTGGCCGAATTTCTTTCCTTTAATCCTCAGGGCTCGATGGAAGAGTAGTTATTTGGGATTTGCAGAAGCAAGAAGATTTATCTGAATATTTATGAGTCTGATTTGGTCAAACGACATCCATATGGCAGCCATGTAAGGAGTGGCCATGACCCTCTAGTGGATAGTTTCATATGATAGAGCAAATCAAGCATAGTTGTGTTAGATTCTGATTCCTTTGTACAAGTAATAAATATGATCACTAGCATAACTTTTTATTTTGCCCCCAGCTGGTTGGAAACAATGACAACTTAGTTTATGAAATGATATTTCTTTTTGTCATATTTTCCTGAAGATACTATTTCGTAATTTGAATGGCATTGGCACTTTTGTGTTCTTTTGCTTTTGTTTGCGAATAAGCATACGAACAGGGATAAATGCACGACGAGAAACAGCAACTTAGGGGGTGTTTGGTATCATGGGTTTGGATTGGTTTGGATTGGTTTTGGCAATTTGTTGATGTTTGGTACATGGGTTTGGATTTGTGTAATCTTGTTAAACCCACCCTCATCTTTGGCAAACGAAGGGTTTTAAAAAGGCTTTAAAACGACGTCGTTTTGGAGCCAAAAAAAAAAAAAAAAAAATTTTGGCCGTTAACAGGCACTGTCAGCGCAAATGTGACGCGCGCCAATGAGGGGGTTGCAAACCCCTTAAAGATTTGTAACCCCTATTTTACCTTTTTTTTTTAAAAAAAAAAAATTCACTAAATTATAGAAAATATTTTTCTCTACAAAATGACATGCACTTTGACTATTTTTTGAATAAGATATAATTTATTAAATATCATATAATGTAAAATACTAATATTTTTATTATAATTTTAATATAAAATTTATTTATAAATTTATTATTATTAATATTAAATTTTAATTTTAATATAAAATCTATTCCATTCCATTATAAAATAATACCAAACAACATAATTATTACTTAAAATGCTTTCGCTTTATGCTTTTGCTTTGGCTTTTGTTTTTCATAGTAAATTGATACTGGGTCCATCTCTGCTCCTCTTCCAAATGTAAGTGAGTTTTGATGGGACACTACATTTACCTTTGCCATTAAAGTTCTAATTCTTAAGGCAAATTGATGTGCACTAATCATGTTTATCTTTGCAAAATTCATAATTAACGAATGTAAACAAATGAACTGCAAATATATGATCGAATGATTGGAATGTAAAGAAGCGAATTGTGAAGTGCAAATGATTAAGGATGCAAAATAATGATCCTTTTTATAGGCCAAGTAAGCCAATGTTACTCTACAGTTGATAAGTTGAGAAAAAGATGATGATTATTGTACTTTGATAAAACACATGAACATGGTTACGTTCTACAGGTGAAAGGAGGAAAAGTTAAAGGAAAAGGTATTGACCATGGAGTAATTGAGAAAGAACAAACTTGGCACTCTCTTGTGAAGCCTTGCAGAAACAACATAGAAAAATGAGTATCCTTCATATGAGCCATATACATCCACTGACGCTCAAAGTCAGAGATCCAAGTGATACAGAATATGATAATGTATGCCTGATTTGCCTCCAGAAATTGGATTGTGATTTGATCTATAATTGTAGAAGATGTTACTTTCCAGTTCACAAATACTGTGCAGAATTTCCAACGGAGATTAATCACCTTTTTCATCCTCATAGTCTTATTCTCATAGATCATCATGTTTCAGACAGACAGAGAAGTGGATGGTACAAATTTGTTTGCAGCAAAAGTACGCTATGCCGGCTCATGAAAAATGGTCAATATGAAGAAATGAAGAAATTTCTTGAGAGTACTTATGTCTTACCTTGTAGTGCTTGTGGCGGGATGAATAGGTATTCTCTTCGTCCTAATATTTTGCCCCCGATACCAGCCTCTGGCGAATGTGAATTTAATTTGGATCTCAAATGTGCTGCCTTGATGCTGGTGCCAGACAACTTCAGAATGCCTGCTGCAGTAACAATGCAGCACGAGCATCAGCTTCTTGCATGCACAAATAAGCTTAATGAGTATCATTACTCCTGTTTTCGTTGTGGTGAGGATTGTGATGAGCATGATTACATATACGTCTGCCTGGAATGCAAATGCTTGCTCCATCAATGTTGCGCTGCTCTTCCGAGGCAGATCAAACATCCTTTACACTTGCATCATGCTCTCAATCTTCGTGTTGATGAGGAAACGGAACCCTTTTTTTGCAATGTTTGTTCCCTAAATAACCTTCGGACTGAAAGAATCTTTTACTGGTGTAGCATGTGTGACTTCAATGTGGACATCTGGTGTGCTAAGTTGGAACTTGATCAAAGAAAGCAAATTAATCAAGAGCCATCTTATTCTCATCCTCATCAGTGTCACCGCCATCACTCCTTGATTCAGTGTGCCAGCTTGAAGGATTTTCCAAGATTATGCTTTGCGTGTGGTCAAAGTTTTGATGATGAGGATTCAATTTTTGTTTGCCTCCAATGCAGCATCTTACTACACACATCATGTATTGATCCTCCCACTGAGATTCTGCATCTCTTTCACCCTCAACACGCCCTCCAGTTTCGTCCCTGTTCTGATTCATCCTCCAGGTGGCACAATGGAAGTAACTGCAATCGTTGCGGGTATCGTTATGCAAAATATTTGTACGCATGTGATGATTGCAAGTTCTGTTTAGACATTAGATGTGCTAGGACAAAACTGGAGATTGATTCCTCTGAAATTCATGAACATCCGCTCGCTTTCTGTAGATTCCAGGGTAGTTTTGACATTCGTTGCTCTTACTGCCAGCACTATTTTCAGTTTGACTTTGCCCTCCGCTGTTGTCTAAGTGAATGCCATTACAGTATCCATCCTCGCTGCCTTCCATCATTGCCTGAAACCTTCAAACATGATTGCCACATTCATCCCCTCACCCTTAGCAGATCTCGTGTCAAGGAGTTGCCAGATGAGGTCCGAGATGAAGATGCGAAGTTTTATTGCTATGCTTGCGAAGAGGAAAGGGACCTGGATGAGCCCTGCTATCACTGCACCAGTGAGGAGGATTGCATCTTCATTGCTCATGTTCACTGCTTAATGTGCAAGGTTAATTTGCTGCCATTTTTTAGTGTTGTCTTTGTTGAAGTTGGAATGGCTAATGATTTTCACCAAGACTTGTCACTTGCGAATTGCCATTTAATTTTCTACATCAGTCGATGTGCAGAATACTACTCCAACAATATATATACCTTGACTTGATGTCTTTCGCTTTTCAGATTGTAAGTTGTATGCAAACAAGACCTTCAAATGTAGTTAGTGAACAAAGTGCAGCTTCATCTGTGTTACTTGTAGAAATTCCAGATTCAACTGCAGAAGGGGCCAAGGATGGTAATCCCAAGATAGAAACATCATTAACTGGAAATGCAGGACATGTGGTTATGGAAGGAAATGCTTCTAACAAAGTGGCAACTGAGGAAGCTCGAGATTCAATCACAAATGTGTCCATGGACTTGAGCCTCAAGCTAGGGACGCCATTAAATGAAAATACAGAAAATGAGGCTACGTCAGAATCTGCTTCTCCACCCGTGGCAACAACTGCAGAAGCACAAGCTTCAATTTCGGAGCCTAATGTTCCGGATTTAGATCAAGAAATTGCAGCTGCAGAACATGAGTTAGTTGCATGGACAAGAGAAATAAACCAACTTAGGGAAAAGCGTCAGCAGATCCTCGCGAGTTCAGCAAAATAATTTCAAGAAGAAAATTGACTCAGAAAGAAGCACTTTTAGTTTTGGAATGGGAAGAGCTTGTAAGTCCAGTTATTAACTGTGACAGAAAACATTGATCAAATGTTTTACTTTTTTGATTTGGTGATCGAGATAAAGTAGCTGTTATACACACTTTCTCTTCTGTTAGCACTTTGTTGGGAGGTGATAATTGAGCTCAAGGACCATATTCATAGACTCTGCCATTTCATTTCATTTTGCCATTTCAATCAGAGTTGCACTCTCTAATTCTAGTTCAAAAGCTCATGCTTGGAGCAAATCGAGCTTAGTTCCATTAGATTGTGATTCCTTCGTACAGGTAATAAATATTATCAGCAGCATAGCATTTCTTTATTTTGGTCTCAGTTGGTTGGAAACAATGACACCACCTATGAAATGAAAAAATATATATATATATATACATTTTTTTTTTTTTTTTTGGGGTCATATTTTCCTGAAGATACTATTGCATAATTGGAATGGCATTGGCACTTTTATGCTCTTTTGCTTTTGTTTACGAATAAGCATAAGAACAGGAATAAATGGACTATGAGTAACAGCAAATTAAAATGCTTTTGCTTTATGCTTTTGATTCTGATTTTGCTTTTGCTTTTGCTTTTGCTTTTTCACAGTAAATTGATACTAGGTCCATAGCTGGTCCTCTTCCAAATATGCTAGTGAGTTTTGCTGTTACGCTTTTTTTACCCTTGCCATTAAAGCTCTATTGCTCTAATTCTTGAGGCAAATTGATGTGCACTAATCGTGTTTATTTTTGCAAAACTCATAATTAACGAATGTTAACGGTGGACTGTAAATCAATGGTTGAAATAATTGCCATCGTTTCGCTAATGGAATTTAAAAGAAGTGAATTGTGAAGTGCAAATGATGAGGGTGCAAAATAATGATCCTTTTATTTCACTACTCTACGGTTGAGAAATTGAGAAAAAGATGATGATTATTGTACTTTGATAAAGAACAGGTTGTACTTGTGGAGGAAAAGTTATTGAGGAGGAAAAGGTATTGACCAAGGAGTAATTGAGAAAGAACAAACTTGGCACTCTCTTTTGTGAAGCCTTACAGAAAGAACATACAGAAAAATGAGTATCCTTTATATGAGCCATATACAGCCACTGATGCTTAAAGAAAAAGATCCAAGTGATACTGAATATGATGATGTATGCCTGATTTGCCTCCAGAAATTGGAAGGTGATTTGATCTATAACTGTGGAAGATGCTACTTTCCAGTCCACAAATACTGTGCAGAATTTCCAACGGAGATTAATCAGCCTTTTCATCCTTATAGTCTTACTCTCATTGATCATAATGTTTCAGATACACAGAGAAGTGGGTGGTACAAATTTGTTTGCAGCAAAAGTAAGCTATGCCGGCTCATGAGAAATGGTCAATATGAAGAAATGAAGAAATTTCTTGAGAATACTTATGCCTTACCTTGTGGTGCTTGTGGCGGGATGAATAAGTATTCTCTTCGTCCTAATATTTTGCCCCCGATACCAGCCTCGGGCGAACGTGAATTTAATTTGGATTTCAAATGTGCTGCCTTGATGCTGGTGCCAGACAATTTCAGAATGCCTGCAGCAGTAACAATGCAGCACGAGCATCAGCTTCTTGCATGCACAAATAAGCTTAATGAGTATCATTACTCCTGTTTCCGTTGTGGTAAGGATTGTGATGAGGATGATTACATATACGTCTGCCTGGAATGCAAATGCATACTCCATCAAGGCATCAATGCTGTGCAGCTCTTCCAAGGCAGATCAAACATCCTTTACATTTGCATCATGCTCTCAGTCTTCGTGTTGATGAGAAAACAGAACCCTTTTTTTGCAATGTTTGTTGCCTAAACAACCTTGGGCATGAAAGAATCTTTTACGGGTGTAGCATGTGTGACTTCAATGTGGATATCTGGTGAGCTAAGTTGGAACTTGATCAAAGAAAGCAAATTGATCAAGAGCCATCTTATTCTCATCCTTACCAGTGTCACCGCCACCACTCCTTGATTCAGTGCGCAAGCTTAAACGATTTTCCAAGATTATGCTTTGTGTGTGGTCGAGGTTTTGGTGATGAGGATTTAATTTTTGCTTGCCTCCAATGCAGCATCGTTCTACATTCATCATGTATTGATCCTCCCAGTGAGATTCTGCACCTCTTTCACCCTCAACACCCCCTCCGGTTTCATACCTGTTCTGATTCATCCTCCTGGTCGCACATTCAAATTTACTGTAATCGTTTTGGGTATAATTATGCAAAATATTTGTACGTATGTGATGATTGAAAGTTTTGTTTAGACATTAGATGTGCTAGGACAAAACCGGAGATTAATTCCCCTGAAATTCATGAACATCCTTCGCTTTCTGTAGATTCAATGGTAGATTTGACATTTTTTGCTTTTACTGCCAGAGTCGTTTTGTCTATGACTTTGCCCTCCGCTGTTGTATAAGTGAATGCAATTACAGCATCCATCCTCGCTGCCTTCCATCATTGCCAAAAACCTTCAAACATGATTGCCATATTCATCCCCTCACCCTTAGCAGGTCTTGTATCAAGGAGTTGCCAGATGAGGTCCGAGATGAAGATGCCAAGTTTTACTGCTATGCTTGCGAAGGTGAAAGGGACTTGGATGATCCCTGCTATTACTGCACTAGTGAGGAGGATTGCATCTTCATTGCTCATGTTCACTGCTTAATATGCAAGGTTAGTTTGCTGCCATTTTCTTGCGTTATCTTGGTTGAGGTCGCAATGGCTATTGATTTTCATCAAGACTTGTCACTTGCGAATTGCAATTTAATTTTCTACATGTCAGTCAATGTGCAGAATACTCCTTCAACAATATATATACCTTGATGTCGCTTTTTTCAGATTGTAAGTTGTATGCAAAGAAGACCTTCAAATGTAGTTTGTGAACAAAGTGCAGCTTCATCTGTGGTAATTGTAGAAGTTCCAGATTCAACCGCAGAAGGGGCCAAGGATGGCAATCCCAAGATAGAAACATCATTAACTGGAAATGCAGGGCATGTGGTTATGGAAGGAAATGCTTCGAACAAAGTGGCAACTGAGGAAGCTCGAGATTCAATCACAAATGTGTCCATGGACTGGAGCCTCAAGCTAGGGACGCCATTAAATGAAAATACAGAAAATGAGGCTATGTCAGAATCTGCTTCTCCAGCCGTGGCAACAACTGAAGAAGCACTAGCTTTAATTTCGGAGCCTAATGTTCCGGATTTAGATCAAGAAATTGCAGCGGCAGAACATGAGATAGATGCGTGGACAAGAAAAATAAACTTAGGGAAAAGCGTCAGCAGATTCTCGCCAGTTCAGCGAAATAATTTCAAGAAGAAAACTGAGTCAGAAAGAAGCACTTTTAGTTTTGGAATGGTAAGAGCTTGTAAGTCCAATAATTAGCTGTGACAGAAAATATTTAGCAAATGTTTTATTTTGATGTGGAAATCGAGATAAAGTAGTTGTTACACACACTTCTGTTCTTTTAGCACTTTGTGGGGAGCTGATAATTGAGCTCAAGGACCAAATTCATAGATTGTCCCATTTCATTTCATTTTGCCATTTCAATCAGAATTGCACTCTCTAGTTCCAGTTCAAAAGCTCATGCTGTTATTCTTTTTTACATTTCAGCCATAGTCGTCCTCTGACTTCCTATGGAATGTCCCATGAAGAGATCTCATCCTACATGATCTACACCTACAGAGTTTGAATGTTCTGTTTGGTCAGGTTGGAGGGGCAGTTTTGGTCCCCCTCCTTTTCCTCCTCTGCCACTGGTTTGTTCCTTAATCTCGGCATTGCACTGCCATCAAGTAATGCATTGAATCTAGGCGAAGATGGTACAGGTCAATGTCCTCACCCCTGAAGAGCCATCATGAATTTAAAGATAAGCACAAAGACTTCTTGAATTAGTTGAACTACGGAAGTAGGAGACCAAGACTTCCTTTTGTAAACTGTATAGGCTGTGTTTGAGAAACTCTTCACGGAAGAGTGGCAATCAGAAATTTAGAATCCATGTTTATGATCAGACCTATATGGCAGATCAAAAGAGAGAAAAGCAGATTAGTCATTTTTGCCATAGGCATCCATTGAGGCTTGTAGAATCAGCTACAGATGAAATTATCTTCTGCAGAATTTGCCAGGATGAAATAGTTCATGATAAGAGATACACTTCTGCTATGTGCAGGTATTCTGTCCATTGGTCTTGCACTAAATTTTCAAGACAAATTAGGCACCCATTTCATCCACATCACAGTCTTATTTGCCAGGGTAATGCTCAACCAAGCGAGGAAATATTCTACCTGTACACTTTTTGTAGTTGTCAAGTTATATTTATTTTAAATTTTTACCATAAAAAAAATTAAAATTTTGTTAAAATATTAAGTTGATACAAAAAATAAAAATTTTAATATTAAAATTAACTAAAATGAGGGTAGACATTAATAGTTTATATATTAATATAAATTACAAAATTTATATCAATTTATTAAAATGTGTAATATGAAACGACGCATATCAGAAGATTCAATACTGATCAAATGCTTGAAGCCCCTTGTGATGATTCCAAAAACTTCAGGAAAGAAATGAATAATCCAATTTTCCAGCTCCGAATGTACTTTGAATCTTCATCGCAATTACAAGCAGCTTCACACATTAATTGAAATGAATAATCTAATTTCTAGCCAAAAACTTGAGGAAAGAAATGAATAATCCAATTTCCAGCACCGAATGTACTTTGAATCTTCATTGCAATTTCAAAAAGCTTTGCACACTAATTGAAATGCATGATCGAATTTCCAGCATTTGAATCTTCATTGCAATTACAAAAAGCTTCACACATTAATTGAAATGAATAATCCAATTTCCAGCATTGAATCTTCATTGCAATTACAGAAAGCTTTCCACATTAATTGTAATGCTGATAATAATTTTTTAATTTCATCATTCCTAACTCAAAATACTTAACCCAAATTATTAATAGTTTATTAATTAAATTCTTATATACATTTTCCTCTCTTAACTTTTTGATATAATGTATCGTATCGTATCGTATCGTATTCTTTCTCCATATGAGTTTTTGTATTCTCACAAGATTTAATTTATCAATTTTTTCTGCCTACTCTTCCTCGAACACTATTCTAATTCTAGTGTAATATTCAATTCCATGCTAAAAAGTTAAAAAAAAAAAAAGAAGATGTATATAATATCTTAATCAATGAGTTATTAATAATTGGATTTAAATATTTTCACCTAATAAGAATGAAATTACAAAATTATTAAATTGGTCTATTGGACTGAGGCCTTAACTACAATTTTTATAGTCTAGAAAATGTGCACAATTTTTTGGCTAATCAAATCATAATGTACACAATTTGTAGAAAATTCAAGATAAGTAGGCTCTGTGGGAAATCAAGGTTGTAGTCTTCAAACCATGAACTTAGCATTTTAACCCAGATGAAGAATTTGCGTCCCTGAAAATGGTGAGATCAACACTATTTACCTCATTTGCCAAAGAAGTTCAATAAAAAATTATGGTACCAAAAATTAAAGTTTTTGTATCCTTCCTAGTTTAAGTGCATATCTAGTTGGGAATAACGAAAAATAAAAACCCTTAACCATCGTCAATAAATATATGCCTTTAGCATTCATGGTTGAAAAATTCTTCACAAATCATGAGAATACTTTGGGAAAAATTAATTTTCGGGGAAAAAGGTGAAAGTATAGGAGGACAATATTTGTGCTAACGAATGGAGTGTATTTTTAGTGGTTTTTGGAGAAACAAACATTTCAAAGAAACATGTAATCATTATATTTAAAAATGAATGTTGATAATAAAAATTATTCAATTTTTATTCAAAATATTCATTTTGATCACAGTTATATTAAGATTTGAAAAATGTTATATGTTAAAGTACCATTATAAAAAAAAGTATTATTTTAAACATAATAATCTTTATAGGATGAACACCTTTAGTCTTCTTTCGGCCTTCAAAAATTGCTTAGAACCATTGATGAGGTAGTGCTCATTATGTGATGATATGTATTGGAGGGAGACTTATTCGTATAGAATGCATTTCAAAACATTATACTTTTAAAAATAATTTTTATCTCAAAATTTTTTATTTCAAAAAACACAAAAATTGAAAGCTATTCATACACACTTTCAGCCAATTTTTGAAAAACATTAAAAAAAAAGAAAAAGAAGCAATTTATACGCACCATTGACCAATCCAAACACCAAGCGTATAAACTTGTCTGGACAGCCATTAGTACCATTAATATATGAAAAGTCTAGACTTAAGCTTGTATAAAATGTCAACTGTACATGAAGTCAAAGAGCTTTAGGCTTATATAAATTGTCAAGTGTGGCGACAGAATTGGATTCCCTCAACATATGTTAATGCCCCATAAATCTTGATTGGACATCACTCTTATAAAAAATCTGGCATATTCTGATATGCATGCATGAAGAAGAAGACTTTGGAGAACTCAACTTTGTACTAGTCATTTAATAAGAAAGCAAATTTTGTAAAAATCTCAGACAATCTAACTGCTTGATCCCAGTCGTAATTTTGAGGGGTCAGTCACTTTAGTCATCACTGGCATTTTACCTCACAAAGTCTAGTTGTACTACATTCTTATCTTTTACAGTGCCACTGCTGATAAGCAAATTTTCCACGTTGAATGGTCCATGGGGATTTATGGTGTGGAAACTTTCTCTCTCTCTAATTTTCAACAAAGTCATAAATGCTCCTGTCGCTTGGAAAAAAGAGGTGCGAAAGGTATTCATAGTTGGAGAATCACTTCATTTGAAGAGTTTGCATTGCTTTTGCAGCTCCTGAACTAGTTATCATCTGAAGTAAGATAAAAAGATGGCCTCGATTTGTAGTACTGATGCTGCCTTAGATCTTGTGAAGCGGATGGAGGATAACATGGGCTTCAAATCTTCAGAGCTTTTGATACTGAAAGTGGACTTAAGATTTCTAAGAACTTTTCTTAGGTGTGCCAGGAAATGGAAGCACAATCATGTCCGCTGCAGGAAATCCAGTGACAATGAGGAGGATGTGAGTCTGGCATCTTTCTTGCTTAACATTGAAGATGTAGTTCACCAAAATGTACAGGTAATGAAGGCTGTCCTTCCTGGATTAGATGATGGGACAATCCCACATGCCCATTTCAATCAGGTTTTGGCTAAATTTCATGAAACCATAGAGTCCTTGGCAGAAGAAATCAATGGATTCTACATGGCTTTATTGGACTGCTCATCCAAATTCAATGCTCCAATCAGAGGTCAACTTATGGAATTCTTGGACGCGGTTCTTGACAATATGAGGGATGTCCGTACTTACGAGATGAAAGAAGTTGCAGAAGATCTTGAAGAGAAGGTTAGATTCTTGCAAAATATGATTTGCTATGCCGGAATGCGAGGGGTGGAGGATAAGCAACTGGAAGATCTGATGTTTCATACAGAAGTTGTCGCTACGAATGCAGCACATCTCTATTATGCATATGCTTATATCGGAGTTGGTGAGATGAATTCAAAAATTTCAGATTTGGTGCAAAAGATTAAACCTGTTCAGCCACACGTCCGTGAAACTTATACAAAAGTCCTGAAAGTTTCAATATTATCAGGATCATCCATGTGTCTGAGCCTAAAGATTGATGAGCATATTTTGGGGGACTTCATTGATTCCGTCCGAGGTAATTTGTGGGAGATACTTTGTTCTAGTCCTGATTTTCTGGATTCAGTGAAAGATTATATGCAGCTACTGTATGAGGGACTCAGTTTCTTGAGAAACATGCTGAGGGAGCAGCATAAGAAGTTCGATGATTTACATGAACAAACCAGAAACCTTGTAGGAGATATTGTCACTGTGGCAGAGATTATAATTTGCTCACTTTTTGCCAACAAAATGGAGGCAGGCTTGGCCAAGGACATCAGCCTTGCAGTATCAGAATTGATGAAAAATATCAAAGTTATTAAGTCAGAAGTTGCAGAGAATTATCCAGCTACAACAAAGTTTAATTATCCTAGGACCAATATTCTAGGATTTATCAATTTGCTCCTTGGAAACCTGAATGAACTACAGAGCAGTGAGGCTCCTCCATTTCTTTTTGCAAAGGATCAAACTGAAATCATTCAAGATGATCTTATACTCATAAGGTCTTTGCTGCAGAATATTGTGGACCGGAACAGTGAGCATGAGGAGGTCCAAGCTCTTTGGAGTGACGTTATGGATGTGGTTTACAAGGTAGACTTTTTCATTGACTCCATAGTGATAAGAGATCACCTTAATTGTTGTCCGATGCTACTTGACAGGATCAAGGAAAAAATCAATTTTGTGAAGATTAAGGCCTTGAAGATTGATGGTAATAATAAGAATGAATATGGAGAAGGGAAATCTGACAAGGCTTCTAGTTATGTGCTATCTCAAGCTAGCAATCCAATCATCAATGAAGTTGTGGTAGGTCTTGATGATGAGGCAGAAACAGTCATTGATCTACTTACGAGAGGAACATCAGAATTAGACATTGTTTCTATTGTTGGCATGCCTGGTCTGGGCAAGACTACTTTAGCCAAAAGGGTTTACAATGATCCTTCAGTGCTTTATCACTTTCATGTTATTGCATGGTCTTGTGTATCTCAACATTATCATAAACGCAAAGTGTTGCTTGATATTTTGGAGGGAATTTTGGGTAAGCTACCTGAACGATTTGCTAAGATGAATGATGATGATTTATGTGAACAGCTGTACAAGCCTTTGAAAAGAAAAAGGTATCTCATCATTTTGGATGACGTGTGGGATTTTGCAGTATGGAATGACATTGGGAGAATATTTCCAAATGATTCCACTGGAAGTAGAATTCTATTAACTAGCCGTTATCATAATGTGGCTTTGCAAGCTAATAGCAAACTGCACTTTCTTCGCTCACTTACTGATAGTGAGAGTCAGGAATTACTATGGAAGAAGTTATTCGGAGAAGAAGATTGCCCACCCGGACTATGTGAACTTGGGATGGAAATTGCAAAAAAGTGTAAAGGATTACCCTTTTCAATTGTCATTGTGGCTGGAATTCTCGCAACTATGGAGCAACATCTTTGGGCAGAGGTGGTGGAAAGTTTAAGTTCAGATACTCTTTATGGCACAGAGCAGTGCAGGTCTACGTTAGAATTGAGCTACAATCACTTGCCCGACCATTTGAAGCCATGCCTCCTTTATTTGGGATTATTCCCAGAAGATCAAGAGGTTCCAAATTGCAAGTTAATGTGGTTGTGGATTGCAGAAGGATTTGTCCTAAAATCTGATACAAAGAGCTTGGATGATGTAGCAGAACATTACATGATGGATCTACGAAGTAGGAGCTTAGTTATGGCTGGCCAGCAAAGCTCCAGAGGTGGAGGAAAAACTTGCTACATTCATGATTTGGTACATGAGTTTTGCATGGCAAAAGCCAAGGAAGAAAATTTTGTGCATCTGTTACGAGGGCCAGATGCACTTTCTATGTTTTATGAGCCACTCGGCCTTTGGCGATTAAGTATTTACTCTGAACCAGAGCATTTGAGAAGATCAAGGTTATTTTGCCCCCACATACACAGCCTATTATTCTTTAACATGGATAAGTACTGGCATGCCAGAGATCCTTCCAATGTCTCGTTCATTTTTCACTTCTCCAAACTTCTTAGGGTCTTGGACTTGGGAAAAATTAATCTTGGTGATATGTTTCCGAGTGAAATAGAACTGCTTGTTCAGTTGAGGTACTTAGCTCTTTGTGGTGACATGTACTTCATCCCATCTTCAGTATCCAAACTTTGGAATTTGGAAACTTTTCTCATCGAGGGATTTAGTCATGACATTTTTTTGCCAGAGACCATTTGGGATATGAAGAAACTTAGGCATTTGCATATAAATAAGAGTGTTGTTCTTATTTTACCAAATGACATACATGAGAACTCTGGTTTATATAATCTAGACACCTTCTCTACTGCATCTATTCATATTGGGCAAGAAACAGAAAAGATATTGCACTTGTTTCCCAACATCCGCAGGCTAAAGTGCAAACTCTCAGAATCATGGGATTGCTGTGGAATTCTTGCATTAGACTTTCTAAGTCGACTAGAATCACTAGGGGTGTTCTCCACTTGTAATTTAGTGGATGATTTTGAGTTTGTTTTCCCTCAAAATCTAAGAAAGCTTACCCTTTCGGAGTGCCTACTGCCCTGGACTGATATTTCAGTTATTGGAAAACTACCCAATCTTGAGGTTCTCAAGTTACTGTCAGGAGCATTTCGGGGGGAAATATGGGATATGGAAGAAGAGTCATTCCCTAAACTCAAATTCTTGAAAATGGAATTTTTGGACATTTTCAGGTGGACAGTCTCTGGTGATGATTTCCTTTCCAGGCTTCAGAAATTGGTTTTCAGAAACTGTTGGAATTTAGAAGAGGTACCTCTTAGTTTAGGGGACATTTCAACTCTTATAATGATTCATGTGTATAGGTGCCAACGGTCTCTTGCAAGTTTAGTAATGCAGATTCAGGAAGAACAATTAGATATGGGAAATGAAAATTTGAAGGTCCTTATTCATGGTTCAGGCTGGACTGATGAAGAATAAATCTGGAATGGAAGAGTCATAGTACTTGCACACATTAGATGTTTCATTTGAGGTATATCAAAGATCTTTAATTTGATTCTTTGCTAGTTTTAAGTAAATGTATTCATTTTCGTGCAATCCTATTGCAAAATTATTCGTGCATATACAAAATTTGTGATGGTTATATACAATTTGCTTCTACACTGGGTACTAAATCTTTCTCAACATTTTCAGGTGTTACATTCATTTTACTCATTACTTCTTTCTCATAATCTACTTGCAAGTGTTCATTAGCCAGGAAAATTCCGTGCAGCACTACTGATTAATAACTATCCAGCAAGATAACAGGAAATGTTGGGATTTGTGAGAACTGAAAGTTTACAAAATTTTATCGCTTACTTCTATCTGATTTGTGTTATCATAAGGCATACCATAGAACTTCTTACTTCTATTTACGTGTTTTAAAAATCTGTGACAGGGAAATCTTTTACTCTTGGCTTGTCTTTTCATGTTTTGAACTTCTTATGCTGCCAGCATCTGATCCTGTATGAATTGCAAAGAGGGTCCTACCGCTTGAATTATAACATTGATAATATCATGTTGGAGACACATCTCGAAAGTTTTTGTGCGAAAAATGAAATGTGAAGTTTATGAAATGTTTGCCCTTTACAGGGACTGGATGATAAATTGCCGCTCGTTCAAATAAGAGAAGAGCAAGAGGAAGAGGAACTAAATCACATAGTTATTCAACAGATTACAACTCTGCAATTAAAGCTTAAAGAAGAACATTCAGACAGGAGTCAAGGGGTCGAATTTCATAGTTCATTTTCATAAGGTTTAGAGAATAGATGAGCAAAATTTAATAAAAATCCTCTATCATGATCTGATCCTATGAATTGGTGGGATTATTTGTTATTTTCTTTGTATGGTATACATTAACTGTTCAGAAGCTCCTTATGGTATATATCTTATGTATAAGCTAAACTAATTCAGTGAATGCGTAGTGCATTGACTCCACTGATAATGATGCTTCTTCTTGAAGATAGAGGGAACAAAGATTTGTTACAAATGATCATATGGAGCTATCTTTAGGCCCCTCCAAATTTTCTTCAGGTAGAGTTGCAAGGCACAAGGCTTTTTTCTTATGGAAACGTATACATACACGCCATACAGTTTAATAAAATAAGATTGTAAAAAAAAAAAACACTGATAGAAGAAAGTGGCTAGCTTTATTTAGTTGGCCATTGAAATTCATAAACTCACGTTTGCTTTTTCTAAAGTTAGATAAGAATGGAATCTAAGAGGACCCCCAAGTGGTCATCTAACCATGTCAAAAGTACACAATTTTTTTTTTCTCAAAGCGTTAGTTATATTTAATAGTTAAATTAACAAAATATACAAAACCTAAAAGGCTAAAGGAGTTCCATGGCGTTAGATGAAACCAAACTCATAAAGACATACACCTCTGCGAAAGAGGATGACGCCTGACGAAATCGGGAAAAAACAAATAATACTAACTAAAATAATAACACCTCCAAAAGAGGATAAAACAAAACACCTCCTAAAAGGAGGACAAGGCAAAACAAAACACTCGTGATTCAATGAGATGGATAAGAGGCTATTGGAATTGACGTGAAGAGGCAGAGATGGCTATATTTCTAAGAGCGAACTCTCGGCAAATATGAAGCGCATGGATACAAATTATGTCTTGGAATAAAAGACAATTCCGAATCTGCTTAACTAGTAGGGGCAAATCCCTAATACATAGGAACAAAATCTAATATTAACACTAATACTAAAAAATTACGAAGCTGTGGTCTTCATTGGAGACCTCAAACTGCACATGTTAAAAAAATTAAACGCTAGCGTTTCTAACTCTCATCTCGTGCCTTTTGTAATGCTTTCGGGAAATTTGCAGACGTTGAATAGTTTGAACCAAACTACTACCACTTTCAAACATTGAATAGCTTGATTCAAACTACTATCACCTGCTGGGAAGAACACTCCACCAAAGTCGTAACATACACTTAAAAAAAATTATTATAATTCAATGAGGTGTCTTATATCATTATTTATGATTTTTGAAATTCATAATTCAAATACGTGATCCATCTACTCACTTCTATTATGTCAATATTAATCACTATTGTTACAATTATAATTCTCTATTTCTTGATAGGGCTTCACTCCTCTAGTAAGGTGTCTTGGATCATTATTAATATTTTTTTTTTAAAAATTCAGATTTTTAATTGATTCACTTACTTTTATTATGTCAATATTAATTATTGCTATTGGGATTATAGTTTTTATTTATAGTGATAATTATACGACTCATAATCAAGAATATTTGAAATTTTTTACTTATATGAGTTTTTTTAGTACTTATTTATAGTAATATTATATGGCTAATGATTAAGAATATTTAAGGCTTTTTTGCTTATATAAGTTCTTTTAGTACTTCTATATTAGAATTGATTACTAATTCAAATTTAATACAAATTTATATTTTTTAAGATCGTATAATAGATTAGAGATATTCTTGTAACAAAACTTTAAAAAAATATCTAAGAGGACATCTGGATTTGCTATTTTCGCACCATTCTGAATTAGCGAACGCCACTGTTTACATATGATCAGTATCTACTGCACATAAGCATATTAGCCGGGTCCATGGCGGACTTCCAGGTTAATATTTCTGTTCCAGGTGGGCACTGGATCTATTCATTTTCTTGTTCTTACCCCCTTTTTTTAAAAGGTGTGAAACCGGCACACCCTGAACCGGCCCACGCTGCGTCGTGAGATAAACGCGGGATGTCGCGACCAAGCGGCATGTAGTTACGCGCGTCGATCAGCACCACCGCACTCCCGCGGAATATCTCACCTGGAAAATACGACCACGCGCGGAGGCCGAACGCAGCGTTAGCGCGCTCTTAACCCACTATCCCCACAGGACTTACCAGCTCGCCTATGCCCCGGGCCCTTTTTTTCTTGTCAAGCGAATTGGCCGCTTGCTTTTCTCGTTGGTTAATTTTCTTACTCCCTTTTTTCCTTGCCAAGCAAATTGGCCGATCCAATTTCCAGTTTTCCTTTTGGTTTACCAGATTTACAGGGAGACAACGACTTTGACAGCCATCAATGGTAGTATGGTATAAAACGTTGATAGTGATGAGTCTGCTTTTCTTTCTTTCTGGGACATTCCATTAGGAAACGAACAAAATGGTGGACACCCAGTAATATGAAAATCATTGAGGAATGGACCACGGAAAGTAAAGTTTCTCTATACGTTCTTGCGCAATTATTTGCTTCTTCCTTTGAATTTCCGGAGTGGGAAAAGTTTCTGGACATACTAGAACACCATTTTTTTATCCTGTCTTTGGTTTTCCCGTTCAGTTCCTTTGTCAGGTACAACCTGTGAATCATACGTATCCATCCTCAAAAACTTCATCATCTTTCTGTTTCATTTTGAGTTCCTTCAGACTCTGATATCCAGTTCTTGCCAAATCTTACTTCCAGTATCATTTAAATTTCTACTTCTATTTTGATTTTTATGGTCAGATCTCTGTTTAATGTTATCTCTTTTCTTTTGCGAAAGGGAGATGAGTAAAATATGCGTTCTGTTTGAAAGAAGTAAAAGTGTATTCAGAAGTGAGCTAGTATTTCAACCCTCAATTCTTCCATTCGTGACTTGATTTAAAAGCCAAAAGAACAAAGACGAAAATGAATTGAAGATTGCTTGAGTGGATTTGATTTTGTCTGCTTTTTGGCTTCTCTATGGAAACAAGGTCATGACTGCAAGTTAATCCAGGTAATAACTAGTTATTTGCGCTGTTCTTTCTATGTTTTGCATGTTTTTCACGCAAATTTTTTTTTTTCTTGTTTACACTAAAAAGTTATTGATTGATCAGAATTGGTCAGCCTAGTTCACTGAGTTTCCTAGATTTACTGAGAACATAAATTAAGCAATTTCAAATGGAGAGAACAACTATGGTCCATCATTTCAGTCATCCCCATCCATTGATGCTTTCAGTCATTGATAGCTAATCTCGTGCCTCATATAAATTTTGCAAGACACTGTTCCAGGGTTTGATCAGATTCTGTGCCATGGTTGTTGACAAAATAACTACTAATGCAATACCAACAGTTGGATATCCACCAATTTTTGGGCAAAGTCCTGTTCTATGGCACAGTTTTTCAACATTTCCTAGATATTGAACTACTAAAGAATTAATGCTGAATGAAAAAACAGCAGGAGAAGTATTGGCCAATGATAAGGGAAAGTCTCTTCTTGTTGTTCCAAGCTATGCTCACGCAATTTGCTCACCGGAAACAGCAGTAAATACATAAGACTTTCACAAGCTAAGGTCAAACAAACCACTGCAAGTTGCACCCTATTAGCAACATGCACAGGTCCAAGAACCTCAGCAGGTCTTTGGTGCATTCTTGCAACAACAGATGGAGGAGCGTCTTGAGTAGAGGAACTACCCAAATCTTCCCACCCTAATTATTTCTCTTCGTTCCAAGTACCCAGGAATTTCCTGATCTTCACGTCGATGGCTGCCAGATGAGCATCCATCTTAGCCGCCAACCTATCTATCAGTTCATCCATCTAGACTCCCAGTTTGATTCCAATTTTTGTATACATTTGATCTGTGTGTCTTGTCACCCCCATTGAGAACTCATGAAGTTTTGGATCATACTCCATGAATTTCTTTCACATATCAAATTAGGCCTCAACTCTGTCTACTACCAATTGGCCAATACCACTTATGTGGAACGACGTCGTGTTGTCTCAATATTCTTTAGTTGAGCGACGCCGTTTAAGTTCTTTAGCCTGACAACAAAGGCCCAAAAATAATCACAGTATTGTAGGCCAATAATTACAATTTAATGTTTAGAAGGCCCATAAAAGTAATTATAATCGCACTAATCAAGCGGTTGCTGGACTTGCAACTCTGGAGCGAGAGGGTTGGAAAGAGGTGCTGCAAAGTTTGAGTGGAGACAAAATTTCTAGTACAGAGCAGTGCATAAATTTGTTAGAGATTATTTAAAGCCATGTTTTCTTTATTTTGGGATATTTCCAGAAGATCAAGAGGTTTAAGCCAAGATGTTGATCTGATTATGGATTGCATGATGTATTTCATTAGCAGAAGCTTAGTTATGGTTGTCAAACAAAGATCCATAGGTGGTGTCAAAGCTTTCCGCATTCATGATTTGCTCCGTGTATTTTGCATAGCAAAAGCCAAAGAAGATTTTTTTTTTTTTCTTTTTGTCCATTAAGAGGGTATGATGAGCTTTCGGCTTTTGATGAGCCATCCAACTTACTCAGGTTATGCATTCACTCTAAGCCTCATCATTTTAAGGATTCAAGGCTATTTTGTCCTCGAGTTCAATCTCTACTATTCTTCACACAAACAGAGGATATGATGAGCTTTCGGTTCAAGGCTATTTTGTCCTCGGGTTCAATCTCTACTATTCTTTACGCAAACAAAAATGTTTCTAGCAAATTGGATTGATATCTCATTCATCCCTCACATTTCATATTTCTTAAAGTGTTGGATATATAGACCAAATAAATTTAGGTTATGAGTTCCCAAGTTCAATAGTGCTTCTTGGACAGTTGAGATAAATGGCAGTTGGAGGTTAGATGGAAGCCATCCCATTTTCCATGGGTTTCCTCTCAAACTTGGAAACTTTTATTGTTCATGCACTTGTAAGGATGGTTTCTGCCCGATAATCTCTGGATTCTAAGAAAATTAAACATTTTCAGATATCAGTGGGTATATATTCTGCTGGTTCTAGTTTGTCCACCAAATATCTAGACAGTTCTTTGTGTTTACATGAGTTGGAGAGCTTTTCTGGTTTAGTTATTTCTACTTTGGGCAGCATGGAAAAGCAACTGAGAATGTTTCCAAACATTCATAAACTGAAATGCAAACTCTTCGATGATTGAAATGGTGAGGATTTGAGTGAGATCATAGTATCAAGTAGTTTTGGGATGAATTTTAAATCAAAGAATTAATTATTTTCAAGTTCAATCCAATTCTAGGATTAGTAGAAATCCAAATGTGCTACAGATATGGACAAAAAAGGGGAAAATGGATTTGTTTGGATGATTAGGAGTTAGACTATCAAAACTATTGAAATGATAAAATAATTTTCCTTTGGAACAGTTTTGCATAACCAAAACGAAAAAATAAAGTCCAGATTGCATTGGTATTTAGTGTATATTAAGAATGTTTTTCATGGTCAAATGTATTTCAACTCTCAATTTTTCCATTAGGGACTTGAGTCAAAAGCCAAAAAAACAAGAGGAAATTGGATTGAAGATTGCCTGAGGGAATTTTATTTTGTCTGCTTTTGGCTTATCTATGGAAACAAGGTCGTGACTGCAAGTTAAGGTAATAACTACTTGGACTGCTCTTTCCATGTTTTGTCTGTTTTTCACGCAAATTTTTTTTTTTTTCTTGTTTACGCTAATATGTTATTTATTGATTATGATTGTTCAGCTTAGTTCTCTTAGTTTCCTAGATTTACTGAGAACATAAATTGAGTAATTTCAAATGGAGAGAGAGCAACCATGGTCCATTGATGCATGCTCTCAGCCATTGATAGCTAATCTTGTCCTTCACTTAAATTTTGAAAATAGATGGATTGTGAAAACTATAAAAATTTAACCTCTGTGAAGACCTCTGAAATATTTTCTTACTCCAAATTGGAAACATTTTCCTTCTCAATTATTATAGTATTATGAGGTTTTGATATTTGTTCAAATTGTTCTAGTAGCTTGTTTTCTAATACAAGTTTCCCATCAATTCTTTGTTCACGAAGAATTAATGAACTTTGTAATTACTCAATACTCAAAGTTGATAAATTTTTAGTCTCGAATATAATTGCTACAATATAATCAAATTTCAAAAATAGAGAATTGAGAACTTTTTCCACAAAGAATTCATCATTAAGAATATACCTACTAAATTCCATCTTGTTTTTTATATCCAACAAATGAGAAAAAATAGTTCTAATTCCTTTTAGATTTCTCCATAGCACACAACTCAAATTTTCTCTTCAATAATAACATATTTTTTTTCGAACTAGATCTATGAAAAATATATGCTCTTTCCAAAAATATATATGCCAATACATGCTCTTTTCAAAATATCTCATACTTGTTGGGTAGTTTTAGCCGTACAAATTTTATGAAAAATTTGACATATCAACTACTCGAAGAATTTGAGATAAGGTCAAATATACATTTCTTTTGATTTCGGCATTGACATTATTTAGTATCTCTTTTTGAATGAATTGTAGCAAATCGTATGCTCCAAATTGTGTTTTCATCTAAATCTTCCAAAATTTATAATTTTGCTTTTTCTTAAGTTTTGGAACAACACATATTATTTTCCAATCATCTATGGCCAACAAACAACTTTTAGCCTCCTGCAAGAAAATTCAACTACTGTTAATGGATACTTGAGAAAAAAAGGACATAAACTTTATGACAATATCAAAGCATGCAATACATCGTAAGTTATCAGTTCGTAATAATGTTGATTTTTGACTAAGTATTAGACATATCTATCTCCAAAGTAAAGAATATGGGATCCCTTGTGAGATCAAAAAGCACTAATAGTCTCTTACAAAAAAAAAGGCACTAATAGATAGGGTAGATCTCATCATAATAATATTTGTGTGACAAAACCTAATTATGGATTTATAACCTTATTCAAGCAATCGTGGATTTATAACCTTATTCAAGCATCTTTTTTGAGGATAAAAAAAGTTTCCACTAGTTACAAGCAAGAGGTGAGTGGTTGAAGTTATGCAAATCCCCAACTTCTTTTTAAACAAAAATCAATGAGTATGGTTTCTATTGCAATCAAAGAAAGATATGAAACCGGAAAGGGATAATATATTAAAATATCTTTAACTTAGGTGCTTGTAACCGTTTTGACCCGACATTTTAATTGTAATAACACGATACTTAAATTTTAAAATGTGTAACAATAATGTTCTCCGACTGGAAAAAAGACGAAAAAACCCTCTCTAAAGACAAAAATGACAAAAAAATTGATATAGTTTAATTTTTTTATTAACTTTTTAAAAGAAAAAATTTAATGAAGTTACAACAAAATTTTAATGCAAAAATACAAAAAATTATTATATGATGTTTTGTTTTTTAATCTCAATTTTTTATAGATACTTTGTTTTTTAACCTCAATTTTTTTGTCATTTTTGTCTCTAAATTTTATTAATCTTTAAATTTTATTTTTTAGTTTTAAAAAATTTATTATATAGTGTAAATAAGTTTATTAAATTTTTGTTTTTAAAATTTATTTTTTTTGTCATTTTAAAAATTTATTTTAGAATTTTAAACTATATGCTTTATATCGGAGGGTTTTTTTGTCTTTTTTTTCAGTCGGAGGATATTATTGTTATACATTTTAAAGTTCAAGTATTGTGTTATTACAATTGAAATGTCGGGTCAAAACGGTTACAAGCGCCGAAGTTTAGGACATTTTAATATATTATCCCAATCGGAAAAGGATAACAATAAATAAAATTAAAAAGATTTAGGGCGGGATTCTCTCTTTAACATACTTGCATATCTGTCAATTCTTTGTAGCAAAAGGGGGAATTTGGACGAAATTTCCGCAAAATGAAGAACATTCACTAAAAAAGATTTTTATTCAAACATTATCTCGTCGTCGAATTTCGACCATCAAAATTCATTTTTAAATTTATTTTCACTGGTTATAATTTACTCGTGCATATACATAAACATTGAGATGAGGTCGAAAGCCATGCACGGGTCAACTTTAATGTCACTATATAATGATTAAGACTTGTATAATTTGTTTCCTCACCATGTAAATTGGTTTCTAATCTTCACTTTGATTTTCAGAAAACTTCATTTTCTTTGCCATTCGAATCCAGAAAAGTTTCAGAAAGATCAAGATGGCCTTCACTACCACTTGTATTGATACTGCCCTGGGTGATCTGAAGTTGCTGACCAACAACATAGTTTCAAAAATATCGGGTGGCCTGAGCCTGCAGGGGGCCCAACTAGTAAATTCATTGTTCCATGTAGTTTCGATACTGATGGCCAGGTTAGGGAGTCTCAGAACATTCATTCTCTGTGTGAGAAAGTTCGGCAATGATACGAATCTGAGCACTGATGGCAACAACAGTAACAAGGAAGGTAGTCTGGGATCCCTGCGGGTAAGGATTGAAGAAGCGGTTGGCAGAAATGCACAGGAAATTCACCCTTATTGTCTGACCTTTGAAGCTGGATTAATTATGGATGCTACTTGCAAGCTTTTGCAATTTACAGAAGACATCGACTCCTTCGAGAAAGAAATAGAAGAATGGTACATCAATTTGACAGATTTGTTGCAGCAATCAGTTTCTCCAACAACAGATGAAGTTATGGAAATCACCGATTCCGTTCTGGAGAATCTAGAGGATATTCGCAGTCCCTCTGGGGGATTTAAACTAGTTCTCGCTATGGAATCCTTGGTGGAGATGATGAAATTCTTGAGAAGTTTTGTCTGCTTTGCCACGCTGCGAAGGGTTGAGCGCCAACAATTACAAGATTTGTTGAATCACATTGAAGCCGTTGCAGTTAATGCAGCACATCTATCTTTTAAGTGTGAATATAAAGTGTTTGACAAAGAATGGTGTTACAAGGTAATGCAGCCTGAAATTTCAGTACTACTGCGGAAGATCAAACCTATTGGTGCTCGTATCTATGCGACTTACACTCAAGCTCTGACTAGCTCAAAATTATCGACACAATTACATGCTTCCATTTCAGACGTGGATGGTGATCCTATAATGATAATGAAGGATTTCATTTGTTATCTTGTATCTTGTCTATGGGAGATATTACAAATGGATACTTATCCTGTGGTTTCTGTGAAGAATCAACTGCAAGTACTGCACGGGGGATTAAGATTCTTGAGAACTATCCTTCCTAAGCAGCCAAACAAGCTTGATGAGAACATCAAGGATTCCATTGGAGTCCTGATATGTGATGCTGGACTCATAATCTTCTCACTTTATCAGAAAGATATCAAAATAGATATTGCGTTCCAAGATTTGTTGGAAAGAATTGAGCATATTCAGAAACAAGTCGAAGAGAAAGATGCAGAAAGGTCAACCTTCAATTTTTGCAGGACCAATGAGTTGGGTTTTATCGATTATCTCGTAGAAAACCTGATGGATGTGACAAGCAGTATGGCTGGTTCAAATGCCCAAAGTTTTGCTCAAAAAATCCAAGAACAACTTGTCTTCTTAAGATCTATTTTGGTGGAAATTGTGGATCTGCACAACGAACTGGAGGAACTCCATACTCTTTGGAATCATGTTCTGCAGGTAGCAGAGAGAGTAGAGTTTCTGATTGACCACTTAATGGTTGGAGATATTTCAAATTCTTTTTCAGTGTTGTATGATTCCATCATGGAAGACATCGATAATATTAAGACTGATGCCTCAAAGATTATCACGGGCAAGAGACAAGATGTCAAAACGAACAAAGTTACCAAGAAATCTAGTCATGTACCCGCACAGAGCAGTGCACCAGAAATTGACGAAGTTGTAGGTTTTGATGATGAGTCAACAAGGATTACCGATCGGCTTACAAGAGGATCACAGCAGTTGCGGATCATTGCCATTGTGGGTATGGCTGGACTAGGCAAGACAACCTTAGCCACAAAAGTTTACAATGATAATTTAGTCATGCGTCATTTTCATGTTCGTGCATGGTCAACTGTTTCTCAAGTGCTCAACAAAAAGAAAGTGTTACTTGAACTTTTAAATCATATTGTTCCCAATAAATCCTTTGAGATGGATGAACATGAGTTGGCTCAGGAGCTCTGGAAGGGTTTGAAAAGAAGGAGATATCTCATCTTTTTGGATGATGTGTGGGATGTTGAAGCATGGAATATCTTGGGATTATCATTTCCTGATGATTCTAATGGAAGCAGAATTATCTTGACAAGTCGACTTAGTAATGTTGCTCCACATGCTATGCTCGATGCAGACCCTCATTTTCTTCGTCAACTCACCATTGATGAGAGTTTGGAGTTACTTCAAAGGAAGCTATTCCCTGGAATAGGTTGGCCTCCAGAATTAGATGATCTTGGGATGCAAATTGCAGCAAATTGTAAGGGATTACCTCTGACAATTGTCATTGTAGCTGGACTTCTAGCTAATCTGGAGAAAGAGAAATGGAATGAAATTCTGGAAAGTTTAAGGTCAGGCATCCTTTCTACTACAGCTCAATGTATGAACACATTGGAACTGAGTTACAAGCATTTACCAGATTATTTGAAACCATGCTTTCTTTATTTTGGGATGTTTCCTGAAGACCAAGTGGTTTCAACCAAGAAGTTGATCTGGTTATGGATTGCTGAAGGATTTGTTCGGAAGATTAAGTTAAAGTGCATAGAAGATGTTGCTAGAGATTACCTGATGGATTTAATTGGCAGAAGCTTAGTTCTGGTTGCCAACAGGAGATCCATAGGTGGTGTCAAAGCTTGCCGAGTTCATGATTTGCTACATGAGTTTTGCATGAAAAAAGCCAAAGAAGAAATTTTTTTCAAGCAGTTACGTGGGTATGATGAGCTTTTAGCATTTAATGGGCCACGTAACGTACGGAGGTTAAGCATTCAGTCTGAGCCAACGCATTTCAGGGAGGCGAGGCTATTTTGTCCTCGTGTACGTTCTCTACTCTTCTTCACTGAGACAAAAGGGTTGAATAATATGACTTCTCTTGATATCTCATTCGTTATTCACAAGCTTCTTAGGGTGTTAGATATTGGTCAAATTTATTTACTTTCCTTATTTCCCAATTCCGTATTCCCCGTTGAAATTGAACTTCTTGCTCAGTTGAGATATTTGTCAGTTCGTGGTATGATAAGAGAGATCCCTTCATCCATCGGAAATCTTTCATACTTGGAAACTTTTGTGGTGGATTCATTAGTCGGGCCGGTTTCATTTCCTGATACACTCTGGAATCTAAGGAAATTGAGACATCTTTGTGTGAACACGGGTTCTGATGGCTTTAGTTTTGCAATTGAAAATCTTGAGAATTTCTCTGATTTGTACGAGTTGGAGAGCTGTTCGGGTGTAACTATTGTTTCTTGCAGCAGCATGGAAAAGCAAATGAAAAAGTTTCCAAACGTTCGTAAACTGAAATGTAAACTTTTCCAGAATTGGAATGATGCTAAGAATTGTAACCGGATTATCGTTCCGGACTTTCTGAGCCAGATAGAATCACTTGTGTTGTCTGTAATGCGTCCACCCAGGGCATCTCTTGACTTTGAATTTGGTTTGCCAGCAAATCTGAAAAAGCTGACTCTCTCTAAATTTCGGTTGTCTTGGAGTAAAATTTCAAGCATTGGGAAACTACCTAATCTTGAGGTTCTCAAGTTAGTCTATGTATTCTTCTCTGGCCAAAAATGGGATATGGAAGAAGGAGAATTCTCGAGACTCAGATTCTTGAAATTGACTGACATGGATATTGTCAAGTGGACAGCTTCCGATGATCAATTTCCCAATCTTCAGAAGTTAGTAGTGCACAGGTGTAAATTATTGAAAGAGATTCCATCTTGTTTAGAAAACACTGTAACTCTTGAAACGATTGAAGTCTCTGACTGCAGACGCTCTCTAACAAGTTCAGTCAACCAAATTCAGGAAGAACAGATGAACATGGGAAATTCAGATTTGAAAATCCTCGTTCTGCGTGAATTGAAAGATTAAGACTGGAGTTGGAAGAAGTGACAGTGATGACTGGGGTTCTATTCTTCTGGTTTGTTGTCAGGTACGTCTTTCTTTTTCATTTATTAAATGAAATTATTGGTAAAAAACCACTCGTATGATGTCAAATTTATTTCTTGAAGTCTATCAAAGTATTTCATTTAACTGGATGCTGCCTCTCTTTTTATCAAAAGTATTTCAACTCTCGATAACCCAACACATTCGTGTGAAGCTTTCAGTTCAGTTATGGTCAAGGCAGCCCTTGTTGCAGTTGGAGCAATATCTGCATCTTGGAAAGGATTTAAAAGGCAGAAGATCAATTGGGAAATGGTTCCAGAATGGGATTCGAACCTGTTGGTGATCTCTTAAGGGAGATTGTTGGCTGAAGCTTTAGAAATGGATTAACTTTTGCTTGAGTGGAAAAGAAGAAACCAGATTGTGTTGTGAAACCTTTATAATTCACTTGTAGATGTGCTTGTTTGCTGTTTCAGTTCTTCTGTACCTGCAAATCTTTGGGTTCAGATATAATTATGATTGTGGTTTCATTCTTTTGGTTCAGTTTCGTAGTTAGAAGTAGTCCATATCTCTTGAATGGTTTAGACGTCCCAAAAGTTCGAAATTTCAGCATCCTGAACAAAGAAACAAGGCACTCAATCTTCAGTGCAATAAAAGGCACAACGCCCCTTCTCAGTTAGTACGTAGTATTAAATCAATGTTGGAACCACTTCTTATCAATTCTTCCACTCCCATAGTTTTCCAGTATAAAACCAATAGCATTACTAATAATATCTATATATGGATATCCAAAAATGAAAAATTATACTCTTATTGGTGCAGTAAATATATTTTATTTTGTAATTAAAAAAAAATTAATTTATGAACAGTAAGAACCATTATTCTTAACTCATACAAAAGAAAATCGATTTATGGATGGAATCAAATATGCAATATTTATAAACAAAATTATTAAATTACTGGGAAAAAAATCAATATCGATTCATGAGCAATTTTGACAAAAATAAAACATTGGATCAAATTCATCTTTAGGCTACCTATCCAAAAATGAACTCTTGTTTTAGAACTATAGAAATACTACATAATAACTTAAAATAAGCTACATAATTTCATTTTCAAACTCAAATATTGGGGACAAATAAAGTATTAATTTCCAATTCTTCTACTAACTTTTCCTAATAATTTTTGAATTTTTCGTGCTTGAAAGTTGAAAAGATGGGCCAGCATCATAGACAACCGGCTTTACTGATGTATTATCAATACTCTGGAGCAAGACGGTTGGATGATGAGTGGAGGCAAAATTTGTAGTACAGAGCAATGCATGAATTCGTTAGATGTTTCTTTTGAGGTAAATCAAAGAGTCCCTAATTTGATCTTTACAAGTTTTAAGTAAATTTATTCATCTTCATGCAATCCAAAGTTGTAACGCAAAAATGAAATGCTAATTACCTGTCTTGCCGGCCGTGAGTTACAGTAGAGTAAAAATTTTCATTAACTTGGTTTGGTGGCAAAGCAAAAGACGTTTGAAGATGGAAACCATCACTTGTATTACAATGTACCAAGTTTTGCACTACCATTTCAGATTTCATCTATTCAACCCTTTGATTACATTGTTGGAAATTGAGAGAAAAACAAAATGAGTAGTTGTATTTTGTGTGTATATATTATGTTATAATTTCGTACAAGCGTTCAAGAATAAAATATGTATATAAGCAAATTAAATATTATCTAATTATGAGAAAATATTACTTAACATATTTATAAAGAATATTCAGAGCATTCTGAATATATCGGAGCTTCCGTCCTAAAAATAAATTAAAAAATTCAGTCTCCATACCGCTTGATTTTGGCTAAGTTTGGTTCCAAAAATCAATTTTACTTTCTGTGACAATTTT
This sequence comes from Gynochthodes officinalis, assembly GCA_020080225.1. Lineage (NCBI taxonomy): Eukaryota > Viridiplantae > Streptophyta > Magnoliopsida > Gentianales > Rubiaceae > Gynochthodes > Gynochthodes officinalis. The sequence goes on along the minus strand of CM034623.1, from coordinate 5,726,241 downwards.
GTCTTTTTCTTCTGAGCTAAGCTTTATCAATTTAATTTTTTTTTTTCAATCCTATGCTACAATTTTAAAAAAAAAAAAAAATTTGTGTCTTTCTCACCAGCCATGACCAAAACCCTTTGGGCTATGGCCAGAATTTCGACTGGATGCCAAATAGGTTCACACGGCTGAATCTGATTCAGCCGTGCGACTCTCTGGCCATAGTGTGCGGTCACGGGCGAATCTAATATGATTGTACACCCTTTTTTTGTTTCTTTCTTTTGGGCAAAGCATCTTCGGCCAAATCAATTTTTCTCTTGATTGTTTGCAGCCAAGCTTCATCAAATTTTTTTTTTTTTTTGGCAGAGCCGTCCATTATTTGTTTGTGTGCGGGCTAGCCGATTTTGGCTCTCTTTTCTTCTTTTGGCCAAACTTGGAAGCTTCAAATTTTTCTTTTTGGCATTCAATTGGCTAAGGAATCAAGTGTCAAGCTTAACTACATTTGGGATATTCAATAGGGTTAGATTTACCACTAGATTTATGTCATGTTTTTTGTGAGAGTTAGTTAGGGATAGTAAAATTTGAAGGGGAGTGTTTTAGTAGTACATAGGGGAAAAAACTCTAGGGGGGAGTTTTTTAGTAGTACTCTGGGAAAAAACTCCCTTTCCACTAGTTAAAACCCAAGTGTTGCAAATCTATTGAATCAGGGGCAACATCAAATTCTTCGCTCAATAGTATGTGTTTGAGGCCACCCACCCAAAAAAAAGATAGATTAAAAAAATCCAAGTTGCATGTCCTTGAATGGCATCGACGTTGTGATTCATGCTTACCAAACGTGATGATTGATGAGTTTCCTGGATGTTTTCTTGCTGACAATAACTAAAAATGCATAATATATATATATATCCAGAGGGAGGGAGTCTTTCCATCATCTTTTCATTGATATCGTGGTGGTTGTCGTTATGTCTACTCTTCTTTTGATATGAGATTGGCAGAGATTGAACACATTATAGGGGAAAAGGGTAATCACATGGATTCCTTTCATTTGCATGCGACGATGATTTATTGATATTTCATCTTAGATAGAGGTCCCACCAGAAAAGTATAGTAATTGTGCATTTCTAGTTCTAAACTTTGAATTTGCTTCTTCTTTCAACTTTTCTTCTCTTAATAAGCATTTTTGGTTCAGTGCAATCCAGTTTTTCATTTTTTTTTTTTATGTCCTGTAAAGCCTTAATAAGACTCACATCTACCCCATATACTGTTTCCTCACCTTCAACATAAGCCTACTGATTCTATATACACCGGATCACTCTTGTTTTTTGGGTACTTTCCAGCAAAATATCCTAGATCACCATTTAAATTGGTTTCTAATCTTCACTTTGATTTTCAGAAGACCTCATCTTCTTTGCCATTCGAATCCAGAAAAGTTTCAGAGCGATCAAGATGGCCTTCGTTACCACTTGTATTGATACCACCATGGGTGATCTGAAGTTGCTTTATAACATATCTTCAAGCATCTTGGATGGTCTGACGTTGCCGGAGTTCTTAGTTGTACGTTTCATGAGTACTGAAGTTCCGGAGCTGCTGCGCCGCTTACGGAATCTCAGAACATTTATTCTCTGTGTGAGAAAGTTGGGCAATGATATGCATGTGAGGACTGATGGCAGCAACACTAACAAGGGAGGTAGTCTGGGATCTCTACTGGCAAGGATTGAAGAAGCGGTTGGCAGAAATGCAAAGGAAATTCACCCTTATTGTCTGAGCTTTGAAGCTGGATTAGCAGGTGATGCTTCTCTCAAGATTCGACAATTTACACGCGACATCAAATCGTTCAAGAAAGAAATAGAAGAATGGTACATCAATTTGACAGATTTGTTGCAGCAATCAGTTTCTCCAACAACAGATGAAGTTATGGAAATCACCAATTCCGTTCTCGAGAATCTAGTGGATTTTCTCAGATACTTTGGGGGATATGAACGAGTTTTCGTAATGGAATCCTTGGCGGAGATGATGAAATTCTTGAAAAGTTTTGTCCGCTTTGCCACGCTGCGAAGGGTTGAGCGCCAGCAATTACAAGATTTGTTGAATCACATTGAAGCCGTTGCAGTTAATGCAGCACATCTATCTTTTAAGTATCAATATAAAGATTATGACAAAGAATGGTGTTGCAATGTAATGCAGCTTGAAATTCCAGTACTACTGCGGAAGATCAAACCTATTGATGCTAGTATCTATGCGACTTACACTAAAGCTCTGACTAGCTCAAAATTATCGACACAATTACATGCTCCCATTTCAGACGTGGATGATGATCCTATAATGATAATGAAGGATTTCATTGATTCTCTTGTATCTAATCTATGGGAGATACTACAAATGGATACTTATCATGTGGTTTCTGTGAAGGATCAACTGCAAGTACTGCATGAGGGATTAAAATTATCGAGAACTATTCTCATTAAGCAGCAAAACAAGTTTGATGAAAATATGAAGGATTTCGTTGGAGTTCTGATATGTGATGCTGGACTCATAATCTTCTCACTTTATCAGAAAGATATCAAAATAGGTACTGAGCTCCAAAATTTGATGGAAAGAATTGAGCATATTCAGAAACAAGTTGAAGGGAAAGATCCACAAACATCAAACTTTAACTTTTGCAGGACCAATGAGTTGGGTTTTGTCGATTATCTCGTAGAAAACCTAAAGAACGTGTGGAGTAGCAAGGCGGCTTCAAATGCCCAACGTTTTGCTCAAACAATCCAAGAACAACTTGTCTTCTTAAGATCTAGTTTGGTGGAAATTGTGGATCAGCACACTGAACTGGAGGAACTCCGTGCCCTTTGGAATCGTGCTATGAAGGTTGCATACAGGGTGGAGTCTCTCATTGACCACTTAGTGGTTGGAGATGTTTCAAATTCTTTTTCAGATTTATTTGATTCCATCATGGAAGACATCGATAATATTAAGACTGATGCCTCAGAGATTATCAAGGGCAAGAGACAAGCTGTCAAAACGAACAAAGTTATCAAGAAATCTAGTCATGTACCCACACAAAGCAGTGCACCAAAAATCGACGAAGTTGTAGGTTTTGATGATGAGTCAACATGGATTACCGATCGGCTTACAAGAGGATCAGAGCAGTTGCGGATCATTGCCATTGTGGGTATGCCAGGACAAGGTAAAACTTCCTTAGCCACAAAAGTTTACCACTGTAACGCAGTCAGGTACCATTTTCATGTTCGCGCGTTGTGTTCCATTTCTCAAGTATTCGACAAAAGGAAAGTGTTACTTGAGCTTCTCAATCATATTGTTACACAGCTTCCGGAGAGATATTTTGCAATAACTGAACAAGATTTAGCTGAAGAGCTCCGACGTCATTTGAAAGGAAATAGATATCTCATCCTTTTGGATGATGTATGGGACATTCAAGTATGGAATAGCTTGGCAGAGTCATTACCTGACGATTCTAATGGAAGTAGAATTATCTTGACAAGCCGACTTCAGGATGTTGCACCTCATGCCATGCTTGACGAGGAGCCTCATTTTCTTCGTCAATTCACCATTAATGAGAGCTGGGAGTTACTGCAAAGGAAGTTATTCCTTGGGAAAGGTTGCCCTCCAGAGTTATATGAACTTGGAATGCAAATTGCAGAAAATTGTAAGGGATTACCGCTAACAATTGTCATTGTAGCTGGACTTCTAGCTAACATAGAGCAAGAGAATTGGAATGAAATCCTGGAAAGTTTAAGTTCAGGCATCCTTTCTACTACAGCGCAATGCATGAATATATTGGAGCTGAGTTACAAGCATTTACCAGATTATTTGAAGCCATGCTTTCTTTATTTTGGGATGTTTCCTGAAGACCAAGAGGTTTCAACCAAGAAGTTGATCTGGTTATGGATTGCTGAAGGATTTGTTCGGAAGACTAAGTTAAAGTGCATAGAAGATGTTGCTAGAGATTACCTGATGGATTTAATTGGCAGAAGCTTAGTTCTGGTTGCCAACAGGAGATCCATAGGTGGGGTCAAAGCTTGTCGAGTTCATGATTTGCTACATGAGTTTTGCATGACAAAAGCCAAAGAAGAAAATTTTTTCCAACCGTTACGTGGGTATGACGAGCTTTTAGCATTTAATGCACCACACAGCTTACGTAGGTTAAGCATTCAGTCCGAGTCAAGACATTTCAAGGAGGCGAGGCTATTTTGTCCTGGTGTACGTTCTCTACTCTTTTTCACTGAAACAGAATGGCTCGAAAACAAGGTTCTTGATATCTCATTCGTTATTCACATCTTCAAGCTTCTCAGTGTGTTAGATATTGGCCAAATTAATTTCGGTTCTGTATTTCCCATTGAAATTGGGCTTCTTGTTCAGTTGAGATATTTGGCAGTTCAAGGCCACATAGACATGATCCCTGCATCCATCGGAAACCTTTTGTACCTGGAAACTTTTATTGTGGATTCACTAGCCAACATGGTTTCATTTCCCGATACTCTTTGGAATCTGAGGAAATTGAGACATATTTGCGTAGGTGTGCGCCCTAACACTGATCATGGTTTTCGTTTTGCCATTGAAAATCTTGAGAATTCCTCTGGTTTGTATGAGTTGGAGAGCTGTTCAGGTGCGATTTTTTCTTTGGGGAGCATGGAAAAGCAAATGAAAAAGTTTCCAAACATCCGTAAACTGAATTGTAAACTTGTTAGGAATTGGGTTGATATTGAGAATTGTAACAGTATTGTTGTACCTGACTTTCTGAGTCAGCTAGAATCACTTGGGCTGTCTCGATTTGTTCCATACGTGGCGCCTGTTGACTTTGAATTTGGTTTGCCAGCAAATCTTAAAAAGCTGACTCTATCTGAATTTCGGTTACCCTGGAGTAAAATTTCGAGCATTGGAAAACTGCCGAATCTTGAGGTTCTCAAGTTAGACAAGGATTCTTTCAGAGGGAAAATATGGAATATGGAAGAAGGAGAATTCTCGAGACTTAGATTCTTGAAATTGGCTTCCTTACGTATTGTCAAGTGGACAGCTGCTTCCGATGATCAATTTCCCCATCTTCAGAAGTTAGTAGTGCAATCCTGTCGTCGTTTGAAAGAGATTCCATCTTGTTTAGAGAACACTTTGACTCTTGAAATGATTGAGGTATCTGGATGTAGTCGTTCTCTAACCAATTTTATCAAACAAATTCAGGAAGAACAGATGAATATGGGAAATTCAGATTTGAAAATCCTTGTTCCGCATCAATAGGAATATTAAGACTGGAGTTGGAAGAAGTGACGGTGATGACTGGGGTTCTATTCTTCTGGTTTGTTGTCAGGTGCGTCTTGCTCTTTCATTTATTAAATGAAATTATTGGTAAAAAAACCACTCGTATGATGTCAAAATTATTTTTTGAAGTCTATCAAAGTATTTCATTTAACTGGATGCTGCCTCTCTTTTTATCAAAAGTATTTCAACTCTCGATAACCCAACACATTCGTGTGAAACTTTCAGTTCAGTTATGGTCAAGGCAGCCCTTGTTGCAGTTGGAGCAATATCTTCATCTTGGAAAGGATTTAAAAGGCAGAAGTTCAATTGGGAAATGGTTCCAGAATGGGATTCGAACCTGTTGGTGATCTCTTAAGGGAGATTGTTGGCTGAAGCTTCAGAAATGGATTAACTTTTGCTTGAGTGGAAAAGAAGAAACCAGATTGTGTTGTGAAACCTTTATAATTCACTTGTAGATGTGCTTGTTTGCTGTTTCAGTTCTTCTGTACCTGCAAATCTTTTGGTTCAGTTATAATTATGATTGTTGTTTCATTCTTTTGGTTCAGTTTCATAGTCAGAAGTAGCCCATATCTCTTGAATGGTTTAGACGTCCCAAAAGTTAGAAATTTCAGCATCCTGAACAAAGAAACAAGGCGCTCAATCTTCAGTGCAATAAAAGGCGCAGTGCCCTTCTCAGTTAGTACTCCGTACTATTAAATCAACGTTGGAAGTTGGAACCACTTAGCAATTCTTCCACTCCCATAGTTTTCCAATATAAAACCAATAGCATTACTAATAATATCTATATATGGATATCCAAAAATGATAGATTATACTCTTATTGGTGCAGTAAATATATTTTATTTTGTAATTAAAAAAATTTAATATATGAACAGTCAGAACCATTATTCTTAACTCATACAAAAGAAAATCGATTTATGGAAGGAATCAGATATGCAATATTTATAAACAAAATTATTAAATTACTGGGAAAAAAATCAATATCGATTCATGAGCAATTATGACAAAAATAAAACATTGGATCAAATTCATCTTTAGGCTACCTATCCAAAAATGAACTCTTGTTTTAGAACTATAGAAATACTACATAATAACTTAAAATAAGCTATATAATTTCATTTTTAAACTCAAATATTGGGGAGAAATAAAGTATTAATTTCCAATTCTTCTACTAACTTTTCCTAATAATTTTTAATTTTTCGCGCTTGAAAGTTGAAAAGATGGGCCAGCATCATAGACAACCAGCTTTACTGATGTATTATCAATACTCTGGAGCAAGACGGTTGGATGATGAGTGGAGGCAAAATTTGTAGTACAGAGCAACGCATGAATTCGTTAGATGTTTCATTTGAGGTAAATCTAAGAGTCCCTAATTTGATCATTACAAGTTTTAAGTAAATTTATTCATCTTCATGCAATCCAAAGTTGTCACGCAAAAATGAAATGCTAATTACCTGTCTTGCCGTGAGTTACCATAGAGTAAAATTTTTCATTAACTTGGTTTGGTGGCAAAGCAAAAGACGCTTGAAGATGGAAGCCATCACTTGCATTACAATGTTTTCTTTGAGTCAACCTGTTTGACCAAGTTTTGCACTACCATTTCAGATTTCATCAATTTAAGAACTTTTTGTTATTAACACTTTTTATTTGTTCTTAAAGGAATGATATTATATCACTAATTGTACCTTTTTTGACCAAAACAAAAAATATATACTAATAGAAATAATAAATACATTATTATTATTATTATTATTATTATGTTAGTTCATGTTCCCATCAAATTCTACGTCATCATTAGATTCAAATCATAACCTAATCATATATATTCGTAATATTCTGATTTCACATTGAATATGTGGGAGTAAATTAAATGTATATGTATTATTGATAATTTGATTTAAATATTTTTAAGTTAATAAATGTGAATTCCAATAATTAATACTCTATATCTTACCGTATAGGATTAGAATAACTAAAATTATATAATTTCCACACCTAGATTATTCAATACTCTTTCTAGAATGGGAAAAAAATTATAACTAGCTGTGTGACAAAGCATAATAATTTTCAAGTAGTTTTGGGATGAATTTTAAACCAAAGAACTAATTGTTTTCAAGTTCAATCCAATTCTACGATTAGTAGCAATCCATATGTGCTACAAATATGGACCAAAAAAAGGGGAAAATGGATTTGTTTGGATGATGAGGAGTTAGAGTATCAAAACTATTTAAATGATAAAATAAGTTTCCTTTGGAACAGTTTTGCATAACCAAAACCAAAACAAAAAAATAAAGTCCCGATTGCATTGGTTTTTAGTGTAAATTAAGAATGTTTTTCATGGTCAAATGTATTTCAGCTCTCAATTTTTCCATTAGGGACTCGAGTCAAAAGCCAAAAAACAAAAAGGAAAATGGATTGAAGATTGATTTTGTCTGCTTGTGGCTTATCTATGGAAACAAGGTCATGACTGCAAGTTAAGGTAATAAGTAATAACTACTTGGACTGCTCTCTCCATGTTTTGTATGTTTTTCACGCAATTTTTTTTCTTGTTTACACTAAAATGTTATTGATTGATCATGATTGTTCGGCCTAGGTCTCTTAGTTTCTAGGATTTACTGAGAACATAAATTGAGCAATTTCAAATGGAGAGAAAGCAACCATGGTCCATCATGTTAGTCATCCGCATCCATTGATGCTCTCAGCCATTGATAGTTAATCTTGTCCCTCACTTAAATTTTGAAAGGATGGATTGTGAAAACTATCAAAATTTAACCTATGTGAAGACTTCTAAAATATTTTCTTACTCCAAATTGAAAATATTTCCTTCCTCAATTATTGTAGTATTTTGAGGTTTTGATATTTGTTCTAGTAGCTTGTTTTCTAATACAAGTTTCCCATCAATTCTTTGTTCACGAAGAATTAATGAACCCTGTAATTTTTTAATACTCAAAGTTGATAAATCTTTAGTCTCTAATATAATTATTACAATATAATCAAATTTCAAAAATAGAGAATTGAGAATCTTTTCCACAAAGAATTCATCATTAAGAATATACCTATTAAATTCCATCTCGTTTTCAATATCCAACAAATGAGAAAAATAGTTCTTATTTTTTTTTCAGATTTCTCCATAGCACACAACTCAAATTTTCTCTTCAATAATAATGCATTATTTTTTCGAACTTGATCTATGCCAATATATGCTCTTTCCAATATATCTCATACTTGGGTAGTTTTAGTAGTACAAATTTTATGAAAAAATTGACATATCAACTGCTCGATGAATTTGAGATAAGGTCAAATATATGTGATGTAGGACTTTCTCATCCTCAATACCTTCAAATTAAAGGATCATAGCTCGTAGTATAGAGCTAGTCTAGAATCGTCCCACAGGGAGGTTGTCAAATACCAACTTGATAGAAACTCTCTCACTATTTGGATCACTCTCAAAACTTATTTAGTGAAGAAATAGTTTGTTGACATAGAACAAAATATTTAGGAAAAATAAGGAAAATTCAAATGATTAAAAACCTTTAGGAACTTGGATTTCACCAAATGAAGACTCAATGAATTCAATCTGCACTAGTTTGGTTCCTTTTGGCTTTCACTTTTCTCACAACCATTCACTCAATTAAGAGTACCCTCCCTCAAGGTGTATCTCTCTTATTCGTGCAATTATGTGCTCACTCTCATGTCTACAAAATTTAACACAAATATATTAAAGCACTCAAGAATTTAAGGCTGCTATGTTGTGTTATACTCTCATAGCTTTGCATTCATAGCCAATGTTCCTACCAACTAATGTTGAATTTCAACTCTCGTTCCATCATCCAACACTTAAGTCATGCAAGAATTGATCAAGTTCTTACCAGCAATGTAAAACAAGAACAATGGATTTTGAAAAGTGAAAAAGAATCAAGTCGATTTGATTAAATTAAAGAAAAACTTCAAAGGTTATATCCTAGTTCCTAGAGTTGAAGAAATCTAGCTAGACATAATGCTTAAAATAGAATTTCATGAAAATTAAACATTCTACAAAGTGAACAATTAAGAAAAGGATTAGTATGGATCATACATGAACGGTAGTTGGAGCTGGCAGCTCTCCCAGGGTTTCTTCATCTGAGATCCCTGGGGAAGAGGATCAAGTTGGCCCTTGCGAACAGCTTGATGCACTATCTTCCTTTAACCCTTTGATAGAAATGCGGCAAAAGAAAAGGAAGGAAAATCCATGGACTCGAAATGGGAACAGGTTTGAAAAAGGATCTTAGAGTGTCTAGGGTTGGGCCGAGAGGGTCTCTTAACGCCTTCTTTTTTCCTCCCATCGGAGTTATTTTACAAAGACTTGTCAAGGTAAGGAAGGGGAGAGGGGAGAGGGGGGAACAAGCACACTTGGAGAGCGTAGTACAACGGAGAGTTGTATGCTATGTTCGGGAATGATGAATCGCTCCCAAAAAGGAATCTATTGATTCTCTCCCAATTGGTTGGTCCGTATATTTGTAACAAGTAGTTTTGTTGGTTGGTTAATTGGTCACATTTTATTCATGAAATGGCTTGGATTGGTATTAGTTTGGATACAGCAAAATCATTTTATTAGATCAATAAGTACATTCGATCTAATAAGTACCTTGTGTCAGAATTGAGAAATTTTATGGATCGGATCTTTAGTTTTCTCTTATTTATTATCTGTATCTACTATTTAGGAAGAATACCATCCCCCATTCTTACTAAGAAACTGAAAGAAACCTCACAAGCGGAAGAAAGGGTGGAAAGTGAGGAAGAAGGGGACGTAGAAATAGAAACAACTTCCAAAATGAAGGGGACTAAACAGGAACAAGAGGGATCCGAAATGAAACAAGTGCTGAATCTTCTCTAAAGGTTTTTGCTAGGCTACTAAAAATTTGATATCTAAAATTTGCTTTAATGCTAAAAACATCCAATCTTCCCATTGCTGCCAAAAGCTCTCAAGAATTTATAAATGTTTGCTCCTTGCTTTGCTCCTTGATTTTCTCCTTGAATCTTAACAAAGAAACCACCATTAATCCTCTTGTTGGAGCAGAAAATCTCAGCTACAAGATTTAGTCAAAATTCTATCTCTTTCTTTGATGGAGTCAGCAACAAAAATATCTTTGACCAAGTCATGTAACAGCATTTTGTTCAGCACAGCATGCTATGTCTTGGAAGTTCAAACCGTGGCATAGTTTTGTGAAACAAAGACTTATGCAATAACCAACTTAGCTATGTCTTGAAAACTCGAACTGTAGCATAACTTGCAACAACTAAATCTTATTTTCTCAACAAATCTTGCAAAAAATCTTCCTAATTAGTTAATATTTCTAACAACTTATTTACTAGTTAACAATCCTACCAAATGTAAAAACTACACTAACTTCATAGTAAAATCTACTAAATTGAATTAAAATCTCTAAGTTTTAGGGATAAAAATTACTAAAAATATCAAGCTATCAATATGTTTCCTTTTAGTTTCGGCATTGACATTAGTTATCTGGTACCTCATTTTGAATGAACGGGAGCAAATCATATGCTCGAAAGTGTGTTTCCATCTAAATCCTCCAAATTTTATAATTTTACTTTCTCTTAAGTTTTGGAACAATACATGTTATGTTCCAATTATCTATGACCAACAAACAACTTTTAGCCTCCCTTGCTAAAAAATCATCAGGATCAAGAAACTAACAATTTAATATTAATAACTCTGATACCAAATGTAGGATGTAAAAATCTTACATATAATAATCATGCAGTGGAAAAACAACAAAAACAATTTATTTGAAAGTTAACAATAAAATAAGAAAAAACAATATACTTCAAAATACAAACAGTAAGAAAAATTTCATACTCCTTACAGCTCTATTTTTCTTAAAGTTTCTCTTTTATTTTCCTGAGCCTCACCAAAATTAATTCTCATGGGTCTTTTATATAGACCCCATAATAAAATATAATTAGAATTTAAAAATCAAATCTTTCTCAAAATCTATTTTTTAAAAAACAATTCAAATCTAATTTAAACAATAATTACTAAATCTTAATCTAATTATAATTTAATAAATAAACTTGATTTAATACACCAACAAATATGCAAAAATTTGGTCTGGCAAATTAATTACTCCGGAAAGAGGCGTCAATTAAACATTCACGATTGATTGTGCATCAGAAAATAAACTATCCAAACACAAAAATAAACTATCCGTAGGCCATTTATGCTACTATGAACTCCGATGCCTTCCAATATGGATATACCTTCTAGGATTCCTCTGCTCTTTAAAGTAAATATACCTTTCCACTAGTTAAAACCCAAGTGTTGCAAATCTATTGAATCAGGGGCAACATCAAACTCTTCGCTCAAAAGTATAGTAATGGTGCATTTCTAGTTCTAAACTTTGAATTTGCTTCTTCTTTCAACTTTTCTTCTCTTAATAAGCATTTTTGGTTCAGTGAAATCCAGTTTTTCATTTTTTTTTTATGTCCTGTAAAGCCTTAATAAGACTCACATCTACCCCATATACTGTTTCCTCACCTTCATCATAAGCCTACTGATCATAGTGACATTAAAGGGTTATTTTAGGGGCGGTAATTTCTGACACGACATGAAAATTCGACACGAAATTGTGAGACAAAATGTGACCCGAACCTAACGCGAAAACAATCGCATTTGTCCAACTTTTATTGCCCTCTACTTTTTTTTTGCAATCTTATTACTTTTTCAAAACACGACACATGAACCTGAAAGCTGACCTATTGCCACTCCTAGGTTATTCTGTATATTTTTACCATATAGATGCCAACTTAGTCAGTATAAAAATTTCATTAACAATTTTTATTGTGAAAATAATTGCTCTTGTTTAATAATGTCATTTTTTTTGCAAAAAAATAGGATAGACGGGAATCAAACTTCTTTTTCTTTAATAAGTAATAATAATCGTAATGACTGAATTACTTTCGATTCTCAAAATCCCATTTGATTTAAAGTTTATTTTGCTAATAAATAAAGAAAATATAATTAGAAAGAAATTTTTGTTGCAAATAATTGAACTAGTTTACTTTTATGAGCCTTGACTTGTTATTTTGGAGTAAAAGGGCTATGCGTGAGATGTTCTATCATAGATGAAAGGTACAAAAAGGCGTACAATATTGGCAATCTTAAGCAGGCAACGAGAACAAAATATCAATCCATTGTTCAACATTGTCCACAAACAATTTGATGTGTGCGAGGAAACCATTGATCAAAAGGTTCAAGATATTGAAGATTCCAGCCCCACTTGACTAGGTCAGATTTTGTTGGCATGAATTTATATGGTTTTCAAGGTGGTGGGGCACTTGGGAAAATAAAATGTTCTTTGTCTGAACCGCAGGAAAATTCAACTACTGTTAATGGATACTTGAGAAAAAAAGGCCATAAACTTTATGACAACATCAAAGCATCGTTCAAAATATTCGGTAACGAAATATATTCATTTTTAAAATATATTCAAAATTATTCAAACATTATCTCGTGGTCGACCATTAAAATTCATTTTTAAATTTATTTTCATTGGTTATACTTTACTCGTGCGTATACATAAACATAGAGATGAGGTCGAAAGCCATGCACGGGTCAACTTTAATGTCACTATATAATGATTAAGACTTGTATAATAACCCTTTTTGTTTCCTCACCATGTAAATTGGTTTCTAATCTTCACTTTGATTTTCAGAAAACTTTATTTTCTTTGCCATTCGGATCCAGAAAAGTTTCAGAAAGATCAAGATGGCCTTCAATACTACTTGTATTGATACTCCCTTCGGTGATCTGAAGTTGCTGACCGACAACATAGTTTCAAAAATATCGGGTGGCCTGAGCCTGCTGGAGTTCCAACTAGTAAATTCATTGTTCCATCTAGTTTCGATACTGGTACCCAGGTTAGGGAGTCTCAGAACATTCATTCTCTGTGTGAGAAAGTTCGGCAATGATACGCATCTGAGCACTGATGGCAACAACAGTAACAAGGAAGGTAGTCTGGGATCCCTACGGGTAAGGATTGAAGAATTAGTTGGCAGAAATGCACAGGAAATTCACCCTTATTGTCTGAGCTTTGAAGCTGGATTAGCTATGGATGCTACTTACAAGATTTTGCAATTTACAGAAGACATCGACTCCTTCGAGAAAGAAATAGAAGAATGGTACATCAATTTGACAGATTTGTTGCAGCAATCAGTTTCTCCAAGAACAGATGAAGTTATGGAAATCACCGATTCCGTTCTGGAGAATTGGTGGGTGTCGAATCCAACCAAAAATAAACCTCCTCTAAACTGGAACTTGTAATAGCAGTGAGTAGGGTCGAATCCACAGAGATTGGTTAAAACCTGTTTCTTAGTAACAAACGGGGGTTTGAGGATTTTTAACTAATTAAACAAATAATTCTTAGGTAATAAACAAGAAAATAAAAGAAAAATTCAATTCAAGAAAAGCTTTCAACCAAGGATTTATTTCGGTATTGATTCTCTTAATTGATCATCGATTTAAAAGATAATTCTTTGTATTTCAAATAGATTAGTTATAGTCGTTAAGGATCCGTCCTATAACAACCAATCTACAAAATTGTCGATAACTTTGAATCGACCTATAGGTTATTTCCTAACTAACAGACATAATCTTCGATAACGATCTATAAATTATATCCGTTAATTGCATTAAGAATAAAGACGTCAATCTCTACCAAGAAACTTGAAATCGACTAGTTTATTTATTTAGAATATATATTCCATAGCATAAATCTTAGGATTGATTACCTTTCGAAATTGCTATTTGTCACTAATTTAGAACAATTACATGAATAGCATGAATTTATTCTAATTGACTGATTATTGTATTTAACTATTAAACAATAGGCCTAATTTGTTTAACATTCAAAACAATAATAAATTTATTTGCAAAGAATATATAATATTCAAAACCAAAGAAATCAATGAAAAATAAGAAATCTCACAATTAATTGAAATCAAACCTTATAATCCTTGGTTGAAAAGAAAATTTTAGCTAGACATAGTAAAAGAGAATACAAACAAAATCAAAGGAGTGCTGCTGTTGTCCATCCCGTGGCCGTGCTCTCCAGGAAATTGAATTGCCACTCTCTGTCCCAAGAAGAATGAAATTCGGCTCAGGAGAATGAAATTAAGGCCTATCTAGGAAAATTCTCCCAATTGAAATTGGAAAGTCTAAAGAAAAAATGGGATGCCTTGATTGTTTTAGCCTTGCCTATATATAGGCAAGGATTCAAGACATTTGGTTGTGGCCACTTGCTTTTCCTCACATTTTTCACCATTTTTCATAATTAATCAATAGCCTCCTTTTGGTCCTCTCTTTTCTTTTTCTTCTTTCTTTCTTTTGTTAATTCTTCTTGCTTCCTTTTGTCTTTGTACAGATTTTTTTTCTGATTTTCTTTTCTTGTTTGGCTTTCTTTTTCCCATGTGAGGCTACATTTTGGAAGGACTTTCTTGGTGTCCTCATGCACTTCTTGTTTGGCTTTCTTTTCTTTTTTTCATGTGAGGCTGCATTTTGGAAGGACTTTCTTGCTGTCCTCATGCACTCTTTCTTCAGAAAAATAAAAAGATGGCAGCTGGTCTCCAAGCCTTCATGTGCAAATGTTTCTCTTTCACTCAAATGCAAGGTTGGCATCATATGCTGTTTTGTGCCCTTATCATTCTGTTTTCTTGTGTGACAACTTGGTGTTGTGCTCTTGTTTTCTTGTGTGAATATTGGAGAATTTTGTTGTTGAATTGCTGCTGAAAAAAATAAGGCCAGACTGTTGCACAATTAGAAAACCCGTAGCTGCCAAAATTCAGAAAAGAACTGAACTTCTTGAACCCAAGTTTCTGCCCAGATTTGGTCCCTTTGCTTCCGGAATTTGAGAAAACTTTATTCATGAAAGTTTTTGCTCTCTTTCTCAGCTTTCCATATCATCTTGAATCATCTCATTTGGACGTCTGCATCAAGAGTTATGAACTCCGGAAGATGACTATGTGCACAAAGAAACCTTGAAGCTTTTGCTAAGAAAGATAATATTTTGCTTTATTTGTTAAATTTTTCCTACAAAGCTTCAATCTATCCATCAACAATAAAACACTTAATATTCATATAAATAAGCATTTTAATCACTTAAACACAAGGAAATTGATCCAATAAATATGCAATTATACACTCTATCAAGAATCTACTGTACATTGTCAGTTACTATGGGAGATTTGATCGAGTTTTAGTAATGGAATCCCTGGAGGAGATGATGAAATTCTTGAAAAGTTTTGTCCAATTTGCCGCGCTGCGAAGGGTTGAGCGCCAACAATTACAAGATTTGTTGAATCACCTTGAAGCTGTTGCAGTTAATGCAGCACATCTATCTTTTAAGTGTAATTATAAAGTGCATGACGAAGAATGGTGTTGGAAGGTAATGCAGCCTGAAATTTCAGTACTACTGCAGAAGATCAAACCTATTGATGCTCGTATCTATGCAACTTACACTCAAGCTCTGACTAGCTCAAAATTATCGACACAATTACATTCTCCCATTTCAGACGTGGATGATGATCCTATAATGATAATGAAGGATTTCATTGATTCTCTTGTATGTAATCTCTGGGAGACGCTACAACTGGATACTTATCCTGTGGTTTCTGTGAAGGATCAACTGCAAGTACTGCATGAGCGATTAAGATTATCGAGAACTCTTCTCGTCAAGCAGCAAAATAAGTTTGATGAGAACATCAAGGATTTCATTGGAGTTCTGATATGTGATGCTGGACTCATAATCTTCTCACTTTATCAGAAAGATATCAAAATAGATATTGAGCTCCAAGATTTGTTGGAAAGAATTGAGCATATTGAGAAACAAGTTGAACGGAAAGACCCAGAAACATCAAACTTCAATTTTTGCAGCACCAATGAGTTGGGTTTTATCGATTATCTCTTGGAGAAACTGATGGACGTGACAAGTCGTATGGCTGGTTCAAATGCCCAAAGTTTTGCTCAAACAATCCAAGAACAACTTGTCTTCTTAAGATCTATTTTGTTGGAAATTGTGGATCTGCAAACTGAACTGGAGGAACTCCGTACCCTTTGGAATCGTGCTATGGAGGTTGCATACAGGGTGGAGTCTCTCATTCACCACCTGGTGGTTGGAGATATTTCAAATTCCTTTTCAGATTTATTTGATTCCATCATAGAAGACATCAATAATATTAAGACTCATGCCACAAAGATTAGCTCGGGCAAGATACAAGATCTCCAAATGAAAAAAGTTGCCAAGAAATCTAGTCATGTACTCGCACAAAGCAGTGCACCAAAAATTGACGAAGTAGTAGGTTTTGATGATGAGTCAACCTGGATTACCGATCGGCTTACAAGAGGATCAGAGCAGTTGCGGATCATTGCCATTGTGGGTATGCCAGGACAAGGTAAAACAACCTTAGCCACAAAAGTTTACCACTGTAATACAGTCAGGTACCATTTTTATGTTCGTGCATTGTGTTCCATTACTCAAATATTCAACAAAAGGAAAGTGCTACTTGAGCTTCTGAATCATATTGTTACGGAGAGATATTCTGCAATGACCGAACAAGATTTAGCTGAAGAGCTCCGACGTCAGTTGCTAGGAAGGAGATATCTCATCTTTTTGGATGACGTATGGGACATTGAAGTATGGAATAACTTGGCAGAGTCATTACCTGACAAATCTAATGGAAGTAGAATTATCTTGACAAGTCGACTTCAGGATGTTGCTCCCCATGCCATGCTTGATGAAGAGCCTCATTTTCTTCGTCAACTCACCATTAATGAGAGCTGGGAGTTACTGCAAAGGAAGTTACCCCTTGCGAAAGGTTGCCCTCCAGAATTATATGAACTTGGGATGCAAATTGCAGAAAATTGTAAGGGATTACCTCTGACAATTGTCATTGTAGCTGGACTTCTGGCTAACATGGAGCAAGAGAATTGGAATGAAATCCTGGAAAGTTTAAGTTCAGGCATCCTTTCTACTACAGCACAATGCATGAGCATATTGGAGCTGAGTTACAAGCATTTACCAGATTATTTGAAGCCATGCTTTCTTTATTTTGGGATGTTTCCTGAAGACCAAGAGGTTTCAACCAAGAAGTTGATCTGGTTATGGATTGCTGAAGGATTTGTTCAGAAGACTAAGTTAAAGTGCACGGAAGATGTTGCTACAGATTACCTGATGGATTTAATTGGCAGAAGCTTAGTTCTGGTTGCCAACAGGGGATCCATAGGTGGTGTCAAAGCTTGCCGAGTTCATGATTTGCTACATGAGTTTTGCATCACAAAAGGCAAAGAAGAAATTTTTTTCCAGCTGTTACGTGGGTATGATGAGCTTTTAGCATTTAATGTACCAAGCTTACCGAGGTTAAGCATTCAGTCTGAGTCAAGATATTTCAAGGAGGCGAGGCTATTTTGTCCTGGTGTACGTTCTCTACTCTTCACTGAAACAGAATCGTTCAAACAAAAGGTTCTTGATATCTCATTCGTTATTCAAATCTTCAAGCTTCTCAGTGTGTTAGATATTGGTCAAATTAATTTGGGTTCGGTATTTCCCAGTGAAATTGGACTTCTTGTTCAGTTGAGATATTTGGCAGTTCAAGGTGAGATAGACATGATCCCTTCATCCATCGGAAACCTTTCATTCTTGGAAACTTTTATTGTGGATTCACAACGTAGCATGGTTTCATTTCCTGAAACTCTGTGGAACCTAAGGAAATTGAGACATCTTTGTGTCGGCATGCATTCTCATGGTTGTAGTTTTGCCACTGAAAATCTTGAGAATTCCTCTGGTTTGTATGAGTTGGAGAGCTGTTCAGGTGCGATTCATTTTTCTTTGGAGAGCATGGAAAAGCAAATGAAAAAGTTTCCAAACATCCGTAAACTGAAATGTAAACTTTTCTGGAATTGGGATGATACTGAGAATTGTAACAGGATTGTTGTACCTGACTTTCTGAGTCAGCTAGAATCACTTGGGTTGTCTCGATTTGGCTCATACCTGGCACCTGTTGACTTTGAGTTTGGTTTTCCAGCAAATCTTAAAAAGCTGACTCTATCTGGATTTCGGTTACGGAGTAAAATTTCGAGTATTGGAAAACTGCCGAATCTTGAGGTTCTCAAGTTAGACAATTCTTTCTCAGGGAAAATATGGGATATGGAAGAAGGAGAATTCTCGAGACTTAGATTCTTGAAATTGGTTTCCTTGGGGATTGTCAAGTGGACAGCTGCTTCCGATGATCAATTTCCCCATCTTCAGAACTTAGTAGTGCACAGATGTAGATTATTGAAAGAGATTCCATCTTGTTTAGAAAACACTTTTACTCTTGAAACGATTGAAGTTTCTGGCTGTAGTCGGTCTCTAACAAGTTTAGTCAAACAAATTCAGGAAGAACAGATGGACTTGGGAAATTCAGATTTGAAGATCCTTGTTCTGCAAGAATTTGAAGATTAAGACTGGTGTTGGAGAAGTGACATTGATGATTGGGGTTCTGTTCTTCTGGTTTGTTGTCAGGTGTGTCTTTCTTTTTTATTTATTAAATGAATTTAGTGGCAAAACCATTTGTACATTGTGAAAATAATTTTTGACGTCTATCAAAGTATTTCATTTTACTGGATGCTGCCTCTCTTTTTTCATTGTCAAAAGAATTTCAACTCTCAATAACCTAACACATTCATATGTATACTTTCAGAGCAGTTATGGTCAAGACAGCCCTTGTTGCAACTGTATTCCAGTGTGGACAATCGAGCTTTATCTGCATCTTGGAAAGGGAAAGGCTTTCAGATCAGTTTGGGACAAGACAGCACTTTTTGCAACTGTATTCCTGTGTGGACATCCGAGCTTTATCTGCATCTTGGAAATGGTTCTTGAATGGGGTTTGAACAAGTTGGGATTCACTTAAAGAAGATTGATGGCTGAAGGTTTAGAAATGGTTTAATTTTTGCTAAAGAATGAGGAAGAAACTAGATTGTATTCTAGTTTTTTTATAATTCACATGTAGATGTGCTGTTTGCTGTTTCAGCTCTTTCATACCTTCTGATCTCATTAATAAATTCACATGCTTGCAAAAAAAGAACGAAAGAAAGAAAAACTCTCAATTCTTTTTGTTACAGACTCAAATGGAAAACAAGAGAGTCAAAAGTGAAGGTGCTTAAAAGGCTTTGGTTCGGTCTACTTTCCAGCTTCTCTGCAATGGAAACGAAGTTCAAGGCTGCTTTGATTAAGGCAACTGATTGCTTTTGAAAGGCTTTTGTTTTCAAATTCTGAAGGTTGTTAATTGATTATGATTGTTCATCCCATTCTCAGATATTCCTTCATTTGCTGAGAATGGAAAGCATTTCAGTAATCTGTATCCGTTGATAATATGAACTTTTTTTTAGCAAAATGATAATGAGTTTTGGGATTCCTGCAAGTTTGCGGAGAACTTTTTAATACCCTGGCCTAAAATGATACAGAGGGTTTAATATGCATATGATTATTGATGATATAGTGTGTAATTGATTGATTTTGATTATATTTTTGTATTAGGTACTTTAAATGAGATTTTAAAATTAATTGTGTCAAAACCAAAAATTTTAGCACTGTAATGCAAAGTTATGATTTATTAGGCATTGTTTATTCATAAGCAGTTATTTCTTTTCTACACGATCTTGAGTATGATTATTTTATTTGATTAACTAACTGGATATTATTTAATTATCCAAATAATTCTATTTCCAATTAAAATGTCAAATTCATAATTATTTGATTAGTTTGATATTTGTGGCAAACGATATAACTTTATTACCTTGCAAAGTAGTCAACCTCTAAATTAAAATTGGACTTCTTGTTATAAAAATACCACTAGGTAGTATACTACTACAATTATAAAATGTAGTGGATTAGTCAATAGAATAATAGTATGAAAGTAAGACAGAAGAAATGTAAAGAACACAACTTGTAGTGAAATTTTTCTATATTTTCTTCCACTTCATACTTTCACTAAATCTCTATTTATATAGGCTTAGGGTTCATCATGATATGTAGGTTACAAAAAATCTAAAGGTTTCATCTTCCCACATCATGGTCCTAAAGATTACAAGTTACAAGGTGAGGTATTTCAAGGGTTGTATGTTACATGTCTTCAAGACTTCCCCTTGGATAGTGGAGTTACTTTCATGGGCAAGTAGAGAGTTGTATAGATGGACATCCACAATTTGCATGATTCATAATACTCCCCCTTGGATGTCTGCTTTCAAGAAAAATGCCTCATTAAAACCTTACTAGGAAAAACCCAATAGGATAAAAACCTAGTGAAGAAAAAAGAGTACATTTAAAATGTGACACTGAAAGATATCTTGAGCATATCATTAGATATCTTTCAGTTGACGCAATCCAATCCTGTGAGCTAGCTTTTCAAATGTTGAAGTTGATAGTGACTTTGTAAATAAATTTGCTAGATTATCACTTGAACGAATTTGTTGAACATTAAACTCACAATTCTTTTGGAGATCATGTGCGAAGAAGAACTTTGGAGAGATGTGTTTTGTTCTGTCACCTTTGATATATTCCTTCTTCAATTGAGCAATACATGCAGTATTATCTTCAAATAAAATAGTAGGAGCTTCCTTGTCTAGATGCAAACCACATGACTCTCGAATGTGGTGAGTCATGGATCTTAACCAAAAACACTCCCCACTTGCTTCATGGATGGCCAATATTTTAGCATAATTAGAAGAAGTGACAGTTATAGTTTGCTTCATAGAACGCCAAGAAATAGTAGTACCACCACATGTGAAAACATAATCCGTTTGTGACCAGGCATTATGGGAATCTGATAGATATCTAGCATCTGCATAACCTATAAGATCAGACTTGAGTGCTTTAGGATAATAAAGACTCTTATCAATTGTACCTTGAAGGTAACAAAATATATGTTTAACACCATTCCAATGCCTTCATGTAGATGAAGAATTATATCTTGCTAGTAGATTTACAGCAAATGATATATTTGGTCGTGTATAACTAGCAAGATACATTAATGCTCTAATAGCACTAAGATATGGTACTTCTGGGCCAAGTAATTCTTTATCACCTTTACAAGGTCGGAAAGGATCTTTACGCACATCAAGTGACCTTCCAACCATAGGGGTGTTCAAGGGGTGTGCTTTATCCATATAAAACCTTTTAAGCACTTTAACTATATAAGTTGACTGATGTAGAAAGATACCATTTTCCAAATGTTCAATTTGCAAACCAAGACAAAATTTTGTCTTTCCTAGATCTTTCATTTCAAATTCTTTCTTTAAACAATCAGCAGTGTTTTGCAGCTCTTTGGGAGTCCCAATAAGATTTAAATCATCAACATAAACAGCAATAGTGACAAATCCTAAATTAGATCTCTTTATAAAAATGCATGGACATACCAGATTATTTTTATAGCCTTCTTTTATCAAATATTCACTGAGGCGATTATACCACATACGTCCAGCTTGTTTCAAACCATAAAGAGATCTAAATAGTTTAATCGAGTAAAGATCTCGAGAACTATATTCATACCCTTTAGGCAATTTAAATCCTTCAAGGATTTTCATATAGATGTCGTTATCAAGTGAGCCATATAAATAGGCAGTAACGACATTCATGAGATGTATTTCAACTTTTTCACATGCTACCAGACTAAGCAAATATCGAAAAATAGTTGCATACACCACAGGAGAATACGTCTGATCATAATCAATACCAAATCTTTGTGAAAAACGTTATGCAACAAGACGTGCCTTATATCGCACAATTTCATTTTTTTCATTTCTCTTGTGCATAAAAACCTATTTATATCTAACGGGTTGCACATCTTCTGGTGTGCGTATCATTGGTCCAAAAACTTTACATTTAGCTGGTGAATTCAATTCCGCCTGAATTGCATCTTTCCATTTTGGCCAATCATCTCTTCGTCTACATTCTTCTACAGACCTTGGCTCATGATCCTCATTGTCATTCATAATAGCAATTGCTATAGCATAGACAAATTTATCGTCGACGTTAATTTTCAATCGGTTCCATCTTTCCCCAGTCATGGCATAATTAATTGAGATCTCCTGATTATTAGCATTTTCAGTACCTAAATTTCTTCTGGAAATTTTTCACTGACCATGTTGGGAAACTCTCCAGGAGTTGTAATTTCCTCGTTTTGACCATCAGAATCATTTGCTCATTTTCTTTTGCGAGGAATTTTATCTTTGGAACCGATTGGTCTACCACGCTTCAAGCATACCTTAGACTCATTTGTGGTGGTCACTTGTCTTTTAGGGACATCAATTCTAATCGGAGCATTTACAGCCGAGACATAAGATTTAGTAACTCTCTTTAGGTCAATAAAAGTGTCTAGCAATTAATTTGCTAAATTTTACAAATGAATTATCTTTTGAACTTCCAGTTCATATTGTTTTGTACGAGGACCAAAATGAGATAATGATAATTCATTCCAACTAATTTTCTTGTCCGGCTTTATTTTGCCTCCCCCTAATGTTGGGAAAATTGACTTATCAAAATGACAATCAACAAATTGAGATGTAAATAAATCTTTAGTCATTGGCTCAAGATATTTAATTATTAATGGAGATTCATACCCAACATATATAACCAACCTCCTTTGAGGTCCCATCTTAGTGCGTTGTGATGGAGTAATAAGAACATAAACTGCACTTCCAAAAATTCTTAGATGGGAAATGTTTGGTTCCTGACTATGAACCAATTGTAATGAAGAGACTTCATGATAATTTGTTGGCCTTATGCGAATCAATGCTATTGCATGCAAAATAGCATGTCCCCAAGCAAAAGTTGGAAGATTAGTTCTCAAAAGCAATGACCGAGCAATTAATTGCAAACGCTTTATAAACGATTCTGCTAGACCGTTTTATGTATGAACATAAGCTACAGGATGTTCAACACTTATCCCAACGAACATACAATAATCATTAAAAGCTTGTGAAGTAAATTCACTAGCATTGTCAAGACGTATTCTTAATGGGATAACTAGGAAAATGAGCCCGTAACCGAATTAATTCTCCTAACAATCTCGCAAACGCCAAGTTGCGAGTTGATAATAAGCATACCTGTGACCATCTCGTTGATGCATCAATTAAAACCATAAAATATCGAAATGGTCCACAAGATGGCTAAATAGGCTCACATATATCCCCATGTATGCATTCCAAAAATACGGGAGATTTGGTTTTAATTTTTATTGGTGATGGCCTTATAATTAACTTGCCTTGAGAACAAGCAGCACATAAGAATTCATGGCATTGAAAAATCTTCTGCCTCTTCAAAAAATGACCACACGAATTCTCTATTATTTTTCGTATCATTATAGAACTAGGATGGCCCAACCGGTCATGCCAAACAACAAAATCATCATAATTACTAAACTTCTGATTTACTATTGCATATATTGCAATCGTAGAAATATATGTGTAGTACAACCTAGAGGAATAAGAAGGTAATTTTTCCAATACAACTTTTTAGAAGAAATACTTGTAATATACGATCACTATTACCTTCATTTGTAGTCTCAATATGATATCCATTTCGACGGATATCTTTAAAACTCAACAAATTCCTTTGAGACTTTGATGAATATAATGCATCATCAATGCAAAATTTTGTTCCTCCAGGCAAAATTATAATTGCTCTTCCAGAGCCTTTAATTAGTTTTGCACTACCACATATAGTACTAACATGGGTTTCTTTCATAATTAGACAAGAAAAATATTTCTTATCCTTAAAAATGGAATGTGTTGTTGCACTGTCTGCAAGACATAATTCTTTGTTATTTAGCTTTGAAACGTCCATTTTTCTTGGACATTTCCATCACTAGTGACTAGTATCACCTTCAAGGTGATTGACAAAGAAATCAACAACATCCAAAGAAGTAAAATTAGTAAAGCCATTGTCACTAAGACCAAGGTCATAATTAACATCATCACTAATAAAATTCATCTCTATCTTCTTTTCTTTACTTTTCAATGATTCTTGATAGAGATCAGCAAAATGTTTTGGCATATGACAGGTACGAGACTAATGGCCTTTCATGCCACAGCGATAGCACTTATTATCTACTCTTTTTTTTTTGTCTCCATCTTTCTCATCATTACTCTCTCACTTCTAGTGATGAGTAGCATTTTTGGTATGACCACCATAGTTATTACGACCATGACCATGTCCATGGTCACAACCACGCCCACGCCCATGATTAGATTGCAGGGCTGTCACATTCAGGAAATGGAGCAGCACCAGTTGGGCGGGCTTCATGATTTCTCAACAAAAGCTCATTATTTTGTTCAGCAACAAAAAGACAAGAAATCAGTTCAGAATATTTTCTAAAACCATTTTCACGATATTGTTGCTGCAGGACCACATTAGATACGTGAAAGGTGGAGAAGGTTTTCTCTAGCATATCCTCATCAGTAACTTTTTCTCCACATAATTTCAATTGTGAACTGGTTCTGAAAATTGCTGAATTATACTCACTTACAATTTTGAAATCTTGCAAGTGCAAGTGCAAGTGCAAATGCATCCAATCATAGCGAGCTTTTGGAAGAATGACCGTTTTTTTGATGTTCATACATTTCTTTCAAACCACTCCACAAGATGAAAGGATCCTTAGCTGTCAGATATTCACTTTTCAACCCTTCATCAAGGTGGTGACGGAGAAAAATCATCGCTTTGGCCTTTTCTTGATTTGTGGCTTACTCCTTTCTTTGATAGTCTCTCCAAGACCATTTGCATCTAGATGAATTTCAGCATCTAGCACCCATGACAAGTAATTCTTTCCAATAATATCAAGTGCAACAAACTCAAGTTTTGCAAGGTTATTCATAGTAATAAATATAACTAATAGAAAAAATAAATAAATCTCACCTAACTTACCTGAAGGAATGGAAATTGGCTAGAGATTCGTGCTAATAACATGTTATAAAAATACTACTAAGTAGTATTACTACTACAATTATAAAATGTAATTGATTAGTCAATAGAATAATAGTATGAAAGTAAGACAAAGAAGAAACGTAAAGAACACAAATTGTAGTGAAATTTTTCTATCTTTTCTTCCACTTCATACTTCTACTAAACCTCTATTTATATAGGTTTAGGGTTCATCATGATATGTATGTTACAAAAAATCTAAAGGTTTCATCTACCTACATCATGGTCCTAAAGGTTAAAAGTTACAAGGTGGGGTATTTCAATGGTTGGGTGTTACATGTCTTCAAGACTTCCCATTGGATAGTGGAGTTACTTTTATGGGCAAGTAGAAAATTGTATAGATGGACATCCACAATTTACATGATTCATAACACTTCTCTAGTTGTTAATAATGTTGATAAATTAAATTTCAATATTGTATTTAAGGTGTTTATCTCTAAGGGAAATAACCAATCTCTTGGTTATTGAAATTAATCCCTTGACTAGAAGTTTGTCTCTTATTAATTCATCTTTTTAAATCGCTCGCACTATTGACTTTCAAATTGTTAAATCTCAAAAATAATTCATTATATTTAGTCATATAATTTTTTGGTCTCTCATATTTTAAAATGATATTTTTGGTCCTTTACAATCATTTTTTGTCCTTAACATTAAAATAATATTTTCAATCGATTACATTTTCTATCTCAAAAATTTCCATCCTTTGACTGGTTTCCAATTAAATTGATCACGTCTTTCACTTGGAATTATTTATAAATGTATGGCTTAGTTAAAGACATAAAATAAAACAGAATCTCTTGATCCTTTAGCATTAAAGTATATTCTTTGTTAACTATTTTGAAAAGAAATATAGAGGCATAAAATAAATAAATAAAAAGTTAAATAACAACAAGAACAAAGATACAATAAAAATTTAGTTTCTAAATCAAATATGATCAGTGTCTACCATAGTTTGTAGGATCAGAATTTTACACAAAATTGATTTATCATAGTATGATTGGATCATGAGATCGAATCGTAGAATCATAAAATTCTAGTAAAATTGAGAAAATATAATTTATAAATTATTTTTAAAAAAATTATCAATCAATATATGAATAGATATGTAGAAAATTCATATATAATTTATAATTAAATTATTTTATTTCAATTTTTATTTCTTATAATATTTTATATGATTTTCTCAATATTTTAGTTATCGTCACAATCAAAAGGTATTTATATCTAATTTTTTTTATTTATTGTTAAAAACTAATAAAAATATGATTAAATTAATTAAATTATTTATATAATGATAAATTTAAATTTTACTTAAATATAAATTTTTTTAGAGTAAATTTAACTATATTTTATTCATATAATAAAAATAGGATTATAATTAGAATCGAAATTATTTTATTAAATTTAAATCATATAATCATGAGATCAGATGGAATCGAAATTTTAAAAACTACAATAAGCACATTAGCCTGGTCCATACTCCATAGTAGACTTCAGGCTAATATTCCTGTTCCTAGTGGGCACTTGGTCCATTCATTTCCTTGTCCTTGGCCCTTATTTTCTTGTTAAGCGAATTGGCAGAATGTTTTTCTCGTTGGGTTAATTTTTCTTACTCCTTTTCTTCCTTGCCAAGCAAATTGGCTGGTCCAATTTCCAGTTTGCCATGCAAATTGATAGTGATGAGTCTGCTTTCCTTTCTTTGTGGGACATCCCATTAGGAAAATCATGGAGGAATGGCCACGGAAAATTAGGCTATGCTTGGATCTTGATTTTATTTACAAAAAGTTTGATTTTTCTTAAATAAAAATAATATATTTAAATACATTTTTATTTCAAAATTTAAAATTCAAATTTTCTAACTTAAATTTCACTCACATAATTTAAAAAAAAAAAAATTCTTCTTATTCTTCCATCCAAAATACCTTTTCTACAAAAAGAAAATGCCTATCAAAATTTTCACACATTCCAATACAAAATTTCTCAAATAAATCAAAATCTAAACATAGCCTAAATTTTCTCTATACGTTCTAGCGCAATTATTTGCTTCTTGCCTTCTTCCATTGAATTTCCGGAGTGGGGAAAAGTTTCTGGACATACTAGAACACCATTTTTTTTATCCTGCCTTTGGTTTTCCTCTTCAGTTCCTTTGCCAGTTACAACCTGTGAATCATACATATCCATCCTCAATAACCTCATCATCTTTCTGTTTTATTTTGAGTTCTTTCAGACTCTGATCTCAGGTTCTTGCCAAATCTTACTTCCAGTATCATCTAAATTTCTACTTCTATTTTGATTTTTATTGTCAGATCTCTGTTTAATGTTCTCTCTTTTCTTCTGTGAAAGGGAGATGATTAAAATATGCGTTCTGTTTGAAAGAAGTAAAGTGTATTCAGAAGTGAGCTAGTATTTCAACCCTCAATTCTTCCATTCCTGACTTGACTCAAAAGCCAAAAGAACAAAGACGAAAATGAATTTGAAGATTGCTTGAGTGGATTTGATTTTGTCTGCTTTTTGGCTTCTCCATGGAAACAGGGTCATGACTGCAAGTTAATTAAGGTAATAACTATTTGCACTGTTCTTTATAAACATGGTTGTGCATTCACTCTAAGCCTCAGCATTTTAAGGATTCAAGGCTATTTTGTCCTCGAGTTCAATCTCTACTATTCTTCACACAAACAGAAATGTTTCTAGCAAATTGGATTGATATCTCATTCATCCCTCACATCTTCAAACTTCTTACAGTGTTGGATATATAGAGCAAATAGATTTAGGTTATGAGTTCCCATGTTCAATAGTGCTTCTCGAACAGTTGAGATAAATGGCAGTTGGAGGTTAGATGGAAGCCATCCCATTTTCCATAGGTTTCCTCTCAAACTTGGAGAAACTTTTATTGTTCATGCACTTGTAAGGATGGTTTATCTGCTAGATAATCTCTGGTTTCTAAAGAAGTTAAGACATCTTCACATATCGGTGGGTATATATTCTGCTGGTTCTGATTTGTCAACCAAATATCTAGACAATTCCTTGTGTTTACATGAGTTGGAGGTTTTCTGGTTTAGTTATTTCTACTTTGGGCAGCATGGAAAAGCAACTGAATGTTTCCAAACATTCATAAACTGAAATGCAAACTCTTTGATGATTGAAATGGTGAGGATTTGAGTAAGATCATAGTATCAAGTAGTTTTGGGATGATTGAAATGGTGAGGATTTGAGTAAGATCATTGCAATCCAAATGTGCTACTAATATGGACCAAAAAGGGGAAAATGGATTTGTTTAGATGATGATGATGAGGAGTTAGACTATCAAAACTATTTAAATGATAAAATAATTTTCCTTTGGAACAGTTTTGCATAACCCAAACCAAAACAAAAAAACTAAAGTCCGGATTGCATTGGTTTTTAGTGTATATTAAGAATGTTTGTCATGGTCAAATGTATTTCAACTCTCAATTTTTCCATTAGGGACTTGAGTCAAAAGCCAGAAAACAAAAAGGAAAATGGATTGAAGATTGCCTGAGGGAATTTGATTTTGTCTGCTTTTGGCTTATCTATGGAAACAAGGTCATGACTGCAAGTTAAGGTAATAACTATTTGGACTGCTCTTTCCATGTTTTGTATGTTTTTCAAGCAACATTTTTTTTTTCTTGTTTACGCTAAAATGTTATTGATTGATCATGATTGTTCGGCCTTGTTCTCTTAGTTTCCTGGATTTACTGATAACATAAATTGAGCAATTTCAAATGGAGAGAGAGCAACAATGGTCCATCATGTTAGCCATTTGCATCCATTGATGCTCTCAACCATTGATAGCTAATCTCATCGCTCACTTAAATTTTGAAGAGATGAATTGTGAAAACTACCAAAATTTAACTTCAGTGAAAACCTTTAAAATATTTTCTTACTCTAAATTGGAAACATTTTCTTCCTCAATTTTTGTAGTATCTTGAAGTTTTGATATTTGTTCTAGTAGCTTGTTTTCTAATACAAGTTTCCCATCAATTCTTCGTTCATTAAGAATTAATGAACTTACTAATTCATTCATACTCAAATTTGATAAATCTTTAGTCTTCAATATAATTGCTACATTTTAATCAAACTTCAAAAATAGAGAATTGAGAACTTTTTCCACAAAGAATTCATCATTAAGAATATACCCATTAAATGCTATTTCGTTTTCCATACCCAACAAATGGGAAAAATAGTTCACATTCCTTTCAAATTTCTCCATAGAACACAACTTAAATTTTTTCTTCAATAATAACACATTATTTTTTCAAGTTTGATCTATGCCAATATATGCTCTTTTCAAAAATCTCACACTTGTTTGGTAGTTTTAACAATACAAATTTTAAGAAAAATTGACATATCAACTGCTCGATGAATTTAAAATAAGGTCAAATATACGTTTCTTTTAGTTTCGGCATCAGTATTATCTGGTACCTTTTTTTGAATTAATTGCAGCAAATTGTTTGGTCGAAAGTGTGTTTACATCTAAATCTTCCAAAATTTATAATTTTGCTTTCGCTTGAATTTTGGAACAACACATATTATGTTCCAATCATCCATGATGAACAAATAACTTTTAGCCTCCCTTACTAAAAAATCATTAGGATAAAGAAACTAATAATTTAATATCACTAGCTCTGATACCACATGTATGATGTAAAAATCTTACGTATAAACATCATTCAGTGGAAAAGCAACAAAAATAATTTATTTGGAAGTTAACAATAAAGTAAGAAAAAACCCTACATTTTCAAAATATAAACAGTAGGAATAAACTCTTACTCCTCACAACTCTATTTTCCTTGGAATCTCTTTTTTATTTTCTTCACCCCATAATAAAAAACAATTACAATTTGATAATCAAATCCTACGCAAAATCTATTTTTATAAAACAATTCAAATCTAATTTAAATAATAATTACTAAATCCTAATCTGATTATAATTTACTAAATAAACTTGATTTAATACACCAACAAATACGCGAAAATTTGGTCTGGCAAATTAATTACTCCGGAAAGAGGCGTCAATTTAAATTCACGTATGATGCTGGAATTAGCACATTCAGGATTGATTGCGCATCAGAAGGCGCAGTCTCTGCCGACACGCCTTCAAAAGTTACTGCAAGTTTGAAGGCCGTTTATGCTAATCAGTATGAACTCCGATGCCTTCCAAAAATGGATATACCTTCAAATTCTTCGCTCCAAAGTATAGTAATTGTGCTTCTTCTTCAACTTTTCTTCTCTTAATAAGCATTTTGGATTCAGTGCAATCCAGTTTTTCATTCTTTTATATCCTGTAAAGCCTTCATAAGACTCACATCTATCCCATATACTGTTTCCTCACCTTCATCATAAGCCTACTGATTATATACACCGGATCACTTATTTTTTTTTTGGGTACTTTCCAGCAATATATCCTAGATCACCATTTAAATTGGATTCTAATCTTCACTTTGGTTTTCAGAAGACTTCATTTTCTTTGCCATTCGAATCCAGAAAAGTTTCAGAAAGATCAAGATGGCCTTCATTACTACTTATATTGATACTGCCCTGGGTGATCTGAAGTTGCTGGATATATCTTCAAGCTCCTTGGATGCTTTGACCTTGATGCGCCGCTTACGGAATCTCAGAACATTCATTCTCTGTGTGAGAAAGTTGGGCAATGATATGCATGTGAGGACTGATGGCAACAACACTAACAAGGGAGGTAGTCTGGGATCTCTACTCGAAAGGATTGAAGAAGCGGTTGGCAGAAATGCATACGAAATTCACCCTTTTTGTCAGGCCTCTGTATTAGTTAGGTTGCCTTCCAGTTCCAAGATTCAGCAATTTACAGGCGACATCGACTCCTTCGGGAAAGAAATAGAAGAATGGTACATCAATTTGACAGATTTGGTGCAGCAATCAGTTTCTCCAACAACAGATGAAGTTATGGAAATCACCAATTCCGTTCTGGAGAATCTAGTGGATTTTCTCATATACTTTGGGGAATATGAACGAGTTTTCGTAATGGAATCCTTGGCGGAGATGATGAAATTCTTGAAAAATTTTGTCCGCTTTGCCACGCTGCGAAGGTTTGAGCGCCAACAATTACAAGATTTGTTGAATCACATTGAAGCCGTCGCAGTTAATGCAGCACATCTATCTTTTAAGTGTCACTATAAAGAATATGACAAAGAATGGTGGTGCAAGGTAATGCAGCTTGAAATTTCAGTACTACTGCGGAGGATCAAACCTATTGATGCTCGTATCTATGCGACTTACACTCAAGTTCTGACTAGCTCAAAATTATCGACGCAATTGCATGTTCCTATTTCAGACATGGATGATGATCCTATAATAATAATAAAGGATTTCATTGATTCTCTTGCGTGTAATCTATGGGAGATGCTAGCACTGGACACTAATCCTGTGGTTTCTTTGAAGGATAAACTGCAAGTACTGTACGAGGGATTAAGATTATTGAGAACTATTCTTGTTAAAGAGCCGAACAAGTTCGATGAGAACATGAAGGATTCCATTGGAGTTCTGATATGTGATGCTGGACTCATAATCTTTTCACTTTATCAGAAAGATATCAAAATAGATATTGAGGTCGTAGATTTGTTGGAAAGAATTGAGCATATTCAGAAACAAGTTGAAGACAAAGATCCAGAAACATCAAACTTCAATTTTTGCAGGACCAATGAGTTGGGTTTTGTCGATTATCTCGTAGAGAAACTGATGGACGTGACAAGTAGTATGGCTGGTTCAAATGCCCAAAGTTTTGCTCAAACAATCCAAGAACAACTTGTCTTCTTAAGATCTATTTTGGTGGAAATTGTGGATCTGCACACTGAACTGGAGGAACCCCGTACCCTTTGGAATCGTGCTATGGAGGTTGCATACAGGGTGGAGTCTCTCATTCACCACCTGGTGGTTGGAGATATTTCAAATTCCTTTTCAGATTTATTTGATTCCATCATAGAAGACATCAATAATATTAAGACTCATGCCACAAAGATTAGCTCGGGCAAGATACAAGATCTCCAAATGAAAAAAGTTGCCAAGAAATCTAGTCATGTACTCGCACAAAGCAGTGCACCAAAAATTGACGAAGTAGTAGGTTTTGATGATGAGTCAACCTGGATTACCGATCGGCTTACAAGAGGATCAGAGCAGTTGCGGATCATTGCCATTGTGGGTATGCCAGGACAAGGTAAAACAACCTTAGCCACAAAAGTTTACCACTGTAATACAGTCAGGTACCATTTTTATGTTCGTGCATTGTGTTCCATTACTCAAATATTCAACAAAAGGAAAGTGCTACTTGAGCTTCTGAATCATATTGTTACGGAGAGATATTCTGCAATGACCGAACAAGATTTAGCTGAAGAGCTCCGACGTCAGTTGCTAGGAAGGAGATATCTCATCTTTTTGGATGACGTATGGGACATTGAAGTATGGAATAACTTGGCAGAGTCATTACCTGACAAATCTAATGGAAGTAGAATTATCTTGACAAGTCGACTTCAGGATGTTGCTCCCCATGCCATGCTTGATGAAGAGCCTCATTTTCTTCGTCAACTCACCATTAATGAGAGCTGGGAGTTACTGCAAAGGAAGTTACCCCTTGCGAAAGGTTGCCCTCCAGAATTATATGAACTTGGGATGCAAATTGCAGAAAATTGTAAGGGATTACCTCTGACAATTGTCGTTGTAGCTGGACTTCTGGCTAACATGGAGCAAGAGAATTGGAATGAAATCCTGGAAAGTTTAAGTTCAGGCATCCTTTCTACTACAGCACAATGCATGAGCATATTGGAGCTGAGTTACAAGCATTTACCAGATTATTTGAAGCCATGCTTTCTTTATTTTGGGATGTTTCCTGAAGACCAAGAGGTTTCAACCAAGAAGTTGATCTGGTTATGGATTGCTGAAGGATTTGTTCAGAAGACTAAGTTAAAGTGCACGGAAGATGTTGCTACAGATTACCTGATGGATTTAATTGGCAGAAGCTTAGTTCTGGTTGCCAACAGGGGATCCATAGGTGGTGTCAAAGCTTGCCGAGTTCATGATTTGCTACATGAGTTTTGCATGACAAAAGGCAAAGAAGAAATTTTTTTCCAGCTGTTACGTGGGTATGATGAGCTTTTAGCATTTAATGCACCACGCAGCTTACGGAGGTTAAGCATTCAGTCTGAGTCAAGACATTTCAAGGAGGCGAGGCTATTTTGTCCTGGTGTACGTTCTCTACTCTTCACTGAAACAGGATGGTTCAAACGCAGGATTCATGATATCTCATTCGTTATTCAGATCTTCAAGCTTCTCCTTGTATTAGATATTGGTCATATTGACTTGGGTTCGGTATTTCCCAGTGAAATTGGACTTCTTGTTCAGTTGAGATATTTGGCAGTTCGAGGTGGGATGGACGTGATCCCTTCGTCCATCGGAAACCTTCTGTACTTGGAAACTTTTATTGTAGATCCAGGCAAAATGGTTTCATTTCCCGATAATCTCTGGAATCTGAGGAAATTGAGACATATTTGTTCTTCTTGGGATTTTAGTTTTGCCATTGAAAATCTTGAGAATTCCTCTGGTTTGTATGAGTTGGAGAGCTGTTCAGGTGCGATTCTTTTTTCTTTGGGGAGCATGGAAAAGCAAATGAGAAAGTTTCCAAACATCCGTAAACTGAAATGTAAACTTTTCCAGAATTGGGTTGATACTGAGAATTGTAACAGGATTGTTGTACCTGACTTTCTGAGTCAGCTAGAATCTCTTGGGTTGTCTCAATTTCGTTCAGACATGGCACCTGTTGACTTTGAATTTAGTTTGCCAGCAAATCTTAAAAAGCTGACTCTATCTAGATTTGGGTTACCCTGGAGTAAAATTTCGAGTATTGGAAAACTGCCGAATCTTGAGGTTCTCAAGTTAGTCAATGGTTCTTTCTCTGGGGAAATATGGAATATGGAAGAAGGAGAATTCTCGAGACTTAGATTCTTGAAATTGTCTGGAATGGGTATTGTCAAGTGGACAGCTGCTTCCGATGATCAATTTCCCCATCTTCAGAAGTTAGTAGTGCAAAGCTGTGAATTTCTGGAAGAGATTCCATCTTGTTTAGAGAACACTTTAACTCTTGAAATGATTGAGGTATCTGGATGTAGTCATTCTCTAACCAATTTAGTCAAACAAATTCAGGAAGAACAGGAGAACATGGGAAATTCAGATTTGAAGATCCTCGTTCGGGGAGAATTTAAATATTAAGACTGGAGCCGGAAGAAGTGACAGTGATGATTGCGGTTATTTTTTTTTGGTTTGTCAGGTGCGTCCTGCTTTTTTCATTTGTTAAATAATTTAGTGGTAAAACCACTCGTAAGTATTCCATCTCTCGACAACCTAACACATCCGTGAACTTTCAGATCAGCTCTGGTCAAGACAGTGCTTGTAGCAACTATACTCTGAGTGTGGAGGTTAGAGCTTTATGTGCATCAAGGAAACGCTTTCAGATCAGTTCTGGACAAGACAGCCCTTGTTGCGATTGTATTCAGTTTGTGGACATTCTAGCGTTATCTGCATCTTGGAAAGGCTTTAAAAGGGAGAAGGTCAATTGGGAAATGGTTCTTGAATGGAGTTTGAACCAGTTGGAATTCACTTAAAGGAGACTGATGGTTGAAGCTTTTGAAATCGATCAACTTTTGCTTGAGAATAAGGAAAAAAAAACAGATTATATTCTAGTTCTTCTATAATTCATATGTAGATCAATAGATGTGCTGTTTGCTGTTTCACATCTTTTGTACCTGCTGATCTCATCAATAAATTCAACTGCTTAAGAAAAATGGAAAAATAGAAAAAGCTCTCATTCTTTTTGTTACAGACTCAAATGGAAAAACAAAAGAGTCAGAATGAAGGTGCTTCAAAGGCTTTGGTTACTTCTAGCTTCTTTGCAATGCAAACAAAGTCAAGACTGCTTTGATTAAGGTCACTAATTGCTTTCCGAAGGCTTTTGTTTTTAGTTCTGAATGTTGTTCATTGATTATGATTTTTCAGCCCAGTTCTTAGAGATTCCTGGAGTTGCTGAGAATAGAAATTAAGCATTTTCAAATGAAGAGCATCTATGATCCATCATTTCAGTAATCCGGCCGCATCCATTGATGCTCTGAACTTTTTTTAGCTATTTTCACCTCTCATGCAAATTTTGCAAGACAAGATTCCAGGGTTTTTGATAATATTCAGAACTTTGGTTCTTGATACTGTAATTACCTTGGGTAAAAATCATGTAATCTCAGAAGCAAGTGCGGCCCCTTGCAGCATGATCGCAAAATTTCATGAAGCTAAACATTCTGGTCTGAGTTATGTGCATACTACTGCACCAAGTTTTGTGATTCCTGCAAGTCACTGGATAAATTAAATGATATAACTTTATCACCTTGCAGAGTAGTCAATCTATAATTTAATTTATTGTGTGTTTGTTAATTAAAATTGAGCTTCTCTAGTTATTAATAATGTTGATAAATTAAATTCCAATATTGTATTTAGGGTGTTTATCTATAAGGGAAATAACCAATCTCTTGGTTATTGAAAAATTAAAAAGAGATTAGTAGTTATCACTTGTTTGATAATTACAACGAATTTATTTGTGTCTTTTGCATCAAAGATTAAAATTAATCCCTTGACTAGAAGTTTGTCTCTTATTAATTTCATCTTTTTAAAGCGCTCGCACTATTGACTTTCAAATTATTAAATCTCAAAAATAATTCTTTATATTTAGTCATATAATTTTTTTTATCTCTCATATTTTAAAACGATATTTTTAATCTTTTATGATTTTTTTGTCCTTAACATTAAAATAATGTTTTCAATCTATTACATTTCTATCTCAAAAATTTCCATCCTTTGACTGCTTTCCATGATGGTTTCCAATTAAATTGATCACATGTCTTCCACTTGGAATTATTTATAAATGTATGGCTTAGTTAAAGACATAAAATAAAACAGAATCTCTTGATCCTTTAGCATTAAAGTATAATCTTTGTTAACTATTTTGAAGGCTATCTATGTGTTGCATTTTACCTATCGTTGCAACTCTTCCACATTGTTGCCAATATAAAACCAGCTGGATTTGAAGCAGCCTACCACAAAGAATCCATCCAAAGGAATAATCTTATGCACAAAGTAACATTCATCAGTTCCGAAAAGTGAAGCAGCATTGATACAGATGCAACAGAGCAGAACAAAAACAGAAGAATATTTGCTGGGCTCCAACAAACTTGACTGAAAATTAATTCCAGTTCCACTTAAGCCTGCTATGAGCTTTGAAAATGCCCAATGCAGTTTTTGCATCAGATTTTGTTGCATGATGCGTGGATTCTGTCCTGCATTGCTAACGCATACATTTACCTAACCTTTTAAGCAGCAATATGATTACACAAAAGTTACCTACTTTCAAAGTATATTTAAGTGTTCAGTTTTCAAATTACATTGGCAAACAAAAAATATAAATTTATCAACAATGAATAAATTACATTGATATACAACGCTTCAATGACACATTAATGGCAAAGCAGCTATGGAGAGTCATAACTCAACCTCAACTGCTCAGGAGTAAAGTTCTCAAGGCAAAATATTTTCCAAAGGGAGGCTTGATGAAGGTGGAACCGAAGGGAAACAATTCGTGGATGTGGAAAGGATGGATGGGGGTACGTTATGTACTAGAACAAGGAATGAGGTGCAAGGTAGGAGATGGCAAATCGATATGGATATGGGATTCTCCATGGATTCCGGACAACAAAGGTTTCAAGCCAAAGGAAAATAACCCCAACAAGAGCCAAGTAATGTGGGTCAATGAACTAATGAAGAGGGACGGCCAAGGATGGAACAAGGATTTAATTTCCCGTCTGTTTGAGGAGCAAGAAGCAGCTGCACTAATGAACTTAAAGATTGGTCCAGCAGGAAGCCAAGATCAGCTCATATGGCAGCACAGTCCATCGTGAAGCTATACGGTCAAATCTGCATATCGGCATCTTCAACAAGGACAGCAACCAAGGCAGAACTATGGGGCTTCTAGCTCCATTGATAGCTCGAGGAAGGCAATGTGGAACTTTAGCTGGAAACTAGACACCAAAGCCAAACTAAAACACTTCATTTGGCGGTGTTGTCATGACATCTTGCCCACAAAGAAAGAGTTGCAAAGGAGGAAAATGATGATAGACAAAATCTGTCAAATGTGTGGGGAGGCCGAAGAAAGCATAGAACATGTATTTTTTAACTGCTCAAGAGCAAAAAACAGTTTGGCGACTTGCCCCGGTACAATGGCATGATGTTGGAGAAGAAATTCAGAGCTTTGAAAGATGGTGGCAACGGCTAGGCAGCTGCCACACGTATCACCTCGGCCAGGAAAGAAGCCAACTCACCGTGTACTTGCTGTGGATGCTATGGAAATCAAGGAACTTATGGATTTTTACCGGAGAATGGATGATGGAAAAGACGGTGGTCGACGTTGCAATGGAAGAATGGCTAGAATTCAATAAAGTAAGTACATTGGTAGGAAATATGTAACTAGGACTGGGTAGGATGTCGGTCAGTGGTTACAATAGGAAGAGGGAAGAATGTAAACAGAAAATAGAGTGGATCAAGTAACCTCTCTCAACTAGGGAGGTTATTAAATCCACTAGTATGTCCCCTAGATTTTCTGGAAAATTCTGGACACTAGTTTGGTAGGAGGATGAGGAAATGATGAGCTTTGGCCAACTTTGAGTGCCAAAGAGGGTTCAAAACACAAGGAACCATTGTTGTATCTTCACTTTGTTTTTAACAAAGTTAATATAAAGCATACCTTTTGAAAAAAAAGAATAATAAGGAATGTTCTACGCCGTATTGTCTCAATATTCTTTAGTTGAGCGACACCGTTTAAGTCTTTCTTTTTCATTTATTAAATGACATTTTGGTAAAACCACAGGTATGGTGTCAAAATTATGTTTGAAGTCTATCAAAGTATTTCACTTAACTGAGTATTTCATTTAACTGGATGCTGCCTCTCTTTTTTTCATTGTCAAAAGTATTTCAACTCCAGATAACCTAACACATTCATATAAAACTTTCATATCAGTTATGGTCAAGACAGCCCTTGTCGCAATTCGAGCCATATCTGCATCTTGGAAAGAACTTAAAAGGGAGAAGCTCAATTGGGAAATGGTTCCTGAATGGGATTCGAACCTGTTGGTGTTCAGTTAAAGGAGATTGATGGCTGAAGCTTTAGGAATGAATTTACTTTTGCTTGAGTGGAAGAAACCCGATTGTATTGTGGATCCTTTATAATTCCCTTGTAAATGTGTTGTTTGCTGTTTCAGCTTTTTGCTACCTGCTAATCTTCTCAAGTCTAGACTTGAATATAATGATGATTGTGGTTCCATTCCATTGGTTCAACTATGTATTCCCACTCTTGTTTCTACAAAATAATATTTGAAGAATCTTATCTATTTATTCCATTTCCCAGGATGTTGCAACTCAGTTTCATTGTCAGAAAGTACTTCATCTCTCTATTCTACCTGTCCTGAGCTGAATTTCTTACTATGCAAAAGTGCTCTCTATCGTTTAGCAAATTAGTTTAGTTGTGTTTGAAAACAGGAAAAGTCTGGGTGGTGACTGAATCATCATCACCTTATCAATCAAATCCAGCTCCTGACGGTCTCCATCATTACTTGTATTTGTTTTGGTCAGCATTCATTTTTTTACCATACATTTCTTCGGAAAGAATGGACAATGATATGGATTTTAAGTCTTTCATCCACTCAGTATTATCACTGATCGACAAGCTGAGGAATGCCCATATCAAAATGCAGGTCACACAGACACACTCCACCTTTAAATTATTACAGCCAAATTTTACATAAAACATCAATAATAATACTTCACACAACTTTCATGATTTGGTACATGAGTTTTGCATGGAAAAAGCCAAGGAAGGAAATTTTCTGCATCTGTTACGAGGGCCTGATGCATTTTCTATGTTATGAGCCACACGGCCTTTGGAGATTATGCATTTACTCTTAACCAGAGCATTTGAGAAGGTCAAGGTCATTTTGCACCGACATATATAGCCTATTATTCTTTAACATGGATAAGCACTGGCAAGCCAGAGATCCTTCCAATGTCTCATTCATTTTCTTGGTGATATATTTCCAAGTGAAAAAGAACTGCTTGTTCAATTGAGGTACTTAGCTCTTCGTGGTGACATGACTTCATCCCGTTTTTCAGTAACTGAACTTTGGATTCGGAAACTTTTCTCATCAAGGGATTTAGTCATGGCATCATTTTGTCAGATAACATTTGGGATATGAAGAAACTTAGGCATTTGCATATAAATAAGAGTTGTTCTTTGTTCACCGAATGACATACGTGAGAACTCTGGTTTGTATAATCTAGACACCTTCTCTAATGCACCTATTCAAGGGGTTAAATTTCATAGTTCATTTTCATAAGGTTTCGAGAATAGATGAGCAAAGTTTAATAAAAATACTCTATCATGATCCGATCCTATGAATTGGTAGGATTTTTTGTTATTCTTTGTATGGTATACGTTAACTGTTGAGAAGATGCCAAATTCCTATGCTATGTATCTTACTTAGTGCACTGGCTCAACTGATAATCATGCTTTTTCCTGAAGAGAATAATAAAAAGGATTTACTATGAATGATCATATGGTGCTATCTTTAGGTCCCTCCAAACTTTCTTGATGAAGAGTTGCAGGGCCACAACTCTTTTTCCCTATGGAAACGAATAGGTTCCATCAAATGGAGATCCCCACGAAACCATATGCATAGGAGGAGCACAGAAAAACGAAAGTGGCTAGCTTTAGTTTGTTGGCCATTGAAATTCATGAATCGTGTTTGACAAGAATGGAATCTAAGAGAAAGTCATTTGGGATTTGCTATTTTCACAACATTTGGATTAGGAAAAGCCACTGTTTATAGTGGTGGGCACTGGGTTCATTCATTTCGTTGTTCTTGCCCCTTTTTTTTCTTGTTAAGCGAATTGGCAGCTTGTTTTTCTTGTTGGGTTAATTTTTCTTACTCCTTTTTTTCGTTGCCAAGCAAATTGGCTAATCCAATTTCCAGTTTTCATTTTTGGTTTACCCAATTTACTGGGAGACAACGATTTTGACAGCCATCAATGTAGTATGGTACAAAACGTTGATAGTGATGAGTCTGCTTTTCTTTCTTTCTGGGACATCCCATTTAATATGAAAGCCATGGAGGAATGGACCACGGAAAGTAAAGTTTCTCTACGCGTTCTAGCGCAATTATTTGCTTCTTCCTTTGAATTTCCGGAGTGGGAAAAGTTTCTCGACATACTAGAACACCATTTTTTGATCCTGTCTTTGGTTTTCCTCTTCAGTTCCTTTGCCAGGTACAACCGTGAATCATACATATACATCCTCAATAACCTCATCATCTTTCTGGTTTATTTTGATTTCTTTCAGATTCTGATCTCCGGTTCTTGCCAAATCTTACTTCCAGTATCATCTAAATTTCTACTTCTATTTTGATTTTTATAGTCAGATCTCTGTTTAATGTTACCTCTTTTCTTTTGTGAAAGGGAGATGAGTAAAATATGCGTTCTGTTTGAAAGAAGTAAAGTGTATTCAGAAGTGAGCTAGTATTTCAACCCTCAATTCTTCCATTCCTGACTTGACTCAAAACCCAAAAGAACAAAGACGAAAATGAATTGAAGATTGCTTGGGTGGATTGGATTTTGTCTGCTTTTTGGCTTCTCTATGGAAACAAGGTCATGACGGCAAGTTAATTAAGGTAATAACTATTTGCACTGTTCTTTCTATGTTTTGCATGTTTTTCACACAAAATTTTTTTTCTTGTTTACACTAAAAAGTTATTGATTGATCATGATTGGTCAGCCTAGTTCTCTGAGTTTCCTAGATTTACCGAGAACATAAATTAAGCAATTTCAAATGTCCATCATTTCAATCAGCCCCCATCCATTGATGCTCGTCCACATCATAGTTTTTAGGATCAAACTTTTAGACAAGATGGATTTTAGGTAATAGAATCATCTCGGTTGTAAAATTTTTTAAAAAATTAAAAAAATATAATTATAAATTATTTTTAAAAAAAATTTTAATTAATATATAAATAGATATGTAAAAAATTTATATATAATTTATAATTAAAAAATATTATTTTAATTTTAATTTTCATAATATTTTATATAAGACTTAGGGGCGCCTGGCTGGGAGAGAAAAATAGAAAAAGTAATAGAAATGATAGTAGTAAAGAATAATAGTGGGGCCTTTTATTATAATTTTATTAATTGATTTGTGCTAGTGAATGAGAATAATTACTAATAATGGGAGTTGGTTTATGTTGAATAATAGAAATGATTATAAATTAATTGTAATAATTAGTATTAATTAATTAGTTATTATTAGTTAATTATTTATTATAAAATGAGATTAATTAATTATTAATAAAAATATTATTAATTAAATTAATCTTAAGTAATTAATTAATTATACATTAATTATAATAATTAATATTAGAAAATGAGATTAATTAATTATTAATTATAATATTAAATTACAATATTAAGTAAATGAATAATTAATTAAAATAATCTTAATTAGTTAATTTATTATTACTTAATAATAATAAGTTAATTTATATTAATTATAATAATTAATTAATTAATATTAATTATAATAACTAATATTAATTAATTAGTTAGTATTAGTTAATTAATTAGTTAGTAATAAATAGTAATTAATTAATATTATTAATTAATTATTTATACATTGATATATTAATTACACATTACTTATAATAATTACTACTAATAAATGAGATTAATTAATTATTTAATTTATAATATTAAGTAAATAAATAATTAATTAAATTAATCTTAATTAATTAATTAATTATTACTTTTAATAATAATAAATTAATAATAAATTATTTTATATTAATTATAATAAATAATTAATTTGCATTAATTAATTATAATAATTATTAAAAAAAAAAAAAAGCATTTCCTAACCACCGTACCCCCAATATTGGGGGTACGAGGGATTATTTAATATGAGATAATTAATTTTCCTATCTTCATTTCATTTCCCCCAACCAAGGGAAAATGAAATATTTTCAAAAAAATCCTTTCCTCACCTTCATCCTAAGCCTACTGATTATATACACCGGATCACTTTTTTTTTGGGGTACAGGGCACTTTCCACCAATATATCCTAGATCACCATTTAAATTTGTTTCTAATCTTCACTTTGATTTTCAGAAAGACTTCATTGTCTTTGCCATTCGAATCCAAAAAAGTTTCAGAAAGATCAAGATGGCCTTCACTACTACTTGTATTGATACTGCCTTGAGTGATCTGGAGTTGCTGAACAACTGCATAGTTTCAAAAATCCCGGGTGGCCAGTTCTTAACTTTATGGAATGACTTTCCGACACTGGTGCACAGGTTATGGAGTCTCAGAACATTCATTCTCTGTGTGAGAAAGTTCGGCAATGATACGCATCTGAGGACTGATGGCAACAACAGTAACAAGGAAGGTAGTCTAGGATCCCTACGGGTAAGGATTGAAGAAGCGGTTGGCAAAAATACACAGGAAATTCACCCTTATTGTCTAAACTTTGAACCGAAATTAAACAAAGATGCTACTCACAAGATTCGGCAATTTACAGATGACATCAACTCCTTCAAGAAAGAAATAGAAGAATGGTACATCAATGTGACAGATTTGTTGCAGCAATCAGTTTCTCCAACAACAGATGAAGTTGTGGAAATCACCGATTCCGTTCTGGATAATATAGTGGAAATTCGCAGTTACCTTCGGGAATATGAACTAGCTTTCGTAATGGAATCCCTGGCGGAGATGATGAAATTCTTGAAAAGTTTTGTCCGCTTTGCCACGCTGCGAAGGGTTGAGCGCCAACGATTACAAGATTTGTTGAATCACATTGAAGCCGTTGCAGTTAATGCAGCACATCTATCTTTTACGTGTCAATATATAGTGTATGACAAAGAATGGTGTTGCAAGGTAATGCAGCCTGAAATTTCAGTACTAGTGCGGAAGATCAAACCTATTGATGCTCGTATCTATGCGACTTACACTCAAGTTCTGACTAGCTCAAAATTATCGACACAATTACTTGCTCCCATTTCAGACTTGGAGGATGATCCTATAATGATAATGAAGGATTTCATTTATTATCTTGTATCTAATCTATGGGAGATACTACAAATGGATACTTATCCTGTGGTTTCTGTGAAGGATCAATTGCAACTACTGCATGAGGGATTAAGATTATCGAGAACTATGCTTGTTAAGCAGCAAAACAGGTTTGATGAGAACATGAAGGATTTCGTTGGAGTTCTGATATGTGATGCTGGACTCATAATCTTCTCACTTTATCAGAAAGATATCAAAATAGATATTGAGCTCCAAGATTTGTTGGAAAGAATTGAGCATATTCAGAAACAAGTTGAAGAGAAAGATCCAGAAACATCAAACTTCAAGTTTTGCAGGACCAATGAGTTGGGTTTTATCGATTATCTCGTAGAGAAACTGATGGACGTGACAAGTAGTATGGCGGGTTCAAATGCCCAAAGTTTTGCTCAAACAATCCAAGAACAACTTGTCTTCTTAAGATCTATTTTGGTGGAAATTGTGGATCTGCACACTGAACTGGAGGAACTCCGTACCCTTTGGAATCGTTCTATGGGGGTTGTATACGGGGTGGAGTCTCTCATTGACCACTTAGTAGTTGGAGATATTTCAAATTCTTTTTCAGATTTATATGATTCCATCATAGAAGACATCAATAATATTAAGACTCATGCCTCAAAGATTATCTCGGGCAAGATACAAGATCTCAAAATGAAAAAAGTTGCCAAGAAATCTAGTCATGTACTCGCACAAAGCAATGCACCAAAAATTGACAAAGTAGTAGGTTTTGATGATGAGTCAACATGGATTACCGATCGGCTTACAAGAGGATCACAGCAGTTGCGGATCATTGCCATTGTGGGTATGCCAGGACAAGGTAAAACAACCTTAGCCACAAAAGTTTACCACTGTAATACAGTCAGGTACCATTTTCATGTTCGTGCATTGTGTTCCATTTCTCAAGTATTCAGTAAAAGGAAAGTGCTACTTGAGCTTCTGAATCATATTGTTATAAAACTTCCGGGGAGATATTCTGCAATGACCGAACAAGATTTAGCTGAAGAGCTCCGACGTCAGCTGCTAGGAAATAGATATCTCATCTTTTTGGATGACGTATGGGACATTCAAGTTTGGAATAACTTGGCAGAGTCATTACCTGACGTTTCTAATGGAAGTAGAATTATCTTGACAAGTCGACTTCGGGATATTGCTCCTCATGCCATGCTTGATGAAGAGCCTCATTTTCTTCGTCAACTCACCATTAAAGAGAGCTGGGAGTTACTGCAAAGGAAGTTATTCCTTGGGAAAGGTTGCCCTCCAGAGTTATATG
The DNA here is from genome assembly GCA_020080225.1 of Gynochthodes officinalis. Classification (NCBI taxonomy): domain Eukaryota; kingdom Viridiplantae; phylum Streptophyta; class Magnoliopsida; order Gentianales; family Rubiaceae; genus Gynochthodes; species Gynochthodes officinalis. Next base: position 5,681,487 of record CM034623.1, on the reverse strand, counting down.
AACTTGGGATGCAAATTGCAGAAAATTGTAAGGGATTACCCCTAACAATTGTCATAGTAGCTGGACTTCTAGCTAATATGGAGCAAGAGAATTGGAATGAAATTCTGGAAAGTTTGAGTTCAGGCATCCTTTCTACTACGGGGCAATGTATGAACACATTGGAGCTGAGTTACGGGCATCTACCAAATTATTTGAAGCCATGCTTTCTTTATTTTGGGATGTTTCCTGAAGACCAAGAGGTTTCAACCGAGAAGTTGATCTGGTTATGGATTGCTGAAGGATTTGTTCAGAAGACTAAGTTAAAGTGCATAGAAGATGTTGCTACAGATTACCTGATGGATTTAATTAGCAGAAGCTTAGTTCTGGTTGCCAACAGGAGATCCATAGGTGGTGTCAAAGCTTGCCGAGTTCATGATTTGCTACATGAGTTTTGCAGCACAAAAGCCAAAGAAGAAAATTTTTTCCAGCTGTTACGTGGGTATGATGAGCTTTTAGCATTTAATGCACCACGCAGCTTACGGAGGTTAAGCATTCGGTCCAAGTCAAGACATTTCAAGGAGGCGAGGCTGTTTTGTCCTAGTGTACGTTCTCTACTCTTCTTCATTGAACCAGAATTGTTCAGACCCAAGGGTCTTGATATCTCATTCGTTATTCACATCTTCAAGCTTCTCAGTGTGTTAGATATTGGTCTAATTAATTTCGGTTCGGTATTTCCTAGTGAAATTGGACTTCTTGTTCAGTTGAGATATTTGGCAGTTCAAGGCGAGATAGACGTGATCCCTTCATCCATCGGAAACCTTTTGTACTTGGAAACTTTTATTGTCGATTCACTTGCCAGCGTCGTTTCATTTCCCGATACTCTCTGGAATCTGAGGAAATTGAGACATATTTGCCTAGTGCCTCGTGTCAGTGTTGGTCATTTTAGCTTTGCCATTGAAAATCTTGAGAATTCCTCTGGTTTGTATGAGTTGGAGAGCTGTTCAGGTGTGATTCTTTTTTCTTTGGGGAGCATGGAAAAGCAAATGAAAAAGTTTCCAAACATCCGTAAACTGAAATGTAAACTTTTCCAGAATTGGGTTGATATTGAGAATTGTAACAGGATTGTTGTACCTGACTTTCTGAGTCAGCTAGAATCACTTGGATTGTCTCAATTTGGTTCATACAAGGGACCTGTTGACTTTGAGTTTGGTTTGCCAGCAAATCTTAAAAAGCTGACTCTATCTGGATTTGGGTTACCCTGGGGTAAAATTTCGAGTATTGGAAAACTGCCGAATCTTGAGGTTCTCAAGTTAGACAATGATACTTTCTCCGGGGAAATATGGGATATGGAAGAAGGAGAATTCCCGAGACTTAGATTCTTGAAATTGGCTGAGTTGGATATTGTCAAGTGGACAGCTGCTTCCGATGATCAATTTCCCCTTCTTCAGGAGTTAGTAGTGCAAAGCTGTAATTTTTTGGAAGAGATTCCATCTTGTTTAGAGAACAGTTCAGCTCTTGAAATGATTGAGGTATCTCATTGTAGTCATTCTCTAAGCAATTTAGTCGAACAAATTCAGGAAGAACAGATGAACATGGGAAATTCAAATTTGAAGATCCTCATTCTGCGTGAATTGAAGTAGTAAGACGGGAGCCGGAAGAAGTGACAGTGATGATTGGGGTTCTTTTTTTCTGGTTTGTCAGGTGCGTCCTATTTTTTTTATTTGTTAAATAATTTAGTGGTAAAACCACTCGTAAGTATTCCATCTCTCGACAACCTAACACATCCGTGAACTTTCAGATCAGCTCTGGTCAAGACAGTGCTTGTTGCAACTATATTCCGAGTGTGGAGGTTCGAGCTTTATGTGCATCTTGGAAAGGCTTTCAGATCAGTTCTGAACAAGACAGCTCTCGTTACGACTTATTCAGCGTGTGGGCATTCCAGCTTTACCTGTATAAAACTTTCAGATCAGTTATGGTCAAGACAGCCCTTGTTGCAATTCGAGCTATATCTGCGTATTGGAAAGGATTTAAAAGGGAGAAGATCGATTGGGAAATGGTTCCTGAATGGAATTCGAACCAGTTGTTGCTAACTTAAAGAGATTGATAGCTGAAGCGTTAGAAATGGATTATAAGTTTTGCTTGAGTGGAATGAAACAAACCAAATTGTATTGTGGATCCTTTATAATTCACTTGTAGATGTGCTGTTTGCTGTTTCAGTTTTTCTGTACTGCAAATCTTCTCAAGTTTGGACTTGAAAGAATTACAATGATGATTGTGGTTTCATTCTTTTGGTTCAGTTCCATAGTCAAAAGTACTCCATTTCTCTCTACTCTCAACTGTCCAACATTTTTTCATTACTCCACACAACCTTCTCGAATGATCTCCAGGTGATGTGGCTTTTGCTCGTCCTCAATACCTTCAAATTAAAGGATCGTAACTCGTAGTATAGAGCTAATCCAGAATTGTCCCGCAAGGATGTTGTTAAGTACCAAATTGATAGAAATTCTCTCAATATTTTGATCACTCTCAAAACTTGTTTAGTGAAAAAATAGTTTGTTGACACAAAACAGAATATTTAGCAAAAATAAGTAAATTCAAGTGATTAAAAACCTCTAGGAACTTGGATTTCACCAAATGAAGACTCATTGAATTCAATCTGCACTAGTTTGGTTACTTTTGGCTTTCACTTTTCTCACAACCATTCACTCAATTAAGACTACCCTCTCTCAAGGTGTATCTCTCTTATTCGTGCAATTGTGTGCTCACTCTCATGTCTACAAAATTACATAAATACATTAAGCACTCGAGAATTTAAGGCTGCTATATTGTGTTCCACTCTCGTAGCTCCGCATTCATAGCCATATTTCTACCAACTAATGTTGAATTTCAACTCTTGTTCCATCATCCAACACCTTAAGTCATGCAAAAATTGATCAAGTTCTTACCAATAATGTAAAACAAGAGCAATGAATTTTGAAAAGTGAAAAAGAACCAAGTCAATTGATTAAATTAAAGAAAAACTTCAAAGGTTACATCCTAGTTCCTAGAGTTGAAGAACTCTAACTAGACATAATGCTTAAAACAGAATTTCATGAAAATTAAACATTCTACAAAGTGAACAACTAAGAAAAGGATGACCGAAATAAAACAAGTGCTAAATCTTTTCTAAAAGTTCTCGCTAGGCTACTGAAAAATTTATATCTAAAATCTATTTTAATGCTAAAAACATCCCATCCCCTTTTGCTACCAAAAGCTCTCAAGAATTTATAGATGTTTACTCCTTGCTTTGCTCCTTGATTTTCTCCTTGAACCTTAACAAAGAAACCACCCTTAATCTTCTTGTTGGAGCAGAAAATCCCAGCTGCAAGATTTAGTCAAAATTTTATCTCCTCCTTTGATGGAATCAGCAACAAAAATATCTTTGACAAAGTCATGTAACACAAAATCTTATTTTCTCAACAAATCTTGCAAAAACATTTCCTAATTGGTTAATATTTCCAACAACTTATTTACTAGTTAACCATCCTACCAAATGTAAAAACTACTCTAACTTCATAGTAAAATCTACTAAATTGAATTAAAATCTCTAAATTTAGGGATAAAAATTACTAAAAATATCAAGCTATCACCAAGTGATGTGAACTCGACTCACACTTCCCGACTTGCGACTCAAAGATGCGTAGAGCACACTTCCCGACCTGCGAACGAAGATAGGAACTTTGCGACGCACACTCCCCGACCTGCGAGCGAAGATGGGAACTCTGCGACCAGAATTGCGAACTCTTCAACCAAAGCTGCAAACTTGGCCCCAACTTTCCATCCAATTCCATGGAGCGAAGGTCCAAGGTCAAGTGTGCATCTTATCCAAGTCAAAGATCAATTTTAGTCCAAAGTTGGTTCAAATTCCAGCCAACAATTGCTCACATAGTCAAGTGTTGAAGACTACAAATTCAATGGTCAAGCATCTATTTTGAGGCCTTGAAGGACGAAATTCTGCCTTGGAAAATTTCAGTCAAAGGAATATTAAAGAAGTTTTGAAGGCTAACTCAAGATGCATGAACCTACTCATTCCAACACTTGGTCAAAGTACCAATCCAATGTATCTTGATTTCAGCCAACATATCATCTAGAAATATGCAAAATTCATAGATTAAAATGCAGAATTTTATTAGTCTTGTCTAGAAGTTAGAAAGTCAAATTATTATTTATTTCTTCTAGAATAGGATTTATTTATTTATTTTTACTACTTATTTTAGCCTATAAATAGGCATCTTTGTACTACTTGAAAAACAAGCTTTGAGTAATAGAATTTGTGAGTTTATCTCATTTGGTTCTTTAAGAACTTAGAACTTATCAAGTTCTCCTTGGAGACTTGTGGCGTTCGTACAAACTTATCAACCAAATTTTGGTGTAATTGGTTGTGGCGTTTTTATACCAAGGTTCCTATCTATTTCATAGGTAGTGGGTTGCGGTTTACACCATCTAATCTAAGCTTCCCTTAGACATATCCCGGGCAATTTCAAGTGTTTCCGATCCTTCCAATTGTGAATCACAATTTCGGGGTCGAACTCACATCACCAAGTCCCCAAAGTTTGAAATTTCAACATCTTGAACAAGAGTAAGGCATTCAATCTTGAGTGCAATAAAGGGCACAATGCCCTTCTCAGTTAGTAGTATTAAATCAATGTTGGAAGCACTTTTTATCAATTCTTCCAATCCCATATTTTTCCAGTACAAAACCAGGAGCATTAACAATAATAACCATATATGGATATCCAAAAATGAAAAATTATACTCTTATTAGTGCAATAAATGTATTTTATTTTATATACTTTTTGAAAGAAGGTTGTACCTATCTAAAAACGAACTCTCTTTTTTTTCTTTTTTTCTTTTTTCAAGAAGGAAAGAAGTAATAATAATAATAACTTTTAGTAAGTTATATAATTTCAATTTTAAACTCGAATACTGGGGAGAAATAGAGTATAAGTTTCCAATTCTTATACTTTTTTTTTTTAGGTGCTTAAATATATTGGCCGGCATCATAGAGAATAGGCTTTTGCAAACTGGAGAAAGGCCCAAAGTATTGGAGCCCAATAATTGAAATTTAATGCTTAAAAGGCCCATAAAAATAATTATAATTGCACTAATCAACGGTTGCTGGACTTCTTACAACTCTGAGCAAGACGGTTGGAAAGAGGTACTAGAGCAAACATAGTTTATAGAATCGGGATTGTATACAAAATCGATTTAGAGTAGTAAGATCGGATAGGTGGGATCGGATCATAGAATTATAAAATTTTAGAAAATTGAAAAAATATAATTTATAAATTATTTTTAAAGAAATTATTAATCAATATATCAATAGATATGTAGAAAACTCATATATAGTTTATAATGAAATAATCTTAATTCAATTTTTATTTCTTATAACATTTAATATAATTTTCTCAATATTTTAGTTGTTGTCGCAATTGAATGACTTTTATGTCTATTGTTAAAAATTAATAAAAATATGATTAAACTAATTAAGTTATTTATTTGATGATAAATCTTAATTTCACTTAGATATGGAAGTTTTTTTTGAGTAAATTTAACTATATTTTATTCACATAATAAATGTAGTATCGTGGTTAGAATTGGAATCATTTTAGTAACTTTGGATCGTAGAATCATAGAATTGTTGGGATCAGATTAGAATTTTGAATACTATGGGAGCAAATTTCTTGTACAGAGCAATGCATGAATTCATTAGAGCCGAGTTACAAACATTTGTCAGATTATTTCAAGCAATGTTTTCTTACTCAGGTTATGCATTCAGTCTAAGCCTAAGCATTTTAAGGATTCAAGGCCATTTTGTCCTCGGGTTCAATCCCTACTCTTCTTCACCCAAACATAAATGTTTCTAGCAAATTGGATTGATATGTCATTCATCCTTTACATTTTCAAACTTGTTACGGTGTTGGATATATGGAGCAAATAAATTGAGGTTATGAATTCCCAAGTTCAACAGTGCTTCTTGGACAGTTGAGATATATGGCAGTTGGAGGTCAGATGGAAGGCCATCCCATTTTCCATAGGTTTTCTCTCAAACTTGGAAACTTCTATTGTGCATGCACTTGTAGGGATGGTTTATCTGCCAGATAATCTCTGGCTTCTAATGAAATTAAGACATCTTCAGATATTGGTGGGTATATATTCTGCTGGTTCTAGTTTGTTCGCCAAATATCTTGACAGTTCCTCTTGTTTACAAGAGTTGGAGAGCGTTTCTGGTTTAGTTATTGCTACTTTGGGCAGCATAGAAAAGCAAACATAGAATGTTTCCAAATATTCATAAACTGAAATGCAAACTCTTTGAAGAAAGGTGAGGATTTGAGTAAGATCATCGTACTTTGACTTTCTGAGTCAGTTAGAATTTCTTCGTTTGTCTCTATTTGTTGAGCAAATATTCCATACACATGTTGCATCACGTAGGATTGTTCAGTCAGAGATAACCTATAAAATAAGGTGACAGTCTATGTATGTAATAGTGGTAAAAAAAAATTATGTGATCGACTTACTGCACTAAAAATAAAAATACAATAGATGTGTGCAATATTTTTTTTCCGTTTTGGACATTGGCATCAGACTGAGGGGCTGCCTAGTTGATAGAGGGAATTGAATGAAAATGGGTTTGATTGTATTGTTGTTGTTTGGTTCAAGGGAATGAAATTCCCTGACCCACTTGATTTGAATCCCCATATGGGGTAATTCTCATACCCCCCAATATTGTGGGATATGGAAGCAAGGAAATGGAATCCATTTTCTTAATTAATATTATAATTAATTAATACTAATTAATTAATTAATATTATTTATTATAATTAATATAAATTAATTTATTATTAACTTATTATTATTAAAAGTAATAATTAATTAATTAATCAAGATTAATTTAATTAATCATTTATTTACTTATAATTAATCATTTACTTAATATTATAAATAAATACATAATTAATTAATTAAATAATCTCATTTTATTAATAGTAATTATTATAATTAATGTATAAATAATTAATTGATAATATTAATTAATTACTAATCATTACTAATTAATATTAATTAACTAATACTAATTAATTAATTCATATTAGTTATTATAATTAATACTAATTAATTAACTAATACTAATTAAGTAATTAATATTAATTATTATAATTAATATAAATTAATTTATTATTAACTTATTATTATTAAGTAATAATAAATTAACTAATTAAGATTACTTTAATTAATCATTCATTTACTTAATATTGTAATTTAATATTATAATTAATATTAATTAATATCATTTACTAATATTAATTATTACAATGAATATTAATTAATTACTTAAGATTAATTTAATTAATAATATTTTTATTAATAATTAATTAATTTAATATTATAATAAATAATTAACTAATAATAACTAATTAATTAATACTAATTATTACAATTAATTTATAATTATTCACATTCCCCAACACAAAATAACCAATAGAATTATAATGATTGACTCCACTATTATTCCTTACTACTATCATTTCTATTACATTTTCTATTCCCCTATTACAATCAGGCGTCCCCTGAATTTTTTTTTATCGGGCTCAAAAGCTGACTTTGACTGGCTGTGAGTTATCAGGGAGTAAACTTTTGACAATTGGAAAACTGCCTAGTCTTGAGTTTCTCCCAATCTCCAAAAAAACTCCATTCCATTCCCCCAGCACCCCTCAATCATTTTTCGTTAGCTTGGTTTGGTGGCAAAAGACGTTCGAAGATGGAAACCATCACTTGTATTACAATGTTTTCTTTGAGTTAACCTGTTTGACCATGTTTTGCACTACCATTTCAGATTTCATCAATTTAAGAACTTTTTGTTATTAACACTTTTTATTCGTTATTAAAGGAATAATATTATATCACTGATTGTACTTTTTTTGACCAAAAAAAAATACTAATAGAAATAATAAATATATTATTATTATTATGTTAGTTCATGTTCCCATCACATTGTACGTCATCATTAGATTCAAATCATAACCTAATCATACATATTCGTAATATTCTGATTTCACATTGAATATGTGGGAGCAAATTAAATGTATATGTATTATGCTATTTTGGTGAATTATTGATAATTTGATTTAAATATTTTAAGTTAATAAGCATGAATTCTAAAAATTAATACTCTATATCTTACAGCATAGGATTTTAGAATAACTAAAATTATATAATTTCCACACCTAGATTATTTAATACTCTTTCTAGAATGGAAAAAAAATAATTATAACTCGCTGCGTGGCAAATCATAATAATTTTCAAAGTATCAAGTAGTTTTGGGATGAATTTTAAATCAAAGAACTAATTATTTTCAAGTTCAATCCAATTCTACCATTAGTAGCAATCCAAATGTGCTACTAATAAGGACAAAAAAGGGGAAAATGGATTTGTTTAGATGATGATGAGGAGTTAGACTATCCAAACTATTTAAATGATAAAATAAGTTTCCTTTGGAACAGTTTTGCATAACCAAAACCAAAAATAAAAAATAAAGTCCCAATTGCATTGGTTTTTAGTGTATATTAAGAATGTTTTTCATGGTCAAATGTATTTCAACTCTCAATTTTTCCATTAGGGACTTGAGTCAAAAACCAAAAAACAAAAAGGAAAACGGATTGAAGATTGCCTGAGGGAATTTGATTTTGTCTCCTTTTGGCTTATCTATGGAAACAAGGTCTTGACTGCAAGTTAAGGTAATAACTATTTGGACTTCTCTTTCCACGTCTTATATGTTTTTCACGCAAAATTTTTTTTTTTGTTTACGCTAAGATGTTATTGATTGATCATGATTGTTCGTCCTAGTTCTCTTAGTTTCCTGGATTTACTGAGAACATAAATTGAGCAATTTCAAATGGAGAGAGAGGTCCATCATGTCATTCATCCGCATCCATTGATGCTCTCAGCTATTAATAGCTAATCTCATCGCTCACCTAAATTTTGCAAGACACTGTTCCAGTGGTTTGATCATATTCTGTGCTATGGCTGTTGACACCACAACTACTACATGCAAAAATAATGTAGTCACTCCAAGAAGCAGATTAGGCACCGGTTTCACTACAGTATGATCTCAAATTTTGTAAAGACAAATATGAGTTATTTTTGGTGTGCATATTACTGTGCTGATTGTTACTATGATTTGAATGTTGGCTGTGCTGCCTTTGACACCCTTTTCTAACCTAGATCAATGGCTGCTGAGTGAGCAAAACATCCCCTTGCGTTGTGCAACGCCAACAAAAGCCAAGTGCTATTGAGTTATGTAATTCCTACAAAGTTCGTGGAGAAACTGATTGAAGTTCATGATGGTATAAACAAAGAAATTAACATGTCAGCATTTCAATCCTGTTTAAAACTGGCTGGAAAAAGTTTTCAATACCAGTGATCATTGAAGCTCTTTCTTGCAATGCATTCGAGTACTACCAGCTCCAAACTTTTTAAGACAATTCAAGTATGAAATACGCTCTTGAAATGGTAAGAAAATTTGGCCGGGAAAATTGATTACTCCGCAAAGAGGCGTCAATTTAAATTCATGTATGATGCTAGAATCAGCATATTCGGAATTGATTGTGCATCAGAAGGCATAGTCTCTGCCGACACGCCTTCAAAAGTTTCTGCAAGTTTGAAGGCCGTTTATGCTAGTCAGTATGAACTCCGATGCCTTCCCAATATGGATATACCTTCTAGGATTCCTCTGCTTTTTAAAGTAAATATACATTTCCATTAGTTAAAACCCAAGTGTTGCAAATCTATTGAATCAGGGGCAATATCAAATTCTTCTCTCAATAGTATGTGTTTGAGGGCACCCACCCAAAAAGAAGATAAATTAAAAAAATACAAGTTGCATGTCTTTGAATGGTATCCACATTGTAATTCATGCTTTACCAAACATGATGATCGATGAGTTTCTTGTATGTTTCCTTGCTGACAATAACTACAAAATGCATAAAATATATATATCCAGAGGGAGGGAGTCTTTCGATAATCTTTTCATTGATATCGTGGTTGTGGTCGTTATTTCTACTCTTCTTTTAATATGAGATTGGCAGAGATTGAACACATTATGGTGGAATAGTGTAATCACATGGATTCCTTTCATTAGCATGCGACAATGATTTATTGATATTTTATCTTAGATAGAGGTCGCACCAGAAAAGTATTAATTGTGCATTTCTTGTTCTAACTATGAATTTGCTTCTTCTTTCAACTTTTCTTCTCTTAAAGCCTTGATAAGACTCACATCTATCCCATACACTGTTTCCTATCCTTCATCGTAAGCCTACTGATTATATATACACCGGATCACTGTTTTTTTTTGGGGTACTTTCCACCAAAATATCCTAGATCACCATGTAAATTGGTATCTAATCTTCCCTTTTCTTTTCCATTCGAATCCAGAAAAGTTTCAGAAAGATCAAGATGGCCTTCATTACTACTTGTATTGATACTGCCATGGGTGATCTGAAGTTACTGCAAAACATATCGTCAAGCATCTTGGATGGTCTGAGTTGGCAGGAGTCCAAACCTGTATATTTCATGAGGAATAACGTTCCGACCCTGCTGCGCAGCTTACGGAATCTCAGAACATTTATTCTCTGGGTGGGAAAGTTGGGCAATCGTATGCATGTGAGGACTGATGGCAACAAGACTAAGAAGGGAGGTAGTCTGGGATCTCTACTGGCAAGGATTGAAGAAGCGGTTGGCAGGAATGCACGGGAAATTCACCCTTATTGTCTGAGCTTCGAAGTTGGATTAGCATGGGATGCTACTTACAAGATTGAGCAATTTACAGACGACATCAACTCCTTCGAGAAAGAAATAGAGGAATGGTACATCAATTTGACAGCTTTGTTGCAGCAATCAGTTTCTCCAACAACAGATGAAATTATGGAAATCACCAATTCCGTTCTGGAGAATCTAGTGGATATTCTCAGTAACCATATGGAATATGAACGATTTTTTGGTAATGGAATATGTACCATTCCTCTATTTATTAAATGACATTTTGGTAAAGCCACTCGCATGGTATGAGCCATTTTCGTATGGTGTCAAAACTACGTTTGAAGTCTATCAAAGTATTTCATTTAACTGGATGCTGCCTCTCTTTTTTCATTGTCAAAAGTATTTCAACTCCAGATAACCTAACACATTCATATAAAACTTTCATATCAGTTATGGTCAAGACAGCCCTTGTCGCAATTCGAGCCATATCTGCATCTTGGAAAGAACTTAAAAGGGAGAAGCTCAATTGGGAAATGGTTCCTGAATGGGATTCGAACCTGTTGGTGTTCAGTTAAAGGAGATTGATGGCTGAAGCTTTAGAAATGAATTTACTTTTGCTTGAGTTGAAGAAACCAGATTGTATTGTGGATCCTTTATAATTCACTTGTAAATGTGTTGTTTGCTGTTTTAGCTTTTTGCTACCTGCTAATCTTCTCAAGTCTAGACTTGAATATAATGATGATTGTGGTTCCATTCCATTGGTTCAACTATGCATTCCTACTCTTGTTTGTACAAAATAATAGTTGAAGAAGCATATCTATTTATTCCAGTTTCCAGGATGTTGCAACTCAGTTTCATTGTCAGAAAGTACTTCATCTCTCTATTCTATCTGTCCTGAGCTGAATTTCTTACTATGCAAAAGTGCTCTCTATCGTTTAGCAAATTAGTTTAGTTGTGTTTGAAAACTAGAAAAGTCAGGGTGGTGACCGAATCATCATCACCTTATCTCTTGGTATAAACGGTGAGTTTAAAAATAGAATGAATTTAATAGAAGAAAATGTTTGGAATGGACTGGAATTATAGTAATTATGTTGTTTGATATTATTTTGTAATCGAATGGAATATATTTTATATTAAAATTAAATTTAATATTAATATTAATAAATTTATTAATAGATTTTATATTAAAATTTAATATTAATATTATAATAAAGCTATTGTTATTTTATATTATATTATATTTAAGAAAATCATATTTTGTACCAATAGTTAAAGTGTATGTCCATTTGTAGAGAAAAATATTTTCTACAAGTTAGTAAATTTTTTTTTTTTTTTTAAAAGGTGAAATAATGGTTGCAAACTAGTGGTGGGTTTGCAACCACCATTACACATGGCACATGCCCATTGGGCCCGTGTCACGTCAGTTGCAAAATTTATTTATTTTTTAAACTTACTCAAAACGATGTCGTTTTGAGTCTTTTTATTTTATTTTATTCCCCACAAACCCAAGGGGGATGGGTTTCAACAAAACTCACCCCCAACGGTTTAATTCCATTCCTCTAAACCCAACACCTCTAACCAAATAATCATTTCTACCCCATTCCAATCCATTCCCCCCCCCCCCCCCCCCCCCCCCCCCACAAAACTCATGTACCAAACACCCCCTAGATGTTTCATTTGAGGTAAATCAAAGATCTTTAATTTGATTCTTTACTAGTTTTGAGTAAATGTATTCATTTTCGTGCAATCCTATAGCAAAATCATTCGTGCATATACAAAATTTGTGATGGTTATATTCAGGGGTGTTTGGTATAAATTGTGAATTTAGGAATAGAATGGATTTGATAGATGGAAATGTTTGGAATGGAATGGAATGATAGTAATTATGCTATTTGGTATTATTTTTGATAATGAAATGAATATGAAAAATACTATTTGGTTACAGAAGGGAATGTAATCAAAATTTTGTGTAAAAATTTGATATCTAATTTGGTTAAAGCTCGTTTCTTTTTTTTTTCAAACAACACATTACATTAAAATTATAATTTAATATTAAGAAATTTAAACTTAATATTAATAGATATATTAATAGATTTAAATTTAATATTAATAGATATATTAATAGATTTTATATTAAAATTTAATATTAATATTATAATAAGTATATTATTATTTTAAATTATATTACATTTAAGAAAATAAGATCTTGTACTAAAAATAGGCAAAGTGCATGTCAATTTATAGATAAAAATATTTTCTACGCATTAGTGAAATTTGTTTTTAAAAAAGGAAAAAAGGTGAATTGGCCATTACAAATTAGTGTTAGATTTGCAACCGCTTTACACGTGACACGCCTGTCAGCTGTAGAAAATTATTTTTTTTTAGAAGAGGCTCCAAACAACGCCGTTTTGAGCATTTGTTGAAACCTTTCCGATGAAAACCCAACCCCCCTCCCCCCTGGGGTTTCACCAAAACCCACCCCTATGACTTTTAATACTGTAGAATCCATTCCAAACTCATGTACCAAACACTAATTTTTCTTACCATTCCAATCTATTCTCTCCTAAACCCACCAACCAAACACCACTTCAATTTGTTTCTACACTGGATACTAAGGGGGCGCTTGGTATAAATGGTGGGTTTAGGAATAGAATGAATTTGATAAAAGAAAAAGTTTGGAATAGAATGGAATGATAGTAATTATGTTGTTTTGTATTATTTTGTAATGGAATGGAATAGATTTTATATTAAAATTAAAATTTAATATTAATATTAATAAATTTTATATTAAAATTTAATATTAATATTATAATAAAGATATTATTATTTTACATTATATGATATTTAAGAAAATTATATATTGTTCAAAAAATAGTCAAAGTGTATGTGAATTTGTAGAGAAAAATATTTTCTATAAGTTAGTGAAATTTGTTTTTTTTTTAAAAAAAAAGTAAAATGGGGATTGCAAACCATTGGTGGGTTTGTGATAGAGCTTAATTTATATATATCTTTTAGTAATAATTTCCATGATATTTGGTTAATTTTATGATGAATTTAATGGATTTGGTTATTTTATGTCTTGTAGATGTTGAAAGTAGGCGCTTGAAGAAAAATGTGTTTAAAAGCTGAATTTGGTGGAGCAAAAATCAGAAGACCATCAACGCTTAGGCGTGGGCACTACTAAGGTATTGAAGTCTGAGCAAATTTTAGGTAATCACTTGGGCTGTAAAAGCAAACCCTAGAAGCCCAATAAGAGAAACATAAGAGCAACACAAGAGCAGTTGCCACAAGACATCTCTTTCTTCTCCCATTCTTCTTTCATTCTTTCTTTTTCTCCTCTTTACTTTGTTTTTCATCAATCATGTCAAGCAACTAAATTCATCTTCTAGTTGAAGGATAGTTGAAGGATGGTTCTACAACAATTGTGAGACTTATTGTTTTTAATGTTCTTATGAATTCATGGGTATTTGTTTATTTCCTGCAATTTATTATTTATGATTGTGCTGTTGAATTAGATAATGCGTACCATTATTTGACTGGCAATATAATCTATTACTAACTAGAACATCAAGGTTTGATTGTTTTAGTGAATTAGCAATTGACATGATTATTACTTGGTAAGTGATTTTATTTTGTCAAGGGATAAACAATCTAATTAAAACAACCATGGTATGAGTTTGTTTGTTAGAATTGGGTTTCTCTAAATATTAATACTATGGGTAAATTAAATTCTATGGTGGTATCTAGATTATTTACCAACAAGAGAAGTGATTAATGAGGGTCTTTTAATTGCCAATAAAATAATGAGAAATTGGTTGCTTGGTGGTACTAAGTGACTATAACCAATTTATTTGTAGATCAATGAGATTAACCTTTTGCCAATGACCAATTGAATGAGCCAATCCTGAAATTATTCCTTTAACTAGAGCTTGTTAATTATTGAATTTTACTTTTTTAAATTCTGCATTAATTATTATATTTAGTCTTAATTTGTTATTTTGCATTTTTGCTTTTTTTTTTGGTATTGTCCTAAAACAATCCCCAAATTATTTTGTTGAGAAATAAATCCACTATTTCCTGAGGAGACGACCCAACTCACATTATACTTCGAAAGGTTTAAAAGTTGGAATTTATATTTGGTGGTTTAACGACACATCAATTTGCAACCCCCAGACATGTGGGGCGCGCCCAATCAGCGCCTATCAGTGTTGAATTTTTTTTTTTAATTTGGTTCAAAACGACGTTGTTTTAAACCTTGTTTGATTCCATTCCCTTGAAACCAAGGGGAGGGATGGGTTTCAACACCCCCAAGGGTTTCATTAAACCCAAACCAACGTACCAAACAACCATTTTTTGTTCATACCTTTTCATTCCCCTACCAAACCTTGTAACCAAACAGCTCCTAAGTCTTTCTCAACATTTTCTGGTATAACATTCATTTTACTCATTACTTCTTTCTCATAATCTACTTGCAAGTGTTCATTAGCCAGGAAAATTCAGTGCAGCACTACTGATTAATAACCATCTAGCAAGATAACAGGAAATGTTGGGACTTGTGAGACCTGAAAGTTTACAAAAAAGTTTCGCTGCTACTATCTGCTTTGTGTTATCTCTGAGGCGTACCATAGAACTTCTTACTTCTATTTACGTGTTTTAAAATCTGTGACAGGGAAATCTTCTACTCTTGGTTTGTATTTTCATGTTTTGAACATCTTATTCTCCGCATTTGATCCTTTATGAATTGCAAAGAGTATCCTAGCGCTTGAATAATAACATTGATAATATCATGCTGGAGACTCATCTCGAAAGTTATTATGCAAAAAATGAAAGGTGAAGTTTAAGAAATGTTGCCCTTCACAGGGACTAGATCATAAACTGCAGCTCGTTCAAATGAGAGAAGAGCTAGAGGAAGAGGAACTAAATGACATAATTATTCAGCAAATTACAACTATGCAATTAAAGTTTAAAGAAGAACATTCAGATAGGAGTCAAGGGGTTGAATTTCATAGTTCATTTTCGTACGATTTCGAGAATAGATGAGCAAAGTTTAATACATATACTCTATCATGATCTGATCCTATGAATTGGTAGGATTATTTGTTATTCTTTGTATAGTATACATTAACTGTTCAGAAGATGCCAAATTCCTATGGTATATGTCTTACTTTTTCTGATAAATGTATAAGCTAGATTAATTCAGTGCATGCGTAGTGCATTGACTCAACCGATAATCATGCTTTTTCCTGAAGAGAATAATAAAAAGGATTTACTATGAATGATCATATGGTGATATCTTTAGGTCCCTCCAAACTTTCTTGATGAAGAGTAGCAGGGCCACAATGCTTTTTCCCTATGGAAACGAATACTCAAGAGGCTCCATCAAATGAAGATTTCCACGAAACCATATGCATAGGAGAAGCCAGAAAGACGAAAGTGGCTAGCTTTAGTTAGTTGGCCATTGAAATTCAAGAATCGTGTTTGCTTTTTCTAAAGTTGACAATTGAGAATGGAATCTAAGGGAAACTCATCTAGGATTTGCTATTTTCACAACATTTGGATAAGGGAAAGCCACGGTTCATATCTTATCAGTGTATACTATAGTTTATAGGATCGAAATTTTACACAAAATCAATTTAGGGTAAGAGAATCAGATTTTAAAATCATAAGATCCTAAGAAAATTAAGAAAATATAATTTATAAATTATTTTTAAAGAAATTATTAATTAATATATGAATTGATATATAGAAGATTTATGTATATTTTATAATTAAACAATTTTATTTCAATTTTTATTTTTTACAACATTTTATATAATTTTCTTAATATTTCAAATACTGTCACAATAAAAAAGTATTTATATTCAATTTATTATTTATTGTTAAAAATGAATAAAAGTATAATTAAATTAATTAAATTATTCATATAATGATAAAATTTAATTTTATTTAAATATGACAGTTTTTTTGAGTAAATTTAATTATATTTTATTCATATAATAAAAATAGGATTATAGTTAGAATCGAGATGGTTTACTAAATTTGGATTATAAAATGGTGGACACCTAGTAATATGAAAATTATGGAGGAATGGACCACGGAAAGTAAAGTTTCTCTACGCGTTCTAGCGCAATTATTTGCTTCTTCCTTTGAATTTCCGAAGTGGGAAAAGTTTCTTGACATACTAGAACACCATTTTTTTATCCTGCCTTTGGTTTTCCTCTTCAGTTCCTTTGCCAGTTACAACCTGTGAATCATACATATCCATCCTCGATAACCTCATCATCTTTCTGTTTTATTTTGAGTTCTTTCAGACTCTGATCTCACGTTCTTGCCAAATCTTACTTCCAATAGCATCTAAATTTCTACTTCTATTTTGATTTTTATTGTCAGATCGCTGTTTAATGTTATCTCTTTTCTTCTGTGAAAGGGAGATGAGTAAAATATGCGTTCTGTTTGAAAGAAGTAAAGTGTATTCAGAAGTGAGCTAGTATTTCAACCCTCAATTCTTCCATTCCTGACTTGACCCAAAAGCCAAAAGAACAAAGACGAAAATGAATTGAAGATTGCTTGGGTGGATTGGATTTTGTCTGCTTTTTGGCTTCTCTATGGAAACAAGGTCATGACTGCAACTTAATTAAGGTAATAACTATTTACACTCTTCTTTCCATGTTTTGCATGTTTTTCACGCAATTTTTTTTTTCTTGTTTACACTAAAAAGTTATTGATTGATCATGATCGGTCAGCCTAGTTTTCTGAGTTTCCTAGATTTACTGAGAACATAAATTAAGCAATTTCAAATGGAGAGAACAACTATGGTCCATCATTTCAGTCATCCATTCATTGATGCTCATCCCCATCGTAGTTCAAATGGAGAGAACAAGAAGGGTATTTTTGTATACATTTGATCTGTCTGCCTTATCCCCCCCCACCCCCCCCATCCCATTTTGAGAAGAGAACTCATGAAGTTTTTGATCATAAACTCCATGAATTTCTTTCATATATCAAATTAGGCCTCAATTCTGTCTGCTCCCAATTGGCCAATACCCCTTATGTGGAACGACGTCGCATTGTCTCCATATTCTTTAGTTGAACGACACCGTTGAAGTCCTTGAGCCTGAAAAAAGGCCCAAAAATAATCACAGTATTGTAGCCCAATAATTACAATTTAATGCTTGGAAGGCCCATAAAATTAATTATAATTGCACTAATCAAGCGGTTGCTGGACTTGCAACTCTGGAGCAAGAGGGTTGGAAAGTGGTACTACAAAGTTTGAGTAGAGACAAAATTTCTAGTACAGAGCAGTGCATAAATTTGTTAGAGATGAGTTACAATATTTGCTAGATTATTTAAAACCGTGTTTTCTTTATTTTGGGATATTTCCAGAAGATCAAAAGGTTTAAGCTAAGATGTTGATCTGATTATGGATTGCATGATGGATTTCATTAGCAGAAGCTTAGTTATGGTTGTCAAACAAAGATCCATAGGTGGTGTCAAAGCTTTCCGCATTCATGATTTGCTCCGTGTATTTTGCATAGCAAAAGCCAAAGAAGATTCTTTTTTTTCCTTTTTGTCCTCGGGTTCAATCTCTACTATTCTTTACGTGAACAAAAATGTTTCTAGCAAATTGGATTGATATCTCATTCATCCCTCACATCTTCAAATTTCTTACAGTGTTGGATATATAGAGCAAATAAATTTAGGTTATGAGTTCCCAAGTTCAATAGTGCTTCTTGGACAGTTGAGATAAATGGCAGTTGGAGGTTAGATGGAAGCCATCCCATTTTCCATACGTTTCCTCTCAAACTTGGAAACTTTTATTGTTCATGCACTTGTAAGGATGGTTTCTGCCCAATAATCTCTGGATTCTAACAAAATTAAACATTTTCAGATATCAGTGGGTTTATATTCTGCTGGTTCCAGTTTGTCCACCAAATATCTAGACAGTTCCTTGTGTTTACATGAGTTGGAGAGCTTTTCTGGTTTAGTTATTTCTACTTTGAGCAGCATGGAAAAGCAACTGAGAATGTTTCCAAACATTCACAAACTGAAATGCAAACTCTTTGATGATTGAAACGGTGAGGATTTGAGTGAGATCATAGTACCAGACTTTCTGAGTCTGCTAGAATCTCTTCGTTTGTCTCCATTTGTTGGACATTGGCATCAGACTGAGTGTTTTTTACTTTTTTTTTTTCCGGGAAATCTTAAAAAGCTGACCCTGTCTTGCTGTGAGTTACCATGGAGCAAAATTTTGACAATTGGAAAACAGCCTAGTCTTGAGGTTCTCAAATTACTCAATCATTTTTCATTAACTTGGTTTGGTGGCAAATGACGTTTGAAGATGGAAACCATCACTTTTATTACAATGTTTTCTTTGAGTTAACCTGTTTGACCAAGTTTTGCACTACCATTTCAGATTTCATCAATTTAAGAACTTTTGTTATTGACACTTTTTATTTGTTCTTAAAGAAATAATATTATATCACTGGTTGTACTCTTTTGGACAAAAAATAAAAAAATAAAAAATAAAAATACTAATAGAAATAATAAATATATTATTATTATTATGTTAGTTCATGTTCCCATCAAATTGTACGTCATCATTAGATTCAAATCATAACCTAATCATATATATTCGTAATATTCTGATTTCGCATTGAATATGTGGGAGCAAAATATATACACCGGATCACTTTTTTTCCTTTGGGTACTTTCCAGCAAAATATCCTAGATCACCATGTAAATTGGTTTCTAATCTTCACTTTGATTTTCAGAAAACTTCATTTTCTTTGCCATTCGAATCCAGAAAAGTTTCAGAAAGATCAAGATGGCCTTCATTACTACTTGCATTGATACTGCCTTGGGTGATCTGAAGTTGCTGAATAACATATCTTCAAGCTTCTTGGATGATATGATGCTGCCGTATTACGAACATAAAGCAGATCTCATGAGGCTTAGCATTCGGACCCTGCTGCGCGGCTTACGGAATCTCAGAACATTTATTCTCTGCGTGAGAAAGTTGGGCAACGATATGCATGTGAGGACTGATGGCAACAACACAAACAGGGGAGGTACTCTGGGATCTCTACTGGTAAGGATTGAAGAAGTGGTTGGCAGAAATGCACAGGAAATTCACCCTTATTGTCTGAGCATTGAATATGGATTCCCTTGGGATGCTACACACAAGATTCGGCAATTTACAGACGACATCAACTCCTTCGAGAAAGAAATAGAAGAATGGTACATCAATTTGACAGATTTCTTGCAGCAATCAGTTTCTCCAACAACAGATGAAGTTATGGAAATCACCAATTCCGTTTTGGAGAATCTAGAGGATATTCTCAGTCACTTTGGGGTATTTGAACGAGTTCTCGTTATGGAATCCTTGGCGGAGATGATGAAATTCTTGAAAAGTTTTGTCCGCTTTGCCACCCTGTTAAGGGTTGAGCGCCAACAATTACAAGATTTGTTGAATCACATTGAAGCCGTTGCAGTTAATGCAGCACATCTATCTTTTGAGTGTCAATATAAAGTGCATGACAAAGAATGGTGTTGCAAGGTAATGCAGCCTGAAATTTCAGTACTACTGCGGAAGATCAAACCTATTGATGCTCGTGTCTATGCGACTTACACTCAAGCTCTGTCTAGCTCAAAATTATCGACACAATTACATGCTCCCATTTCAGACGTGGATGATGATCCTATAATGTTAATGAAGGATTTCATTTATTATCTTGTATCTAATCTATGGGAGATACTACAAATGGATACTTATCCTGTGGTTTCTGTGAAGGATCAACTGCAAGTTCTGCATGAGGGATTAAGATTATCGAGAACTATTCTCGTTAAGCAGCAAAACAAGTTTGATGAGAACATGAAGGATTTCGTTGGAGTTCTGATATGTGATGCTGGACTCATAATCTTCTCACTTTATCAGAAAGATATCAAAATCGATATTGAGCTCCAAGATTTGTTGGAAAGAATTGAGCATCTTCAGAAACAAGTTGAAGAGAAAGATCAAGAGACATCAAACTTCAATTTTTGCAGGACCAATAAGTTGGGTTTTATCGATTATCTCGTAGAGAAACTGATGGACGTGACAAGTAGTATGGCTGGTTCAAATGCCCAAAGTTTTGCTCAAAAAATCCAAGAACAACTTTTCTTCTTAAGATCTATTTTGGTGGAAATTGTGGATCTGCACACTGAACTGGAGGAACTCCGTACCCTTTGGAATCGTGCTGTGGAGGTTGCATACAGGGTGGAGTCTCTCATTGACCACTTAGTGGTTGGAGATATTTCAAATTCGCTTTCAGATTTATTTGATTCCATCATAGAAGACATCAATAATATTAAAACTCTTGCCTCAAAGATTAGCTCGGGCAAGATACAAGATCTTAAAATGAACAAAGTTGCCAAGAAATCTAGTCATGTACCCACACAAAGCAGTGCACCAAAAATCGACGAAGTTGTAGGTTTCGATGATGAGACAACATCAATTACCAATCGGCTTACAAGAGGATCAAAGAAGTTGCGGATCATTGCCATTGTGGGTATGCCAGGACAAGGTAAAACAACCTTAGCCACAAAAGTTTACCGCTGCAATGCAGTTACGTACCATTTTCATGTTCGTGCATTGTGTTCTATTTCTCAAGTATTCAGCAAAAGGAAAGTGCTACTCGAGCTTCTCAATCATATTGTTATAGAGCTTCCGGAGAGATATTCTGCAATGACCGAACAAGATTTAACTGAAGAGCTCTGGCGTCATTTGAAAGGAAATAGATATCTCATCTTTTTGGATGACGTATGGAACATTCAAGTGTGGAATAGCTTGGCAGAGTCATTACCTGATGATTCTAATGGAAGTAGAATTATCTTGACAAGTCGACTTCGTGATGTTGGTCCTCATGACATGCTTGACGAAAAGCCACATTTTCTTCGTCAACTCACCAATGATGAGAGTTGGGAGTTACTGCGAAGGAAGTTATTCCTTGGGAAAGGTTGCCCTCAGGAGTTATATGAACTTGGGATTCACATTGCAGAAAATTGTAAGGGATTACCCCTAACAATTGTCATAGTAGCTGGACTTCTAGCTAATATGGAGCAAGAGAATTGGAATGAAATTCTGGAAAGTTTGAGCTCAGGCATCCTTTCTACTACGGGGCAATGTATGAACACATTGGAGCTGAGTTATGGGCATCTACCAAATTATTTGAAGCCATGCTTTCTTTATTTTGGGATGTTTCCTGAAGACCAAGAGGTTTCAACCAAAAAGTTGATCTGGTTATGGATTGCTGAAGGATTTGTTCAGAAGACTAAGTTAAAGTGCAGAGAAGATGTTGCTACAGATTACCTGATGGATTTAATTGGCAGAAGCTTAGTTCTGGTGGCCAGCAGGAGATCCATAGGTGGTGTCAAAGCTTGCCGAGTTCATGATTTGCTACATGAGTTTTGCATCACAAAAGCCAAAGAAGAAAATTTTTTCCAGCTGGTACGTGGGTATGATGAGCTTTTAGCATTTAAAGCATCACGCAGCTTACAGAGGTTAAGCATTCAGTCTGAGTCAAGACATTTCAAGGAGGCGAGGCTATTTTGTCCTGGTGTACGTTCTCTACTCTTCACTGAAACAGAAAGGTTCAAAGGCAAGATTCTTGATATCTCATTCGTTATTCAGATCTTCAAGCTTCTCAGTGTGTTAGATATTGGTCAAATTGATATTGGTTCGGTATTTCCCAGTGAAATTGGACTTCTTGTTCAGTTGAGATATTTGGCAGTTCTAGGTGACATAGACGTGATCCCTTCGTCCATCGGAAACCTTTTGTACTTGGAAACTTTTATTGTGGATTCACTAGGCAAAATGTTTTCATTTCCCGATACTCTCTGGAATCTGAAGAAATTGAGACATATTTGCGTAGGCGTGAGTGGTTTATGTTCTGATGGTTTTAATTTTGCCATTGAAAATCTTGAGAATTCCTCTGGTTTGTATGAGTTGGAGAGCTGCTCAGGTGCGATTCTTTTTTCTTTGGGAAGCATGGAAAAGCAAATGAAAAAGTTTCCAAACATCCGTAAACTGAAATGTAAACTTTTCCAGAATTATGTTGATACTGAGAATTGCAGCAGGATTGTTGTACCTGACTTTCTGAGTCAGCTAGAATCACTTGGGTTGTATGCATTTCCTTCATACGTTGGGTGGCATGCATTTCCTTCATACTTTCAACCTCCACGAAAGGCGGTAATTAAACCTTTCGACTTTGAGTTTGGTTTGCCAGCAAATCTTAAAAAGCTGACTCTATCTGGATTTGGGTTACCCTGGAGTAAAATTTCGAGTATTGGAAAACTGCCGAATCTTGAGGTTCTCAAGTTAGACAATGATACTTTCTCCGGGGAAATATGGGATATGGAAGAAGGAGAATTCCCGAGACTTAGATTCTTGAAATTGGCTTCTTTGCATATTGTCAAGTGGACAGCTGCTTCCGATGATCAATTTCCCCATCTTCAGAAGTTAGTGGTGCAAAGCTGTAAATCTTTAGAAGAGATTCCGTCTTGTTTAGAGAACACTTTAACTCTTGAAATGATTGAGATATCTCGATGTAGTCATTCTCTAACCAATTTAGTCAAACAAATTGAGGAAGAACAGATGAACATGGGAAATTCAGATTTGAAGATCCTCATTCTGCGTGAATTGAAATAGTAAGACGGGAGCCGGAAGAAGTGACAGTGATGATTGGGGTTCTTTTTTCCCGGTTTGTCAGGTGCGTCCTGTTTTTTTTATTTGTTAAATAATTTAGCGGTAAAACCACTCGTAAGTATTCCATCTCTCGACAACCTAACACACCCGTGAACTTTCAGATCAGCTCTGGTCAAGACAGTGCTTGTTGCAACTATATTCCGAGTGTGGAGGTTCGAGCTTGATGTGCATCTTGGAAAGGCTTTCAGATCAGTTCTGAACAAGACAGCCCTCGTTGCGACTTATTCAGTGTGTGGACATTCCAGCTTTATCTGCATCATAGAAAAGCTTTAAAAGGGAGAAGGTCAATTGGGAAATGGTTCTTGAATGGGGTTTGAACCAGTTGGAATTCACTTAAAGGAGACTGATGGTTGAAGCTTTTGAAATTGATCAACTTTTGCTTGAGAATAAGGAAAAAAACAGATTATATTCTAGTTCTTCTATAATTCATATGTAGATGTGCTGTTTGCTGTTTCACATCTTTTGTACCTGCTGATCTCATCAATAAATTCACCTGCTTAAGAAAAACAGAAAAAAAGAAAAAGCTCTCATTCTTTTTGTTACAGACTCAAATGGAAAAACAAAAGAGTCAGAATGAAGGTGCTTCAAATGCTTTCTAGCTTCTTTGCAATGGAAACAAAGTAAAGACTGCTTTGATTAAGACCACTAATTGCTTTCCGAAGGCTTTTGTTTTTAGTTCTGAATGTTGTTCATTGATTATGATTTTTCAGCCCAGTTCTCAGAGATTCCTGGAGTTGCTGAGAATGGAAATTAAACATTTTCAAATGAAGAGTATCCATGATCCATCATTTCAGTGATCCGCATTCTGAACCTTTTTTAGCTATTCTCACCTCTCATGCAAATTTTGCAAGACAAGATTCCAGGGCTTTTGATAATATTCAGAACTTTGGTTCTTGATACTGTAATTACCATGGGTAAAAATCATGTACTCTCAGAAGCAAGTGCGGCGCCTGTTTCACTACAGCATGATCGCCTTTAAGTATGAATAAGAAAATCAGATAATAATTAGCAAGAAAAAGGGTGAATAAGCGTTGGTACAGAAAAGCAAACAGTCCCAATTCATAATGTTCATAAGCAAATCCCAGATTACATCAGAAAGAAATGAAAAGCAGGAATCAGAGAGGAGAATCTGGAGAGCAAAATCACCGAAACGACAAGTGGAAAATACTAGGAAAATAACCCATAGAATAAGGGAGGAAATCAGCCAAAGTACAACCTGACGACTCAGTAGGAGGACCAACTCTTTATAAATTATAGCAACTAATAGAAGATTCTACTGACATGAAGGAAACGACGACGTATGCCATAAGGAAGGCTAGGACTGGAACGACAACGTTCCCATTTATTCCTCATGGTAATGAGGGTACGAAGTTGGGGCACAACATGACAACAGCAATGAGGTCAAGAGATTGGGACAGAGTTCAAAACGACGGCGGGCTACTTAATTGCAACGGTGCCGTATTGCTCAACTGCCTGAGATTCCCTCCTAAGAAAATTGTCTTGCCCTCAAGACACACTACTTCTGAAGCAACTGAACTCCTTCAAGCTTTAAACTCTGGAAGAAATTGCTTTTCCATGAATTTTTTATCCTCCCATGAAGTTTCCTCAGCCTCCAACCCTTTCCACAAGATGACCCACTGAGTAACTTGCTGCGATTCTCATTGTATCACCCTTCTTTGCAGCACCATTTCTGGTTCCAAAACACATATATCAGCCTCATTGCTTTCAGGAACATCTCCATAGTCACTGGAAATGGTCCAACCTGTTTTTTAGGCAATGACACATGAAATATAGGGTGAACTCTAGAGTGATCAATCAGCTTCAACTTGTAGGCTGCTATCCCAATACGTTCTAAAATCTAATAGGGGCCTAGAATTTTGCTAACAGTTTCATACTGCTTTTCAGAGAAAGTGATTGCTATTTATATGTTTGCATCTTCAGGTAAACCCATTCTCCAATTTCAAAAGTCCTTTCAGTCCTTTTTAAATCAGCAAATTGCTTCATTCGACTCCTAGCCTTGCTCAAGTGATCTTTCAGCAATTGTAGCCCTCCCAACCTTTGCTGAACCATGTCTGTAGCAGCAGGGATGACAATGTTCAAATAAGGAGCAAGGGGCAAGGGAATAGGTTTGATTCCATACAATGCTTCAAAGGGAGGCATTTCAGAAGTGGAATGATAGGAAGTATTGTGCCACTATGCTGCCAAAGGAAGCCAAAGGTTCCAACTATGTGGTTTCTCACTGGAAAAGAACCTCAAATAAGTTTCAAGACATTGGTTCAAGCACTCAGTCTGCCCATCACTTTGAGGATGGTACGTAGAACTCATATGTAAAGACACTCCCAACATTCTGAATAACGCACTCCAAAAGTGGCTTGTGAATATTTTATCCCTGTCACTGACAATACATTTAGGCAGTCCATGGAGCTTGAAAATGTGATCCAAGAAAATTTGTGCCACCTCTTGTGCAGAAAAAGAATGACTCAAAGGAATAAAACAACCATATTTATTGAGTGGAATGAAACAAACCAGATTGTATTGTGGATCCTTTATAATTCACTTCTAGTTTCAGTTTTTCTGTACTGCAAATCTTCTCAAGTTCGGACTTGAAGGATATATATTGATGATGATCGTGGTTTCATTCTTTTGGTTCAGTTCCATAGACAGAAGTACTCCATTTCTCTCTACTCTCAACTGTCCAACATTTTTTCAGTACTCCAAACAACTTTCTCGAATGGTTTCCAGGTCCCAAAAGTTTGAAATTTCAGCATCCTGAACAGGAAGTAAGGCACTCAATCTTCAGTACGATAAAGGGCACAATGCTCTTCTCAGTTAGTCGTGTTGGAACCACTTTTTATCAATTCTTCCAGTCCCATATTTTTCCAGTACAAAACCAGGAATATTAACAATAATAACTATATATGGATATCCAAAAATGAAAAATCATACTCTTATTAGTGCAGTAAATGTATTTTATTTTATATATTTTTCGTAAAAAGGATGTACCTATCTAAAACTGAACTCTCTTATTCTTTTTCTTAATTTCCAAGAAGGAAAGAAGCAATACATAATTTCAACTTTAAGCTCAAATATTGGGAAGAATTAGAGTATAAGTTTCCAATCCTTACACTATTTTTTTTTTTCCTTTTCTTGGTGTTTGAAATGATGGGCTGGCATCATGGACTACAGGCTTTTGCAAACTGGAGAACGGTGTCATTACCGTAAGCTACATAAAATTAAAATAAAAATGCTTTCCTCTATATAGTATATAAAACCATGGTGAGGATTACTGTTCATCTTGGTTGGTCGTCACGTGCATTGCACGTGTTTTTATTTTATTTTATTTTATAACTTGCAGTGAGCAGAACGACGTCGTTTTGCTCATTGATGGTTTTTCCCCTCTAGTCATGAGCTGGACGACATCAATTTTTTTTTTTTTTTGGCTAATTTGTGTTTTGCCTTCTGTTTTTTCCTTGAACTTAAGTGAACGGCATCATTTATCGGGACAGTTTTATATTGGAACGATCTCGTTTGTTTTTATTGTTTCTTCTCTTTGCATTGGACGATGTGGTTCGGTACTCTTTCTTTTTGAATTGTGGAGTCGTTTTTGGCGATTATCAGAAAAGTTTGCTCTTTCTTCAAACCGTTGTTCTGATTCAACAGCTATTTCTTTCCCTTCGTTGTCCTGGTTTGCAAGCTTTCTCCAATGGTATTTTTTTCTCTTCAAACCGTTAAAGGACTTTTTTTTTTTTTTTTTTTTTCTTTCCGTCAATAGTTCATTGTTAGTAGTTCAGCTCATAGGATTCTGGAATTTTTGTTGTCAGAATTTTGAATGCTCTTGGGTGGATAGTTTTGGTTTATTAGATTAGTTAGACGAAGTCATATCCCGTGTGAAATTAATCATGAGTCTTTTGTTTGTTGAATTTCTTTGTTTATTATTATAATCAGCTCTTCTATGCTTTTCTGATTTTTGGTTGTTTTGAATTTTAAATTTTTAATTGTTAAGGTATATAGATAAACTAATGCTTTTGCTGCTTTCAATGCCTACGCCGCAGTCCTTGGTTGTCCACTTATTGTCTTTTTTTTTTAGTTTTTTTATTCTGGTCATAAATCCTTTCTTCATTGCATGACATAGTTATATGCTTCTTAATATTTTATCTTGTTATTTTAATCACATCATCATTTAAACCATCGTCCTTATTACATTCTTTTTTTTAGCGGAAGGATAGATATATTGTATTGCAATTGCAAAATATACATGATCAAAAAGACTAAATGAGTTTTGTGATATTTGTTTATCACGAAAGAAAAGCAATCGTAGAAAAGGTTTACAAAAAATGCCACAAGAACCTACAATAGCGACTGTAAGGGCTAACAAAAGCGATCACTAGTATAACTAAGGTTTATCAATCTACAACAAACTACTAACTAAGCAACTGGGCATTGCAAATTACATACATTGAAAGAGACTGAACTCAACTTTCCTAACTTTTACCTTATGCCTTTTCATAATGATCCTACAAAATTGCATACGTTGAGTAGTTTGACAACCAAACTACTATTGCATGCATTGAAGAGCTTGCAACCAAAGTCGTAACATATACTTAAATAAAAAATTTTTAAAAAAAGATGTGAAATCACACTTTTTTCACACTCTCAATTGCTTCTAGTAAAAAAAAATTGTTCGACCTGGTGGACTAGACCCCTAGTGATGGTGCTATCCTTATTACATTTATTAGGGGGCTCTTGATATAAATGGTGGGTTTAGGAATGGAATGGATTTGATAAAAAGAAAGGTTTGGAACGGAATGGAATGATAGTAATGTGGCGTTTGGTATAAATGGTGGGTTTAGGAATGGAATGGATTTAATCAATGGAAATGTTTGGAATAGAATAGAATGATAGTAATTATGTTGTTTGGTATTATTTTGTAATGGAATGGAATAGATTTTATATTAAAATTAAAATTAAATATTAATATTAATAAATTTATTAATAAATTTTATATTAAAAATTTATATTAAAATTATAATAAAATATTATTATTTTACATTATATGATATTTAACAAATTATATCTTCGAAAAATAGTTAAAGTGTATGTCAATTTGTAGAGAAAAATATTTTTTAGAATTTAGTGAAATTTGTTTTTTAATAAAAAAAAAAGGCAAAATAGGGGTTGCAAACCATTAGGGGATATGCAACTCCCTTAACATGTGGCACACGCCCCTTGGAATTTTTTTTTTTTTTTTTTTGTTCAAAACGACGTCGTTTTTTAGCCTCTTTAAAATTCATTTTCATGGGTTTTCAAAAAGGAGGGGGGAGGCCGGTTTTTGCCAAAAGTAAGTCTCAGGGGTTTCTTTAAACCCATCCCCACAAACCAAACATTCATTTTTTGTTCAAACCTTTCCATTCCCCTCCCATTCCCTGTAAATTTATTAATTATGTTGTTTGGTATGATTTTGTAATGCAATGGAATAGATTTTATATTAAAATTAAAATTGTATATTAATATTAATAAATTTTATATTAAAATTTAATATTAATATTATAATAAAGATATTATTATTTTACATTATATGATATTTAAAAAAATCATATCTTGTTCAAAAAATAGTGAAAGTACATGTCAATTTGTAGAGAAAAATATTTTCTACAAGTTAGTTAAATTTGTTTTTAAAAAATTTTTTTTAAAAAAAGTAAAATGGGGGACAAATCCCCTAATAGTAAAAATTTTTCATACAAGGGACCTTTCGACTTTGAGTTTGGTTTGCCAACAAATCTTAAAAAGCTGACTCTATCTGAATTTGGGTTACCCTGGAGTAAAATTTCAAATATTGGAAAACTGCCGAATCTTGAGGTTCTCAAGTTAATTCATGGATCTTTCTCAGGGGAAATATGGGATGTGGAAGAAGGAGAATTCTCAAGGCTTAGATACTTGAAATTGTCTTACTTGACAATTGTAAAGTGGACAGCTTCTGAGAATCAATTTCCCCATCTTCAGAAGTTAGTAGTGCATGGCTGTAAATTATTGAAAGAGATTCCATCTTGTTTAGAAAACACTTCAACTCTTGAAACGATTGAAGTTGCCTACTGTACTCGGTCTCTAACAAGTTTAGTGAAACAAATTCAGGAAGACCAGATGGACATCGGAAATTCAGATTTGAAGATCCTTGTTCGGCTTGAAATTGAAGATTAAGACTGGAGTTGGAAGAAGTGACAGTGATGATTGAGGTTCTGTTCTTCTGGTTTGTTGTCAGGTGTGTCTTTCTTTTTTATTTATTAAATGAATTTAGTGGCAAAACCATTTGTACATTGTGAAAATAATTTTTGACGTCTATCAAAGTATTTTATTTTACTGGAAGCTGCCTCTCTTTTCTCATTGTCAAAAGTATTTCAACTCTCAATAACCTAACACATTCATATATACTTTTAGATCAGTTATGGTCAAGACAGCCCATGTTGCAACTGTATTTCTGTGTGGACAATCGAGCTTTATCTGCATCTTGGAAAGGGAAAGGATTTCAGATCAGTTTGGGACAAGACAGCACTTTTTGCAACTGTATTACTGTGTGGACATCCAAGCTTTATCTGCATCTTGGAAATGGTTCTTGAACGGGGTTTGAACAAGATGGGATTCACTTAAAGGAGATTGATGGCTGAAGCTTTAGAAATGGTTTAATTTTTGCTTAAGAATGAGGAAAAAACCCAGATTGTATTCTAGTTGTTTTATAATTCACATGTAGATGTGCTGTTTGCTGTTTCAGCTCTTTCATACCTGCTGATCTCATTCATAAATTCACATGCTTGCAAAAAAAAGAAAGAAAGAAAAACTCTCAATTCTTTTTGTTACAGACTCAAATGGAAAACAAGAGAGTCAAAGTGAAGGTGCTTAAAAGGCTTTGGTTCGGTCTACTTTCCAGCTTCTCTGCAATGGAAACAAGTTCAAGGCTGCTTTGATTAAGGCAATTGATTGCTTTTGAAAGGCTTTTGTTTTCAAATTCTGAAGGTTGTTAATTGATTATGATTGTTCATCCCATTCTCAGGTATTCCTTCATTTGCTGAGAATGGAAAGCATTTCAGGAATCTGTATCCATTGATAATATGAACTTTTTTTTAACAAAATGATAATGAGTTTTGGGATTCCTGCAAGTTTGCGGAGAACTTTTTAATACCCTGGCCTAAAATGATAGAGAGAGTTTAATATGCATATGATTATTGATGATATAGTGTGTAATTGATTGATTTTGATTATATTTTTGTATTAGGTGCTTTAAATTTGAGATTTTAAAATTAATTGTGTGACAGCCAAAAATTTTGGCACTGTAATGCGAAGTTATGATTTTTTTGGCATTGTTTACTCATAAGCATTTATTTCTTTTCTATACGTTCTTGAGTATGATTATCTTATTTGATTAAATAACTGGTTATTATTTAATTATCCAAATAATTCTATTACCAATTAAAATGTCAAATCCATAATTATTTGATTAGTTTGATATTTGTGGCAAATGATATAACTAATTTATTGCCTTGCAAAGTAGTCAACCTGTAATTTAATTTAAATAACCCGAACTTGTGTGTTTGATAATTAAAATTGGGCTTCTCTAGTTGTTAATAATGTTGATAAATTAAATTCCAATATTGTATTTAGGGTGTTTATCTATAAGGGAAATAACCAATCTCTTGGTTATTGAAATTAATCCCTTGACTCGTAGTTTGTTTTTATTATTTTCATCTTTTTAAATCGTTCATACTATTCACTTTCAAATTATTAAATCTCAAAAATAATTCTTTATATTTAGTCATATAATTTTTTTATCTCTCATATTTTAAAATGATATTTTTAGCCCCTTACGATCTTTTTTGTCCTTAACATTAAAATAATGTTTTCAATCTATTACATTTTCTATCTCAAAATTTTCCATCCTTTGACTGGTTTTGGTTTCCAATTACATTGATCACATGTCTTTCACTTGGAATTATTTATAAATGTATGGCTTAGTTAAAGACATAAAATAAAACAGAATCTCTTGATTCTTTAGCATTAAAGTATAATCTTTGTTAACTATTTTGAAAAGAAATATAGAGGCATAAAAGAAAAAAAGTTAAATAACAACAGGAACAAAGATACAGTAAAAATTTAGTTTCTAAATCAAATATGATCATTGTCTACCATAGTTTATAGGATCAGAATTTTACACAAAATTAATTTAGTGTAGCATGAATGGATCGGTGGGATCGGATTAAAGAATTATAAAATTCTAGTAAAATTGAGAAAATATAATTTATAAATTATTTTTAAAAAAATTATTAATCAATATATGAATCGATATGTAAAAAATTTATGTACAGTTTATAATTAAATTATTTTATTTCAATTTTTATTTCTTAAAACATTTTATATGATTTTCTCAATATTTTAGTTATTGTTACAATCAAAAGGTATTTATATCTAATTTATTTATTTATTGTTAAAAATTAATAAAAATATAATTAAATTATTCATATAATGATAAATTTTAATTTTACTTAGATAAAAAAGTGTTTTTTAAATAAATTTAATTATATTTTATTTATATAATAAAGATAAGATTGTAGTTAGAATCAAAATCGTTTCATTAAATTTAGATCATAAAATTATAAAATCGATAGGATCATATCGAAATTTTAAAAACTACGGTAGTGCATGTAAAGCACATTAGCATGGTACATAGTAGACTTCAGGATTATATTCCTGTTCTTGGTGGGCATTGAGTCCATTCATTTCCTTTTTCTTTTTTTTTAATTAATAGTCGATAATTGATATATTAATTTTAAAAAAAAGTTAACACTTATACAAATGATCCACTGACCGTGAATCCGTATATTGGGAAGTTTTTAACTAAAAAACAAAGAAAACAAAAACTAGCTTGTTGGCATTTACTTTTACAGTATAAGCTACATGCAACAAAAGAAACTAAACACAAAAACGAACTTTCATCTCTAGGATCTAACTCCTGTCTGTGCCCATCTTAACGCTGTTTGGTATCGTGCTTAATTCTCCTTCCAAACTAGTACACAAACCTCTCAAAAAAAAGGACGAAACCCGGCGAAATCGCACCAATATCGCACTTGGTTTTCACCCCTAGCTACAGTAATTTGATGGAGAGCGCAGCTAGGGGTGCTCAACGGTTCGGTTTTCGATTTATTCGGTTTATTTGGTTCGATTTATTCGGTTTGACATTTTGGAACCCCCTAACCAAAAACCAAACCGAAAACCAAATAAAACCGAATAAACCAAACCGAATTTCTTATTCGGTTTTTGGTTTTATTCGGTTTAAACTGAATAAAACCGAATAAGAATTCGATTCGGTTTATTCGGTTTCACAAACCGAATAAGGAATTTGGTTAACCAAATAAACCGAATTTCTTTTTTTTCTTTTTTTTTTTCAAAACTTCACAAATAAATTAAATAATTCGGTTTCAAATCAAACATTTACAAATAATTTTTTCAAATTCGGTTTCAAACATAAAACAAACATTCACAAAGCATTACAAATTTACAAACTTCCTTAACTCCTTATGAGTTATGGCTCAGTACTCATCATTTGTAATTGTAATATAAAAATCATTTGCATATTGTAATTATTAATTTATTAGTGTTATTACTCAAAACTATTAGCCTATTACTTATTAGCGTATTAGGCATTAGCTAAGTAACTAAGTTACTAAGTTAGTACTTATTAGTTATTACTCAAAAGTCAAAACTAAGATAGTAATCATAGACTCATAGTATTATCTAAGTTAATGCCTAATTAGTAATTTATTCCTTATTTACTTATCACTTATCAGTGTTAACTAAGTTAGTATTAACTTATGTATATTAAGTATTATTCAACACTAAGTTAGTATTAAATAAGTACTAACTAATTTAGTCCTTAGTTCGTTAGTAAACTTAGTACTCATTATTCATTAATCATTATTAGTTATTAACATATTACTATAGCTAAGTTAGTATTAAGTATTAACTATGTAACATGTTAGTACTTCTTAGTATTATAAGTTTAACTAGGTTAGTATTTAGTTGTAATAATAATTACTTGATCAATAATAACTAATTATAAGTATTAATTATTATGATATTTGACTCGATTTAAATACGTATAATTAATTTGCAAATTATAAATAATTTAGAATTTTGAATAAATAACCGTTAGTAAATATTATATACTTATATAGTTATAATTGATTACTCAAAAACTCAACACTCAGTCATTTAATAGTTAATACTTAGTATTCACTTAGTTAACAACAATAAGTTATTAATTATTGACTATTATATTGAATAATTGATGATATTATGAATATATGATATTGATTCTAATTAAATATATAAAACATAATAATCGGCTAATCGCATGCTATCTAGTTACATGCTAGTACGCTATATAACCTACATTTACTGTGCCTTACATCTTCTAGATGTTTTACATTTTAACAACTTTGTCAACTTATGCATTATTTTATTTTTCTTTATTTGTAATTTGATATTTCATATTTGTTTAACTTTTAAATAAATTGATAAATTAAAATTACTGTATAAACTATACTAGTATATAGTTTAGTATATAATATATAGTAAAATTGTTTAGTATATAGTATATAGTTATATACTATATTAATATTACTATATATTCATTATATTGTCCATATCATTATTCATTAATGATAACAATAAATATAGTTCTATACATGATAAATTTTATAAAATAACAATAAATTTTATAATAACAATATAGTATATTAATGAAAACAATATTAATGATAGTATATTAATGATAACAATATAATATTAGTATATAGTTCTATACATGATAAATTTTATAATAACAATAAATTAATTATACAAAAATATATATACATAACTACAAAGTCTACAATAGTTTTATAAACTATAAACCATAACT
The DNA here is from genome assembly GCA_020080225.1 of Gynochthodes officinalis. NCBI lineage: Eukaryota > Viridiplantae > Streptophyta > Magnoliopsida > Gentianales > Rubiaceae > Gynochthodes > Gynochthodes officinalis. Next base: position 5,647,024 of record CM034623.1, on the reverse strand, counting down.
ATTCTATAAAATAACATATATTTATATTTATACTTATATATATAAAATATATTTATAAATTTTGAAATTCGGTTTATTCGGTTCGGTTTCCTTATTTGGTTCGATTTCCTTATTCGGTTTATTCGGTTTTTAACACCCCAAACCGAAAACCGAACCGAAAACCGAATAACTTATTCGGTTCGGTTAAAACCGAACCGAATAAACCGAATTCATTTTCGGTTTAGTTTTTTCGATTTTTCTACTCGATTTTTTTGATCGATTTATTCGGTTTAACCAAACCATGACCACCCCTAAGCGCAGCCTTCGGGCCAATTTGTTAACACGTCTGTGACAAATGGGATATCGGAGTGGCCAGTATTCATTTCCTTGTTCTTTTCCCCTTTTTTCTTGTTAAGCGAATTGGACGCTTGTTTTTCTCGATGGGTGAATTTTTCTTACTCCTTTTCTTCCTTGCCAAGCAAATTGGCTGATCCTATTTCCAGTTTGCCAAGCAAATTGATATTGATAAGTCTGCTTTTCTTCCTTTGTGGGACATCCCATTAGGAAACGAACAGAATGGTGGACACCCAGTAATACGAAAATCATGGAGGAATGGACCACGGAAAGTAAGGCTATGTTTGAACTTTGATTTTATTTACAAAAAATTACTTTTCTCAAACACAAATAATACATCTAAATATATTTTTATTTTAAAATTTAAAATTCAAATTTTCTAATTGAAATTTCCCTCACATAATTTTTAAAAAAATTTCCTTTTTTTTTTCCATACAAAATATTTTTTTACAAAAAAATACTTACTAAAATTTTCACACATTCTAATACATAATTTCTCAAATAAATCACAATCCAAACATAGCCTTAAAGTTTATCTATACGTTCTAGCGCAATTATTTGCTTCTTCCTTTGAATTTCCGGAGAGGGAAAAGTTGACATACTAGAACACCATCATTTTTTATCCTGTCTTTGGTTTTCCTCTTCAGTTCCTTTGCCAGGTACAACCTGTGAATCATACATATCCATCCTCAATAACCTCATCATCTTTCTGGTTTATTTTGATTTCTTTTAGATTCTGATCTCCGGCTCTTGCTAAATTTTACTTCCAGTATCATCAAAATTTCTACTTCTATTTTGATTTTTATTGTCAGATCTCTGTTTAATGTTATCTCTTTTCTTTTGTGAAAGGGAGATGAGTAAAATATGCGTTCTGTTTGAAAGAAGTAAAGTGTATTCAGAAGTGATCTAGTATTTCAACCCTCAATTCTTCCATTCCTGACTTGATTCAAAAGCCAAAAGAACAAAGACGAAAATGAATTGAAGATTGCTTGAGTGGATTTGATTTGTCTGTTTTTTGGCTTCTCTATGGAAACAAGGTCATGACTGCAAGATAATTAAGGTAATAACTATTTGCACTGTTCTTTATATGTTTTGCATGTTTCTCACGCAATTTTTTTTTTTCTTGTTTACACTAAAAAGTTATTGATTGCTGATGATTTGTCAGCCTAGTTCTCTGAGTTTCCTAGATTTACTGAGGACATAACTTAAGCAATTTCAAATGGAGAGAACAACTATGATCCATCATTTCAGTCATCCCCATCCATTGATGCTCATCCCCATTATAGTTTATAGGACCGGGATTCTACACAGAATTAATTTAGGGTTATAGGATCGGATTAATAAGATCAGATGGTGAGATGTTAGAAAAATTTTAAAAATATAATTTATAAATTATTTATAAATAATTATTAATCAATAGATAAATAAATATGTAAAAGATTTATGTATAATTTATAATTAAATGATCTTATTTTAATTTTAATTTTTTATAATATTTTATATGATTTTCTTAATATTTCAGTTGCTATCCCTATCAAAAGGTATTTATATCTAATTTATTTATTTATTATTAAAAGTTAATAAAAGTATAATTAAACTAATTAAGTTATTTATATAATGATAAATTTTAATTTTATTTAAATATGAAAGTTTTTTAATTATTAAATTTAACCATATTTTATTCGCATATAGGATCATAGTTAGAATCGAAATCATTTTAATAAATTTAGATTATAAAATCATATAATTTAACTATTTTGGAGGTTGATTTGAGCTTGGATAACATGTGTGTGTGCTGGAATAGGATTAGCAAAGTTGGGATAGTTAATGAGGGTGGAGTCGAGTGGGACAGAATCCTTAGGGGTCGTGTTTAGGAATTTGAGAATCCAAGGGGACAAAGAAGAATAAAAGAAGATTGGAATAACGGTTGGCCTCGGAAGGGGTTATTCGCTGTCCTGTTGGGAGATGGAAATCGGAAAGAAAAAGAAGTATTTAGGGAGAGGTTTTGGCAACAAACGCTGGGGAAATCTCTTTTAATGGCTCAGCCTCAGTTCGGATTGTTGAATGTGCTGATTCTTCAGCTACCTTTCCCTGGCTATCATCCTAAAAAACAAGGGAGTTTTTGTTATAGCCTGGTTTTGCTCTCCACTTGATTTGTCATCCACTGCCTTATCACTGTATTGCCCTAGCAAGAACAGGGAACTCTTCGATATTTTTGCATCATCATCCCCTCCAACTCTATCTTGAGTGGAGAAACTACCCAATTCTTCTTCAGTCATCGGATTTTTAGGGAACATAGAAGGGGTGGGAATTAAGGGATTTATCTCCACTGCATTTTTTTCTACCCACCCTAATTTCCGGATCTTCACGTCGATGGCTGCCAGATGAGCATCCATCTTAGCCTCCAACCAATCTATCAGTTCATCCATCTTGGCTCCCAGTTTAGTTCCAATTTTTGGATACATTTGATCTGTCTGTCTTGTCCACCAAATATCTAGACAGTTCCTTGTGTTTACATGAGTTGGAGAGCTTTTCTGGTTTACTTATTTCTACTTTGGGCAGCATGGAAAAGCAACTGAGAAGGTTTCCAAACATTCACAAACTGAAATGCAAACTCTTTGATGGTTTAAATGGTGTGGATTTGAGTGAGATCATAGTACCAGACTTTCTGAGTCTATTAGAATCTCTTCTTAAAAATTTGACCTTGTCTTGCTGTGAGTTACCAGGAAGTAAAATTTTGACAATTGGAAAACTGGTTAGTCTTGAGGTTCTCAAATTACTGTGTCATTTTTCATTAACTTGGTTTGGTGGCAAAGCAATAGACGTTTGAAGATGGAAACCATCACTCGTATTACAATGTTTTCTTTGAGCTAACCTGTTTGACCAAGTTTTGACTACCATTTCAGATTTCATCAATTTAAGAACTTTTGTTATTAACACTTTTTATTTGTTCTTAAAAGAATAATATTATATCACTGATAGTACTTTTTTTGACAAAAAAAAAATACTAATAGAAATCATATATATATATATATATATCAAAAAAAAAAATACTAATAGAAATCATATATATATATATATATATTATTATTATTATGTTAGTTCATGTTCCCATCAAATTGTACGTCATCATTAGATTCAAATCATAAACTAATCATAGATATTCGTAATATTCTGATTTCACATCCAATATGTGGGAGCAAATTAAATGTATATGTATTATAATATTTTGGTGAATTATTGATAATTATTTTAAGTTAATACATGTGAATTCTAATGATTAATACTCTATATCATACAACATAGGATTTTAGAATAACTAAAATTATATTAAAAATAACTAAAAAAATAAAGTCCCGATTGCATTGGTTTTTAGTGTATATTAAGAATGTTTTTCATGGTCGAATGTATTTCAACTCTCAATTTTTCCATTAGGGACATGAGTCCAAAGCCAACAAACAAAAAATCTAGGATTCCTCTGGTTTTTAAAGTAAATTTACCTTTGCACTCGTTAAAACCCAAGTGTTGCAAATCTATTGAAAGAGGGGCAACATCAAATTCTTCGCGCAATAGTATGTGTTTGAGGCCACCCACCCAAAAAGAAGATAGATTAAAAAACTCCAAGTTGCATGTCTTTGGCACATCAAATTCTTCGCTCAAAAGTATAGTAATTGCGCATTTCTAGTTCTAAACTTTGAATTTGCTTCTTCTTTCAACTTTTCTTCTCTTAATAAGCATTTTCGGTTCAGTGCAATCCAGTTTTTCATTTTTTTTATGTCCTGTAAAGCTTCATAAGACTCACATCTATCCCATATACTGTTTCCTCACCTTCATCATAAGCCTACTGATTATATATACACCGGATCACTTTTTTTTTTGGGTACTTTCCAGCAAAATATCCTAGATCACCATGTACATTGGTTCCTAATCTTCACTTTGATTTTCAGAAAACTTCATCTTCTTTGCCATTCGAATCCAGAAAAGTTTCAGAAAGATCAAGATGGCCTTCACTACTACTTGTATTGATACTGCCTGGGGTTATCTGAAGTTTCTGAATAACATATCTTCAAGCTTCTTGGATGATCTGAGCGGGCTGGAGTACGAACAGGTACGTGCCACGAGGACTGAAGTTCGGGAGCTGCTGCGCCTCTTACGGAATCTCAGAACATTTATTCTCTGTGTGAGAAAGTTGGGCAATGATATGCATGTGAGGGCTGATGGCAACAACACTAACAAGGGAGGTAGTCTGGGATCTCTACTGGTAAGGGTTGAAGAAGCGGTTGGCAGAAATGCAAACGAAATTTACCCTTATTGTCTGAGCTTTGAAACTAAATTAGCAGGGGATACTTCTTACAGGATTCGGCTATTTAAACGCGACATCAACTCCTTCGAGAAAGAAATAGAAGAATGGTACATCAATTTGACAGATTTGATGCAGCAATCAGTTTCTCCAACAACAGATGAAGCTATGGAAATCACCAATTCCGTTCTGGAGAATCTAGTGGATATTCTGAGTTACTTTGCGCGATATGAACAAGTTTTAGTAATGAAATCCTTGGCGGAGGAGATGAAATTCTTGAAAAGTTTTGTCCGCTTTGCCACTCTACGAAGGGTTGAGCGCCAACAATTACAAGATTTGTTGAATCACATTGAAGCCGTTGCAGTTAATGCAGCACATCTATCTTTTAAGTGTCAACATAACGTGTATGACAAAGAGTGGTGTTACAAGGTAATGCAGCCTGAAATTTCTGTACTACTGCGGAAGATCAAACCTATTGATGCTCGTATCCATGCGACTTACACTCAAGTTCTGACTTGCTCAAAATTCTCGACACAATTGCATGCTCCCATTTCAAAAGTGGATGATGATCCTATAATGATAATGAAGGATTTCATTTATCATCTTGTATCTAATCTATGGGAGATACTACAAATGGATACTTATCCTGTGGTTTTTGTGAAGGATCAACTGCAAGTACTGCATGAGGGATTAAGATTATCGAGAACTTTTCTCGTTAAGCAGGAAAACAAGTTTGATGAGAACATGAAGGATTTCGTTGGAGTTCTGATATGTGATGCTGGACTCATAATCTTCTCACTTTATCAGAAAGATATCAAAATAGGTACTGAGCTCCAAGATTTGATGGAAAGAATTGAGCATATTCAGAAACAAGTTGAAGGGAAAGATCCACAAACATCAAACTTTAACTTTTGCAGGACCAATGAGTTGGGTTTTGTCGATTATCTCATAGAAAATCTGAAGAACGTGTGGAGTAGCAAGGCGGCTTCAAATGCCCAACGTTTTGCTCAAACAATCCAAGAACAACTTGTCTCCTTAAGATCTATTTTGGTGGAAATTGTGGATCTGCACAACGAACTGGAGGAACTCCATACTCTGTGGAATCGTGTTCTGCAGGTAGCAGAGAGAGTAGAGTTTCTGATTGACCACTTAGTGGTTGGAGATATTTCAAATTCTTTTTCAGTTTTGTATGATTCCATCATGGAAGACATCGATAATATTAAGACTGATGGCTCAAAGATTATCACGGGCAAGAGACAAGATGTCAAAACGAACAAATTTACCAAGAAATCTAGTCATGTACCCACAAGGAGCAGTGCACCAAAAATCGACGAAGTTGTAGGTTTTGATGATGAGTCAACATGGATTACCGATCGGCTTACAAGAGGATCAGAGCAGTTGCGGATCATTGCCATTGTGGGTATGCCAGGACAAGGTAAAACTTCCTTAGCCACAAAAGTTTACCACTGTAATACAGTCAGGTACCATTTTCATGTTCGTGCATTGTGTTCCATTTCTCAAGTATTCAACAAAGGGAAAGTGCTGCTTGAGCTTCTGAATCATATTGTTATAAAGCTTCCGGAGAGATATTTTGTAATGACTGAACAAGATTTAGCTGAAGAGCTCCGACGTCAGTTGCTAGGAAATAGATATCTCGTCTTTTTGGATGACGTATGGGACATTCAAGTATGGAATAGCTTGGCAGAGTCATTGCCTGACGATTCTAATGGAAGTAGAATTATCTTGACAAGTCGACTTCGGGATGTTGCTCCTCATGCCATGCTTGACGAAGAGCCTCATTTTCTTCGTCAACTCAGCATTAATGAGAGCTGGGAGTTACTGCAAAGGAAGTTATCCCTTGCAAAAGGTTGCCCTCCAGAATTATATGAACTTGGGATGCAAATTGCAGAAAATTGTAAGGGATTACCTCTGACAATTATCATTGTAGCTGGACTTCTAGCTAGCATGGAGCAAGAGAATTGGAATGAAATCCTGGAAAGTTTAAGTTCAGGCATTCTTTCTGCTACAGGGCAATGCATCAACACATTGGAGCTGAGTTACAAGCATCTACCAGATTATTTGAAGCCATGCTTTCTTTATTTTGGGATGTTTCCTGAAGACCAAGAGGTTTCAACCAAGAAGTTGATCTGGTTATGGATTGCTGAAGGATTTGTTCAGAAGACTGAGTTAAAGAGCATAGAAGATGTTGCTACAGATTTCCTCATGGATTTAATTGGAAGAAGCTTAGTTCTGGTTGCCAACAGGAGATCCATAGGTGGTGTCAAAGCTTGCCGAGTTCATGATTTGCTACATGAGTTTTGCATGGCAAAAGCCAAAGAAGAAAATTTTTTCCAGGTGTTGCGTGGGTACGATGAGCTTTTAGCATTTAATGCACCACGCAGCTTACGGAGGTTAAGCATTCAGTCTGAGTCAAGACATTTCAAGGAGGCGAGGTTATTTTGTCCTGGTGTACGTTCTCTACTCTTCTTCACTGATACACAAGGATTCAGAGGCAGGCCTCTTGATATCTCATTCGTTATTCACATCTTCAAGCTTCTCAGTGTGTTAGATATTGGTCAAATTAATTTGGGTTCGGTATTTCCCAGTGAAATTGGACTTCTTGTTCAGTTGAGATATTTGGCAGTTAAAGGTAAGATAGACGTGATCCCTTCGTCCATCGGAAACCTTTTGTACTTGGAAACTTTTATTGTGGATTCACTTGGCAAAATGGTTTCATTTCCCGATACTCTCTGGAATCTGAGGAAATTGAGACATATTTGTTTTTCTTGGGGTTTTAGTTTTGCCATTGAAAAGCTTGAGAATTCCTCTGGTTTTTATGAGTTGGAGAGCTGTTCAGGTGCGATTCTTTTTTCTTTGGGGAGCATGGAAAAGCAAATGAAAAAGTTTCCAAACATCCGTAAACTGAAATGTAAACTTTTCCAGAATTGGGTTGATGCTGAGAATTGTAACAGGATTGTTGTACCTGACATTCTGAGTCAACTAGAATCACTTGGGTTGTCTTCATTTGGTCCATACATGGCACCTGTTGAATTTGAATTTGGTTTGCCAGAAAATCTTAAAAAGCTGACTCTATCTGGATTTGGGTTACCCTGGAGTAAAATTTCGAGTATTGGAAAACTGCCGAATCTTGAGGTTCTTAAGTTAGTCAATAATTCTTTCTCAGGAAAAATATGGAATATGGAAGAAGGAGAATTCTCGAGGCTTAGATTCTTGAAATTGTCTGATTTGGAAATTGCTGAGTGGAGAGCTTCCGATGATCAATTTCCCCATCTTCAGAAGTTAGTAGTGCACCAATGTAGATTTTTGAAAGAGATTCCATCTTGTTTAGAAAACACTTTACCTCTTGAAACGATTGAAGTCTATGGTCTTCGTCGCTCTCTAACAAGTTCAGTCGAACAAATTCAGAAAGAACAGATGAACATGGGAAATTCAGATTTGAAGATCCTCATTCTGTATTAATTGAAATATTAAGACTGGAGTTGGAAGAAGTGACAGTGATGATTGGGGTTCTATTCTTCAGGTTTGTGGTCATGTGCGTCTTTCTTTTATATTTATTAAATGAATTTAGCGGTAAAACCACTCGTACAATGTCAAAATTATTTCTGAAGTCTCTCAAATATTTCATTTCACTAGATTCTGCCTCTCTTCTTTTTCTTCATCAAACGTAATTCAACTCTCGATAATCTTGACACATTCATGTAAAACTTTCAGATCAGTTATGGTCAAGGCAGCCCTTGTTGCAACTGTATTCCATGTGCGGAAATTCGAGCTGTATCTGAATCTTGGAAAGGATTTAAAAGGGAGAAGATCACTTGGGAAATGGTTCCTGAATGGGATTTGAACCTGTTGGTGCTCACTTAAAAGAAGATTGATGGCTGAAGCTTTAGAAATGGATTAACTTTCGCTTGGGTGGAAGAAACCAGATTGTATTGCAGATCCTTTATAATTCACTTGTGGATGTGCTGTTTTGCTGTTTCAGCTCTTTTGCACCTGCAAATCTTCTCAAGTCTGGACTTGAAGTAGTTATACTGTTGATTCTGGTTTCATTCTTTTGGTTCAAACATGTACTCGTACTCTTGTTTCTACAAAATAATAGTTGGAGAAGCTTATCTATTTATTCTATTTTCCTGGATGTTGCAACTCAGTTTCATAGTCAGAAGTACTTCATCTCTCTATTCTACCTGTCCAGCATTGGTTCAATGTAACTGAGCTGAATTTCTTCCATTGCAAAAAGTGCTCTGTGTCCAATCTTCCTACACATACAGATATAGGTATATATATCAATATACATATATGTTTGTTTATGTATAGAGTCGTCAACTCCGTTCGCTGAAGTTGAATTCTCCACTGGCTGCCGGATCCGATCGCCTGTTGATGAGTTATCAGATTCTCATATTGAAATTTATATGATTCTGTTTTCTTGTTTATGGAAGTGTGATTTTATTATTTATAATTCTGCTGTGTTCTAGAAAGTATTTTTTTCCCCTTTTGATTGGTTAGAGTTATTTTGTGCTAATGGATTTGATGGATTTTGGTTAGGTTTACTTCATGTGTGGCAAGGAAGGCTACCCGGCTCTAAAACCGCCATTGTGAGTCAGGGGCAACATCAAATTCTTTGCTCCAAATAAATAATACCAATATAATTATGTGATTACTCAATAGTGTGTGTTAGGCCACCCAAAACAGAAGATAGATTCACGGGGGAATGCCATGCTTACCAAACACGATGATTGATGAGTTTCCTGGATCAGCATGTTTCCTTTTTTGACATTAACTACAAAATGCATAAAATATACCCACGGGATGGCTGTAGTCGGTTTCTAACAAGTTTAGTCAAACAAATTCAGGAAGAACAGATGGACATGGGAAATTCAGATTTGAAGATCCTCATTCTGCATGAATTGAAATATTAAGACTGGAGCCGGAAGAAGTGACAGTGATGATTGGGGTTTTTTCTGGTTTGTCAGGTGCGTCCTGTTTTTTTTATTTGTTAAATAATTTAGTGGTAAAACCACTTGTAAGTATTCCATCTCTCGACAACCTAACACATGCGTGAACTTTCAGATCAGCTCTGGTCAAGACAGTGCTTGTTGCAACTATATTCCGAGTGTGGAGGTTCGGGCTTTATGTGCATCTTGGAAAGGCTTTCCGATCAGTTCTGAGCAAGACAGCCCTCGTTGCGACTTATTCAGTGTGTGGACATTCCAGCTTTATCTGCATCTTGGAAAGGCTTTAAAAGGGAGAAGGTCAATTGGGAAACGGTTCTTGAATGGGATTTGAACCAGTTGGAATTCACTTAAAGGAGACTGATGGTTGAAGCTTTTGAAATTGATCAATTTTGCTTCAGAATAAGGAAAAAAACAGATTATATTCTAGTTCTTCCATAATTCATATGTAGATGTGCTGTTTGCTGTTTCACATCTTTTGTACCTGCGGATCTCAGCAATAAATTCACCTGCTTAAGAAAAACAGAAAAAAAGAAAAAGCTCTCATTCTTTTTGTTACAGACTCAAATGGAAAAACAAAAGAATCAGAATGAAGGTGCTTCAAAAGCTTTGGTTCGGTCTCCTTTCTAGCTTCTTTGCAATAGAAACAAAGGCAAGACTGGTTTGATTAAGACCACTAATTGCTTTCCGAAGGCTTTTGTTTTTAGTTCTGAATGTTGTTCATTGATTATGATTTTTCAGCCCAGTTCTCAGAGATTCCTGGAGTCGCTGGGAATGGAAATTAAGCATTTTCAAATGAAGAGTATCCATGATCCATCATTTCAGTAATCCGCATCCATTTATGCTCTGAACTTTTTTTAGCTATTCTCACCTCTCATGCAAATTTTGCAAGACAAGATTCCAGGGTTTTTTTATAATATTCAGAACTTTGGTTCTTGATACTGTAATTACCATGGGTAAAAATCATGTACTCTCAGAAGCAAGTGCGGCGCCTGTTTCACTACAGCATGATCGCAAAATTTCAAAAAGCTAAACATTTTGGTCTGAGTTATGTGCATACTACTGCACCAAGTTAAAGAGATTAGAATATACTGCAACAGATTACATGAAACATTTAATTGGCAGAAGCTTAATTATGGCTGCCAAACAAAAATCCATAGGCGGTGTTAAGGCTTGCGATGTTCATGATTTGCTACGTGATTTTTGTAAAACAAAAGCCAAAGAAGAAAATTTTTTTTCCAGCGGTTAAAAGGGTATGATTAACTTTTAGCTTTTAATGAGCCAGGCTACCTATGGAGGTTATGCACCCACTTTGAGCCAAAGCATTTTAAGGATTCGAGGCTATTCTGTCCTTGTTTGCGTTCTCTACTATTCTTCCATCAATCTGAATTGTACGAAAAAATGTTCATTTTTCACATCTTGAAACTCCTTAGGGTGTTGGATATAGAGAACATTGATTTAGGTTATCTGTTTCCAAGTGAAATTCAGCTTCTTTTTCGGTTGATATACTTGGCTGTTCAAGGTGCAATGAAAAGCATCCCATCATCAATAAGTAACCTCTCAAATTTGGAAACTTTTATTGTGAATTCAAAGGGACAAGTGGTTTCATTACCTGATACTTTCTGGAATCTAAAGAAACTGAGGCATCTTCACATAGGGATGCGGATGCCTGGTCATAGTTTTGGTGGTTTTATTTTGCCCATTGCTGCAAATATAAAACCAGCTGGATTTGAAGCAGCCCACCACAAATAATCCATCCAAGTATCCAACGTAATAATCTTATGCACAAAGTAACATTCATCAGTTCCGAAAAGTGAAGCAGCATTGATACAGATGCAACAGAGCAGAACAAAACAGTGCTAGGAAAGTAACCCATAGAATAAGGGAGGAAATCAGCCAAAATACAACCTGACGACTCAGTACGAGGACCACCTATTTATAGCAACTAATAGAAGATTCTACTGACACGAAGGAAACGACGACGTATGCCATAAGAAGGGTAGGACTGGAACGACAACGTTCCCATTTATTCATCCTGGTAATCAAGGTACGAAATTGGGGCAAAACAGCAATTAGGTCAAGAGATTGGAGCAGAGCTCAAAACGACGTCGGGCTACTTAATTGCAACGGTGCCGTATTGCTCAACTGCCTGACAGTCCCTCCTAAGAGGCGAAGACCCCTTACGTGGGACAACGTCGCATTGTCTCCATATTCTTTAGTTGAGCGACACCGTTTAAGTCTTTCTTTTTTCATTTATTAAAGGGCATTTTGGTAAAACCACTCGTATGGTGTCAAAATTATGTTTGAAGTCTATCAAAGTAATTTCATTTAACTGGATGCTGCCTCTCTTTTTTCAATGTCAAAAGTATCTCAACTCCAGATAACCTAACACATTCATATAAGACTTTCAGATCATTTATGGTCAAGACAGCCCTCGTCGCAATTTGAGCCATATCTGCATCTTGGAAAGAACTTAAAAAGGGAGAAGATCAATTGGGAAGTGGTTCCTGAATGGGATTCGAACCTGTTGGTCTTCACTTAAAAGGAGATTGATCGCTGAAGCTTTAGAAATGAATTAACTTTTGCTTGAGTGGAAGAAACCAGATTGTATTGTGGATCCTTTATAATTCACTTGTCAATGTGTTGTTTGCTGTTTCGGCTTTTTGCTACCTGCTAATCTTCTCAAGTCTAGACTTGAATATAATGATGATTGTGGTTCCATTCCTTTGGTTCAACCATGTATTCCTACTCTTGTTTCTACAAAATAATAGTTGAAGAAGCTTATCTATTTATTCCATTTTCCTGGATGTTGCAACTTTGTTTCGTAGTCAGAAAGTGATTCATCTCTCTATTCTACCTGTCCCGAGCTGAATTTCTTACTAGGCAAAAGTGCTCTCTATCGTTTAGCAAATTAGTTTAGTTGTGTTTGAAAACAGGAAAAGTCAGGGTGGTGACTGAATCATCATCACCTTATCAATCAAATCCAGCTCCTGAGGACAGTCTCCATCATTACTTGTATTTGTTTTGGTCAGCATTCGTTTTTTAACCATACATTTCTTCAGAAAGAATGGACAATGATATGGTTGTTAAGTCTTTCATCCACTCAGTATTATCACTGATCGACAAGCCGAGGAATGCCCACATCAAAATGCAGGTCACACAGTCACACTCCACCTTTAAATTATTACAGCCAAATTTTACATAAAACATCAATAATAATACTTCACACAACATTCATGATTTGGTACATGAGTTTTGCATGGCAAAAGCCAAGGAAGAAAATTTTGTGCATCTGTTACAGAGCATTTGAGAAGGTCAAGGTCATTTTGCACCGACATATATAGCCTATTATTCTTTAACATGTATAAGTACTGGCAAGCCAGAGATCCTTCCAATGTCTCATTCATTTTCTTGGTGATATATTTCCAAGTGAAATAGAACTGCTTGTTCAATTGAGGTACTTAGCTCTTTGTGGTGACATGCACTTCGTCCCGTTTTTCAGTAACCGAACTTTGGAATTCGGAAACTTTTCTCATCAAGGGATTTAGTCATGACATCATTTTGTAAGATACCATTTGGGATATGAAGAAACTTAAGCATTTGCATGTAAAAAAGAGTTGTTCTTAGTTCACCAAATGACATACATGGGACCTCTGGTTTGTATAATCTAGACACCTTCTCTACTGCACCTATTCATAATGGGCCAGAAACAGAAAAGATAATGCACTTGTTTCTCAACGTCGGCAGGCTAAAGTGCAAACTCTCATAATCATGGGATTGCTGCGGAATTCTAGCATTAGACATTCTAAGTCACTAGAATCACTAAGGGTGTTCTCTACTTGTAAGTTACTGGATGATTTTGAGTTTGTTTTCCCTCAAAATCTCAGAAAGCTTACCCTTTCAGAGTTCCTAGTGCCCTGGACTGATATTTCAGTTATTGGAAAATTAACCAATCTTGAAAGCTTACCCTTTCGGAGTTCCTACTGCCCTGGACTGATATTTCAGTTATTAGAAAATTACCCAATCTTCAGGTTCTCGAGTTACTGTCAGGCGCATGTCAGCGGGAAATATGGGATATGGAAGAAGAGTCATTCCCTAAACTCAAATTCTTGAAAATGGAATTTTTGGACATTTTCAGGTGGCCAGTCTGATGTGGAATGTATTAGTGCCGCATTTGAGGATCAATTTGATAGGGAGAAATCCAAATGGAAAGCAAAACGATAAGGCGACTAGAATCGGCGGATCGGATCGACGACACCATTTGGAGCTCAAATTCGGCCGTCTAAAGAAATATGGCATGGGGATCAATACTCATCGCTTTGTCATGACCTGCGATGGATTTTGGCGATCTGAGATCGTTTACTTGGAGTTTTCTAATTTTTTTAGTATTTTCTTATTTTTTCAAATTTTATTCTATTTTAGGATTTTTATTTAAAATGTCATAAACCTAGTAGAACTGTGTTTAGGACTTTATAAGGTTGTTTAGGGTTTTTTTGACGACGATTAATCATTATTATTAGTATTATTTTTGAAATTGATTTTCTCAAATATTTCTCTAGACTGAATGCTGCGTCATAGTCTCTGGTGATGATTTCTTTTCCAGGCTTCAGAAATTAGTGTTCAGAAATTGTTGGAATCTAGAAGAGGTACCTTTTACTCTGGGGAACATTCCAACTCTATAATGATTGAGGTGTAATGATTGAGGTGTACAGGCGCCAACGGTCTCTTGCAAGTTTAGTAATGCAGATTCAGAAAGAACAATTAGATATGGGAATTGAAAATTTGAAGGTCCTTATTCATGGTTCAGGCTGGACTGATGAAGAATAAATCTGGAATGGAAGAGTCATTGCACTTGCACTCATTAGATGTTTCATTTGAGGTAAACCAAAAATCTTTAATTTGATTCTTTACTAGTTTTAAGTAAATGTATTCATATTTGTGCCATCCTAGAGCAAAATCATACATGCATGTACAAATTTGTGGTGGTTATATACAATTGGTTCTACACGGTACTAAATCTTTCTCAACGTTTTCAGGTGTACATTCATTTTACTCATTACTTCTTTCTCATAATCAACTTGCAAGTGTTCATTAGCCAGGAAAATTCAGTGCAGCATTACTGATTAATAACCATGTCGCAAGATAACAGGAAATGTTGGGACTCGTGAGACCTGAAAGCATAGTTTATAGGATCAAGATTTTATACAAAATCGATTTAGGGTAACAGAATTAGTTCGAGAGATCGAATCGTAGAATCATAAAATCCTATAAAAATTGAGAAAATATAATTTATAAATTATTTTAAAAGAAATTATTAATTAATATATGAATAAATATGTAAAAGATTCATGTGTAGTTTATAGTTAAATGATTTTATTTCAATTTTTATTTCTTATAATATTTTATATAATTTTCTCAATATTTCAGTTACTGTCACACCCGAAATATATTTATGTCTAATTTATTTATTTATTATTAAAAACTAAAAAACAAATATGATTAAATTAATTAAATTATTCATATAATGATAAATTTTAAGTTTACTTAGACATGAAAAAAAAAATTTGGAGTAAATTTAACTATATTTTATTCACATAATAAAAGTAGGATCATATATAGTTATAATCAAAATTATTTTATTAAATTTAAATCATAAAATAGTTAGATCAATGGAATCGAATTAGAACTCTAAAAACTGCAATGTCTACTGCACATAAAGCACATGAGAATGGTCCATAGTAGACTTCAGGTTAATATTCCTGTTCCTGATGGGCACTGAGTCCATGCATTTCCTTGTTCTTGCCCCCTTTTTCCTTGTTAAGCGAATTGGCAGCTTGTTTTTCTCGTTGGGTTAATTTTTCTTACTCCTTTTTTTCGTTGCCAAGCAAATTGGCATATCCAATTTCCAGTTTTCCTTTTTGGTTTACCCAATTTAATGGGAGACAACGACTTTGACAGCCACCAATGTAGTATGGTACAAAATAGTGATGAGTTTGCTTTTTTTTTTTTTTTTGTTGACAAGAAAATTTTCAACCGTTACTCAAGAGTGTGCACTGAGTAAATTTTATTTTTGTGAAATAACTTGCAAACTCTCATACGAAAAGTAAACCGCACTAGGTAAGTCTTGTACGGCTGCCGTAGCCGCTACTTAAGAGTGCGCACTGAGTAAATCTCGTTCCTGTGAAATAACTTGCAAACCCTCATAGGAAAAGTAAACCGCACTAGACAAGTTCTATGCAACAAACTCAACTAAAAATGTGTCAATAGGGGATTTGAACTCGTAATTCTATAATTACGCGCTCACCCACACACCAACTTAACTACCCCGGGCCATGAGTCTGCTTTTCTTTCTTTATGAGACATCCCATTTAATATGAAAATTATGGAGGAATGGACCACGGAAAGTAGAGTTTCTCTACGCATTCTAGCGCAATTATTTGCTTCTTCCTTTGAATTTCCGGCGTAGGAAAAGTTTCTCGACATACTAGAAGTCTAGAACACCATTTTTTTTATCCTGTCTTTGGTTTTCCTCTTCAGTTCCTTTGCCAGGTACAACCTGTGAAACATACATATCCATCCTCAACAACCTCATCATCTTTCTGTTTTATTTTGATATCTTTGATCTCCCGTTCTTGCCAAATCTTACTTCCAGTATCATCTAAATTTCTTCTTCTATTTTGATTTTTATAGTCAGATCTCTGTTTAATGTTACCTCTTTTCTTTTGTGAAGGGGAGATGAGTAAAATATTCCGTTTGAAAGAAGTAAAGTGTATTCAGAAGTGAGCTAGTATGTCAACCCTCAATTCTTCCATTCCTGACTTGACTCAAAAGCCAAAAGAACAAAGACGAAAATGAATTGAAGATTGCTTGAGTGGATTTGATCTGTCTGCTTTTTGGCTTCTCTATGGAAACAAGGTCGTGACTGCAAGTTAATTAAGGTAATAACTATTTGCACTGTTCTTTCTATGTTTTGTATGTTATTCACGCAAAAAAAAAAAATTCTTGTTTACACTAAAAAGTTATTGATGGATCATGATCGGTCAGCCTGGTTTTCTGAGTTTCCTAGATTTACTGAGAACATAAATTAAGCAATTTCAATGGAGAGAACAACTATGGTCCATCATTTCAGTCAACCCCATCCATTGATGCTCATTCTCATCATAATTTATAAGATTGAGATTCTACACAGAATCTAGAGTAACATGATGGGTAGAGTTAGATTATAAAATTTTAAAAAAATTAAGAAAATATAATTTATAAATTATTTTTAAATAAATCATTAATCAATATATGAATAGATATGAATAAATTATTTTTCTGAGTTTCCTAGATTTACTGAGAACATAAATTAAGCAATTTCAAATGGAGAGAACAACTATGGCCCATCATTTCAGTCAACCCCATCCATTGATGCTCATTCTCATTATAGTTTATAAGATTGAGATTTAGAGTAACATGATCAGCAGAGTCAGATTGTAAAATCTTAAAAAAATAAGAAAATATAATTTATAAATTATTTTTAAATAAATTATTAATCAATATATGAATAGATATATAAAAAATTCATGTATAGTTTTTAATTAAATGATCTTATTTTAATTTTTACTTCTTATAATATTTTATATGATATTCTCAATATTTCAGTTCCTACCGTAATAGAAGGGTATTTATGTCTAATTTATTTATTGTTAAAAGTTAATAAAAGTATGAGTAAACTAATTAAGTTATTTATATAATGATAAATTTTAATTTTATTTAAATATAATTTTTTTTTATTAAATTTAACTATATTTTATTTACATAAATGTGGGATTGTAGTTAGAATCAGTATCATTTTAGTAAATTTGAATCGTAGAATCATAAAATCGATAGGATCAAATTGAGATTCTGAAAACTATGATCCCTATCCACTGATGCTCTCAGTCATTGATAACTAATCTCGTACCTCATATAAATTTGCAAGACACTTTCCAGGGTTTGATCAGATTCTGTGCTATGGTTGTTGACAAAATAACTACTAATGCAATACCAACAGTTGGATATCCACCAACTTTTGGGCAAAGTCCTCTTCTATGGCACAGTTTTTCAACATTTCCTGGATACTGAACTATTAGAGAATTAATGCTGAATGGAAAAACGGCAGAAGTATTGGCCAATGACAAGGGAAAGTCTCCTTCTTGTTCCTAGCTATGCTCACGCAATTTGCTCACGGAAAACAGCAGTAAATACATAAGACTTTCACAAGCTAAGGTCAAACAAACCGTTTAGCAAATCGTTTACACCCCTAACCACTGCAAGTTGCACCCTATTAGCAACATGCACTGGTCCAAGAACCTCAGCAGGTTTTTGGTGCATTCCTGCAACAACAGATGGAGGAGCATCTAGACAATAACAACATTCAGTAAACTAAGGTGATATATAAGGTAAAGGAATCTAGCAATTTCGGCAACCTTCTGTATACTTTCTTCTGACGTCCTTCGCCAAGGGTCAACTGCAGCTAACCAAGGTAAGCCAGCCCCATTACCAAAACAAGGAGGCACATCACTACCCCGAGAAGCAAAATGCATAAATAGCTCAGGCCCCATAGGCTCCAAAAAAATATATACATGACCCATCTCGGCAAACAATAGGCATTGCCGACGAATGCATTGAAAACCAACCACAGTAGAAGGTGGATTTGTCCCTAAACCGCAAGGTGCAATTGGTTTCCAAACAAACAACATATTATCTGGAGGAGCATACCTACCAAATTTAAGGTGCCCAGATATAACTAAAGCACCCAAGAGGTTACTTATGCCAACAACAATACCAGCTTCACTATCCTCTAAGATTATAGCAGCCTCTCTCATAGTTCGGGCAATATGACCAAAAAAATATCCAACCAGTAAAAGTCACACTAAATTGCAAAAATTTACTACATGCACACCAAGTTGCAGACATGTCCAGCCAACATAGTTGCCATTCAACAAAATTAGGAAACCCATAAGTCAGAACACTAACCTTCACAGCCTTCATAGCCTCAAAGGAAAAGAGGGCAACATCAACCCTGAATGCAGCAGAATTTGAGTCAACAAGATAGGGCATAGTCCTGTGTTTGGCCGCATGTTCAGGTTCAGTAAGGTCAACGTCATGAGCCCCATCAACAAGGATCTCTTTGTCAACCATAGTTCCGGGAATGGCTCCTCTGAGACACTCAAGGGCACCAAGAATAGTGAAGAGAAGTTCAAGAGGAGTCCTCTTGTTTGTTTCAACATTCTCCACATTGGATAACATATTCTCCACATTGGATAACATGGGTGTGTGCTGGAATAGGATTAGCGAAGTTGGGATAGTTGATGAGGGTGGAGTCGAGTGGGACAGAATCCTTAGGGTCATGTTTAGGAATTTGAGAATCCAAGGGGAAAAAGAAGAATAAAAGAAGATTGGAATAATGGATTGGCCTCGGAAGGGGTTATTTGAGAAAAAAGCCGCGGCGTTAGTGTGGGGGGACGGAAATCGGAAAGAAAAAGAAGTATTTAGGGAGAGGTTTTGGCAACAAATGCTGGGGAAATCTCTTGTAATGGCTCAACCTCAGTTCGGATTGTTGAATGTGCTGATTCTTTAGCTACCTTTCCCTGGCTATCATCCTCAAAAACAAGGGAGTTCTTGTTATAGCCTGGTTTTGCTCTCCACTTGATTTGTCATCCATTGCCTTATCACTGTATTGCCCTAGCAAGAACAGGGAACTCTTCGATATTTTTGCATCATCATCCCCTCCAACTCTATCTTGAGTGGAGGAACTACCCAAATCTGCTTCAGTCATCGGATTTTTAGGTAACATAGAAGCGGTTGGAATTAAGGGATTCTCTACTGCATTTTTTTCTACCCACCCTAATTTCCGGATCTTCACGTCGATGGCTGCCAGATGAGCATCAATCTTAGCCTCCAACCGATCTATCAGTTCATCCATCTTGGCTCCCAGTTTAGTTCCAATTTTTGGATACATTTGATCTGTCTGTCTTATCCACCAAATATCTAGACAGTTCCTTGTGTTTACATGAGTTGGAGAGCTTTTCTGGTTTAGTTATTTCTACTTTTGGCAGCATGGAAAAGAAACTGAGAATGTTTCCAAACATTCACAAACTGAAATGCAAACTCTTTGATGATTGAAATGGCGTGGATTTGAGTGAGATCATAGTACCAGACTTTCTGAGTCTGCTAGAATCTCTTCGTTTGTCTCCATTTGTTGGACATTGGCATCAGACTGAGTTTTTTTAATTTTTTTTATTTCGGGAAATCTTAAAAAGCTGACCCTGTCTTGCTGTGAGTTACCATGGAGTAAAATTTTGACAATTGGAAAACAGCCTAGTCTTGAGGTTCTCAAATTACTCAATCATTTTTCATTAACTTGGTTTGGTGGCAAATGACGTTTGAGGATGGAAACCATCACTTTTATTACAATGTTTTCTTTGAGTTAACCTGTTTGACCAAGATTTGCACTACCATTTCAGATTTCATCAATTTAAGAAATTTTGTTATTGACACTTTTTATTTGTTCTTAAAGAAATAATATTATAACACTGATTGTACTCTTTTGGACAAAAAAAAAATTACTAATAGAAATAATAAATATATTATTATTATTATTATTATGTTCGTTCATGTTCCCATCAAATTGTACGTCATCATTAGATTCAAATCATAACCTAATCATATATATTCGTAATATTCTGATTTCGCATTGAATATGTGGGAGCAAAATATATACACCCGATCACTTTTTTTTCTTTGGGTACTTTCCAGCAAAATATCCTAGATCACCATGTAAATTGGTTTCTAATCTTCACTTTGATTTTCAGAAGACTTCATTTTCTTTGCCATTCGAATCCAGAAAAATTTCAGAAAGATCAAGATGGCCTTCATTACTACTTGTATTGATACTGCCATGGGTGATCTGAAGTTGCTGCAAAACATAGAGAGCATCTTGGATGGTAAGGAGTGGCTGGTGTACGGACCTGTAGGCCTCATGAGGTATAGAATTTCGACCCTGCTGCCCAGCTTACGAAATCTCAGAACATTTATTATCTGTGTGAGAAAGTTGGGCAATGCTATGCATGTGAGGACTGATGGCAACAACACTAACAAGGGAAGTAGTCTGGGATCTCTACTGGTAAGGATTGAAGAAACGGTTGGCAGAAATGCACAGGAAATTCACCCTTATTGTCTGAGCTTTGATGCTGGATTAGTACGGGATGCTACTCACAAGATTGAGCAATTTATAGCCGACATCAAATCCTTCGAGAAAGAAATAGAAGAATGGTACATCAATTTGACAGATTTGTTGCGGCAATCAGTTTCTCCAACAACAGATGAAGTTATGGAAATCACCAATTCCGTTCTGGAGAATCTAGTGGATATTCTCAGTGACTCTCGGGCAGTTGAACAAGTTTTAGTAATGGAATCCTTGGCGGAGATGTTGAAATTCTTGAAATGTTTTGTCCGCTTTGCCACGCTGCAAAGGGTTGAGCGCCAACAATTGCAAGATTTGTTGAATCACATTGAAGCCGCTGCAGTTGATGCAGCACATCTTTCTTTTAAGTGTCAACATGAAGTGCAAGACAAAGAATGGTGTTGCAAGGTAATGCAGCCTGAAATTTCAGTACTACTGCGGAAGATCAAACCTATTGATGCTCGTGTCTATGCGACTTACACTCGAGCCCTGACTAGCTCAAAATTATCGACACAATTACAAGCTCCCAGTACAGACATGGATGATGATCCTATAATAATAATAAAGGATTTCATTGATTCTCTTGCATGTAATCTATGGGAGATGCTACCACTGGACACTAATCCTGTGGTTTCTTTGAAGGATCAACTGCAAGTACTGTACGAGGGATTAAGATTATTGAGAACTATTCTTGTTAAGGAGCCGAACAAGTTTGATGAGAACATGAAGGATTCCATTGGAGTTCTGATATGTGATGCTGGACTCATAATCTTCTCACTTTATCAGAAAGATATCAAAATAGATATTGAGCTCGTAGATTTGTTGCAAAAAATAGAGCATATTCAGAAACAAGTTGAAGAAAAAGATCCTGAAACATCAAACTTCAATTTTTGCCGGACCAATGAGTTGGGTTTTATCGATTATCTCATTGAGAAACTGAGGGACGTGACAAGTAGTATGGCTGGTTCGAATGCCCAAAGTTCTTCTCAAACAATCCAAGAACGACTTGTCTTCTTAAGATCTATTTTGGTGGAAATTGTGGATCTGCACAACGAACTGGAGGAACTCCATACTCTTTGGAATCGTGTTCTGCAGGTAGCAGAGAGAGTAGAGTTTCTCATTGACCACTTAATGGTTGGAGATATTTCAAATTCTTTTGCAGTGTTGTATGATTCCATCATGGAAGACATCGACAATATTAAGACTGATGCCTCAAAGATTATCACGGGCAAGAGACAAGATATCAAAACGAACAAAGTTACCAAGAAATCTAGTCATGTACCCACACGGAGCAGTGCACCAAAAATCGACGAAGTTGTAGGTTTTGATGATGAGTCAACATGGATTACCGATCGGCTTACAAGAGGATCGGAGCAGTTGCGGATCATTGCCATTGTGGGTACGCCAGGACAAGGTAAAACAACCTTAGCCACAAAAGTTTACCACTGTAATGCAGTCAGGTACCATTTTCATGTTTGTGCGTTGTGTTCCATTTCTCAAGTATTCAACAAAAGGAAAGTGCTACTTGAGCTTCTCAATCATATTGTTCCAAAGAGTGATTTTGGAATGACTGAACAAGATTTAGCTGAAGAGCTCCGACGTCAGCTGCTAGGAAGGAGATATCTCATCTTTTTGGATGACATATGGGACATTCAAGTTTGGAATAGCTTGGCAGAGTCATTACCTGACGTTTCTAATGGAAGTAGAATTATTTTGACAAGTCGACTCTGTGATGTTGCTCCTCATGCCATGCTTGACGAAGAGCCTCATTTTCTTCGTCAACTCACCATTAATGAGAGCTGGGAGTTACTGCAAAGGAAGTTATTCCTTGGGAAAGGTTGCCCTCCAGAGTTGTATGAACTTGGGATGCAAATTGCAGAAAATTGTAAGGGATTACCTCTAACAATTGTCATTGTAGCTGGACTTCTAGCTAACATGGAGCAAGAGAATTGGAATGAAATCCTGGAAAGTTTAAGTTCAGGCATCCTTTCTACTACAGTGCAATGCATGAACATATTGGAGCTGAGTTACAAGCATTTACCAGGTTATTTGAAGCCATGCTTTCTTTATTTTGGGATGTTTCCTGAAGACCAAGTGGTTTCAGCCAAGAAGTTGATCTGGTTATGGATTGCTGAAGGATTTGTTCAGAAGACTAAGTTAAAGTGCATAGAAGATGTTGCTACAGATTACCTGATGGATTTAATTAGCAGAAGCTTAGTTCTGGTTGCCAACAGGAGATCCATAGGTGGTGTCAAAGCTTGCCGAGTTCATGATTTGCTACATGAGTTTTGCATTACAAAAGCCAAAGAAGAAGTTTTTTTCCAGCTGTTAAGTCGGTATGATGAGCTTTTAGCATTTAATGCACCACGCAGCTTACGGAGGTTAAGCATTCAGTCTGACTCAAGATATTTCAAGGAGGCGAGGCTATTTTGTCCTCGTGTACGTTCTGTACTCTTCTTCACTGAAACAAAATGGTTCGAACGCAAGGTTCTTGATATCTCATTCGTTATTCACATCTTCAAGCTTCTCAGTGTGTTAGATTTTGGTCAAATTAATTTGGGTTCGGTATTTCCCAGTGAAATTGGACTGCTTGTTCAGTTGAGATATTTGGCAGTTCAAGGTGACATAGACGTGATCCCTTCGTCCATCGGAAACCTTTTGTACTTGGAAACTTTTATTGTGGATTCACGAGAAATGGTTTCATTTCCCGATACTCTCTGGAATCTGAGGAAATTGAGACATATTTGCGTAGACATGCATCATTACCCTTTTGATGGTTTTAGTTTTGCCATTGAAAATCTTGAGAATTCCTCTGGTCTGTATGAGTTGGAGAGCTGTTCAGGTGCGATTCTTTTTTCTTTGGGGAGCATGGAAAAGCAAATGAAAAAGTTTCCAAACATCCGTAAACTGAAATGTAAACTTTTCCAGAATTGGGTTGATGCTGAGAATTGTAACAGGATTGTTGTACCTGACTTTCTGAGTCAGCTAGAATCACTTGGGTTGTCTAACTACTATGAAGGAAGAAAACGTTTCGACTTTGAGTTTGGTTTGCCAGCAAATCTTAAAAAGCTGACTCTATCTAGATTTGGGTTACCCTGGAGTAAAATTTCGAGTATTGGAAAACTGCCTAATCTTGAGGTTCTCAAGTTGGACAAGGATTCTTTCTCAGGGGAAATATGGGATATGGAAGACGGCGAATTCTCGAGACTTAGATTCTTGAAATTGGATTACTTGGATATTGTCAAGTGGACAGCTGCTTCTGATGATCAATTTCCCCATCTTCAGAAGTTAGTACTGCGAAACTGTGAGCATTTGGAAGAGATTCCATCTTGTTTAGAGAACACGTTAACTCTTGAAATGATTAAGGTATCTGCATGTGGTCATTCTCTAGCCAATTTAGTCAAACAAATTCAGGAAGAACAGAAGAACATGGGAAATTCAGATTTGAAGATCCTTGTTCGGAAAGAATTTGAATATTAAGACTGGAGCCGGAAGAAGTGACAGTGATGATTAGGGTTCTTTTTTTCTGGTTTGTCAGGTGCGTCCTGTTTTTTTTATTTGTTAAATAATTTAGTGGTAAAACCACTCGTAAGTATTCCATCTCTCGACAACCTAACACATCCGTGAACTTTCAGATCAGCTCTGGTCAAGACAATGCTTGTTGCAACTATTTTTGTGGAGGTTCGAGCTTTATGTGCATCTTGGAAAGGCTTTCAGATAAGTTCTGAACAACACAGCCCTCGTTGCGACTGTATTCAGTGTGTGGACATTCCAGCTTTATCTGCATCTTGGAAAGGCTTTAAAAGGGAGAAGGTCAATTGGGAAATGGTTCTTGAATGGGGTTTGAACTAGTTGGAATTAAATTAAAAGAGACTGATGGTTGAAGCTTTTGAAATTGATCAACTTTTGCTTCAGAATAAGGAAAAAAACAGATTATATTCCAGTTCTTCTGTAATTCTTATGTAGATCTTGTGCTGTTTGCTGTTTCACATCTTTTGTACCTGCTGATCTCATCAATAAATTCACCTACTTAAGAAAAAAGGAAAAAAAGAAAAAGCTCTCATTCTTTTTGTTACAGACTCAAATGGAAAAACAAGAGTCAGGATGAAGGTGCTTCAAAGGCTTTGGTTACTTTCTAGCTTCTTTGCAATGGAAACAAAGTCAAGACTGCTTTGATTAAGGCCACTAACTGCTTTCCGAAGGCTTTTGTTTTTAATTCTGAATGTTGTTCGTAGATTATGATTTTTCAGCCCAGTTCTTAAAGATTCCTGGAGTTGCTGAGAATGGAAATTAAGCATTTTCAAATGAAGAGCATCTATGATCCATCATTTCAGTAATCTGCATCCATTGATGCTGTGAACTTTTTTTAGCTATTCTCCCCTCTCATGCAAATTTTGCAAGACAAGATTCCAGGGTTTTTGATAATATTCAGAACTTTGGTTCTTGATACTGTAATTACCATGGGTAAAAATCATGTACTCTCAGAAGCAAGTGCGGCGCTTGTTTCACTACAGCATGATCGCAAAATTTCATAAAGCTAAACATTTTGGTCTGAGTTATGTGCATACTACTGCACCAAGTGTTGCTTTGCTTTGGATTTTACCATTTGACACCCTTTTCAAACCAAGATCAACACCAACATCTCCTTGTGTTGTGCAGCGCTGACAAGCAAAATGATAATGAGTTTTGTGATTCCTACAAGTCTCTGGAGATCTTGTTGAAGCTCATGATGGCATAGACAGAGAAATTTCAAGTCAATATTTCAATCCTGTTTAAAACTGGCAGGAAAAAATTTTCAATAGCTGTGATGATCATCTGAAGCTCTCTTTGACCATGCCTTCTGTATTCAAGTACTTGCAGCTCAAATCTTTTGCAAACTTTTTGTGACAATTCAAGTATTAATCAACCCCATGAAAGGTAGGATAATGTAGTCTGGGAAATTATCTCCTTCAGAGTTGTCTATAAAATCAGCCCATTGAGGATTGTGCATCAAAAGGCATGGTGAATGCTTTGTTCACCCCTTCAAAAGTTCTGTAAATTTGAAGGCATTTATAGAGCCCATAAGGAGTAGGAAGTTCCTATTTGAAATGTACCCATCCAAATGGTTAAGTCGGGGATTCCTCTTATTTACATACAACAAAGTTAGCTTCTCATAGTTTATTTTGTGTTATGGTTGTTGACACAATAACTACTACATGCAAAAATAGTGCAGTCACTGCAAGAAGCAGATTAGGCACCCGTTTCACTACAGCATGATCTCAAAAATTTGTAAAGATAAACATATCATTATGAGTTATTTTTGGTATGCATATTACTGTGCTAAGTGTTACTATGGTTTGAACGTTGGCTGTGCTCCCTTGACACCCTTTTCCAACCAAGAACAAAGGCTGCTGAGTAAGCGAAACATCCCCGTGTTGTGGAACGCCAACAAAAGCCAAGTGCTATTGAGTTTTGTAATTCCTTCAAATTCTGTGGAGAAACTGACTGAAGCTCATGATGGTATAAACAAAGAAATTCACATGTCAACATTTCAGTCCTGTTTAAAACTGGCAGGAAAAAAATTTCAATACCGGTGATCATCAGAAGCTATCTCTTGCAATGCCTTTGTACTCACGTACTAGAAGCTCCAAACTTTTACGAACTTTTTGTGACATTTCAAGTATGAAAATTTGGTCTGGCAAATTAATTACTCCTGAGATAGCTGTATAATTCATTTATAATGCTAAAATCAGCACATTGAGGATTGATTGTGCACCAGGAGGCATGGTCTCTACCGACACGGTTTCAAAAGTTTGAAGGCTGTTTGTGTAATATACCTTATAGGAACAAAAGTTACTGCAAGTTTGAAGGCTGTTTGTGTAATATGCCTTATAGGTTCAAAAGTATGAACTGAAGTTCAATTCTTTCTCAGCAATGGATATACCTTATAGGATTCTTCTGGTTTGTGTAATATATTATATATATAGCACAAGTGTTGCAACTCTATTGAGTCAGGGGCAACATCAAATTCTTTGCTTCCAATAAATAATTGATGTTAAGAATCAATATAATTATGTGATTAATCAATATTGTGTGTTAGGCCACCCACCCAGAAAGAAGATAGATAAAAAAATCCACAAATTGCATTGTCTTTGAAATTTGAATGGGTCCATGCTTACCAAACAAACACGATGATTGATGAGTTTCCTGGATGTTCTATTGCTGACAATAGCTACAAAATGCATAAAATATGCCCACATGGAGGGGGAGTCTTTCAAGAATCTGTTCGTTGATATCATAGTCGTTATCCCTTTTTCTACTCTTCTTTTGACATGAGATTGGCAAGATTAAACACATTATAATGGAATAGTCCAATTACATGGATTCCTTTCAATTGCATACGACAATGATATATTGCTATTTTATCTTAGATAGAGGACAGGTCGCACAAGAAAAATATGGTAGTGAGTGTGCATTTCTAACCCTAAACTTTGGATTTTCTTCAACTTTCCATCTCTTAATAAGCTTCTTTGTTTTAGTGCATTCCAGTTTTTCTTTCTTTGTAACTCTTTAGTTCCCTGCCTTTGATATCCTGCAAAGACTTGTTACAACTCACATCTATCCCATATACTGTTTGCTCACCTTCATCAATAACCTCATCATAAGCCTACTATTACATATACACTGGATCATTTAAACTCTCAATTTTTTCATTAGGGACTTGAGTCAAAAGCCAAAAAACAAAAAGGAAAATGGATTGAAGATTGCCTGAGGGGATTTGATTTTGTCTGCTTTTGGCTTATCTATGGAAACAAGGTCATGACTGCAAGTTAAGGTAATAACTATTTGGACTGCTCTTTCCATGTTTTTTGTATGTTTTTCAAGCAAATTTTTTTTTCTTGTTTACGCTAAAATGTTATTGATTGATCATGATTGATCATGATTGTTCGGACTAGTTCTCTTAGTTTCCTCGATTTAGTGAGAACATAAGTTGAGCACTTTCAAATGGAGAGAGAGCAACTATGGTCCATCATGTCAGTCATCCGCATCCATTGATGCTCTCAACCATTGATAGCTAATCTCGTCGCTCCCATAAATTTTGAAGAGATGTATCGTGAAAATCATCAAAATTTAACCTCTGTGAAGACCTTTTAATATTCTTTTACTCCAAATTAGAAACATTTTCTTCCTCGATTATTATAGTAGCTTATTTTCTAATACAAGTTTCCTATCAATTTTTTGTTCATGAAAAATTAACGAACTTTGTAATTATTCAATGCTCAAAGTAGATAAATCTTTAGTCTCCAATACAATTGTTACAATATAATCAAACTTTAATGATAGAAAATTGAAAACTTTTTCCACAAAGAATTCATCATTTAGAATATACCCATTAAATTCCATATCGTTTTTGACATCCAACAAATGGGAAAAATAGTTCTCATTCCTTTCAAATTTCTCCATAGCACACAACTCAAATTTTCTCTTCAATAATAATACATTATTTTTTTCGAACTTGATCTATGCCAATATATGCTCTTTTCAAAATATCTCATACTTGTTTGGTAGTTTTAGCAATACAAATTTTATGAAAAAAACTACCACACAAATTTTATGAAAAATTGACATATCAACTATTCGATGAATTTGAGATAAGGTCAAATATACGTCTTTTTTTTTTTTTTTTTGACATTGGCATTATCTAGTACCTTCTTTTGACAAAATATATCAAATCGTATGGTTGAAAGTGTGTTTCTATTTAAATCTTCCAAAATTTATAATTTTGTTTTCCCTCTAAGTTTTGGAACAACACATATTATGTTTAATTCAACATCCATGGCCAATAAACAACTTTGAGCCTCCATTGCTAAAAAATCATCAGAATCAAGAAACTAACAATTTAATATTACTAGTTATGATACCACATGTAGGATTTAAAAATCTGACGGATAAAAACCATGCAACGGAAAAACAACAAAAGCAATTTATTTGGAGGTTAATAATAAAATAAGAAAAAACCCTACACTTCAAAATACAATAAGAAGAAACTGCTACTTTTTGCAACTCTATTTTTCTTTGAATTTTTCTTTTATTTTCCTTAGCCTCACTAAAATTAGGGACGCTTGCAAAAATAGCACCTTTTGGACACAAGTTTGCAAATATAGCAGTTATATAAATTTTTTTACAAAACTAGCAGGTCAACGTAGTTTGACCAAGTGAAAAGATCTAAATAACATTTATTTATAAAAGATGGGAAACATCGCGTCTAAAAGCACTTAGGTCAAGCATTTGCTCCAGATCGAGTGCTCGACCTCGTGCTTGACCTAGAGTTCGACCTAGTGCAAATGCTCGACTTAGTGCTAGACCTATGTGCGCTTTTAGTCGCGATGTTTCTTATCTTTTGTAAACATATGGTCATTTGGGTCTTTTCACTTGGTCAAACTACGTTAGCCTGCTAGTTTTGCAAAGAATTTTATACAACTGCTATATCTGCAAACTTGTGAAAAATATGCTATTTTTGCTAATATTTCCTAAAATAAATACCCATGGGTCCTTTATATAAGTCCTATAATAAAAAACAATTACAATTTGATAATCAAATCCTACTCAAAATCTATTTTTCTAAAACAATTCAAATCTAATTTAAATAATAATTACTAAATCCTAATCTAATTATAATTTACTAAATAAGTTTAATTTAATACACCGACAAATACGCAAAAATTTTCTCTGGCATATTAATTACTACTGAAAGAGGCGTCAATTTAATTCATGTACAATGCTAGAATCAGCACATTCAGGATTGATTGTGAATCTGAAGGTGTAGTCTCTGCCGACACGCCTTCAAAAGTTACTGCTAGTTAGTATGAACTCCGATGCCTTCCCAATATGGATTCCTCTGGTTTTTAAAGTAAATATACGTTTCCACTAGTTAAAACCCAAGTGTTGCAAATCTATTGAATCAGGGGCAACATCAAATTCTTCGCTCAATAGTATGTGTTTGAGGCCACCCACCCAAAAAGAAGATAGATTAAAAAAATCCAAGTTGCATGTCCTTGAATGGCATCCACGTTGTGATTCATGCTTTACCAAACATGATGATTGATGAGTTTCCTGGATGTTTCCTTGCTGACAATAACTACAAAATGCATAAAATATATATAACCAGAGGGAGGGAGTCTTTCTATAATCTTTTCATTGATATCGTGGTTGTTGTCGTTATTTCTACTCTTCTTTTGATATGAGATTGGCAGAGATTGAACACATTATAGGGGAAAAGGGCAATCACATGGATTCCTTTCATTTGCATGGGACAATGATTTATTCATATTTTATCTTAGATAGAGGTCGCACCAGAAAAGTATAGTAATTGTGCATTTCTAGTTCTAAACTTTGAATTTGCTTCTTCTTTCAACTTTTCTTCTCTTGGTAAGCATTTTTGGGTCAGTGCAATCCAGTATTTCATTGTTTTATATTTGTAAAGCCTTGATAAGACTCACATCTATCCCAAATACTGTTTCCTCACCTTCATCGTAAGCCTACTGATTCTATATACACCGGATCACTTTTCTTTTTTTCGGGTACTTTCCAACAAAATATCCTAGATCACCATGTCAATTGGTTTCTAATCTTCACTTTGATTTTCAGAAGACTTCACTTTCTTTGCCATTCGAATCCACAAAAGTTTCAGAAAGATCAAGATGGCCTTCATTACTACTTGTATTGATACTGCCATGGGTGATCTGAAGTTGCTGCAAAACATATCTTCAAGCATCTGGGATGGTCTGAGGTGGCCGGAGTGTGGACCTATACGTTTAATGAGGGATAGAGTTCCGACCCTGCTGTGCAGCTTACGGAATCTCAGAACATTTATTCTCTGTGTGAGAAAGTTGGGCAATGATATGCATCTGAGGACTGATGGCAACAACACTGACACGGGTGGTAGCCTGGGATCTCTACTGGTAAGGATTGAAGAAGCGGTTGGCAGAAATGCACAGGAAATTCACCCTTATTGTCTGAGATTTGAAGCTGGATTAGCAGAGCATGCTACTCACAAACTTCTGCAATTCACAAGGGACATCGACTCCTTCGAGAAAGAAATAGTAAACTGGTACATCACTTTGACAGATTTCTTGCAGCAATCAGTTTCTCCAACAACAGATGAAGTTATGGAAATCACCAATTCCGCTCTGGAGAATCTAGTGGATCTTCTCAGTAACGTTTCGGCATTTGAAGAAGTTTTCGTAATGGAATCCTTCGTGGAGATGATGAAATTCTTGAAAAGTTTTGTCCGCTTTGCCACGCTGCGAAGGGTTGAGCGCCAACAATTACAAGATTTGTTGAATCACATTGAAGCCGTTGCAGTTAATGCAGCACATCTATCTTTTAAGTGTCAATATAAAGTGTATGACCAAGAATGGGCTTGCAAGGTAATGCGGCGTGAAATTTCAGTACTACTGCGGAGGATCAAACCTCGTATCTATGCGACTTACACTCAAGCGCTGACTAGCTCAAAATTATCGACACAATTACATGCTCCCATTTCAGACATGGATGGTGATCCTATAATAATAATAAAGGATTTCATTGATTCTCTTGCATGTAATCTATGGGAGATGCTACCACTGCACACTAATTCTGTGGTTCCTTTGAAGGATCAACTGCAAGTACTGTACGAGGGATTAAGATTATTGAGAACTGTTCTGGTTAAGGAGCCGAACAAGTTTGATGAGAACATGAAGGATTCCGTTGGAGTTCTGATATGTGATGCTGGACTCATAATCTTCTCACTTTATCAGAAAGATATCAAAATAGATATTGAGCTCCAAGATTTGTTGGAAAGAATTGAGCATATTCAGAAACAAGTTGAAGAGAAAGATCCAGAAACATCAAACTTCAATTTTTGCAGGACCAATGAGTTGGGTTTTATCGATTATCTCGTAGAGAAACTGATGGGCGTGACAAGTATGGCTGGTTCAAATGCCCAAAGTTTTGCTCAAACAATCCAACAACAACTTGGCTTCTTAAGATCTATTTTGGTGGAAATTGTGGATCAGCACACTGAACTGGAGGAACTCCGTACCCTTTGGAATCGTGCTATGGAGGTTGCGTACAGGGTGGAGTCTCTCATTGACCACTTAGTGGTTGGTGACATTTCAAATTCTTTTTCAGTGTTGTATGATTCCATCATGGAAGACATAGATAATATTGAGACTGATGCCTCAGAGATTATCACGGGCAGGAGACAAGATGTCAAAACGAACAAAGTTACCAAGAAATATGTACCCACACAGAGCAGTGCGCCAAAAATCGACGAAGTTGTAGGTTTTGATGATGAGTCAACATGGATTACCAATCGGCTTACAAGAGGATCAAAGCAGTTGCGGATCATTGCCATTGTGGGTATGCCAGGACAAGGTAAAACTTCCTTAGCCACAAAAGTTTTCCGCTGCAATACAGTTATGTACCATTTTCATGTTCGTGCATTGTGTTCCATTTCTCAAGTATTCAATAAAAGGAAAGTACTACTTGAGCTTCTCAATCATATTGTTATAGAACTTCTGGAGAGATATTCTGCAATGACCGAACAAGATTTAGCTGAAGAGCTTCGGCGTCATTTGAAAGGAAAAAGATATCTCATCTTTTTGGATGACGTATGGGACATTCAAGTGTGGAATAGCTTGGCAGAGTCATTACCTGATGATTCTAATGGAAGTAGAATTATCTTGACAAGTCGACTTCGGGAAGTTGCTCCTCATTCCATGCTTGACGAAGAGCCTCATTTTCTTCGTCAACTCACCATTAATGAGAGCTGGGAGTTACTGCAAAGGAAGTTATTCCCTGGGAAAGGTTGCCCTCCGGAGTTATAT
Organism: Gynochthodes officinalis; assembly: GCA_020080225.1. NCBI lineage: Eukaryota > Viridiplantae > Streptophyta > Magnoliopsida > Gentianales > Rubiaceae > Gynochthodes > Gynochthodes officinalis. The sequence goes on along the minus strand of CM034623.1, from coordinate 5,614,366 downwards.
GAACTTGGGATGCAAATTGCAGAAAATTGTAAGGGATTACCTCTAACAATTGTCATTGTAGCTGGACTTCTAGCTAACATGGAGCAAGAGAACTGGAATGAAATCCTGGAAAGTTTAAGTTCGGGCATCCTTTCTACTACAGCACAATGCATGAACATATTGGAGCTGAGTTACCGGCATTTACCAGATTATTTGAAGCCATGCTTTCTTTATTTTGGGATGTTTCCTGAAGACCAAGCGGTTTCAACCAAGAAGTTGATCTGGTTATGGATTGCTGAAGGATTTGTTCAGAAGACTAAGTTAAAGTGCATAGAAGATGTTGCTACAGATTACCTGATGGATTTAATTGGCAGAAGCTTAGTTCTGGTTGCCAACAGGAGATCCATAGGTGGTGTCAAAGCTTGCCGAGTTCATGATTTGCTACATGAGTTTTGCATGACAAAAGCCAAAGAAGAAAATTTTTTCCAGCTGTTACGTGGGTATGATGAGCTTTTAGCATTTAACCCACAACGCAGCTTACGGAGGTTAAGCATTCAGTCTGAGCCAAGGCATTTCAAGGAGTCAAGGCTATTTTGTCCTGGTGTACGTTCTCTACTCTTCTTCACTGAAACACAAGGGTTCAGAGGCAGGGCTCTTGATATCTCATTCGTTATTCACATCTTCAAGCTTCTCAGTGTGTTAGATATAGGTCGAATTAATACGGGTTCGGTATTTCCCAGAGAAATTGGACTTCTTGTTCAGTTGAGATATTTAGCAGTTCAAGGTGAGATAAACGTGATCCCTTCATCCATCGGAAACCTCTCAAATTTGGAAACTTTTGTGGTGGATTCATGGAGAATGGTTTCATTTCCTGATACACTCTGGATTCTGAGGAAATTGAGACATCTTCACGTAGGTGCAAGTTCTGCATTTTCTATGGGTTTTAGTTATGCCATTGAAAATCTTGAGGATTCCTCTGATTTGTATGAGTTGGAGAGCTGTTCTTGTGTGGTTGTTTTTTCTTTGGGGAGCATGGAAAAGCAATTGAAAAAGTTTCCAAACATCCGTAAACTGAAATGTAAACTTTTCCAGAATTGGGTTGATACTGAGAATTGCAGCAGGATTGTTGTACCTGACTTTCTGAGTCAGCTAGAATCACTTGGGTTGTCTAAATTTGGTCCATTCAGGGGAATTGTTGACTGTGAATTTCTTCTCCCAGCAAATCTTAGAAAGCTGACTCTATCTGAATTTGGGTTGCCTTGGAGTAAAATTTCTAGCATTGGAAAGCTGCCTAATCTAGAGGTTCTCAAGTTACTCGACGGGTCTTTCTCAGGGGAAATATGGAATATGGAAGAAGGAGAATTCTCGAGACTCAGATGCTTGAAATTGTCTCAGTTGTATATTGTCAAGTGGACAGCTTCCGACGATCAATTTCCCCATCTTCAGAAGTTAGTAGTGGTAAGCTGTGAGTTTTTGAAAGAGATTCCATCTTGTTTGGAAAACACTTCAACTCTTGAAACGATTGAAGTCTTTGGCTGTAGTCACTATGTAACAAGTTCAGTCAAACAAATTCAGGAAGAACAGATGAACATGGGAAATTCAGATTTGAAGATCCTCATCTTGCAAGAATTTGAAGATCAGGACTGGAGTCTGAAGAAGTGACAGTGATGACTGGGGTTCTCTTCTTCTGGTTTGTTGTCAGGTGCGTCTTTCTTTTTATTTACTAAATGAATTTAGAGGTAAAACCACTAGTACATTGTCAAAATAATTCTGGAAGTCTTTCAAAGAATTTCATTTCACTGGATGCTGCCTGTCTTTTGTCATCATCAAAAGTATTTCAAGTCTCGATAACCTAACACATTCGTACAACACTCTCAGATAAGTTATGGTCAAGGCAGCCCTTGTTGCAGTTGGAGCAATATCTGCATCTTGGAAAGGATTTAAATGGGAGAAGATCAATTGGGAAATGGCTCCTGAATGGGATTCGAACCAGTTGGTGCAGACTTCAAGAGATTGATAGCTGAAGCTTTAGAAATGGATTATAACTTTTGCTTGAGTGGAATGAAACAAACGAGATTGTATTGTGGATCCTTTATAATTCACTTGTAGATGTGCTGTTTGCTGTTTCAGTTTTTCTGTACTGCAAATCTTTTCAAGTTTGGACTTGAAGGATATATATTGATGATTGTGGTTTCATTCTTTTGGTTCAGTTCCATAGTCAGAAGTACTCCATTTCTCTCAACTGTCCAACATTTTTTCGGTACTCCACACAACCTTCTCGAATGGTTTCCAGGTCCCAAAAGTTTTAAATTTCAGCATCCTAAACAGGAAGTAAGGCACTCAATCTTGAGTGCAATAAAGGCCACAATGGTCTTCTCAGTTAGTCGTGTTGGAACCACTTTTTATCAATTCTTCCAGTCCCATATTTTTCCAGTACAAAATTAGGAGTATTAACAATAATAACTATATATGGATATCCAAAAATGAAAAATTAAACCCTTATTATTGCAGTAAATGTATTTTATTTTATATATTTTTTGTAAAAAGGATGTACCTATCTAAAACTGAACTCTCTTTTCTTTTTTTTTTTCAAGAAGGAAAGAAGTAATACATAATTTCAATTTTAAACTCAAATATTGGGAAGAAATAGAGTATAAGTTTCCAATTCTTATATTTTGTCTTTTTTGTCTTTTTAAAAATTATTAAATTTTCGCCTTTAAAAATATAGCTTAAAAAAATTATTAAATTTTCACCTTTAAATTTCGTTTTTTTTGTCATTTTAAAAATTTAATAAAAAATTTTAAACTATATCAAATTTTCTTAGAGCTTTTTTGTCTTTTTGCCAACTTCAATTAAGTTGACTATTAGTCAAGGGAGCCAATTGTTATTTTTTCAAACTACAAAATTTGATGTATTATATTATAAAATTTCGAGAGAAGTAGATGATATTATCTGTAAAATCAATGTTGGAAGCACTTTTTACCAATGCTACCAATCCCATATTTTTCCAGTACCAAACCAGGAGCATTAACAATAATAACCATATATGGATATCCAAAAATGAAAAATTATACTCTTTTAGTGAAGTAAATGTATTTTATTTCATATATTTTTTGTAAAAAAGTGGTACCTATCTAAAAATGAACTCTCATTTGTTCTTTTTTTCAAGAAGGAAAGAAGTAATAAATAATAACTTTTAGTAAGCTATATAATTTCAATTTTAAACTCAAATACAGGAAAGATTCAGTATAAGTTTCCAAATCTTATACTTTTTTTTGTTTTTGTTTTTTTCGGGGCTTAAATAGATTGGCCAGCATCATAGAGTTTGAAGGCTTTTATGGAACCCATAAGGAGTAGGAAGTTCCTATTTGAAATGTACTCATCCTAATGGTTAAATCGGGGATTCCTTTTACTTACATACAACAGAGTTAGCTTCTCATAGTTTATTTTGTGTTGTGGTTGTTGACGCAATAACTACTACATGCAAAAATAGTGCGGTCACTGCAAGAAGCAGAGTAGGCACCAGTTTCACTACAGCATGATCTCAAAATTTTGTAAAGATAAACATCTCATTATGAGTTATTTTTGGTATGCATATTACTGTGCTAAGTGTTACTATGGTTTGAACGTTGGCTGTGCTCCCTTGACACCCTTTTCCAACCAAGACCAAAGGCTGCTGAGTAAGCGAAACATCACCTTGTGTTGTGCAACGCCAACAAAAGCCAAGTGCTATTGAGTCTTGTAATTCCTTCAAATTCTGTGGAGAAACTGATTGAAGCTCATGATGGTATAAACAAAGAAATTCACATGTCAACATTTCAGTCCTCTTTAAAACTGGCTGGAAAAAATTTTCAATACCAGTGATCATCAGAAGCTCTCTCTTGCAATGCCTTTGTACTCACGTACTAGCAGCTCCAAACTTTTACAAACTTTTTGTGACATTTCAAGTATGAAATGGTATGAAAATTTGGTCTGGCAAATTAATTACTCCTGAGAGAGCTGTATAATTCATGAATAATGCTAAAATCAGTACAGTGAGGATTGATTGTGCACCAGGAGGCATGGTCTCTACCGACAATGGATATACCTTATAGGATTCTTCTGGTTTGTGTAATATATTATATATATAGCGCAAGTGTTGCAACTCTATTGAGTCAGGGGCAACATCAAATTTTTTGCTCCAAATAAATAATTGATGTTAAGAATCAATATAATTATGTGATTAATCAATATTGTGTGTTAGGCCACCAACCCAGAAAGAAGATAGATAAAAAAAAATCCACAAATTGCATTGTCTTTGAAATTTGAATGGGTCCATGCTTACCTCAAACTCGATGATTGATGAGTTTCCTGGATGTTCCATTGCTGACAATAGTTACAAAATGCATAAAATATACCCACATGGAGGGAGTCTTTCAAGAATCATGTCATTGATATCATAGTCGTTACCCCTTTTTCTACTCTTCTTTTGATATGAGATTGGCAAGATTGAACACATTATAATGGAGTAGTCCAATTACGTGGATTCCTTTCATTTGCATACGACAATGATATATTGCTATTTTATCTTAGATAGAGGACAGGTCGCACAAGAAAAATATGTAGTGATTGTGCATTTCTAATGCTAAACTTTGAATTTTCTTCAACTTTCCATCCCTTAATAAGCTTCTTTGGTTCAGTGCAATCCAGTTTTTCTTTCATTGTAACTCTTTAGTTCCCTGCCTTTCCCATCCTGCAAAGCCTTGTCATAACTCACATCTATCCCATATACTGTTTGCTCACCTTCATCAATAATCTCATCATAAGCCTACTATTACATATACACAGGATCATTTCAACTCAATATTTCCATTAGGGACTTGAGTCAAAAGCCAAAAAAAAAAAAAGGAAAATGGATTGAAGATTGCCTGAGGGGATTTGATTTTGTCTGCTTTTGGCTTATCTACGGAAACAAGGTCATGACTGCAAGTTAAGGTAATAACTATTTGGACTGCTCTTTCCATGTTTTGTATGTTTTTCAAGCAAAAAAATTTTTTCTTGTTTATGTTAAAATGTTATTGATTGATCATGATTGTTCGGACTAGTTCTCTTAGTTTCCTGAATTTACTAAGAACATAAATTGAGCAATTTCAAATGGAGAGAGAGCAATAATGGTCCATCATGTTAGTCATCCGCATCCATTGAGGCTCTCAGCCATTAATAGCTAATCTCGTCGCTCGCATAAATTTTGAAGGGATGAATTGTGAAAATTACTAAAATTTAACATCAGTGAAGATCTCTGAAATATTTTCTTACTCCAAATTGGAAATGTTTTCTCTCTTAATTATTATAGTATCTTGAGGTTTTGATATTTGTTTTGGTAGCTTATTTTCTAATTCAAGTTTCCGATCAATTCTTTGTTAATGAACTTTGTAATTCTTCAATGCTCAAAGTAGATAAATCTTCAGTCTTTAATATAATTGCTACAACATAATCAAACTTTAAAGATAGAGAATTGAGAACTTTTTCCACAATCATTAAGAATATACCATTAAATTTCATTTCGTTTCCGATATCCAACAAATGGGAAAAACAATTCTCATGCCTTTCAGATTTTTCCATAGCACACAACTCAAATTTTCTCTTCAATAATAACACATTATTTTTTCGATTTTGACTATGCCAATATATGCTATTTTCAAAAATATCTCATACTTGTTTGGTACTTTTAGCAATACAAATTTTATAAAAAATTGATATATCAACTACTTGATAAATTTGAGATAAGGTCAAATATACGTTTGTTTTGATTTCGGCATCGACATTATCTAGTACCTCATTTTGAAAGAAATGTAGCAAATCATACACTCAAAAGTGTGTTTCCATCTAAATCCTCCAAATTTTATAATTTTGTTTTCTCATAAGTTTTGGAACAACACATATTATGTTTCAATCATCCATGACCAACAAACAACTTTTAGCCTCCCTTACTAAAAAATCATCAGGATCAAGAAACAAACATTTTAATATTACTACTTCCGATACCACATATAGGATTTAAAAATCTTACGTATAAAAATCATGCAACGGAAAAACAATAAAAACAATTTATTTGGAGGTTAACAATAAAGTAAGAAAAAAACGCTATACTTCAAAATACAAAGCGTAAAAAGAAATTGCTATTTTTCACAACTCTATTTTTCTTGGAATCTTCCTTTTATTTTCCTAAGCCTGACTAAAATTAATACCCATGGGTCTTTTATATAAACCCATAATATAAAAACAATTAAGATTTGATAATCAAATCCTACTCAAAATCTATTTTTCTAAAACAATTCAAATCCAATTTAAATAATAATTACTGAATGCTGAACTAATTATAATTTAGTAAATAAACTTGATTTAATAAACCAACAAATACGCGAAAATTTGGTCTGGCAAATTAATTACTCCGGAAAGAGGCGTCATTTTAAATTCATGTATGAGGCTAGAATCAGCGCATTCAGGATTGATTGTGCATCAGAAGGCGTAGCTCTGCCGACACGCCTTCAAAAGTTACAGCAAGTTTGAAGGCCGTTTATGGTAGTCAGTATGAACTCCGATGCCTTCCCAATATGGATTCCTCTGGTTTTTAAAGTAAATATACCTTTCCACTAGTTAAAACCCAAGTGTTGCAAATCTATTGAATAGTATGTGCTCGAGGCCACCCACCCAGAAAGAAGATAGATTAAAAAAATCTATAGATACCTTTCCTGGATGTTTCCTTCCTGACAATAACTAAAAAATGCATAAAATATATATATCCAGAGGGAGGGAGTCTTTCGATAATATTTTCATCGATATCGTGGTTGTTATTTCTACTCTTCTTTCGATATGAGATTGGCAGAGATTGAACACATTAGAGTGGAAAAGGTTAATCACATGGATTCCCTTCACTTGCATGCGACAACGATTTATTAATATTTTATCTTAGATAGAGGTTGCACCAGAAAAGTATAGTAATTGTGCATTTCTAGTTCTAAACTTTGAATTTGCTTCTTCTTTCAACTTTTCTTCTCTTAATAAGCATTTTTGGTTCCGTGCAATCCAGTTTTTCATGTTTTTTATGTCCCGTAAAGCCTTGATAAGACTCACATCTATCCCATATACTGTTTCCGCACCTTCATCGTAAGCCTACTGCTTATATACACCGGATCACTTTTTTTTTTGGGGTACAGGGTACTTTCCAGCAAAATATCCTAGATCACCATTTAAATTGGTTTCTAATCTTCACTTTGATTTTCAGAAGACTTCATTTTCTTTGCCATTCGAATCCAGAAAATTTTCAGAAAGATCAAGATGGCATTCACTACTACTTGTATTGATACTGCCCTGGGTGATCTGAAGTTGCTGCAAAACACTTATGGTTCCGCAGCTAAAGGTCTGATGAGGGATGTATTTGGGAGGGGGATGCGCCCCTTACGGATTCTCAGAACATTTATTCTCTGTGCGAGAAAGTTGGGCAATGATATGCATGCGAGGACTGATGGCAACAACACTAACAAGGGAGGTAGCCTGGGATCTCTACTGGTAAGGATTGAAGAAGCGGTTGGCAGAAATGCAAAAGAAATTCACCCTTATTGTCTGAGCTTAGAAGCTAGATCAGCTAAGGATGTTTTTCACAAGATTCTTGAATTTGAAGGCGTCATCGGGCCCATCCAGAAAGAAATAGAAGACCGGTACATCCCTTTGACAGATTTGTTGCAGCAATCAGTTTCTCCAACAATAGATGAAGTTATGGAAATCACCAATTCCGTTCTGGAGAATCTAGTGGATATTCTCAGTCACTTTGGGGGAATGGAACGAGTTCTCGTTATGGAATCCTTGGCGGAGATGATGAAATTCTTGAAAAGTTTTGTCCGCTTTGCCACGCTGCGAAGGGTTAAGCGCCAACAATTACAAGACTTTTTGAATCACATTGAAGACGTTGCAGTTAATGCAGCACATCTATCTTTTAAGTGTTATTATAATGCGCATGACAAAGAATGGTGTTGCAAGGTACTGCAGCCTGAAATTTCATTACTACTGCGGAAGATCAAACCTATTGATGCTCGTATCTATGCCACTTACACTCAAGCTCTGACTAGCGCAAAATTATCGACACAATTACATGCTCCCATTTCAGACGTGGATGATGATCCTATAATGATAATGAAGGATTTCAGTTATTATCTTGTATCTAATCTATGGGAGATACTACAAATGGATACATATCCTGTGGTTTCTGTGAAGGATCAACTGCAAGCACTGCATGAGGGTTTAAGATTATCGAGAACTATTCTCGTTAAGCAGCAAAACAAGTTTGATGAGAACATGAAGGATTTCTTTGGAGTTCTGATATGTGATGCTGGACTCATAATCTTCTCACTTTATCAGAAAGATATCAAAATAGATATTGAGCTCCAAGATTTGTTGGAAAGAATTGAGCAATTTCAGAAACAGGTTGAAGAGAAAGATCCAGAAAGTTCAACCTTCAATTTTTGCAGGACCAATGTCGGTGTGCCAGGTCAGGGTAAAACTTCCTTAGCCACAAATGAGTTGGGTTTTGTTGATTTTCTCTTGGAGAATCTGATAGAGCTGGCAAGTTGTGAAGCTTATTCAAATGCCCAGAGTCAAATACAAATAATCCACGATGAACTTGTCTTCTTAAGATCTTTCCTGGGGGAAACTGTGGAACTGCGCAACGAACAACAGGAACTTCGAACTCTTTGGGATCGTGTTATGGAGGTTGTCTGCAGGGTAGAGTTTTTTCATTGACCAGTTGGTGCTTGGAGACAAGGGAGATTTTTTTTCAACATCATTTGATTCCATCACAGAAGACATCAGTAATGTTAAAACTGACGTCTCGAAGTTTTTCAATAGCAACAGAAAAGATTTCAAAATCAAGAAATTTACCCAGTCTACTCAGGCACCATCACATTATATTGTACCAAAAACAGATGAATTCGTAGGTTTCCATGTTGAGGCAACATCAATTATTGATCGGCTTACGAGAGGATCCAAGAAATTACAGATTGTGGCCATTGTGGGTATGGCTGGACAAGGCAAGACCACCTTAGCCACAAAAGTTTACAATGATAATTTAGTCGTGCATCATTTTCATGTTCGTGCATCATCAACTGTTTCTCAAGTGCTCAACAAAAAGAAAGTGTTACTTGAACTTTTAAATCATAATAAATCCTTTGAGATGGATGAACATGATTTGGCTCAGAAGCTCCGGCAGGGTTTGAAAGGAAGGAGATATCTCATCTTTTTGGATGATGTGTGGGATGTTGAAGCATGGAATAGCTTGGGATTATCATTTCCTGATGATTCTAATGGAAGCAGAATTATCTTGACAAGTCGACTTAGTATTGTTGCTCCACATGCCATGCTCGACGCAGACCCTCATTTCCTTCGTCAACTCACCATCGATGAGAGTTTGCAGTTACTTCAAAGGAAGCTATTCCCTGGAACAGATTGGCCTCCAGAATTAGATGATCTTGGGAGGCAAATTGCAGAAAATTGTAAGGGATTACCTCTGACAATTGGCATTGTAGCTGGACTTCTAGCTAATCTGGAGCAAGAGAAATGGAATGAAACTCTGGAAAGTTTAAGGTCAGGCATCCTGTCTATTACAGCGCAATGCATGAACATATTGGAGCTGAGTTACAAGCATTTACCAGATTATTTGAAGCCATGCTTTCTTTATTTTGGGATGTTTCCTGAAGACCAAGTGGTTTCAACCAAGAAGTTGATCTGGTTATGGGTTGCTGAAGGATTTGTTCGGAAGACTAAGTTAAAGTGCAGAGAAGATGTTGCTAGAGATTTCCTGATGGATTTAATTGGCCGAAGCTTAGTTCTGGTTGCCAATACGAGATCCATAGGTGGTGTCAAAGCTTGCCGAGTTCATGATTTGCTACATGAGTTTTGCATCACAAAAGCCAAAGAAGAAAAATTTTTCCAGCTGTTACGTGGGTATGATGAGCTTTTAGCATTTAATGCACCACGTAGCTTACGGAGGTTAAGCATTCAGTCTGAGCCAAGGCATTTCAAGGAGTCGAGGCTATTTTGTCCTGGTGTACGTTCTCTACTCTTCTTCTTTGATACACAAGGGTTCGTAGGCAGGCCTCTTGATAGCTCATTCGTTATTCACATCTTCAAGCTTCTCAGTGTGTTAGATATTGGTGAAATTAATTTGGGTTCGGTATTTCCCAGTGAAATTGGACTTCTTGTTCAGTTGAGATATTTGGCAGTTCAAGGTGAGATAGACGTGATCCCTTCATCCATCGGAAACCTTTTGTACTTGGAAACTTTTATTTTGGATCCAGTAGGCAATATGGTTTCATTTCCCGATACTCTCTGGAATCTGAGGAAATTGAGACATATTTGTGTGAGTGGTTACGCTTATGCTGGTTTTGGGTTTGCCATTGAAAATCTTGAGAATTCCTCTGATTTGAATGAGTTGGAGAGCTGTTCAGCTGTGATTCTTTTTTCTTGGGGCAGCATGGAAAAGCAACTGAAAAAGTTTCCAAACATCCGTAAACTGAATTGTAAACTTTTCCAGAATTGGGATGATACTCAGAATTGTGACCGTATTTTTGTTCTTGACTTTCTGAGTCAGCTAGAATCACTTGGGTTGTCTAACCTTGATTCAGGCTGGCAAACTGCTGACTTTGGATTTGGTCTCCCAGCAAATCTTAGAAAGCTGACTCTATCTGAATTTGAATTGCCTTGGAGTAAAATTTCGAGCATTGGAAAACTGCCTAATCTAGAGGTTCTCAAGTTACTCGATGCCTCTTTCTCAGGGGAGATATGGAATATGGAAGAAGGAGAATTCTTGAGACTTAGATTCTTGAAATTGGCTGAGTTGGATATTGTCAAGTGGACAGCTTCCGATGATCAATTTCCCCATCTTGAGAAGTTAGTAGTGATGAACTGTGGGTTTTTGGAAGAGATTCCATCTTGTTTGGAAAACACTTTAACTCTTGAAACGATTGAAATCGATGGCTGTACAGACTCTGCAATAAGGTCAGTCAGACAAATTCAGAAAGAACGGAAGAACATGGGAAATTCAAATTTGAAGATCCTCGATTCGGCAGAATTTGAATATATCGACTGGAATTGAAAGAAGTGACAGTGATGACTGGGGTTATCTTCTTCTGGTTTGTTGTCAGGTGCGTCTTTCTTTTTTATTTACTAAATGCATTTAGCGGTAAAACCACTCGTACAGTATCAAAATAATTCTGGAAGTCTTTCAAAGTTTCATTTCACTGGATGCTGCCTCTCTTTTGTCATCATCAAAAGTATTTCAAGTCTCGATAACCTAACACACTCGTATAAAACTTTCAGATCAGTTATGGTCAAGACAGCCCTTGTTGCAAGTCGAGCTATATCTGCATCTTGGAAAGGATTTAAAATGGAGAAGATCAATTGGGAAATGGTTCCTGAATGGGATTTGAACCAGTTGGTGCTGACTTAAAGAGATGATAGCTGAAGCTTTAGAAATGGATTATAACTTTTTTTTGAGTGGAATGAAACAAACCAGATTGTATTGTGGATCCTTTATAATTTAGTTGTAGATGTGCTGTTTGCTGTTTCAGTTTTTCTGTACTGCAAATCTTTTCAAGTTTGGACTTGAAGGATATATATTGATGATGATTGTGGTTTCATTCTTTTGGTTCAGTTCCATAGTCAGAAGTACTCCATTTCTCTCTGCTGTCCAACATTTTTTCAGTACTCCACACAACCTTCTCGAATGGTTTCCAGGTCCCCAAAGTTTGAAATTTCAGCATTCTGAACAGGAAGTAAGGCACTCAATCTTCAGTGCAATAAACGGCACCATGCTTTTCTCAGTTAGTCGTGTTGGAAGCACTTTTTATCAATTCTTCCAGTCCCATGTTTTTTTTCCAGTACAAAACCAGGAGTATTAACAATAATAACTATATATGGATATCCTAAAATGAAAAATTATACTCTTAATAGTGCAGTAAATGTATTTACTTTATATATTTTTTGTAAAAAGGATGCACCTATCTAAAACTAAACTTTTTTTTTTCAAGAAGGAAAGAAGTAATACATAATTTTCAATGCTAAAACTGTTAAGAGCAAATATGAATAAAAAAAAAAAAACACAACTAAAGTTAAAACTACTACTATATATTTTGTCCTGCACAAGTATTTCTAATTTTCTAATTGGTGGATTATATAATAACTACAATTAAAAAAATCTCTCCCCAATAACTAAGTAGTTAAAATTGGAGCAAATTTCTTCCTAATAGCTACTCAAATGCCATTAAAATTATGTAAAACTGTATTAAAAATTTTAATGCAAAAAAACAAAAAAATTATTATATAGTTAACCTCAAATTTTTTGAGGTCTTTTTCATCATTCTAGTTTAAAAATTTTTATTAAATTTTTACCTTTAAATTTCGTCTTTTTTTGTCTTTTTAAAAATTTAATAAATTTTTTTAACTATATTAAATTTTCTGAGAATTTTTTCGTATTTTTGTCAATTTTAGTTAAGTTAACTGTTAGTCAAATGGCCGATTGTTATGTTTTCAAATTACAAGATTCAATTTGTTATATAATAAAAATTTGAAGGAGATAAATGATATTATCTCTTAAATCAATGTTGGATGCACTTTTTATCAATTCTTCCAGTCCCATATTTTTCCCGTACAAAACCAGGATTGAGCGGGAGGGAGTGCAAGCTAATTGTCGTTGTTTCCGGCATTGGTGGGAAAAATTGATTGGTATAGGTAACACCACAATTAACCTTGAATCAGTGCAGCTTTTAGTGTATATATTGTGGATGTTGTGGAAGAGTAGGAACCTATGGATATTCCGGAAGATACATCAACCGGAAAGGGAGATTGTTGAACAGGCTGCACTAGAATGGCAAGAGTATCAGGCGACTATGGCAATGGATACATACGGATGTAGGAAGCAGTACTATTTTTAGTGTTATTTCTGAAAAAAAAACTTTTTTAAAAAAAGGGAAAAAAAAGAAAATTGATATTCAAAATAATCAATAAGTGAAAGTACACATAAGCCATGATAGTAGAAGGATATTAAGGAAACATCTTACTTTTTCTACTATAATTTTCTAACAAATTTGTTTTGTATAGTTCAATTGATAATGTTCATCTAGTACTTTCTACTTCAAGTAATTAACAATATGGTCTTCTTCTTTTGTATAGGCTTCCAGAACTACAAAGATGTGAATCTGCACTGGGCATGGGCTACAAAGATGATCACTGTGGTATATCCTTAAAATTCTTGTTACTTGATAGATTATTTTTCAGAATATTTGAGAGGACTAGCTAGCCAACTGCCTTATGAAGTCAAAACAGAGTTTTTGTTTTAGAGATCTAGTTTATTTTTATTATCGTATGATTGTATACATATTGCCTGCTTTGTATATCTATTTCTTGGTTTTCTCTGGAATATTTCAAACTTGATTTCTGCAAGAATATTTCCTACTATGCTGCACTTTGGGTATAATGGATCTTATTGATGATTTGAGTTGGGTTGGGGGCTGCTCAGTTTCCTTTTAAATCCTTAAAGCCCTTTATTTTCTTTCTCATTTTCTCACACCTGCCACTGTGGTCTTCTAAGCCTGTCTGCATGTACTGGGTTTAGAAGGCTTCTATTTTCTATTCGAAATTCTGAAAATGAAGCCTTCTGATATTGTGGGCAAATTTTATTTCTGGTCAGGTTATCGAAGCCCCCAAAATTAGTTCAGATCTTCAACTAACTATAATTGGTTTGTAGTAGTAGTGGACCAGTTTGAATCCCACGAGGAGCTATGTGCGATGGGGGTTTTTAGCACTTGAGATGAAAAGAAATAAAAGAAGACGGTTATTGCCAATTCTAATAATAATAAATAAAGGAAAATTATTAAAGAAATTACTAGCAATATGTAAAAGAAATATTTCAATCTTACCAAACTCCGCTCCAAGGAAGTGTAGTTGCACCAAATATATCTAGATCATAGGATTCTAAAGACACTTTTTCATTCAAGCATTTAACCGAAAATTTCGCAGGATAGCCATGACAAAATTTTGAATTTTCCTATTCTATTTGTTTGAACATAGCATTCACAATAAACCTTACTAACAAATGACTGGGGGCGATAGCGTTCCATATCATTTGATAGTAGCACTAAGAACATTGAAAACAGTTAAACCAAAAAACAACAATTGAGATAGCTACAATTGAAAATCTTTGTATCATTAATTCCCTTTAAATCATAAATGCATGATTACTGTCACTTTACACATGCAAAAAGATTTAAATGCTACTTGTACTAAATGTTCCGGACAATTACGGATCAAGAACAAATAGATAGCTATAGGAAGAAAAATGAAAATAAGTTGTCAATTTATTTATCATTCAAAATCCATAAAAATAGAATGCAAGAAATAATGATTACTTAAATGCAAAAGATTATGAAACTATGAACAAAACCTCACTAAATATATTGGCATCAACACCCCTTGGAACGGAATGAAATTAAATTAGCCACTCATGATGGCAAAACTATTCTAATATTTATTCTAAAGAGAAAAAGAAGTACAAGAGAAAGGAAAAATTCTGCAAAGAATTAAAGGAAAGACTTATGTCTTCCAAGTTCACAAACCCTCCTATTTATAGACTTATTCTCTAACAACCTCCCTAAAGATTTCCTAAAATTCCTCCAACAAATCCTAAGTCTTTAAACTTTAAATTCTTAACCAACCATCCTATCCTATCTTATCCTATCTAATCCCATCAATTGTCTTCAAATCCATTCTAATTTGAATTACAAAAGTTGAAATCAAAAGACAAAATTAAATCTTGAAATTCAAGTTATCAGCTCGTCAGTTCTTTATTTCAGCTCAAGACGTGATCACGTGCAATTTCTTGACTTTCACCTCCAAAACTTCATCTTTTAAGGCATGGGCAAGCTTAAAACAAAAGAGTCTTCTGTTTTAGCTCAAGAAGTGCTTCTCCAAAAATCTTCTAAATCTCCATTAAATTCCATCTGTTTGCCTTAGACTATCAACTTTACTTCCTGGAACAAAAACACTTTAAATTAGCCAATTTCATACCAAATAAAGCATTAACACCATAGTTTAACTCCTATTAAACGGTAACAAATTAAATCCTATCAATTTCTTTGAAGTATTTTATACTTGCCTTCAAATTCAATGTTTCTTGCTCTTGTTATGCTTTGGGTTGGGGTTTGCTCAGAGTCTTTTAAATCCATAAAGTCCTTTAGTTTCCTTTCAAAGCCCCAAACCATTTCAGTATTGTTTTATTAAATGTTTTGCTAGAAATTCTGGTCTGGAGAGTGATTTTTCTTTTGCCCGAAATTCAGTATAGGAATCCTTTTGAACTTGACATTTATGTTGTCCAAGAGGTAAAGGAAAAAGGGGAAGAGAGAGAGAGAGAGAGAGAGAGAGAGAGAGAGGGGGGAAGAAAGAAAAAATAAACAGAAAAAATAAAGAAAAAATAGACGGAAAAAAGAAGGAAAAAATGGAAACAAGGAAAAGGAGAATGATAAGGTAGGAACTAAGACAATAAGGATTAAAGTAAAACCATATTCTTGCTTTGTTACTTCAAATAGTTTTGTTCCTTGATAAAACTTGGGTAAAGTAGTAGTGCAGAAAGAGATAGCAAAAGCTTAGGGAAACTTCTTTATTACCTTACTGATGAGTGTCGAAACCACCAAAAATAATCCTTCTCCGGCTAAGTTCTGTAGAAAGTAGTGAGAGGGTCGAATCCACAGAGATTGGTTAGATTTATTCCTTAAATAAAATAATAAAGGGGGGTTTTTGTATTACGAAACTAAACAAGATTTAATTAAAAACACCAACCAAATTAAATAATTAATTAAAAATATGAGGAAAAATTAATAAAGAGAAGCTTCCAATCAAGAATTAATTTCGGTATTGATTCCTCAAATTGATCATTGATTCAAAAGATAGGTTCTTTTATCTTGAATAAATTGGTTATAGTTGTTGAAGATCCGTCCTCTAACAACCAATCTTTTCTTACTTTTTCGATAACCTTCGGATCCGTCCTATGAGTTATTTCTCTAATTAACAAACACAACCTTCGGATCCGTCCTATGAGTTATGTCTATTAATTGCATTAAGATTCAAAAAGACCCAATTACAAACCAGTAAACCCGGAAACGCCGTGTTTATTTAAGCTAGATTATATATTTTCATAACATACAATCTAAGGCGTTGATTACCTTTCGATGTTGTTATTTGTCACTTGAATTAGAACAATCAACAAAAGATTAATTATTCTAAATAACTATATATTGAATTCAACTATCAAACAATAGGCCTCTTGTCTAACAATTCAATTCAATAATATAATGAAGCATAGAAAATATATAAATACTCAAGAATAAAAGAAATAATAAAATTACCGGAATCTCACAATTGTTGGAATCAAACCTTAATTAAACTTGATTGGAAGATAAAAATTTAGCTAAACATAATTAAAAGAAAATACAAAGAAAATCAAATGACTGCCCTTTTTGTCGATCCGATGCGCTCTCGCCTCTTCGGCCGTAGCTCACTCCACGAAAGGATGAATTGTGACTTGAGAATTCCAAACCTTGTTTTCCTCTCTATTGAACTAGGAAAGCCTAAAAATGGGATGCCTTGATTGTCTCCAAGCCTTGCCTATTTATAGGCAAGGATTCAAGACATTTGGTTGTGCTTTTCCTTAATTCATGGCTTTGTTTTCCTTAATTCATGGCTTTTCTTTTCCTTAATTCAAGGCTTTTCTTTTCCTTAATTCAAGGCTTTGCTTTTCCTTAATTCAAGCCTCAATTCAAGGATTTGCTTTTCCTCAATTCAAGCCTCAATTTAAGGATTTGCTTTTCCTCAATTCAAGCCTTAATTCAAGGATTTGCTTTTCCTCAATTCAAGCCTTAATTCAAGGCTTTCTTGTGCCCTTGACTTGTGAGGTTACATTCTTTAAGAAAAATGCTTCATCTAACCATTAATTACAAAAATAATTAATATCCTTATAAACAAGCCTTTTAATCAACTAAATCACAAGAGAATTGATCCAATAAATATGCAATTATACACTCTATCACTTACCACATCCGTTGTTATCTTGGTTTCTTAATGTGCAAGTTAGTTTCTTAGTTTTACTTTCTGTCGCATTTGTGGTCCTTGGAAAGTGTTTCGACTGTTGTCTTGGTGCTAACTGGTCCATATCGTAATACCCTTTCTCCTGGTGTTTTCTGTAATCTACATTTGCTTCTAGCTGTTGGTTGGATGTGGACATTTCTGTACCTAGCACTTGATTGGATTTTGTCTATTAAAAAAAAAGGGGAATAAGAGGGGAAAAAATTTTTTTAAAAAAAAAGCAAAAGAGGAAAAAGTGAAGGCTACGACAAAGAACAAAGGAAAAAAGAAAAAAGAGGAAAATTGGAAAAAAAGGAACTCAAATTGTCTTGTAAATATAAATGTTTTGTTCTCCTTCACAAGCTACTTTTGTATGGTCTTAGTATAGTAGGAATTTGTAGATGTTTCCGACAGTTTTCTTTCAGCTCAAAACTTGTTTTAACTTAATTCCTTAGATACATTATCTGCTATATTGGTTTCTTAGTCCCTTGATAGAGCTACTTACTTGTTCACAAAGGTTACTTGTTATTTGGATGTTTACAGTGTGAGGTTACTAGTTAAGTGTTCACAAAGACTCTTCAATTTGATGCTATCTGGATTATGCCGTGGTATTCCTCTTATGGACATTTCTGACATCAATATTTGTCTTCCCACAACAGACATTTTGCAGGATGAATTTTGGTTTTGGATAGCTTAATGCAGTTCTATTTTTGGTTTATTAGATGTAATTGCTACTTTTGGTATAGCTTTAGATAGTTTTTTTAATTTCAAATCAGCCTAGATTGGTATTAAGGTTCAAGATAATATAAAAACCTAGTCAATTCTTTGAAATTGGCTTTTGTTTTATATCTGAAAACATCAATATCGGCGCAACCTTTTTGTTTTTGCTTTTGCCTTTGCTTTTGCTTTTGCTTTTGCTTTTGCTTTTGTTTGAGCCTTTCTTTATATAGTTAGGTTGAAATGCCGTTAATTTCCACTTCAAATGGGAGAGCGGTTTTAACTACCATCGCATTTTCCTCCTGGGCTTTTATGTGAGTCCAAGGAGAACATTTAGCCATTTTTGGCTATAGCATTTATTCATTTAATGAAATGGCTATCGTTTTGGGAAAAGCATTAACAATAATAACCATATATGGATATCCAAAAATGAAAAATTATACTCTTATTAGTATAGTAAATGTATTTTATTTTATATATTTTTTGTAAGAAGGTTGTACCCATCTAAAAATAAATTCTATTTTTTTCTTCTTTCAAAAAGGAAAGAAGTAATAAATAATAACTTTTAGTAAGCTATATAAGTTCAATTTTAAACTCAAATACTGGGGAGAAATAGAGTTTAAGTTTCCAATTCTTATACTATTTTTTTTTTCGGGTGCTTGAATAGATTGGCCGGCATCATAGAGAACAGGCTTTTGCAAACGCCCAAAGTATTGATGCCCAATAACTGAAATTTAATGCTTAGAAGGCCCATAAAAATAATTATAATTGCACTAATCAACGGTTGATGAACTTTTTACAACTCTAAAGCAAGATGGTTGGAAAGAGGTACCGAAGCAAACACAGTTTATAAGATCGAGATTTACACAAAATTAATTTAGAGTAACAAGATCAGATTGGTAGAATCAGATAGTAGAATTGTAAGATTTTAGAAAAATTGAAAAAATATATTTTATAAATTATTTTTAAAGAAATTATTAATCAATATATAAATAGATATGTAGCAAATTTATGTATAATTTATAATTAAATGATCTTACTTAAATTTTTATTTTTATAATTTTTTTTATAATTTTTCAATATTTTAGTTGCTGTAGCGATCGAAGAGTGTTTATGTCTAATTTATTTATTTATTGTTAAAATTTAATAAAAGTATGATTAAACTAATTAAAATATTTATATAATGATAAATCTTAATTTTACTTAAATATGAAAGTTTTTTTTTGAGTAAATTTAATTATATTTTATTGACAAAATAAATATAGTATCGTAGATAGAATCGGGATCGTTTGAGTAAATTTAGATCGTAAAATCGTAATATCGATATAGTCATATCAAGATTTTGAAAACTATGGGAGCAAATTTCTAGCACAAAGCAATACATGAATTCATTAGGGCCGAGTTACAAACATTTGCCGGATTATTTCAAGCCATGTTTTCTTACTCAGGTTGTGCATTCAGTCTAAGCCTAAACAGAAATGCCAGACTATTTCAACCCATGTTTTCTTAAGGATTCAAGGCTATTTTGTCCTCGGGTTCAATTCCTACTCTTCTTCACCCAAACAAAAATGTTTGTTGCAAATTTCCCTCACATCTTTAAACTTGTTAAGGTGTTGGATATACAGAGCAAATAAATTTAGGCTATGAATTCCCAAGTTCAATAGTGCTTCTTGGACAGTTGAGATAAATGGCAGTTGGAGGTTAGATGGAAGCCATCCCATTTTCCATAGGTTTCCTCTCAAACATGG
Organism: Gynochthodes officinalis; assembly: GCA_020080225.1. Classification (NCBI taxonomy): domain Eukaryota; kingdom Viridiplantae; phylum Streptophyta; class Magnoliopsida; order Gentianales; family Rubiaceae; genus Gynochthodes; species Gynochthodes officinalis. Next base: position 5,594,780 of record CM034623.1, on the reverse strand, counting down.
AAACTTCTATTGTGCATGCACTTGTAGGGATGGTTTATCCGCCAGATAATCTCTGGTTTCTAAAGAAATTAAGACATCTTCAGATATTGGTGGGTATATATTCTGCTGTGTTCATAAAACCTGAATCTAAAAGTGTCTTGAATGTGAAAAGAGTTCTCAGATGCTTTGAGGCGATGTCTGGTTTGAAGATCAACTTCAGCAAAAGCAGTTTGATTGGTATTGGGGTGGATGAGGGCATATTGAATGGCTAGTCTGTGTATCTTGCCTGCAAGGTCGAAGCTTTCCCGGTTAAATACCTTGGTCTTCCTTTAGGTGTTAACTCAGCGGTCCAAAGCATCTGGAGGCCTATCCTGGATAAAATGAGATCAAAGCTCGCGGGCTGGCAAACAAGGTACCTTTCAATGGGTGGTAGAGTGACTCTAATCAATTCTATCTTGTCGAGCCTACCGATCTTTTTCTTGTCAGTTTTTAAGCTACCTTGTGGAGTAAAAAACGACATGGATAAATTGATACAAAGATTTCCTTGGGGCAGTTCAGACCATCAACGTAAAATGCATTACGTGGATTGGCATACTATAAATGCTCCAAAGTGGCTTGGGGGATTGGGCATGATTGACTTCCATTTAAAAAACTCGGCCTTGTTATCAAAAAGGCTATGGAGGTTTGGCAATGAGGTGAATTCACTATGGAGGACTTTTATGGTGGAAAAATACGGGCTTGACAAAAAGCGTCTCCTCCCCACTTTTTGTAATAACAGATTTGCCTCTAACTCATGGAAAGCTATTACTGCCCCCCTCACTCCCTCTAACAAATTCTATAATGTAGTTTCAGCAGGAATGAGGGCGTTGCTCGGGAAGGGAGACAATATTGTTTTCTGGCATGATGAATGGATAGAAGGTATGATACTAAAACTGTGCTTTCCTCGCATTTTTGCTCTATCTGTGAATAAGGGTGGATATGTGGCTGATTTCGAAAAATGGAGGAATGGTCAATGGGAATGGCGAATTGATCTTCGTAGGAATGCTATCGATTGGGAAAACTAGCAGTGGGAAGATTTGTTAAATACTCTGAAAGGGCAATATCCCAACCGAAACTCCAAGATCGGATCATTTGGCGAGCGGTCCCGAATGGTATGTATTCCACTTCTTCTTTTTACAAATCTGTGTTACTGCCTCAAAGGCAAGGGCAAGTTAATTGGAACCTAGTGTGGAATGGGTATGGTCCACCTAAAGTGGAAGTCTTTGTCTGGCAACTAATCCACCAAAAGCTTCCTGTGAGAAGCTGTCTACTTAGGAGGGGTATTATCAAAGCAGGGCTTGTAGTGTGCCCGTTATGTAATGCTGAGTTGGAATCTATCCAGCATTTATTCTTCGACTGTTGGTGTAGTTGGTTGGTGTGGACTAGGTGTTTGGAAACTTGGGGTATCACCAGGGTCTGCCCTGGAGATCCTTTCATATTCTTGAACAGTTGGCAGCAGTCCTCCCCGGAGTTTAAAGGAAGACAACCTTGGAGTCTACTATTTTATGTCATTACTTGGTCTATCTGGCTGTGCAGGAATCAGATTACGTTCAATAATAAGAGCTTTGATTTCGCGCAACTCATGGACTTGATCTTTATCAGATTTGCAACTTGGTTTAAGGCAAGATGGCCATCTTCTCCAACATCCATTTCGCATATTTCCGTAGAATAGTGCGTATGAGCAGTGTACTCGGATGCAGGAAGGAAAGTGTCACCTGGTCTCGGCCTCAACCTGGTAGAATGAAGTTTAATGTAGATGGTTCAGCAAGCTTGAGCGGTGGGATTGGAGGAATTCTAAGAGATGAAATGGGTAAAACAAAAGCCGTGTTCTCTAAGCATGTTGGAATTTTGGATTCAAATCAGGCCGAGTTCCACGCTATTCATGAGGCTTTTGTGGTTTTTTTTAGTCTATTTGGAAGTGTTCCCATGTACTTGTTATTGAAAGTGACTCGATTAATGCAATCAGCTGGCTAAATAATCCAGGGAATGCCCCCTGGTACCTAAAAAATGTCTCAAATCACTTAGACCAGCTGAAGGAGAAAATTAAGCAATGGGAGGGTTACCATATTCCAAGAAGCATAAATAGTGTGGCTGATAAGTTGGCAAAGTCAGGAGTATCCAGATTGCAAAACCTGTTAGCGGTTATCGAGAAATGAGTGTATGTCTCTGCTGCATACGAGTTTCTATCTCCTGTTTTTATAGTAGCTTGCTGAATAGGATATGTATTTCTTAGCTACAGTCCTCTTCATTGTAATCTTTGCTCTAATTTTCTAATAATGAACTTTGCCTCTTGGCTTGTCAAAATATATATATATATATATATTCTGCTGATTCTGGTTTGTTCGCCAAATATCTTGACAGTTCCTCTTGTTTACATGAGTTGGAGAGCTTTTCTGGTTTAGTTACTGCTACTATGGGCAGCATGGAAAAGCAAACATAGAATGTTTCCAAATATTCATAAACTGAAATGCAAACTCTTTGATGAAAGGTGAGGATTTGAGTAAGATCATCGTACGTACTTGACTTTCTGAGTCAGTTAGAATCTCTTTGTTTGTCTCTATTTGTTGAGAAAACATTCCATGTACATGTTGCATCACGTAGGAAGATAACCTATAAATTAGAGTGACAGTCAATGTATGTAATAGTGGGGAAAAAAAAATTATGTGATTAATTTATTACACTAAAAATAAAAATATGATAAATATATGCAATATTTTTTTTTCCGTTTTGGACATTGGCATCAGACTCAGTTTTTTTTATCGGGAAATCTCAAAAGCTGACTTTGACTGGCTGTAAGTTTACCATGGAGTAAAATTTTGACAATTGGAAAACAGCCTAGTCTTGAGTTTCTCAAATTACTCAATCATTTTTCGTTAGCTTGGTCGGGTGGCAAAAGACGTTTGAGGATGCAAACCATCACTTGTATTACAATGTTTTCTTTGAGTTAACCTGTTTGACCATGTTTTGCACTACCATTTCAGATTTCTTCAATTTAAGAACTTTTTATTATTAACACTTTTTATTTGTTATTAAAGGAATAATATTATATCACTGATTGTACTTTTTTTTACCAAAAAAAAATACTAATAGAAATCATAAATATATTATTATTATTATGTTAGTTCATGTTCCCATCAAATTGTACGTCATCATTAGATTCAAATCATAACCTAATCATATATATTCGTAATATTCTGATTTCACATTGAATATGTGGGCGCAAATTAAATGTATGTGTATTTTAATATTTTGGTGAATTATTGATAATTTGATTTAAATATTTTAAGTTAATAAGTGTGAATTCTAGTAATTAATACTCTATATCTTACCGCAAAGGATTTTAGAATAACTATAATTATATAATTTCCGCACCTAGCTAGATTATTCAGTACTCTTTTTAGAAGGGGAAAAAAATTATAACTAGCTACGTGACAAAACATAATAATTTTCAAAGTATCAAGTAGTTTTGGGATGAATTTTAAATCAAAGAACTAACATAATAATTTTCAAGTTCATTCCAATTCTACGATTAGTAGCAATCCAAATGTGCTACAAATATGGGGAAAAAAAAGGGTGGGGATGTGGGGGAATGGATTTGTTTAGATGATGATGAGGAGGAGTTAGACTATCAAAACTATTTAAATGATAACATAATTTTCCTTTGGAACAGTTTTGCATAACCAAAACCAACACAAGGAAAGTAAAGTCCCGATTGCATTGCTTTTTAGTGTATATTAAGAATGTTTTTCATGGTCAAATGTATTTCGACTCTAAATTTTTCCATTAGTGACTTTCAGTCAAAAGCCAAAAGAACAAAAAGGAAAATTGATTTTGTCTGCTTTTGGCTTATCTATGGAAACAAGGTCATGACTGCAAGTTAAGCTAATAACTTTGATTTGGAGAAAGTCCTCCTTACGAAAGCGAAACTCCCCCACCTGTACCAGAGACCCCTTAGCCAGGCGGGTTGTAAATCGAGGGATGTGCACGAATTGGCAGAGGCCTAAGGGAGAGAGCCAACAGACCAACACCCCAGGACAGACTCCCACAATATTTCAGCGAAAAAATCTGCCCCACACGAGGCTTGAACCTGCGTTGCCGGAGGATTTCTCCCCACATCACCTTAGGCTTACCAACTCGCCAGCCAGGCGGGTTGTAAATCGAGGGATGTGCACGAATTGGCAGAGGCCTAAGGGAGAGAGCCAACAGACCAACACCCCAGGACAGACTCCCACAATATTACTCCCACAATATTTCAGCGAAAAAATCTGCCCCACGCGAGGCTTGAACCTGCGTTGCCGGAGGATTTCTCCCCACATCACCTTAGGCTTACGGCTTACCAACTCGCCAGCCAGGCGGGTTGTAAATCGAGGGATGTGCACGAATTGGCAGAGGCCTAAGGGAGAGAGCCAACAGACCAACACCCCAGGACAGACTCCCACAATATTTCAGCGAAAAAATCTGCCCCACGCGAGGCTTGAACCTGCGTTGCCGGAGAATTTCTCCCCACATCACCTACTCCCACAATATTACTCCCACAATATTTCAGCGAAAAAATCTGCCCCACGCGAGGCTTGAACCTGCGTTGCCGGAGGATTTCTCCCCACATCACCTTAGGCTTACGGCTTACCAACTCGCCAGCCAGGCGGGTTGTAAATCGAGGGATGTGCACGAATTGGCAGAGGCCTAAGGGAGAGACACCTACTCCCACAATATTACTCCCACAATATTTCAGCGAAAAAATCTGCCCCACGCGAGGCTTGAACCTGCGTTGCCGGAGGATTTCTCCCCACATCACCTTAGGCTTACGGCTTACCAACTCGCCAGCCAGGCGGGTTGTAAATCGAGGGATGTGCACGAATTGGCAGAGGCCTAAGGGAGAGAGCCAACAGACCAACACCCCAGGACAGACTCCCACAATATAGACCAACACCCCAGGACAGACTCTGGCAGAGGCCTAAGGGAGAGAGCCAACAGACCAACACCCCAGGACAGACTCCCACAATATAGACCAACACCCCAGGACAGACTCCCACAATATTTCAGCGAAAAAATCTGCCCCACGCGAGGCTTGAACCTGCGTTGCCGGAGGATTTCTCCCCACATCACCTTAGGCTTACCAACTCGCCTATGCCCCTGGGGGCAAACTAAGGTAGGGTAAACTTTTTATAGTGACTGGCCCCACCGCTTCGCGGCCCCATACCCTAGAAACCCTACTTTGGCTTGGCCCTACGGGTTAGTATAACCCGCTTGGCCCTACCACTTGAAGGGTTTTTTGGGGAGGCTCAGTACCACTTGCGCAGAGTGAGACTTGAACCCAAGACCTCCCTCTGGAATACCTTAGTCCTTTGCCACTAGGACAAGAGGACTTTGGTTAAGCTAATAACTATTTGGACTGCTCTTTCCATGTTTTGTTTGTTTTTCAAGCAATTTTTTTTTTCTTATTTACGCTAAAATGTTATTGATTGATCATAATTGTTAGGCTTAGTTCTCTTAGTTTCCTGGATTTACTGAGAACATAAATTGAGCAATTTCAAATGGAGAGACAAATATGAGTCATCCGCATCCATTGATGCTCTCAGCCATTGATAGCTAATCTCGTCACTCACATAAATTTTGCAAGACACTGTTCCAGGGGTTTGATCATATTCTGTGCTATGGCTATTGACACCATAACTACTACACGCAAAAATAATGCAGACACTCCAAGAAGCAGATTAGGCACCGGTTTCACTACAGCATGATCTAAAATTTAGTAAAGACAAATATGAGTTATTTTTGGTGTGCAAATTACTGTGCTGATTGTTACTATGATTTGAATGTTGGCTGTGCTGCCTTTGACACCCTTTTCTAACCCAGATCAACGGCTGCTGAGTGAGCAAAACATCCCCTTGCGTTGTGCAACGCCAACAAAAGCCATGTGCTAGTCAGTATGAACTCCGATGACCTCTGGTTTTTAAAATATACCTTTCCAGTAGTTAAAACCCAAGTGTTGCAAATCCATTGAATCAGGGGCAACATCAAATTCTTCGCTCAATAGTATGTGTTTGAGGCCACCCACTCAAAAGAAGATAGATTAAAAAAAATCCAAGTTGCTTGTCTTTGAATGGCATCCACGTTGTGATTCATGCTTACCAAACTTGATGATTGATGAGTTTCCTGGATGTTTCCTAGCTGGCAATAACTACAAAATGCATAAAATATATATATCCAGAGGGAGGGAGTCTTTCAAGAATCTTTTCACTGATACCGTGGTCGTTGTCTTTATTTCTACTCTTTTTTTGATATGAGATTGGCAGAGATTAAACACATTATAGTGGAATAGCGTAATCACATGGATTCCTTTCATTTGCACGCGACAATGATTTATTGATATTTTATCTTAGATAGAGGTCGCACCAGAAAAGTGTAGTAAAGCCTTTGTTATAACTCACATCTATACTATATACTGTTTGCTCACCTTCATCAATAACCTCATCATAAGCCTACTATTACATATACACTTGATCATTTCAACTCTCAATTTTTCCATTAGGGACTTGAGTCAAAAGCCAAAAAACAAAAAGGAAAATGGATTGAAGATTGCCTGAGGGGATTTCATTTTGTCTGCTCTTGGCTTATCTATGGAAACAAGGTCATGACTACAAGTTAAGGTAATAACTATTTGGACTGCTCTTTCCATGTTTTGTATGTTTTTCAAGCTAAATTTTTTTTTTCTTGTTTACACTAAGATGTTATTGATGGATCATGATTGTTCGGACTAGTTCTCTTAGTTTCCTGAATTTACTGAGAACATAAATTGAGCAATTTCAAATTGAGAGAGAGCAACTATGGTCAATCATGTCAGTAGTGTTGCCGACAGGTTGGCAAAATCCGGTGTCTCCAGAGTAGAGAATCTATTGGCAGTTATTGAATAATTAGTATAGTTCTCCGTAGGTGAGTAGTATCTAGCGTAGGTTTGCTTTTCTATCTTTTAAAGACATATTTATTTCCCTGTAGTATCTGCTCTTATTTTCTAATAAAATATTTTGCCTTGTTGGCTTGTCAAAAAAAAAAAAAATCATGTCAGTCATCTGCATCCATTGATGCTTTCAGCCATTGATTGCTAATCTCGCCGCTCACATCAATTTTGAAGAGATAGATTGTGAAAACTATCAAAATTTAACCTCGGTGAAAGCCTCTGAAATATTTTCTTACTCCAAATTGGAAACATTTTCTTCCTCAATTATTATAGTATCTTGAGGTTTTGATATTTGTTCTAGTAGCTTATAAGTTTCCCATCAATTCTTTGTTCATGAAAAATTAATGAACTTTGTAATTCTTCAGTGCTCAAAATAGATAAATCTTTAGTTTCCACTATAATTGCTACAATGTAATCAAACTTTAAATATAGAGAATTGTGAACTTTTTCCACAAAGAATTCATCATTAAGAATATACCTATTAAATTCTATCTCGTTTTCAATATTCAACAAATGGGAAAATAGTTCTCATTCCTTTCAGATTTCTCCATAACACACAACTCAAATTTTCTCTTCAATAATAACACATTATTTTTTCGAACTTGATCTATGCCAATGTATGCTCTTTTCAAAATATCTCATACTTGTTTGGTAGTTTTAACAATACAAATTTTATGACATATCAACTACTCGTTGAATTTGAAATAAAGTCAAATATACATTTCTTTTGGTTTCGGCATCGGCATTATCTAATATCTCCTTTGGAAGGAATTGTAGCAAATCGTATGCTTGAAAATATGTTTTCATCTAAATTCTCCAAAATTTATAATTTTGTTTTCCCTGAAGTTTTTGAAACAACACATATTATGTTTCAATCATCCATGACTAACAAACAACTTTTAGCCTCCCTTATTAAAAATCATCAGAATCAAGAAACTAACAATTTAATATTACTAGCGTTGGTACCACATGTAATATTTAAAAATCTTATGTATAAAGATCATGCAATGGGAAAACAACAAAAACAATTTATTTGGAGGTTAACAATAAATTAAGAAAAAAACCATACACTTCAAAAACAAACGGTAGGAAGAAACTGCTACTCTTCACAACTCTATTTTTCTTGAATTTTTTTATTTTTATTTTCATGAGTCTCACTAAAATTAATACCCATGGGGTCTCACTAAAATTAATACCTATGGTCCTTTATATAGACCCCATAATAAAAAATAATTAGAATTTGATAATCAAGTCCTATTCAAAATCTATTTTCCTAAAACAATTCAAATACAATTTAAATAATAATTATTAAATTCTAATTTAATTATAATTAGTAAATAAATTTGATTTAATACGCTAACAAATAGGCGAAATTTGGTCTGGCAAATTAATTACTCCGGAAAGAGCCGTCAATTTAAATTATGTATGATGCTAGAATCCGCACATTCAAGATTGATTGCGCATCAGAAGGCGTAGTCCAGAGGGAGGGAGTCTTTCCGTAATCTTTTCATTGATACTGTGGTTGTTGTCTTATGGTTACAACGCTCACCCGCCACACCTTATTTCTACTCTTCTTTTGATATGAGATTGGCAGAGATTGAACACATTACAGTGGAAAAGGGTAATCACATGGATTCCTTCCATTTGCATGCGACAATGATTTATTGATGTTTTATCTTAGATAGAGGTCGCACCGGAAAAGTATAGTAATTGTGCATTTCTAGTTCTAAACTTTGAATTTGCTTCTTCTTTCAACTTTGCTTCCCTTAATAAGCATTTTTGGTTAGTGCAATCCAGTTTTTCATTTTTTTTATGTCATTTGAAGCCTTGATAAGACTCACATCTATCCCATATACTGTTTCCTCACCTTCATCATAAGCCCACTGATTACATACACCGGATCACTTTTTTTTGTGGGGTACTTTCCAGCAAAATATCCTAGATCACCATGTGAATTGGTTTCTAATCTTCACTTTGATTTTCAGAAAACTTCATTTCTTTGCCATTCGAATCCAGAAAAGTTTCAGAAAGATCAAGATGGCCTTAATTACTACTTGTATTGACACGGCCATGGGTGATCTGAAGTTGCTGAATAACATATGTTCAAGCATCTTGGATGGTCCGGAGCAGCCAGCGACCCCAACTGTAAGACTACTGATGAGGATTCAAGTTCCGGAGCTGCTGCGCCGCTTACGGAATCTCAGAACATTTATTCTCTGTGTGAGAAATTTGGGCAATGATATGCATGTGAGAACTGATGGCAACAACACTAACAAGGGAGGTAGTCTGGGATCTCTACTGGTAAGGATTGAAGAAGCGTTTATTCTCTGTGTGAGAAGGTTGGGCAATGATATGCATGTGAGGACTGATGTCAACAACACTAACAAGGGAGGTAGTCTGGGATCTCTACTGGCAAGGATTGAAGAAGCGGTTGGCAGAAAGGCACAGAAAATTCACCCTTATTGTCTGAGCTTTGAAGCTAGATTAGCTTGGGCTGCTAGTCACAAGCTTTGGCAATTTAAACGCGACATCAACTCCTTCGAGAAAGAAATAGAAGAATGGTACATTAATTTGACAGATTTGTTGCAGCAATCAGTTTCTCCAACAACAGATGAAGTTATGGAAATCACCAATTCCGTTCTGGAGAATCTAGTGGATATTCTCAGTGACCGTGTGAAATATGAACTAGCTTTCGTAATGGAATCCTTGGCGGAGATGATGAAATTCTTGAAAAGTTTTGTCCGCTTTGCCACGCTGAGAAGGGTTGAGCGCCGACAATTACAAGATTTGTTGAATCACATTGAAGCCGTTGCAGTTAATGCAGCACATCTATCTTTTAAGTGTCAATATAAAATGTATGACAACGAAAGGTGGTGCAAGGTAATGCAGCTTGAAATTTCAGTATTACTGCGGAGGATCAAACCTATTGATGCTCGTATCTATGAGACTTACACTCAAGTTCTGACTAGCTCAAAATCATTGAAACAATTACCCATTTCAGACGTGGATGATGATCCTATAATGATAATGAAGGATTTCAGTTATTATCTTGTATCTAATCTATGGGAGATACTACAAATGGATACTTATCCTGTGGTTTCTGTGAAGGATCAACTGCAAGCACTGCATGAGGGATTAAGATTATCGAGAACTATTCTCGTTAAGCAGCAAAACAAGTTTGATGAGAACATGAAGGATTTCTTTGGAGTTCTGATATGTGATGCTGGACTCATAATCTTCTCACTTTATCAGAAAGATATCAAAATAGGTACTGAGCTCCAAGATTTGATGGAAAGAATTGAGCATATTCAGAAAAAAGTTGAAGGTAAAGATCCAGAAACATCAAACTTTAACTTTTGCAGGACCAATGAGTTGGGTTTTGTCGATTATCTCGTAGAAAACCTGAAGAACGTGACAAGTAGCAAGGCGGCTTCAAATGCCCAACGTTTTGCTCAAACAATCCAAGAACAACTTGTCTTCTTAAGATCTATTTTGGTGGAAATTGTGGATCAGCACACTGAACTGGAGGAACTCCGTGCCCTTTGGAATCGTGCTATGGAAGTTGCATACAGGGTGGAGTCTCTCATTGACCACTTAGTGGTTGGAGATGTTTCAAATTCTTTTTCAGATTTATTTGATTCCATCATGGGAGATGTCCATAATATCAAGACTCATGCCTCAAAGATTAGCTCGGGCAAGATACAAGATCTTAAAATGAACAAAGTTATCAAGAAATCTAGTCATGTACCCACACAAAGCAGTGCACCAAAAATCGATGAAGTTGTAGGTTTTGATGATGAGTCAACATCGATTACCGATCGGCTTACAAGAGGATCAAAGCAGTTGCGGATCATTGCCATTGTGGGTATGCCAGGACAAGGTAAAACTTCCTTAGCCACAAAAGTTTACCACTGTAATACAGTCAGGTACCATTTTCATGTTCGTGCATTGTGTTCCATTTCTCAAGTATTCAACAAAGGGAAAGTGCTACTTGAGCTTTTGAATCATATTGTTATAAAGCTTCCGGAGAGATATTTTGTAATGACTGAAGAAGATTTAGCTGAAGAGCTCCGACGTCAGTTGCTAGGAAATAGATATCTAATCTTTTTGGATGACGTATGGGACATTCAAGTATGGAATAGCTTGGCAGAGTCATTGCCTGACGATTCTAATGGAAGTAGAATTATCTTGACAAGTCGACTTCGGGATGTTGCTCCTCCTGCCATGCTTGACGAAGAGCCTCATTTTCTTCGTCAACTCACCATTAATGAGAGCTGCGAGTTACTGCAAAGGAAGCTATCCCTTGCGAAAGGTTGCCCTCCAGAATTATATGAACTTGGGATGAAAATTGCAGAAAATTGTAAGGGATTACCTCTGACAATTGTCGTTGTAGCTGGACTTCTAGCTAATACGGAGCAAGAGAAATGGAATGAAACTCTGGAAAGTTTAAGGTCAGGAAAACTTGCTACCACAGCGCAATGCATGAACATATTGGAGCTGAGTTACAAGCATTTACCAGATTATTTGAAGCCATGCTTTCTTTATTTTGGGATGCTTCGTGAAGACCAGGCGGTTTTAACCAGAAGATTGATCTGGTTATGGATTGCTGAAGGATTTGTTGAAAAGACTGAGTTAAGGAGAACTGAAGATGTTGCTATAGATTACCTGGAGGATTTAATCAGCAGAAGCTTAGTTCTGGTTGCCAAACGAGGATCCATAGGCGGTGTCAAAGCTTGTCGAGTTCATGATTTGGTACATGATTTTTGCGTGACAAAAGCCAAAGAAGAATATTTTTTCCAGCTGTTACGTGGATTTGATGAGCTTTCAGCATTTAAGGCACCACTCAGCTTACGGAGGTTCAGCATTCATTCTGAGTCAAGCCATTTCAAGGAGGCGAGGCTATTTTGTCCTCGTGTACGTTCTCTACTCTTCTTCAATGAAACAGAATGGCTCAAACGGAAGGCTCTTGATATCTCATTCGTCATTTCCATCTTCAAGCTTCTCAGTGTGTTAGAAATTTGTGAAATTAATTTCGGTTCGGTATTTCCCAGTGAAATTGAACTTCTTGTTCAGTTGAGATATTTGGCAGTTCAAGGAAGTATAGACGTGATCCCTTCATCCATCGGAAACCTTTTGTACTTGGAAACTTTTATTTTGTATTCAAGAGGCAACACGGTTTCATTTCCCAATACTCTCTGGAACCTGAGGAAATTGAGACATATTTACGTAGGTGGTTGGTGCCTTTCTGGTGGTTTTAGTTTTGCCATTGAAAATCTTGAGAATTCCTCTGGTTTGTATCAGTTGGAGAGCTGTTCCGGTGTGATTTTTTCTTCCCGGTGGAGCATGGAAAAGCAACTGAAAAAGTTTCCAAACATCCGTAAACTGAAATGTAAACTTTCCCAGAATTGTAAGAGGATTGTTGTACCTGACTTTCTAAGTCAGCTAGAATCACTTGGGTTGTCTAAATATTATCCGTTGGGAAAACATATGCGAAACGCGGTAAGAAAATGTTTCGGCTTTGAGTTTGGTTTGCCATCAAATCTTAAAAAGCTGACTCTATCTGGATTTGGGTTACCCTGGAGTAAAATTTCGAGTATTGGAAAACTGCCGAATCTTGAGGTTCTCAAGTTAGTCGATGGTTCTTTCTCAGGGAAAATATGGAATATGGAAGAAGGAGAATTCTTGAGACTTAGATTCTTGAAATTGGCTGAGTTGAATATTGTCAAGTGGACAGCTGCTTCCGATGATCAATTTCCCCATCTTCAGAAGTTAGTAGTGCACAGATGTAGATTTTTGAGAGAGATTCCATCTTGTTTGGAAAACACTTCAACTCTCGAAACGATTGAAATAGTTCGCTGTAGTCACTCTGTAACAAGTTCAGTCAAACAAATTGAGGAAGAACAGATGAACATGGGAAATTCAGATTTCAAGATCCTCGTTTTGCAAGAATTTGAAGATTAAGACTGGAGTCGGAAGAAGTGACAGTGATGACTGGGGTTTGTTGTCAGGTGCGTCTTTCTTTTTTATTTACTAAATGAATTTAGAGGTAAAACCACTAGTACATTGTCAAAATAATTCTGGAAGTCTTTCAAAGAATTTCATTTCACTGGATGCTGCCTGTCTTTTATCATCATCAAAAGTATTTCCAGTCTCGATAACCTAACACATTCGTACAACACTCTCAGATAAGTTATGGTCAAGGCAGCCCTTGTTGCAGTTGGAGCAATATCTGCATCTTGGAAAGGATTTAAAAGGGAGAAGATCAATTGGGAAATGGTTCCTGAATGGGATTCGAACCAGTTGGTGCTGACTTCAAGAGATTGATAGCTGAAGCTTTAGAAATGGATTGTATAACTTTTGCTTGAGTGGAATGAAACAAACCAGATTGTATTGTGGATCCTTTATAATTTAGTTGTAGATGTGCTGTTTGCTGTTTCAGTTTTTCTGTACTGCAAATCTTTTCAAGTTTGGACTTGAAGGACATATATTGATGATGATTGTGGTTTCATTCTTTTGGTTGGGTTGCATAGTCAGATGTACTCCATTACTCTCTACTCTCAACTGTCCAACATTTTTTTCAGTACTCCACACAACCTTCTCGAATGGTTTCCAAGGCCCAAAAGTTTGAAATTTCAGCATCCCAAACAGGAAGTAAGGCACTCAATCTTCAGTGCAATAAAGGGCACCATGCTCTTCTCAGTTAGTCGTGTTTTTTTTTTTTTTTTTTGACAAGTCAACAAGGTAAATTATTTTATTAGAAAATAAGAGCAGATAATACAAGGAACTGAATGTACCTTTAAAAGATAGGAGAGCAAGACTACGCTAGATACTACTCACCAACTGGGAACTATACTAATTATTCAATAATTGCCAACAGATCCTCTACTCTGGAGACACCGGATTTTGCCAACCTGTCGGCAACACTATTTTTCTCCCTTGGGACATGCTGACACTCCCATTGCTTGATTTTCTCCTTCAATAGTTCTATATGATTCGAAACATTTTTGAGATGCCAGGGGGCTTTTTCAGGGTACATTAACCAGTTGATAGCATTAGCAGAGTCACTCTCTATTACAAGCACATGATAGCTTTTCCACACAGACTCTGAGAACACTCGGAAGGCCTCACGAATAGCATAAAATTCAGCATGGTTTGAATCAAGAATTCCAACATGATTGGAGAACACGGCCTTTGTTCTACCCTGATCATCCCTAAGAATACCCCCAATCCCGGCCATGCCTGGTTTTCCAATAGCAGAACCATCCACATTAAACTTCATTCTACCCGGTTGAGGACGGGACCAAGAGACATTTGCTTTCTTACACTCATGAGCTTGCCTCACTCTTGCATTAGTCGGCTGAAGGAATATATCAGAAATGGATGTTGATGAGGAAGGCCACTTTGCTTTGAACCAAGTTGCAAACCTAATGAAAATCAAATCCATGAGTTGTGATAGCTCGAAACTTTTGTTGTTGAAAGTAACCTGATTGCGACATAGCCAGATCGACCAGGCAATGGCATAAAATAGCAAAATCCAAGGCTGCCGCCCATTGGAATCTGGGAAGGAGTGCTGCCAGCTATCAAGGAAGGTGGACGGATTCCCAGGGCAGGTCCATGAAATTCCCCAAACTTCCAAACATCTTGTCCACACCAACCAGCTACACCTGCAATTAAAAAACAAATGCTGGACAGATTCCAGCTCAGAATTGCAGAAAGGACAAACAGCTAGCTCGGCTCTAATGATACCCCTTCTGAGCAAACAGCTTCTAACAGGAAGCTTTTGATGGATTAGCTGCCAGACAAAGACTTCCACTTTAGGTGGAGCAAACCCATTCCACACTAAGTTCCAAATTGCACTCCCTTGCCTTCGGGGTAGCAACACAGCTTTACAGAAAGAGGAGGTGGAATAAATACCGCTCGGGACCCAACGCCAAATGATCCGGTCATCGAAAGAGCGACTAGGGTATTGTCCTTGTAAAGTAATCCAAAAACTTTCCCACTGCTGATTTTCCCAATCAAGAGTATTTCTACGGAGCTCGATCTTCCAGACCCATTGACCGTTTATCCAGCTACCAAATTCGGCCACACAACCATCTTTGTTAACAGACAATGCAAAAATACGAGGAAAGCATATTTTTAAGATCATACCTTCAATCCACTCATCATACCAGAAGACAATGTTGCCTCCTTTCCCGAGCAAGGTCCTCATTCCTGATGAAATAGCATCATAGAGCTTATCAGAAGGATTAAGAGGTGCAGTGATAGCTTTCCAAGAATTTGATACTAATCTGTTGTTGTGAGGTAGGGGGAGTAGACGATTCTTATCCAGGCCGTATTTTTCCACCATGAAGCTCCTCCATAGCGAATTTTCCTCGTTGCCGAACCTCCATAGCCATTTTGACAATAAAGCAGAATTTTTTATATGAAAATCAATCATACCCAAGCCCCCAAGCCACTTAGGGGCATTGACTGTATGCCAGTCCACATAATGCAATCTACGGTGGTGATCCGAACTGCCCCAGAGGAATCTCCGTATCAATTTGTCCATGTCATTTTTGACTCCACACGGGAGCTTGAAAACAGATAGGTAAAAAATCGGTAAACTTAACAAAACAGAATTGATTAAGGCCACTCTACCACCTATCGAAAGGTACCTGGTTTGCCAGCCGACAAGCTTTGCTCTCATTTTCTCCAATACAGATCTCCAGATTCTTTCACCAGCGGAATTGGCCCCCAAAGGGAGGCCAAGATATTTAACCGGAAGGGCTTCAACCTTACAGGATAGGGATTCGGCCCATGCATTCAAGATCCCTGCCTCCACCCCAACACCAATCAAACTGCTTTTATTAAAGTTAATCTTTAAACCCGAACATACCTCAAAGCATTTTAGAATTCTTTTCACATTCAGAACACCCTCTAGTTCAGGTTTGATGAAGACAAGAGTGTCGTCGGCATATTGAAGGTGTGCTAGTCTGAAGCTTCCTTGGCCAATTCGTAGCCCCTCAAACAGCCCAGTGGACTCTCCTTTTTGCATAAGAACACTAAATGCTTCAGCCAAGATATTAAACAACATTGGTGAGAGAGGGCATCCCTGACGAAGACCCTTTTTGATACCGAACTGCTTAGAAGAAGAACCGTTTATCAGGATAGACATTGATACCGAGGCCAAACAGAAGCGGATCCAGCTTCTCCACTTTCTTCCGAAATTCATCTTCAGCATAACAAAATCCAAGAAATCCCAATCAACATTATCAAATGCTTTTTCAAAGTCCACCTTCATCAAAATACCACTTCCGTTATTCCTTCTTAGATAATCAACAGCTTCATTAGCAATTAAGAAGCAATCGGACAATTGTCTGTTTTTTAGGAATGCAAACTGATTATTCCCGATCACCTCATGGATCACACTTTTCAACCGAGTTGCTAAGCATTTGGCCAGAATTTTGTAGATGCTCCCCACCAAACTGATAGGCCTATAGTCCTTTAAATGAACAGGGTTGTCCATTTTTGGCACCAAGGTGATAAAGGAAGCATTAACACCTTTGTCAAAAGTTTCAGACTCAAAGAAGCCTTCTAAGAAAGACATCATATCGGCTTTGACAGATTCCCAGTGGTGCTTGAAGAAATTCATGTTGAAACTATCTGGCCCCGGAGCCTTATTCCCGTCACACTGTTTGATTGCATCCCAAACTTCAGTTTCGGAGAAAGGAACTTCTAGACTATCCCTTTGAGCTTCTGAGATACTTTTAAAGTGACACTGTAATTCCGAAACACCAATGGCCGAGACCTTATTGTAGAGGCTAGCATAATACTTAGCAACTGCATCTTTCAACTCCTTTGGCTGCGACACTCTCCTTCCTTCGATAACCAGATCACTGATAAAGTTTACCCTTCTTCGTGAAGATGCTAGCATATGGAAGTACCTGGTGTTCCTGTCCCCGTCCTGAAGCCACTTACATCTGGACTTCTGCATCCATGCTCTTTCTTCTGCCCTATACAAACTCCATAGCTGAGCCCTCTTGTTTGCCAACTCAATTCTTTTGTCAGTCGGCAACTGATTAGCAATGTCCAACTTATCCAGTCTGTCAATCTCCTCTTCCAATCCTTGGATATAATTAGGGTCTGCCTCGCCATTCTGGAGCCTCCACTGTTTGATGAGAGGTTTTAGCCTCTTTAACCTTAGCGAAATACTTGCCTTATTGATGGATTGAGGCACAGTACCATTCCATTCATTTCGAACCAAAATATTAAAGCTTTCATTTTCAAGCCAATGGTTAAAAAACTTGAAAGGTCTCGGCCCCCAATTAACCTCCTCAGTATTCACGAAGATGGGATGGTGATCAGACAAAGACCGTGGCAGCACACGTTGGACCAAAGAGGGAAACTTTACAAGAAAGTCACATGAAAGCAAAAATCTATCCAATCTACTTCTAACAGGAGTAAACCGGTTATTGCCCCAAGTGAATTGCCCGCCTATCATGAGCAAGTCTACCAGTTGTAGATTATCAATAAAATCATTAAAGTCATTCATGGCAGAAAGATTACCTGTGTGGCCACTTCTTTCCTCTGGAGACCGCGTAACATTGAAATCTCCTCCAAAACACCACGGCAATTGCCAGGTCGCCGCTCTGTTAATTAGCTCTGTCCAGAGTGCTCTCCTTTCAATGTCACAGTTCGGGGCGTATATATTACAGAAAGCACACTCAAAATTGGAACCCAATAGTTTTCCACGAAGCAGTATGTATCGCTGCTCTATCACAACCTCGGCACAATGAAAAAATTCTTCGTTCCAAACCGAAATTAGACCACCCGCACTCCCCAAAGAAGGGGTCCACTCAAAGCTGAAGTCATACCCTCTCCAAATAGAATCAGCCCCACGAGCATCAAAATGTTCCAATTTTGATTCTTGGAAAAAACCCAACCCAAATTTATGTCTTAACACAAGCTTTCTAACAGCCCTCCTTTTCTCCCTTGCCCCTAAACCCCTTACATTCCAAGAAAGAATCTTCATTATTCCCAAAACTTTAAACACTTGATAGTCGTGTTGGAACCACTTTTTATCAATTCTTCCAGTCCCATATTTTTCCAGTACAAAATTAGGAGTATTAACAATAATAACTATATATGGATATCCAAAAATGAAAAATTAAACTCTTATTATTGCAGTAAATGTATTTTATTTTATATATTTTTTGCAAAAAGGATGTACCTATCTAAAACTGAACTCTCTTTTTTTTTTCCAAGAAGGAAAGAAGTAATACATAATTTCAATTTTAAACTCAAATATTGGGAAGAAATAGTGTATAAGTTTCCCATTCTTATACTATTTTTTTTTTCTATTTTTCTAGCTTCCCTTTGTTCTTTGTTAAGAAAAAAAAAAATCAAACACCAATATTGAAATATCACATAACTAATTAAAAATACTGTAAAAGGATTGAATAAAAATTCTAAATAATTCCTTGCTCTAGTTTTAGTTTGGAGTGACAAAACTAACCTAACTGAACGAGTTAGAATAGACTCTAAGTTGGATTAAATATTTTTACGTTACACATATGTCAAATGACAAATTAATCAATTGAATAGTATTAGTCCATGCTAAAACTGTTAAGGGCAAATATGAACAAAAAAAAAAAAAAACACAACTAAAGTTAGAACTACTACTATTTTGTCATGCACAAGTATTTCTAATTTTCTAATTGGTGGATTATATAATAACTACAATTAAAAAAATCTCTTCCCAATAACTATGTAGTTAAAATTGGAGCAAATTTCTTCTTAATAGCTACTAAAATGCCATTAAAATTATGTAAAACTATGTTAAAAATTTTAATGCAAAAAGACAAAAAATTATTATATAGTTATTTTGTTTTTTAAGCTCAAATTTTTTGAGATTATTTTCTTCTTTCTAGTTTAAAATTTTTTTATTAAATTTTTGCCTTTAAATTTCTTCTTTTTTGTCTTTTTAAAAATTTAATAAAAAATTTTAAACTATATTAAATTTTTGGAAAACTTTTTCGTCTTTTTTTCAATTTCAGTTAAGTTAACTGTTAGTCAAGTGGCCGATTGTTATTTTTTAAATTACGAGATTCGATTTGTTATATTACAAAAATTTGAAGAAGATAAATGATATTATCTACTTAAATAAATGTTGGAAGCACTTTTTATCAATTATTCCCGTCACATATTTTTCCCGTACAAAACCAAGAGCATTAACAATAATAACCATATATGGATATCCAAAAATGAAAAATTATACTCTTTTAGTGTAGTAAATGTATTTTATTTTATATATTTTTTGTAAGAAGGTTGTATCTATCTAAAAATGAATTCTCTTTTTTTCTTTTTTCAAGAAGGAAAGAAGTAATAATAATAACTTTTAGCAAGCTATATAATTTCAATTTTAAACTCAGCTACTAGGGAGGAATAGAGTGTAAGTTTCCAATTCTTATACATTTTATTTTATTTTATTTTATTTTTTGTGTGCTGGAATAGATTGGCCGGCATCATAGAGAACAGGCTTTTGCAAACTGGAGAAACGCCCAAAGTATTGATGCCCAATAATTGAAATTTAATGCTTAGAAGGCCCATAAAAATAATTATAATCGCACTAATCAATGGTTGCTAGACTTCTTGCAACTCTGAAGCAAGATGGTTGGAAAGAGGCAGTGGAGCAAACATAGTTTATAGGATCGAGATTTTACACAAAATTAATTTAGAGTAGCAAGATCAGATCGGTGGGATCAGATTGTAAAATTATAAGATTTTAAAAAAATTGAAAAAAATACATTTTATAAATTATTTTTAAAAAAATTATTAATCGATATATGAATAGATATGTAAAAAATTAATTTATATACAATTTATAATTAAATGATCTTACTTCAATTTTTATTTTTTATAACATTTTATATGATTTTCTCAATATTTAGTTGTTGTAGTGATCGAAGGGTGTTTATGTCTAATTCATTTATTTATTGTTAAAAACTAATAAAAGTATGATTAAACTAATTAAATTATTTATATAATGATAAATCTTAATTTTGCTTAGATATGAAAGTTTTTTTTGAGTAAATTTAACTATATTTTGTTCACATAATAAATATAGTATCGTAGTTAGAATCGGGATCGTCTTAGTAAATTTGAATCATAAAATTGTAAGATGGATAGAATTATATCGAGATTTTGAATAGTATGGGAGCAAATTTCTAGTATAGAGCAATTAATGCATGAATTCATTAGAGCCGAGTTACAAACATTTGCCTGATTATTTCAAGCCATGTTTTGTTACTCAAGTTATGCATTCAGTCTAAGCCTAAACAGAAATGCCAGATTATTAATTTCAAGCCATGTTTTCTTGAGGATTCAAGGCTATTTTGTCCTCGGGTTCAATTCGTACTCTTCTTCACCCAAACAGATCGAAATGTTTGTAGCAAATTGGATTGATATCTCATTCATCCCTCACATCTTTAAACTTGTTACGGTGTTGGATATATAGAGCAAATAAATTTAGGCTATGAATTCCCAAGTTCAATAGTGTTTCTTGGACAGTTGAGATATATGGCGGTTGGTGGTTAGAAGGAAGCCATCCCATTTTCCATAGGTTTCCTCTCAAACATGGAAACTTCTATTGTACATGCACTTGTAGGGATGGTTTATCTGCCCGATAATCTCTGGTTTCTAACGAAATTAAGACATTTTCAGATATTGATGGGTATAAATTCTGCTGGTTCTGGTTTGTCCGCCAAATATCTTGACAGTTCCTCTTGTTTACTTGAGTTGGAGAGCTTTTCTGGTTTAGTTACGTCTACTTTGGGCAGCATGGAAGAGCAAACATAGAATGTTTCCAAATATTCATAAACTGAAATGCAAACTCTTTGATGAAAGGTGAGGATTTGAGTAAGATCATCCCACCTGACTTTCTGAATCAGCTAGAATCTCTTTATTTCTCTTCATTGGTTGAGAAAATATTCTGTACACATGTTGCACCACGTAGGGTTGTACGGCCAAATACAATTAAAGAAACCAACCTATAAATTAGAGATAATAGAGAGTAAAAAAAGAAATTATAATAAAATTTTGACAATTGGAAAACAGCCTAGTCTTGAGGTTCTCAAATTACTCAATCATTTTTCATTAACTTGGTTTGGTGGCAAAAGACGTTTGAAGATGGAAACCATCACTTGTATTACAATGTTTTCTTTGAGTTAACCTGTTTGACCATGTTTTGCACTACCATTTCAGATTTCTTCAATTTAAAATCTTTTTATTATTAACACTTTTTATTTGTTCTTAAAGGAATGATATTATATCACTGATTGTACATTTTTGGACCAAAAAAAAAAATACTAATAGAAATAATAAATACATTATTATTATTATTATTATGTTAGTTCAGGTTCCCATCAAATTGTATGTCATCATTAGATTCAAATCATAACCTAATCACATAATTCGTAATATTCTGATTTCACATTGAATATGTGGGCGCAAATTAAATGTATATGTATTATATTATTTTGGTGAATTATTGATAATTTGATTTAAATATTTTAAGTTAATAATTGCGAATTCTAAAAATTAATACTCCTCTATGTCTTACAGCATAGGATTTTGGAATAACTAAAAATTAATACTCTATGGCACAATGCCCTTCTCAGTTAGTAGTATTAAATCAATGTTGGCAGCACTTTTTATCAATTCTTCCAGTCCCATATTTTATCAGTGCAAAACCAGGAGCATTAACAATAATAACCATATATGGATATCAAAAAATGAAAAATTATACTCTTATTAGTGAAGTAAATGTATTTTATTTTATATATTTTTTGTCAAAAGGTTGTACCTATCTAAAAATGAACTCTCTTTTTTTCTTTTTTTCTTTTTTCAAGAAGGAAAGAAGTAATAAATAATAACTTTTAGTAAGCTATATAATTTCAATTTTAAACTCAAATACTGTGGAGAAATAGAGTATAAGTTTCCAATTCATATACTTTTTTTTTTTTTTGGGGTGCTTGAATAGATTGGCCGGCATCATAGAGAACAGGCTTTTGCAAACTGGAGGAACGCCCGAACAACAATAATTGAAATTTAACGCTTAGAAGGCCCATAAAAATAATTATAATCGCATGGTGGGAGTATTATTACTAAATCCACGAGGCGTCAAATAATAATTACTAAATCCTAATCTAATTATAATTTGCTAAATAAGATTAATTTAATACACCAACAACAAATACGCTCTTGAAATGGTATGAAAATTCGGTCTGGCAAATTAATTACTCCGGAAAGAGGCGTCAATTTAAATTCATGGATATTGGATGATGCTAGAATCATCACATTCAGGATTGATTGTGCATCAGAAGCCGTAGTCTCTGCCGTCACGTCTTCAAAACTAGTCAGTATGAACTCCGATGCCTTCCCAATATGGATTCCTCTGGTTTTTAAAGTAAATGTAGCTTTCCACTGTTGCAAATCTATTGAATCAGTGGCAACATCAAATTCTTCGCTCGGTAGTATGTGTTTGAGGCCACCCACCCAAAAAGAAGATAGATTAAAAAAATCCAAGTTGAATGTCTTTGAATGGCATCCACGTTGTGATTCATGATTACCAAACATGATGATTGATGAGTTTCCTGGATGTTTCCCTGCTGACAATAACTACAAAATGCATAAAATATATATATATATCCAGAGGGAACGAGTCTTTCGATCATCTTTTCATTGATGTCGTTGTTGTTGTCGTTATTTCTACTCTTCTTTTGACATGAGATTGGCAGAGATTGAACACATTACAGTGGAAAAGTATAGTAATTGTGCATTTCTAGCTCTAAACTTTGAATTTGCTTCCTCTTTCAACTTTTCTTCTCTTAATAAGCATTTTTGGTTCAGTGCAATCCAGTTTTTCATTTTTTTTATATCCTGTAAAGCCTTCATAAGACTCACATCTATCCCATATACTGTTTCCTCACCTTCATCATAAGCCTACTGATTATATATACACCGGATCACCTTTTTTTTGGGGGTACGTTCCAGCAAAATATCCTAGATCACCATGTAAACTGGTTTCTAATCTTCAGCTTGATTTTCGGAACACTTCATTTTCTTTGCCATTCGAATCCAGAAAAGTTTCAGAAAGATCAAGATGGCCTTCATTACTACTTGTATTGATACTGCCATGGGTGATCTGAAGTTGCTGAATAACATATCTTCTGTTAGGGTTTACCCAACATCTTCAAAAATCCGCTTGCATCCGAGGCGCTCGGAGTCCTACGCTGTAAATTTCATGAGGAGGAGAGTTACGGTGCTGCTGCGCCGCTTACGGAATCTCAGAACATTTATTCTCTGTGTGAGAAAGTTGGGCAATGATATGCATGTGAGGACTGATGGCAACAACACTAACAAGGGAGGTAGTCTGGGATCTCTACTGGTAAGCATTGAAGAAGCGGTCGACAGAAATGCACAGGAAATTCACCCTTATTGTCTGAGCTTTGTACCTCAATTAGATAAGGATGCTTGTTCCAAGATTCAGCAATTTACGGGCGACATCAACTCCTTCGAGAAAGAAATAGAAGAATGGTACATCAATTTGACAGATTTGTTGCAGCAATCAGTTTCTCCAACAACAGATGAAGTTATGGAAATCACCAATTCCGTTCTGGAGAATCTAGTGGAAATTCTCAGTGAACTTAAGGGATTTGAACAAGTTTTACTAATGGAATCCTTGGAGGAGGTGATGAAATTCTTGAAATGTTTTGTCCGCTTTGCCACGCTGCTAAGGGTTGAGCACCAACAATTGCAAGATTTGTTGAATCACGTTGAAGCCGTTGCAGTTAATGCAGCACATCTATCTTTTAAGTGTCAATATAAATTGTATGACAAAGAATGGTGTTGCAAGGAAATGCAGCTAGAAATTTCAGTACTACTGCGGAGGATCAAACCTATTGATGCTCGTATCTATGCGGCTTACACTCAAGCTCTGACTAGCTCAAAATTATCGACACAATTACACGCTCCAATTTCAGACGTGGGTGATGATCCTATAATGATAATGAAGGATTTCATTGATTTTCTTGTTTGGAATACATGGGAGATGCTACAACAGGATACTTATCCTGTGGTTTTTGTGAAGGATCAACTGCAAGTACTGCATGAGGGATTACGATTATCGAGAACTATTCTCATTAAGCAGCAAAACAAGTTTGATGAGAAGATGAAGGATTTCTTAGGAGTTCTGATATGTGATGCTGGACTCATAATCTTCTCACTTTATCAGAAAGATATCAAAATAGATATTGAGCTCCAAGATTTGTTGGCAAGAATTGAGCATATTCAGAAACAAGTTGAAGAGAAAGAACCAGAAAAATCAAACTTCAATTTTTGCAGGACCAATGAGTTGGGTTTTATCGATTATCTCGAAGAGAAACTGATGGACGTGACTAGTATGGCTGGTTCAAATGCCCAAAGTTTTGCTCAAACAATCCAAGAACAACTTGTCTTCTTAAGATCTATTTTGGTGGAAATTGTGGATCTGCACACTGAACTGGAGGAACTCCGTACCCTTTGGAATCGTGCTATGGAGGTTGCGTACAGGGTGGAGTCTCTCATTGACCACTTAGTGGTTGGTGACATTTCAAATTCATTTTCAGTGTTGTATGATTCCATCATGGAAGACATAGATAATATTAAGACTGATGCCTCAAAGATTATCACGGGCGGGAGACAAGATGTCAAAACGAGCAAAGTTACCAAGAAATCTAGTCATGTACCCACACAGAGCAGTGCGCCAAAAATCGACGAAGTTGTAGGT
Organism: Gynochthodes officinalis; assembly: GCA_020080225.1. Lineage (NCBI taxonomy): Eukaryota > Viridiplantae > Streptophyta > Magnoliopsida > Gentianales > Rubiaceae > Gynochthodes > Gynochthodes officinalis. The sequence continues at coordinate 5,569,998 of CM034623.1, read as the reverse complement.
TTTAATGATGAGTCAACATGGATTACCGATCGTCTTACAAGAGGATCAAAGCAGCTGCGGATCATTGCCATTGTGGGTATGCCAGGACAAGGTAAAACTTCCTTAGCCACAAAAGTTTACCGCTGCAATACAGTTATGTACCATTTTCATGTTCGTGCATTGTGTTCCATTTCTCAAGTATTCAATAAAAGGGAAGTACTACTTGAGCTTCTCAATCATCCGGAGAGATATTCTGATAAAACCGAACAAGATTTAGCTGAAGAGCTTCGGCGTCATTTGAAAGGAAAAAGATATCTCATCTTTTTGGATGACGTATGGGACATTCAAGTGTGGAATAGCTTGGCAGAGTCATTACCTGATGATTCTAATGGAAGTAGAATTATCTTGACAAGTCGACTTCGAGAAGTTGCTCCTCATGCCATGCTTGACGAAGAGCCCCATTTTCTTCGTCAACTCACCATTAATGAGAGCTGGAAGTTACTGCAAAGGAAGTTATTCCCTGGGAAAGGTTGCCCTCCAGAGTTATATGAACTTGGGAAGCAAATTGCAGAAAATTGTAAGGGATTACCTCTAACAATTGTCATTGTAGCTGGACTTCTAGCTAACATGGAGCAAGAGAACTGGAATGAAATCCTGGAAAGTTTAAGTTCAGGCATCCTTTCTACTACAGAACAATGCATGAACATATTGGAGCTGAGTTACAGGCATTTACCAGATTATTTGAAGCCATGCTTTCTTTATTTTGGGATGTTTCCTGAAGACCAAGAGGTTTCAACCAAGAAGTTGATCTGGTTATGGATTGCTGAAGGATTTGTTCAGAAGACTAAGTTAAAGAGCATAGAAGATGTTGCTACAGATTACCTCATGGATTTAATTGGAAGAAGCTTAGTTCTGGTTGCCAACAGGAGATCCATAGGTGGTGTTAAAGCTTGCCGAGTTCATGATTTGCTACATGAGTTTTGCATAACAAAAGCCAAAGAAGAAAATTTTTTCCAGCTATTACGTGGGTATGATGAGCTTTTAGCATTTAATGCACCACGCAGTTTACGGAGGTTAAGCATTCAGTCTGAGCCAACACATTTCAAGGAGGCGAGGCTATTTTGTCCTGGTGTACGTTCTCTACTCTTCTTCACTGAAAGAGAATGGTTCACATTAAAGGTTCTTGATTTCTCATTCGTTTTTCACATCTTCAAGCTTCTCAGTGTGTTAGATATTGGTCAAATTAATTTGGGTTCGGTATTTCCCAGTGAAATTGGACTTCTTGTTCAGTTGAGATATTTGGCAGTTCAAGGTGAGATAGACGTGATCCCTTCGTCCATCGGAAACCTTTTGTACTTGGAAACTTTTATTGTGGATTCACCAAGCAAAATGGTTTCATTTCCCGATACTCTCTGGAATCTGAGGAAATTGAGACATATTTGCGTTGGTGGTTACGATTTTGGTGGTTTTAGTTTTTCCATTGAAAATCTTGAGAATTCCTCTGGTTTGTATGAGTTGGAGAGCTGTTCATGTGCAATTCTTTTTTCTCTGGGGAGTTTGGAAAAGCAAATGAAAAAGTTTCCAAACATCCGTAAACTGAAATGTAAACTTTTCCAGAATTGGGTTGGTATTGAGCAGTGTAAAAGGATTGTTGTACCTGGCTTTCTGAGTGAGCTAGAATCACTTGGGTTGTCTGAATTTGGTTCACACAAGGCACCTGTTGCCTTTGAATTTGGCTTGCCAGCAAATCTTAAAAAGCTGACTCTATCGGGATTTAGGTTACCCTGGAGAAAAATTTCGAGTATTGGAAAACTGCCGAATCTTGAGATTCTCAAGTTAGGCGGTCGTTCTTTCTCAGGGAAAATATGGAATATGAAAGAAGGACAATTCTCGAGACTTATATTCTTGAAATTGGCTGAGTTGGATATTGTCGAGTGGACAGCCTCCGATGATCAATTTCCCCATCTTCAGAAGTTGGTAGTGCACAGATGTACGTCTTTGAAAAAGATTCCATCTTGTTTGGAAAACACTTCAACTCTTGAAACGATTGAAATCTTGGGCTGTAGTCACTCTGTAACAAGTTCAGTTGAACAAATTCAGGAAGAACAGATGAACATGGGAAATTCAGATTTGAAGATCCTCATTCTGCGTTAATTGAAATACTAAGACTGGAGTTGGAAGAAATGACAGTGATGACTGGGGTTCTCTTCTAGTTTGTTGTCAGGTGCGTCTTTCTTTTTTATTTACTAAATGAATTTAGCGGTAAAACCACTCGTACATTGTCAAAATAATTCTGGAAGTCTTTCAAAGAATTTCATTTCACTGGATGTTGCCTTTCTTTTGTAATCATCAAAAGTATTTCAATTCTTTATAACCTAACACATTCGTATAAAACTTTCAGATCAGTTATGGACAAGACAGCCCTTGTTGCATTCGAGCTATATCTGCATCTTGGAAAGGATTTAAAAGGGAGAAGATCAATTGGGAAATGGTTCCTGAATGGGATTCCAACCAGTTGGTGCTGACTTAAAGAGATTTATAGCTGAAGCTTTGGAAATGGATTATATAACTTTTGCTTGAGTGGAATGAAACAAACCAGATTGTATTGTGGATCCTTTATAATTCACTTGTAGATGTGCTGTTTGTTGTTTCAGTTTTTCTGTACTGCAAATCTTCTCAAGTTTGGACTTGAAGGAATTATAATGATGATTGTGGTTTCATTCTTTTGGGTCAGTTCCATAGTCAGAAGTACTCCATTTCTCTCCACTCTCAACTGTCCAACATTTTTTCAGTACTCCACACAACCTTCTCGAATGGTTTCCAGGTCCCCAAAGTTTGAAATTTCAGCATCCTGAACAAGAATAAGGCACTCAATCTTGAGTGCAATAAATGGCACAATGCCCTTCTCAGTTAGTAGTATTAAATCAATGTTGGAAGCACTTTTTATCAATTCTTCCAGTCCCATATTTCATCAGTACAAAACCAGGAGCATTAACAATAATAACCATATATGGATATCAAAAAATGAAAAATTATACTCTTATTAGTGCAGTAAATGTATTTTATTTTATATATTTTTTGTCAAAAGGTTGTACCTATCTAAAAATGAACTCTCTTTTTTTCTTTTTTCCTTTTTTCAAGAAGGAAAGAAGTAATAAATAATAACTTTTAGGAAGCTATATAATTTCAATTTTAAACTCAAATACTGTGGAGAAATAGAGTATAAGTTTCCAATTCTTATACTCTCTTTTTTTTTTTTTTTTTTTTTTTGGGTGCTTGAATAGATTGGCCGGCATCATATATAGAGAACAGGCTTTTGCAAACTGGAGGAACGCCCGAACAACAATAATTGAAATTTAACGCTTAGAAGGCCCATAAAAATAATTATAATCGCATGGTGGGAGTATTATTACTAAATCCACGAGGCGTCAAATAATAATTACTAAATCCTAATCTAATTATAATTTGCTAAACAAGATTAATTTAATACACCAACAACAAATACGCTCTTGAAATGGTATGAAAATTTGGTCTGGCAAATTAATTACTCCGGAAAGAGGCGTCAATTTAAATTCGTGGATATTGGATGATGGTATGAAAATTTGGTCTGGCAAATTAATTACTCCGGAAAGAGGCGTCAATTTAAATTCATGGATATTGGATGATGCTAGAATCATCACATTCAGGATTGATTGTGCATCAGAAGGTGTAGTCTCTGCCGACACGTCTTCAAAACTAGTCAGTATGAACTCCGATGCCTTCCCAATATGGATTCCTCTGGTTTTTAAAGTAAATGTAGCTTTCCACTAGTTAAAACCCAAGTGTTGCAAATCTATTGAATCAGTGGCAACATCAAATTCTTCGCTCCGTAGTATGTGTTTGAGGCCACCCACCCAAAAAGAAGATAGATTAAAAAAATCCAAGTTGCATGTCTTTGAATGGCATCCACGTTGTGATTGATGATTACCAAACATGATGATTGATGAGTTTCCTGGATGTTTCCCTGCTGACAATAACTACAAAATGCATAAAATATATATATCCAGAGGGAGCGAGTCTTTCGATCATCTTTTCATTGATGTCGTGGTTGTTGTCGTTATTTCTACTCTTCTTTTGATATGAGATTGGCAGAGATTGAACACATTACAGTGGAAAAGTATAGTAATTGTGCATTTCTAGTTCTAAACTTTGAATTTGCTTCTTCGTTCAACTTTTCTTCTCTTAATAAGCATTTTTGGTTCAGTGCAATCCAGTTTTTCATTTTTTTATATCCTGTCAACCCTTGAGAAGACTCACATCTATCCCATATACTGTTTCCTCACCTTCATCATAAGCCTACTGATTATATATACACCGGATCACCTTTTTTTTGGGGGTACGTTCCAGCAAAATATCCTAGATCACCATGTAAACTGGTTTCTAATCTTCAGCTTGATTTTCGGAACACTTCATTTTTTTTGCCATTCGAATCCAGAAAAGTTTCAGAAAGATCAAGATGGCCTTCATTACTACTTGTATTGATACTGCCATGGGTGATCTGAAGTTGCTGAATAACATATCTTCAAGCATCTTGGATGGTCTGAGGTTGCCGGAGTCAGGACCTGTACGTTTCATGAGGTCAAGAGTTCTGACCCTGCTGCGTGGCTTACGGAATCTCAGAACATTTATTCTCTGTGTGAGAAAGTTGCGCAATGATATGCATGTGAGGACTGATGGCAACAACACTAACATGGGAGGTAGTCTGGGATCTCTACTGGTAAAGATTGAAGAAGCGGTTGGCAGAAATGCACAGGAAATTCACCCTTATTGTCTGAGCTTTGAAGCTGGATCAGCTTGGGATGCTGCTCACAAGATTCAGCATTTTACAGGCGACATCAACTCTTTCGAGAAAGAAATAGAAGACTGGTACATCACTTTGACAGATTTCTTGCTGCAATCAGTTTCTCCAACAACAGATGAAGTTATGGAAATCACCAATTCCGTTCTGGAGAATCTAGTGGATATTCTCAGTAACGTTGGGGGATTTGAAGAAGTTTTAGTAATGGAATCCTTGGCGGAGATGATGAAATTCTTGAAAAGTTTTGTCCGCTTTGCCAGGCTGCGAAGGGTTGAGCGCCAACAATTACAAGATTTGTTGAATCACATTGAAGCCGTTGCAGTTAATGCAGCACATCTGTCTTTTAAGAGTCAATATAAAGAGGATGACAAAGAATGGTGTTGCAATGTAATGCAGCTTGAAATTTCCGTACTAACGCGGAAGATCAAACCTATCGATGCTAGTATCTATGCGACTTACACCCAAGCTCTGACTAGCTCAAAATTCTCGACACAATTACATGCTCCCATTTCAGACGTGGATGATGATCCTATAATGATAATGAAGGATTTCATTTATTATCTTGTATCTAATCTATGGGAGATACTACAAATGGATACTTATCCTGTGGTTTCTGTGAAGGATCAACTGCAAGTACTGCATGAGGGATTAAGATTATCGAGAACTATTCTCGTTAAGCAGCAAGACAAGTTTGATGAGAACATGAAGGATTTCGTTGGAGTTCTGATATGTGATGCTGGACTCAGAATCTTCTCACTTTATCAGAAAGATATCAAAATAGGTACTGAGCTCCAAGATTTGATGGAAAGAATTGAGCATATTCAGAAACAAGTTGAAGGGAAAGATCCAGAAACATCAAACTTTAACTTCTGCAGGACCAATGAGTTGGGTTTTGTCGATTATCTCGTAGAAAACCTGAAGAACGTGACAAGTAGTAGGACGGCTTCAAATGCCCAACGTTTTGCTCAAACAATCCAAGAACAACTTGTCTTCTTAAGATCTATTTTGGTGGAAATTATGGATCTGCACACTGAACTGGAGGAACTCCGTACCCTTTGGAATCGTGCTATGAAGGTTGCATACAGGGTGGAGTCTCTCATTGACCACTTAGTGGTTGGAGATGTTTCAAATTCTTTTTCAGATTTATTTGATTCCATCATGGGAGACATCCATAATATCAAGACTGATGCCTCAAAGATTATCAAGGGCAAGAGACAAGATGTCAAAACGAACAAAGTTATCAAGAAATCTAGTCATGTACCCACACAAAGCAGTGCACCAAAACTCGATGAAGTTGTAGGTTTTGATGATGAGTCAACATGGATTACCGATCGGCTTACAAGAGGATCAAAGCAGTTGCGGATCATTGCCATTGTGGGTATGCCAGGACAAGGTAAAACTTCCTTAGCCACAAAAGTTTACCACTGTAATACAGTCAGGTACCATTTTCATGTTCGTGCGTTGTGTTCCATTTCTCAAGTATTCAACAAAGGGAAAGTGCTACTTGAGCTTTTGAATCATATTGTTATAAAGCTTCCGGAGAGATATTTTGTAATGACTGAACAAGATTTAGCTGAAGAGCTCCGACGTAAGTTGCTAGGAAATAGATATCTCATCTTTTTGGATGACGTATGGGACACTCAAGTATGGCATAGCTTGGCAGAGTCATTACCTGACGATTCTAATGGAAGTAGAATTATCTTGACAAGTCGACTTTGGGATGTTGCTCCTCATGCCATGCTTGATGAAGAGCCTCATTTTCTTCGTCAACTCACCATTCATGAGAGCTGGGAGTTACTCCAAAGGAAGTTATCCCTTGCGAAAGGTTGCCCTCCAGGATTATACGAACTTGGGATGCAAATTGCAGAAAATTGTAAGGGATTACCTCTAACAATTATCATTGTAGCTGGACTTCTAGCTAACATGGAGCAAGAGAATTGGAATGAAATCCTGGAAAGTTTATGCTCAGGCATCCTTTCTACTACAGGGCAATGCATGAACACATTGGAGCTGAGTTACAAGCATCTACCAGATTATTTGAAGCCATGCTTTCTTTATTTTGGGATGTTTCCTGAAGACCAAGAGGTTTCAACCAAGAAGTTGATCTGGTTATGGATTGCTGAAGGATTTGTTGAAAAGACTAAGTTAAGGAGCACTGAAGATGTTGCTATAGATTACCTGGAGGATTTAATCAGCAGAAGCTTGGTTCTGGTTGCCAAACGAAGATCCATAGGCGGTGTCAAAGCTTGTCGAGTTCATGATTTGCTATATGAGTTTTGCATGACAAAAGCCAAAGAAGAAAATTTTTTCCAGGTGTTACGTGGGTATGATGAGCTTTTAGCATTTAATGCACCACGCAGCTTACGGAGGTTAAGCATTCAGTCTGAGTCAAGACATTTCAAGGAGGCGAGGCTATTTTGTCCTGGTGTACGTTCTCTACTCTCCTTCACTGATACACAACGGTTCACACGCAGGCCTCTTGATATCTCATTCGTTATTCACATCTACAAGCTTCTCAGTGTGTTAAATATTGGTCAAATTAATTTCGGTTCGGTATTTCCCAGTGAAATTGGACTTCTTGTTCAGTTGAGGTATCTGGCAGTTCAAGGTGAGATGGAAGTGATCCCTTCGTCCATTGGAAACCTTTTGTACTTGGAAACTTTTATTGTGGATTCACTAGGCAACAAGGTTTCGTTTCCCGATACTCTCTGGAATCTGAGGAAATTGAGACATATTTGCGTAGGCGTGCGTCGTTACGCTTTAGATGGTTTTAGTTTTGCCATTGAAAATCTTGAGAATTCCTCCGGTTTGTATGAGTTGGAGAGCTGTTCAGGGGCGATTCTTTTTTCTTCGGGGAGCGTGGAAAAGCAAATGAAAAAGTTTCCAAACATCCGTAAACTGAAATGTAAACTTTTCCAGAATTGGGTTGATACTGAGAATTGTAACAGGATTGTTGTACCTGACTTTCTGACTCAGCTAGAATCACTTGCGTTGTCTCGATTTGATTTATACCCTGATCCTACACGAAACGCAGTAGGAAAACTTTTCGACTTTGAGTTTGGTTTGCCAGCAAATCTTAAAAAGCTGACTCTATCTGGATTTGGGTTACCCTGGAGTAAAATTTCGAGTATTGGAAAACTGCCAAGTCTTGAGGTTCTCAAGTTAGACGATGATACTTTCTCCGGGGAAATATGGGATATGGAAGAAGGAGATTTCTCGAGACTTAAATTCTTGAAATTGGCTGAGTTGGATATTGTCAAGTGGACAGCTGCTTCCGATGATCAATTTCCCCATCTTCAGAAGTTAGTAGTGCAAAGCTGTATTCTTTTGGAAGAGATTCCATCTTGTTTAGAGAACACTTTAACTCTTGAAATGATTGAGGTATCTCAATGTAGTCATTCTCTAACCAATTTAGTCAAACAAATTCATGAAGAACAGAAGAACATGGGAAATTCAGATTTGAAGATCCTCGTTGGGGAAGAATTTAAATATCAAGACTGGAACCGGAAGAAGTGGCAGTGATGATTGGGGTTCTTTTTTTCTGGTTTGTCAGGTGCGTCCTGTTTTTTTTATTTGTTAAATAATTTAGTGGTAAAACCACTTGTAAGCATTCCATCTCTCGACAACCTAACTCATCCGTGAACTTTCAGATCAGCTCTGGTCAAGACAGTGCTTGTTGCAACTATATTCCGAGTGTGGAGGTTCGAGCTTTATGTGCATCGTGGAAAGACTTTCATATCAGTTCTGAACAAGACAGCCCTTGTTGCGACTGTATTCTGTGTGTGGACATTCCAGCTTTATCTGCATCTTGGAAAGGCTTTAAAAGGGAGAAGGTCAATTGGGAAATGGTTCTTGAATGGGGTTTGAACCAGTAGGAATTCACTTAAAGGAGACTGATGGTTGAAGCTTTTGAAATTCATGTACTTTTGCTTGAGAATAAGGAAAAAAACAGATTATATTCTAGTTTTTCTATAATTCATATGTAGATGTGCTGTTTGTTGTTTCACATCTTTTGTACCTGCTGATCTCATCAATAAATTCACCTGCTTAAGAAAAAGGAAAAAAAGAAAAAGCTCTCATTCTTTTTGTTACAGACTCAAATGGAAAAACAAGAGTCAGAATGAAGGTGCTTCAAAGGCTTTGGTTCGGTCTACTTTCTAGCTTCTTTGTAATGGAAACAAAGTCAAGACTGCTTTGATTAAGGCCACTAATTGCTTTCCGAAGGCTTTTGTTTTTATTTCTGAATGTTGTTCATTGATTATGATTTTTCAGCCCAGTTCTCAGAGATTCCTGGAGTTGCTGAGAATGGAAATTAGGCATTTTCAAATGAAGATCATCTATGATCCATCATTTCAGTAATCCGCATCCATTGATGCTCTGAACTTTTTTTAGCTATTCTCCCCTCTCATGCAACTTTTGGAAGACAAGATTTCAGGGTTTTTGATAATATTCAGAACTTTGGTTCTTGATACTGTAATTACCATGGGTAAAAATCATGTACTCTCAGAAGCAAGTGCGGCGCTTGTTTCACTACAGCATGATCGCAAAATTTCATAAGTTAAACATTGTACTCTGAGTTATGTGCATACTACTGCACCAAATGTTACTTTGCTTTGGATTTTACCATTTGACACCCTTTTCAAACCAAGATCAACACCAACATCTCCTTGTGTTGTGCAGCGCTGACAAGCAAAATGATAATGAATTTTGTGATTCCTGCAAGTCTCTGGAGATCTTGTGAAGCTCATGATGGCATAGACAGAGAAATTTCAAGTCAATATTTCAATCATGTTTAAAACTGGCAGGAAAAATTTTCAATATCTGTGATGATCATCTGAAGCTCTCTATGACCATGCCTTCTGTATTCAAGTACTTGCAGCTCAAATCTTTTGCAAACTTTTTGTGACAATTCAAGTATTAATCAACCCCATGAAAGGTAAGATAATGTAGTCTGGGAAATTATCTCCTTCAGAGTTGTCTATAAAATCAGCCCATTGAGGATTGTCCATCAAAAGGCATGGTGAATGGTTTGTTCACCCCTTCAAAAGTTCTGTAAGTTTGAAGGCTTTTATGGAACCCAAAAGGAGTAGGAAGTTCCCATTTGAAATGTACCCATCCAAATGGTTAAGTCGGGGATTCCTTTTACTTACATACAACAAAGTTAGCTTGCCAAAGTTTATTTTGTGTTGTGGTTGTTGACACCATAACTAATACATGCAAAAATAGTGCAGTCACTGCAAGAAGCAGATTAGGCACCCGTTTCACTACAGCATGACCTCAAAAGTTTGTAAAGATAAACATCTCATTATGAGTTATTTTTGGTATGCATATTACTGTGCTAAGTGTTACTATGGTTTGAACGTTGGCTGTGTTCCCTTGACACCCTTTTCCAACCAAGAACAAAGGCTGCTGAGTAAGCGAAACATCCCCCTGTGTTGTGCAACGCCAACAAAAGCCAAGTGCCATTGAGTTTTGTAATTCCTTCAAATTCTGTGGAGAAACTGATTGAAGCTCATGATGGTATAAACAAAGAAATTCACATGTCAACATTTCAGTCCTCTTTAAAACTGGCTGGAAAAAATTTTCAATGCCAGTGATCATCAGAAGCTCTCTCTTGCAATGCCTTTGTACTCACGTACTAGCAGCTCCACACTTTTACGAACTTTTTGTGACATTTCAAGTATGAAATGGTATGAAAATTTGGTCTGGCAAATTAATTACTCCTGAGAGAGCTGTATAATTCACGTATAATGCTAAAATCAGCACATTGAGGATTGATTGTGCACCAGGAGGCATGATCTCTACCAACACGGCTTCAAAAGTTACTGCAAGTTTGATGGCTGTTTATGCCAGTCAGTATGAACTGAACTTCAAATCCTTCTCAACAATGGATATCCCTTACAGGATTTTTCTGGTTTGTGTAATATATTATATATATAGCGCAAGTGTTGCAACTCTATTGAGTCAAGGGCAACATCAAATTCTTTTCTCCAAATAAATAATTGATGTTAAGAATCAATATAATTATGTGATTAATCAATATTTTGTGTTAGGCCACCCACCCAGAAAGAAGATAGATAAAAAAAATCCACAAATAGTTTTGCTACATGAGTTTTGCATGACAAAAGCCATAGAAGAAAATTTTTTCCAGCTGTTACGTGTGTATGTGATAGAACTTAAATTGTATATATTTATTGTTCATATTTTCCTCAATATTAAATTGGTTATAGGTGAAATTATTTGATTTGGATGTACTTTTTGTTTTAGATATAGAACATGGAGAATTGGAGAAAAAAAGGGATAAAAAGAAAGATTTTGTCAGGAATGCAACCAGAAGACTTCAAGCTGCTAGGCAGGGGCACGTCCAACAAACCAAAACCATGACCAGATAAGTGCTAAAAGGAGAAGGAAAGCTAGAATGCCAACAGGGCGTCTATTATTGAGGGGGCGCTTGGTATAAATGGTGGGTTTAAGAATGGAATGGATTTGTGGAATGGAAAGGTTTGGAATAGAATGGAATGATAATAATTATGTTGTTTGGTATTATTTTGTAATGGAATGGAATAGATTTTATATTAAAATTATAATAAAAATAGTATTTTACATTATATGATATTTAACAAATTATATATTGTTCAAAAAATAGTCCAAGTGCATGTCAATTTGTAGAGAAAAATATTTTCTATAAATTAGTGAAATTTGTTTTTAAAAAAAATTAAAAAAAAAAAAGTAAAATGGGGGTTGCAAACCATGGGGGGTTCGCAACCCCCAGGACAAGTGGCGCGCTCTCATTGGGCGCGCGTCACATCAAAGTGGACCACATGCCAAAGACAAAACCCACCTTGATGGGTTTTGAGAAAAGGAGGGGGGGAGGGTGGGTTTTGCCTAAAGCTTTCCCCAAGGGTTTTGATAAACCCAAACCCTCAAAACAAACACTCAATTTCAACCTATACCATTCCATTCCCCTCCCAAACCCTCAAAACAAACAGCCTCTGAATTCAGCCGACCCAATAGTACCCATTTTGGGAACGTCCAGTGCGAAAGTCACTGAATGGGTAAAAGGACCTCCTTGAGTAAGGCGTGACCACACTTTATCAACTGTTGAATTGGACGGGTTTGAATTTCAAAGAAAAGGTTGTTGCAAGCTGGATCAAGACTGTTCTTGTTATAAAGCCAAAGAGATTACTTTATGTATGAAATGGAAATAGAAATTGAACATTTTGTTATCTTATCCATCTTATCTAAATCTTATCACTCTAAATAGTTGCAGGAGCTGAATTAGTTGTTAACAACTCAGCAATTATTTTCTGACAATCAACATCCCCTTCATAACTGGATTCAATCTGCTACAACCAATGTGGCTGCAGTATAGATATTGCATTGAGGCTACCTTCTTGTTTTCCCTCCAAATCATCATCCAACCTTCTTGATAAAGCATCTGCCACTTGATTTTCAACCCTCTTTTTATGCTGAATCCCATAATCAAATCCCAACAATTTGGATAGTCACTTAATTTGTAAGCTGGAAGTTAACTTCTGTTCCAAGAGGTACTTTAAAGTGTGATGGTCAGTTCTAATTATAAAGTAATGCCCAATGAGATAATGCCTCCACTTCTCAACTGCCAAAACCAATATTAATAGCTCTTTTTCATAAGTAGACAGCCCCATATTCTTAGGATTGAAGGCTTTACTTAGAAATGCTATAGGTTGCCCCTCTTGCATCAAAACTGCCCCCATCCCTTTTCACTAGCATTTGTCTCGACCACAAAAGGTATGGAGAAATTGGGCATTCTTAGCACAGGTGCTTGGGCAAAGCTGCCTTAAGTTGTAGAAAAGTTGTTGTGGCTCTCACTCCATTTAAAGCTGTCCTTCTTAAGAAGATTGGTCAAAGGTTTCGAGATCACCTCATGACCTTTGATAAACCTAACAAACCTAGAAATCCCCTCAAGGCCTTAATGTGAGTAGGAACTGGCCATGATTGTATGCATTGAACCTTATCCTGGTCCATTTTCACCCCAACTTCAGAAATCACATGACCTAAATACTCCACAGAAGTTTGAACAAATGTACACTTAGAAAGCTTGGCAAACAACTAATGCATTTACAGAGTTTTTAGCACACATTCAAGGTGATTTGCATGGCTATTAAGGTATGGGCTGTAAACCAAGATGTCATCAAAAAAGACAAGAACAAACTTTCTGAGATAAGGCTGAAAAATCTCATTCATTAGTGACTGGAAAGTAGCAGGGAAATTGGTTAAGCCAAAGGGCATAACCACAAACTCAAAATGCCCATGATGCATTTGGAAGACTGCTTTGGGTATGTCTTGAGGTTTTAATCTAATTTGGTGGTAACCTGCTCTAAGATCTAACTTGGAAAAGTATTTTAAGCCATAGAGTTCATCAAGAAGTTTATCTATGTTGGGTATTGGGTACCTATCTTTAATAGTTAAATCATTAAGGTGCCTATAGTCAACACAAAACCTCCGTATACCATCTTTCTTTTTGACTAGAAGCACAAGGAGATGCATAAGGACTTGAACTCTTTTGTATTATTCCAGTTTGTAGTATTTCAACTACCTGTTTCTCAATTTCAAACTTCTGAGAATAAGGATATCTCCATGGCCTAAATTTAAAAGGTTGTGATTCTAGTTTCAGATTGATTTGGTGGTCTACTGATCTTGAGGGAGGAAGGGAAGTCGGAGTAGCAAATACACCTGAATATTGTTCTAATAACTTGGAAATAATATCAAGAACTAGATCAGTTGTTACCTTGCCTCCTTATGTCTGAGTTGCTTCATGAACCAGCTGCATTTATAAAACTCCTGACTTCTATCCTTCAAGAACTTGTTCACAGCTTTTCCTTTGATCATCTGCATTCTTGGATTATGAGCACAACCCTGTAACAAACACTTATCTCCATCCTTCTCCAATTGAATGTTAAGCTACTGGAAGTCAAAGGTAATAGGGCTGTATTGGCTCATCCAATCAACCCCCCTAAGATCATATCCTAACCTCCTAAATCCATTAGTTTAAGGTCAAAATAGAATTGATATTCTTGAATACTCCATCTAACATCTGGACATGATGGGTGTCAAAACCACCAAAAATAATCCTTCTCAGGCTAAGTTCTGTAGATAGTAGTGAGAGGGTCGAATCCACAGAGATTGGTTAGATTTACTCCTTAAACAAAATAAAATAAAAGAGGGGGAATTTTGTATTATGAAACTAAGCAAAAATTAATTTAGATAACTAAACAAATTAAATAACCAACTAAAAATATGAGGAAAAATTAATAAGGAGAAGTTTCCAATCAAGAATTAATTTTGGTATTGATTTCTTGAATTGATCATTAATTCAAAAGATAGGTTCTTTTATTTTAAATAAATTGGTTATAGTTGTTGAAGATCCGCCCTCTAACAACTAATCTTTTCTTACTTTTTCGATAACCTTCGGATCTGTCCTATGAGTTATTTCTCTAATTAACAAACACAACTTTCGGATCTGTCTTATGAGTTATGTCTATTAATTGCATTAAAATTCAAAAAGACCCAATTACTAACCAGTAAACCCGAAAACGCCTTGTTTATTTAAGTTGGATTATATATTTTCATAACATACAATCTAAGGTGTTGATTACCTTTCGATGTTGTTATTTGTTACTTGAATTAAAACAATCAACCAATGATTAATTATTCTAAATGACTATCTATTGAATTCAACTATCAAACAATAGGCCTCTTGTCTAACAATTCAATCTAATAATATGATGAAGCATAGAAAATATATAAATACTCAAGAATAAAAGAAATAATAGAATTACTGAAATCTCACAATTGTTGGAATCAAACCTCAATTAATCTTGATTGAAAAATAAAAATTTAGTTACACATAGTAGAAGAAAAGCCTAAGAAAATCAAAGGCTCGCTACTCCTGTCCATGCCCTGTGGCTCTGTTCGTTGTTTTTCTCTTGCGGCTGCTACTCTCCAGGAAAGAATGAATTGCAGCCCTCCGGAAATAATCCTTGTGCGGCTCCAGAAAAGAATGAATATATAGGTGCTGCTTTTTGTTTTCTTTGGGTCTTCTATCTTTAGAAAATAAAAAGGAAAGCCCATCTCAAACATAAAAAAAAATAATATAAAATCTTAAAAGATTTAAGACACTTGTAGCAAAAAAATTCCAACTATCTAAATACTCTCTTTATTTGTTCACTTTTTCCTTAAATGTTCCACCCTAACCATTAATCATAAAAATAATTAATATCCTTATAAACAAGCATTTTAATCAATTAAAATACAAAGGAATTGAGCCAATAAATATGCAATTATACACTCTATCAGGACACAAGGCTGAACCACTAACCTTACTCCTGTCTGCCATGGTTACACAAAAGGGTGCACATTTCTTGCATTTCAGCTTGAGTGAAGAGCTCTTCCTATAATCCAAATAACTATCAATGCTGCCTGTATCCACTAGAATCTTGACCAGCTGATCCTTGATCAACCCCTGCAATGTGATGGGTTTTCTCATCAAGTTTGAGGACAAAGCATGCAAAGAGACTTCCATCAATGGATCTGAGATATCTTCCCCTTCCCCTGGACTACTATTTTTTGCCTGATTCAGGTCATCTTCATCTTCAGAGATCATAAAGTTAAACTGCTTGAACTTACACTCATGTCCTGGACCAAATTTCTCCCCATCTAAAACATAAATTATGATTCCTTCTGTATTGGAGCTCCTGAGGTGATATCCTTTTCACATTCTCCATTCCAAAAACTATACTGCCTTTGTCTCCAGCATATGGCACTTTGTAAGCACTTTGAGTCTTTGAACCAGGAGAGATCTTCCCTATCCCAAACTTGTGTTCCAAATTAGTCTTAACTGCAACCATCTGCTTCTTCATCACCAGATCCAGTGATTTTTCCTGCAGCTGTGCAATATCCATTGCCTCCAAAAGGGTTTGTGGCTTCAACATCCTCACCATAGGCTTGAGTTCCTCTTTAAGGCCACTTGTAAAGCTTGAAATGAAATACTGCTCAGGCAGTCTCAGATCTTTGCACAACAAAAGGGCTCTTAGTTCTTCAAATTTCTCACGACACTCCAGCACAGATATATTTTGTGACAACTTGTTAAACTCTTCAATTTCATCCATTCCCCCTTTATCCCCAAATCTTTTAATGAGTGCATCAGAAAATTAAGCCCAAGATATCTTTCCCCTTACCACTTTAAGACTTTGAAACCACACATTCACCCTTCCCTCTAAATAAAGCTCAATCATCTCAACTCTTCATGGTTCCCCTATCTGGTTCAGGGCAAAAAACTTAGCCACTCTCTGGGATTTTCTCCAAAAAATATAGGTTACTCAAACTTGGGTTCATTAAAGAAGTAAGACTTACCAAACTTCTCCTGACAGTAGCCTTCTAGATCATCTTCATCCATATTGCTTTTGGGTGCCATAGCAGGAGTAGGAAGCAAAGGGTACCTGTCCACTACACTTACATCTTCCCATATAGCTTGTTTATCCCTACATCCCATTTTCATCATGCCAAGAAGTTTGGTGTCCATAGCCGCCATATATGCATCCATCTTAGCTCCCCATTTCTCTAACTTAGCATCCAAACTTGATTCCACAGCAACCTGTCTCTCCTCCATTTGCCTCTTAAGTTCAACAGCCACTTCCTGAATCTTCAAGTCACATCTTTTGGTTTGTTCTTCCATAGTTTTGGTTTAGTGCTCTCAGCCATGCAGTATCAATGAATAGGTTTGAGGAATGCTTGCTCTGACACCAATTTGTCACGCCTTTACGTATGAGTAAGAAAATCAGATAAAAATTAACAAGAAAAAGGGAGAATAAGTGTTGGTTCAGAAAAGCAAACAGCCCCAATTTATAGTATTCATAAGCAAATACCAGATTAAACCAGAAAGAAATGAAAAGCAGGAATCAAAGAGAAGAATCGGGAGAGCAAAATCATAGAAAGGGCAAGGGGAAAATACTAAGAAAGTGACAGTAGAATAAGGGAAGAAATCAGCCAAAATACAACCTGACAACTTTAGTACAATGACCACCTATTTATAAGATTCTACTGACATGAAGGAAACGACGGCGACGTATGCCATAAGGAAGGCTGGGACTGGAACGACAACGTTCCATTTATTCCTCTGGAATCGGGGCAAAACAGCAATTAGGTCGAGGCATTGGGGCAGAGCTCAAAACGACGTCGGGCTACTTAATTGCAACGGTGCCGTATTGCTCAACCCCCTCACACTATTGCAACCACATATCTGGAGAAAGGCCCAAAAATAATCGCAGTATTTTAGCCCAATAATTGTAATTTAATGTTTAGAAGGCCCATCAATGAAATCCGATTCATGGTGGGACACCAGCGGAATCGTCATCCTCGTCCACCTCCTTAAAACGATGCAGTCGATCGTTGAATTTCACAATTTTTGTTGATTTTTTAATTTTTTTTTCTTCCAATTTTTCATTTTTGTCAAATTTTCCGACACATAGAGATATATGTACATATATCAATATACATATATGTTTGTTTATGTGTAGAGTCGTCAACTCCGTTCGCTGAAGTCGTCATCTCCACCGGCTGCCGGCTTCGATCGCCTGTTGGTGAGTTATCAGATTCTCATCTAGGTGCACGATTGAAATTTATGATTCTATGTTAATTTGTTTGATCTGATGCTTATTTAGGAAAGTGTGTTTCTATTATTTATAATTCTGCTGTGTTCTGGAAAGTTGAGATTTTATGTTGTTTTTCTTTTGATTGGTTAGATTTATTTTGTGCGAATGGATTTGATGGATTTTGGTTGACTTTAGAATGCTTTTGTATAATCCTATTGTCTTGCTGCTGTTTTTATTTATTTTATTTTTTTTCAAGTGCCACAATTTATTATTGCTGAATTTGAAGAGCTTTCTCTTGGGTTAGAATTTTTGTTCAAATTCATCTGCAGCTGTTCTTTATTAGCTGTGTGTGTGGAAGAGTGGGAGAGAGTGAGAGAGTGAGAGAGTGAGAGATCTTTTGCAAAATGGATTTTTCGTTGAGAATCTAGTTGATCATTGTTTGTTAAAGATCCTTTGTTTTTTTCCAGGATGGCAAAGAAAATGAATGATTCTTTTAAAAGTTTAATAAGATAATACTGAACTTACATGATACTTTCCACTTTCAATTATGGAAATATTATATGAACAAAGGGGCAAGTATGCAGGCCAACTGGGATTGAATTTAGTTTTTCTTTGGTTATGGAATGGCAATCTTGAAGGGGAGCCTTGGCGAGAAGCTGTTACTAAATGACCCTGAGGTTACAGGTTCAAGTCGCTGAAATTGCCTCTTATGGAATTATAAGGTAAAGTTGCCTATATTAGGCCTTAATGACCCTGCATGTGTGGGAGTTACTGTGCACTGGGCTACCCTTTCATTGAAAGGCACTCTTGTTTTGTTACGAAAATCTCATATTCTGGGTCTACAGATGCTTGAACTACCCTTTCAGAGCATAAGAATTGAATGTCAATTCTATGATTATTGAATGTTAATGCTTATTCATAACTTTTCCAGGGGTTACAAGTTTGATTGGAGCTGGTAGATTGTTGGAACTTGGAAGGCTACTAATAACAATGCCACAAGCACCTTCATTGGTTGATCTATGTGTTCAGGTTGCAATTGTTAATGTTAGATATCTTGGAAATGTTGGAGAAACAGATTCCCATCTTTTGGAGCGGATTTTACCACATTGCACAATGGATCAGTTAACTCAAGTTGAGAATTGTACAGAAGTAAGAAATATTTATGTTGGGTGCTTTTTTGCTTTCAGTATGTGAGGGTATACTATGGGATGTATGCTGAAGTCTTTACTTCTCTTTATATTGGGTTGTTGCAGGGAAGAGATCTTAGCCCGATAACTAATAAACTCTGGAAAAAATTTTACGAGCGGCAGTTTCGTGCCGAGAGTGTTGCTCTTGTGTTGGAGAGGATGAAAAAAAGGAAGGTAACATTTACATGGAGACAATTGTACGAGGTACTAGAATTTTCTTTAGCTTCTCTCTTGGTCTCAGCCTAGCAGTAATAAATTATTTGTTAGTAAACAAGGTTGTGGTTTGAACCTTGCTGACTGTAACCCTTGATATCATGCTGGAGGTTCTTTATTGGCTGACATGATTTGTGCTAGTAATCCATCTGTAGGGGTCATTCAAGGGAATGTCTCCTTTGTAGTTGTTGCCGTCTTTTTCCTTATTCTCTGATTATTTTTAAGTTGGATGCTTGTTGGTTTTTGTCATGTCTAAGCCACAGCATCCATTCCACTTGAAGTCAATGTTGCTTGGTTGTAACCATTTTTATTATGTTGGCTTGGGAAATGTTGTACATGCAGGCAAAGGTAAAGGATGTAGAAAAGCAGGAAACGAGGATAATTGAGCGAATGAAGCAACGTTATGAAAATGCAGCAGCTGGTAACTACTTTTGACTTTATTTTTTTTCCTTCTGTTATACATATTGAGGTTTTATGCAACACATATTCTTCCCTTTACCCCCTTGCAATTCCCTGAATGCCAGTCGCAAAAACCATCCTAAATGACAGTTAATGTATCCTCTTACACCGTTTCCTTTCTTATCTTGTTTGTTTTCTTCCTTCTGTGGTTTTTAGCCCTTTTTAATTCAACTCTAGTTTTGATCTGTGGCATGCTTTCTCCTCCTAAATCAAGCATCAGAATTCTGAAATTGAAGTTGATTATAGTGTTTTTTTTTCATGCAGACAAGCAAAAGAGGCAAGTTCGGATATGCGTGAAAGTACCTCCTTCAAGCTGTAAAAGAAGTTACTTTGGAGGTATGCTCTTCATTTACTGGAGATTGTATTGTGTGGTAGAATCCCTGTCACTGATGTTTCATTAAAGATTTTGGATGCACTAGATAACAGAAACTGAAATGCCAAGTGACCGCAGCATATTTTTCTATTTTGCATCCACAGGACCTGACAGCGGTATTTCCAACACAAAAAGCAGCATAATGAAGAAAGCAAAATTGGAATTTTTGAACAGGTTATTTTACGAGATTAAGTTTTTTTTTTTTTTTTCAATTTTATGTTTCATTTGTTAAGCAAATGTGTAGCTTTCTTCATCTAACTAACTTAATCAATCACAACAGCCGAGAGGTCAAGAATTTAGCGGCTGCAAAGAATAAGGCATTTCAAAGAAATCATAGGTATTCACTTGACCTAAGTATTAGCAGCTGCTAACGTAACTTTTTGTTTCTCTCTCCTAATGTTACTGCTTGTCATGCAGTGCTTCTTTTGCCAGGAAACCCAGTGGCTTTTCAAGTGCCGCTGCTTCTTCAAAATCCAAAGTAAATCCCCCGCAAAGGAGATTCTAGCAAGGACTTGTGAATTTTGGGTATCTTGTGGGATCGCCATCGTACTATATACGTTGGTTACAGACTTCATCCTATACTTAACAAGTGTAATTTACGCATTAAGAACTTCTTGTAAATTTTCTTGTGCCGTCTTGTTATTGATTATCATTTTTTTCCTTTAAATGTGTTGAGTAGTTTGGATGTTACTATATCTTGAAAATTTTACTCTCATTATTCTTCATTGCAAAACATTAACGAGAATGGAACAATGATTGAGGTAAAATATAAATGAGATATTGAAGATGTGCCATTTTGACTCCATGAAGAACAGCCTGCAAGATTTCAGTCAAATCTTTCTCGTATGGATGAATAGCCTGGGAAACTTTCTATTGCAACAGCACGTTTAAGTTGCAGTGTTTCCCCGGTTGTTATGTCAGGCTGTGGCCTGCAAGCATGTATGAGCATTTTGAAAAACAAATTTATGTCTAATTTGGTTCAAGCAGCAGAGAATGCCATAATTACGGAAGATACCGCTTATAAAAAATGGGGCAAGGCAGAGACTCAAGCGAAGTCGCTGAATCAAGAAATATTGTACTACATTCAAGCATAAGGGCCAAAAAAACTCCCAATTACAAATAGTTTGCAATCCTGAAGATAAACAAATCGATAACTTAAACCATGAAGCCATTGAGACAAACCAAGATCCTAGTTTACAGCACTGAGAATGAGGATCCAATTCTCAAATTCAATTGATAAATACAACCTTGTAGAGCTCTTATTCAAAATACTAAGTCTAGCTCAACGAATAATAATATCTATCACCTACCACATAGAACAAACAGCAAAACAAAGGGCAAGGATCATCATATATTGGAAACAACTGAATGGGACCGCCATATCAGAAAATGATGTCCTCATCTTTCTGCGAAGCCTGGACTAACAAGTTGCTGGCTGAATTACGTGAAACACCTTTCTGCAAAGCAATTTCCCCAGCAATTTGTTCCTCTGCAAATGCCTTGGCAGCTGCAACCTGTCTCTCAATCTCTTTTTTCTTGAAGCCTTGTATCTTCTTCAGCCTAAAGAAATCCTCTCTTTCCAACTCATCCAGTTCTGCCTTGATGTAATTTATTGTATTCTCTATACGTGGCTTCACAACATTCTCCAATGCATTGACCCTACGGTTTGTGGTCTTGATTGCCTCATCGAGAGTCAAGAACGAAGTCTGGAGCGATGCAAGCTCAACAAGCACCTCAATGGCTTTGACATATGCATTACGACAAGCTTGCACCTGTTGTCCACCCCTTCCTAAGCCTGTCAAGTCATTTTTTGTCTCTCCATCAGTGTAGTGCTTAAATACGGGGAGCTTCACCCCAGCAACGTTATTCTGCTGTGATCTAACTTTAACAGATGCATTCTGGACATTTTCAAGAACAACATGCTTGATGTTGTCACCAGCAGCATACTTAGCTTCTGTCAAAGTAAAATAGGAACTTTTTAAAATTTCACCCATTGACTCCTTTGTCGACACAATATTCTTCAGAATCTGCCGAAACTGCACAGTCAAAGCATCACTTTTCTTCTTGAGTAATGCATGGCCTCTTGTTGCACCTACAAGGCGAGATTTCATAACTCCAAGCATGGTAACGGTAGGAACAACATTCAGGCGCTGGTTTTGCCCAGACATTTTGTCAAACTTCTCACCTGGAAAACAGGTGATGATATAAGCATTGGTCAAAATTAATTAGCCTTGTAGGTAAAGTACTTTCTACTTGAAAATGCTACTGCCAGATTATCATCAAAGAAGGGGGCAAAGCTCACATTTTCTACTACAAGGCCATAGCAGCAATACATGCAATGAATTAACCATTAACATCCAGATCTTCCCAAGCAACTTTTAAAACTGTACTGAAAATTTACATTAATAATCTGGAAAGCAACAAACTAGTACAATTTCCCATGTCTCTCTCTTCCTAGAAAACTTGTGTGTATATCATCTCATCTAGAAAAGTTCTTACAGAGCCACACAACATCTGTATTGATAAGTAAAAGCCACAAAAGATATTTGCTTATTCTTTCGAGAAGATGTTGAAGAGCAAATATCTTTATTGCTTTCTTTTTCCCGTGAAGCCAACACACTTGAGATTCTATTGCCAAAAAAGGATAAATTACAAATCAAACCATAAAACATAGTTTCCCATACTCAAGCTTTTAAACTCGCTTCTCAGTCATCCACCACCAATAATGAAGCTCTCCCAAATTCTCCACACTAATAACTCATGTTGATCATACAAGTTGAAAGAAACAATATTATAGCTAAACACACATAAACAATCACATACATTTCATTAGCATAGTCATTGTAATCACTTATTCAACCTCAAAATTTTGACTACAAAATCAGGCCAGTTAACAATTAATACTAAAACCAAAATATAACCTTTGCAAAGTAGATCGCAAACAGTTGACCTTAATACCACACTATTAGATTTTCAGATCAACAACCAAACAAAAAAAAAAAAAAAACGTACAACTAAGTGTGTTCAGCTTTTATATACGTCCATTCTTTTTTTAAATTTTTTTTGACTCCATTCACTTGCACAAGATTAAATTAATTTATATTACAAATTGAGAATTAATTCAACAGCAGAGTCCAACCCCAAATTCTTCAGTAAAAGCTGATTTAAGACTAAAAATTCACAAAACTACCGATCTTAACCGCGAAATCAAATAAAAACAAAATCATAACACAATTGTGCCTAAAAACAGAAAAGAATCGTCGACATCAAATTTCACGAAGCGAGAGGTGTTCGTGCTTGTGACAAGGCGAGGAAGGAAGAGAGTTACGATACCTGGCGGAGGATGATTGAGTCGGAAGCAGGTTTGGTTACGTGGTGGTCGTCGCCGGAGAAGAGTCGACGGAGGGAGTGATCGCCACCGGGAACCGATACCGGAGGAAAAGCCGGGGGGTTTTGAGAAGGATCAGGACTGTGATCTGAACACAAGCGAGCAGCTCCGATTTGTATTTTTGGTTGTAATGAAAATATGTAATATAATAAAAATATAATTGTAATAGTTTTAATTTATAGAGTAATGGTATTTATATAGTGATTTTTTATATTATTTTTTTGTGATGATTGATGTGGGGTGTATGAAAAAATAAAATTATTTTTTATTATTTTATATTTTTATGAAGGATAATAAGTGAATTTTTATTTTTTTATATTTATTACTTTAATAATTATAAAAAAGAATTATAATTAATTATTAAAAATATTATTATTCTATCTTATAATTATAATTATTACGGAATTTTTCAAAATTTAAAAATAAGTACTTAAGTAATAAAAAAAATAAGGGCCAGCTTAGCATTCATAAGATGTGATTTGGGTGTGTCCAAATTGATGAGGATTGTGGGTTGGGTCACTTGTAATGGACTTGGTAGTAATTCCAAATCCATTTTGGATGCACAATCCTGGACTAATTGAAAGTTCGAGTTAAAATGGTAATGCTAATGATATTTGGACTTGGACAACTCTAATCATAATTCAAGTGAATATGATAATATCAATTTTGTTATGAATCATGCAAATTGTGAATGTCCATTTATACAACTCTCCACTTGCCTATGAATTATTAGAATGTAGTGGAGAATTCTGTAACCTTTAGGTTCTTGCAACTTGTGATCTATAAGTTCTTGTAACCTACAAGACCATGATGTGGGAAAATGAACTTGTGACATTTAGGTTCTTGTAACCTACAAGATTATGATGAACTCTAAACCTATATAAATAGAGGTTTAGTGAAAGTATAAAAAAGAAGAAAAAAAGATAGAAAAATTTCACTACAAGTTGAGTTCTTTACATTTCTTCTTTGTCTTACTTTCATATTATTCTAGTTACTAGTTTACTACATTTTAGAATTGTAGTAGTAATACTACTTAGTAGTATTTTTATCACACATTATCAGCACGAGTCTCTAGCCAATACCCATTCCTTTGGGTAAGTTAGTAGAAAGAACATAAGAAAAAACTCTTTATAATTCTCTCTATCGCAAAGGAGGCATTTGTTCTGTGATCTGAGATACAATCCTCTTGAGTGATTATATTTTAACCGGTGATATAAATAAGTTGATCTTAGGCTAGTTTTTTCGCACATATTTTGTATATGAATTATGGAATATGTTTTCGTCATTGGTATCAGAGCCTAAATTGCTTGTTTTCTGGTCATTTATCATGTTTAGTGAATGTTTAAACATGCAATTTATAAATGGATTGAATGTTCATATTTTCTTGTATGAATTTGCTTCATTCAAGTATATTGGTCAGCCCCAGTAGTACAGTTTTTTTCAAGAAATCTAGAATGATATAGGCTGTAAGTATTGTATTTTATGAAATTAGACTTTATAGACTTCAAATTGGTATATAATATGTGAAATTTGGATGAAAAATGAGAGAAATATGAACAAATATTCGGATTTGGAAATTCTGAATGTAGAAATTTATTTTTCATTATCAGCATATTCAAACAGTCCTGTTTGACCACTTGTATCTCTCTGATCTTTTGGTTTTCATTTACAACTACTATAAGTATGAAAACTACATATTACATGCTTTAAAATGAAATATTATATGACCAATTTGAATTTAATATGAAAGAGATTTGACTCTTCAAAGTTCCGGATTCATCAACACTGAATCTAGAAATTTGTTTTCTAGATTTGAATGACCATGTTTGACGGTCAGTATCTTTCAAATTTTTTAAACGTGATTTACACCACCCACACTTTTAAAAACTACATACTTCAGGTTTTAAAATGATATCTGATATGTCCGATTTGGACTTCAAATGAAGGAGAAATAAGTCTCCAAACATCACGTACAAAAACTGAAATTTTATGACCAAATCGAGTTGGTATACCAGTCAAACCAAATTTTTGAAAATTACAATTTGATACCTAAATTTTTGGAAAATTGTAATTTAGTCTTAAATAACAATAATAAATAGGATTTGTATTTCTCGCATTAATCTCCTATTACTTTGTTGTATCAAAAGATAACAAGTATCCTTTACTCTGTATTTGTTACAGAAATTATGGTTAGACTATGAGAACTCCAAAACTTGTGAAGACACCGGCTCAAAGAGAAAAGTTTGCAAAATGCATAGAAGCATTAACAAATTGTCGGTAGGATGGAAATTTCAATATGTTGAATCATATTATCATGGTCAACTAGATGATACAACAAATAATATAAGAAGGTGGTCTTACACCAAAAGATAGAAAAGTTATCTATTTAAGACAAACACTTCCTGAAAAATTGCAAATAATGCTTAATGAAATTTGGGAAATCGAAAGGATGAACAATAAATCCTTTATCTATGATAAGCTAGTGGAAACTTTCCTGAGAGAATACTTAAAATATGGGACCAGAAGGACTTCGATTCATTAGATGAATGCATCCTCAAGTAGATCTAAAGGATCTGCAATGGTCATCCCCTGGCTAGCAAATCATAAAATTAATTTTCCCAAGGACTTTTATGATTCAATGCCACTTTACATTTTAAGATGATAAACTCCTAATTAGTTTTTTTTTTAGTTGTTTAGTTGTAATACTCTATGTTTAATTTCAAGTTACAATGCAAGTTTATATTTGTTTATGATACATTTATTGTTTTGTATTATTTGAAATTAAAAGTATGCAATTTATTTTATTTTGAGGATTTTGTCGTTTGGCATGATCGGTTGGGCCACTTCTTCTAATCATGCTAAAATATTGGTCATTCATGAAGTAAGTCGGGAGTGTTTTTTGTTAAGATCTATGACTCACCATATTCGAGTCATGTGGTTTGCATTTGGACAAGGAAACTCCTATTATTTTATTTAAAGATAATGCTACATATATTGCTAAATTGAATAAGGGATACATCAAAGATTTATTTACAATGTCACTACCGACTTCAACATTTCAAAAGCTGATTCACAGGATTGGGTTGTGTCGACTGAAAAATATCCAATAATGTGCTCAAGAGAGGGAGTAATTATACCCTGAACTCTTTTTCCCTTAGCCAAGGTTTTTTCCCACTGGGTTTTTTCTTGCAAGGTTTTTAACGAGGTATTGTCATATTTTAAATGTACTATTTTTCCTTCACTAGGTTTTTATCCCACTGGGTTTTTCTTAATAAAGTTTTAATGAGACATTCTTTCTCGAAGACAGACATCCAAAGGGGAGTGTTATGAATCGCGCAAATTGTGGATGTCTATCTATATAACTCTCCACTTGCCAATGAATTATTAGAATGTAGTGGAGAATTATGTAACCTTAGGTTCTTGCAACTTGCGACCTATAGGTTCTTGTAACCTACAAGACTATGATGTGAGAAGATGAATTTGTGACCTTTAGGTTCTTGTAATCTACAAGATCATGATGAACTAGAAACCTGTATAAATAGAGGTTTAGTGAAAATATAAAAAAGAAGAGAAAAAAATAGAAAATTTTCACTATAAGTTGAGTTCTTTACATTTTTTCTGTCTTACTTTTATACTAGTATTCTATTTATTAGTTTACTACATTTTAGAATTGTAGTAGTAATACTATTTAGAAGTATTTTTATAACAAATTTGAGTTTGTTTTTTTTTGGTGGTGATTTATTTTTTTTTTATTAAAATTATATGAATTATTTAAATAAAAGGATGACGAAATAGGGAGAATAAATCTTTTATTTAACAAATGTATTTTAACTATGTCCCATTAATAAATTAACATAGTTTCATTAATAAATACTAAATCGCATAAATTATAATACTAATGAAATCGTTGTTTCATTTATATGATATAATTCATTCAAATTAATTAAAATAGATGACCAAAAATGAGATATGATTCATATATATCTTACTGATAAAGGGTTAATTGATGTTGTTGATGTAGTTTATTATCTTCTACTTGATCCATTTTTATTTGAAAAAAAAATAAAAAAGGGAATGGTAATACTGCAAAGTGTCCAAAGGGTATCTTATCTATTTTAAGATTACATATCTTTAAACAAACTTCTTACTTCACAATCCCTATCAAATTTTTGAAGACTTCTTAATTATAACTTATTCTATTTTACCACTTCTTTAAATCTCTTTTACTTTTCCACCAAAATCTTCTATTTTATCTGACTTTTTAATTACAATCTCTTCTATTTTACCACCAAATTCCTTTGCCACTGTTTCAGAGCATTGCCGTCATCAGCACAAGGTTTTTTGGATTGTTTTCGGTTAGTAAGTCTTGAACCGGTGACTTTAGAATATGCAACATTCATCATCCGCAACCGTATGTAGAACATTAACATTCATGAGCTCCATAATCACTATCTCTGCTTTCCTCTACAAAAATTGAGCAAATTTCTGCCAATTATTTACTGACTCATAAAAGTTCAACTTCCTCAGTATAACAATTCCAGGACTGAAACTACCGTCTCATTCTACGTCCTCAAGGGAAATACTATTACAGGAAAACAAGAAGAATGGAAGAAATAACTTGGTACAATTGTCACCTTTATTATTTAAACACATTCACACACTTTCTGCAGAAAACATCCAACATGGCCATTTAGCCATATCCGCCGCATATAATGCCGTAAAACATCAGACCAAGTTCTTTTTATCAGGATCATCACAACTAAAAAGTCGGGGCATCATAGTATAGAAACGAGCTTGACAAATTATTGGACTAATTTATCAGATTAATACAAGGGCAGTATGATATTCGTTTTCTTATTACATTTCCAAGTATGTTTCAACTAAAATATACCATAGACATTGCTTGTTAAAACACATCTTTTATTTTGTAAGCATCTTCACCGAGGCAAGCGAATATCTTCTAGCTGCGGAATTTCTGATAGAACCATGTGATTCAATTTAGGCCCCAGAACCAGCTAATCTTCTCCTGGTGGCATTGGAAACGGACACTTGACCTAGTCTATCTCCCTCCTTTATTACCATTCTCTCTTTAAGTGACATATAGTGCCGCAACCATATGCCGGTGTACACCTGAATTTAAAATAGATAAGGATTCAGCACATGCTTCAGTAAACACTCTGGAGAAAGAAACTGAAATATTTCGTTCCACAATCAAGCCACGCCAAAACAAGAACTAAAGGGGAGCCCAACAATCACATACTTTGCACCAACAGCACCCCACAAGAAGAAACTAGCCAATTCTTTCATGAAAAGCCATACAAATTTTATGTGAACTAGAAAAAAGAAAAGAGATGAAAGAACAAACCTGTGCAGGTCTCATTATTTTTGTGTCAGGATCATCAAGAGACTCTCGCCAATGAGATAAATAACCAGCCATCCGAGGAATTGCAAACAAAACAGGAAAGAATTCTGTTGGGAAACCCATTGCCCTGATTCACAAATATTGCACATTTTGTCAAACAACCATACTTGTAACAATATCTGCGTCATGTACTACCACAGAGGAATCACATGTAATTTTCTGCATACCGGTATATTAGCCCAGAGTAAAAGTCAACATTGGGATACAACTTTCGCTTAATAAAGTACTCATCCGCAAGAGCCGCTTTCTCCAAAGCCACAGCAACCTGCAGGTGAGATGACAGGAAAGTAGCATCACATATAACTTCAGAAAGGCAATTCAAGTGAGCCCTTGACTCTGTGAGTTTATCAAGCTTCAGCCACAACAAGCTTCTATCGCCACAGGAGGGAATATGCTCTGAAAGTGTTCAGATTTATGTCCACACAAAGAGATAGAGAGATAGAGAGTGACCGCCAGGAGGAGGCTTATTCTCCATATTGAAAAGATCTTAATTATTCCTAACAAATTTAGTGCATAACTAAGATACGAGTGTATAGTAATCATAAATGTGAAAAGAGAAGAAAATTCACCTCAATAAGAGGATCCCGGCCAACAATAGAAAACACTTCTTCAGCTAGTTTCCTTATAACCTTAGCCCGGGGATCATAATTCTTGTATACACGGTGTCCAAAACCCGACATCTTACGCCTCCTACAAAATTGATATTGCAGAACAATATCAGCGGAGCACAAGAAGTTCAATAGTAACAAACAGACATTTTCATTTGTCAAAAAGATGGGAGTGACTTAACAAGTCATACCGGTTTTTCACACCCTCAATAAACTCAGGGATTTTGTCAACTGTTCCAATCTCATTGAGCATCTTAAGCACAGCCTATTGATCACAAAAAAGGGGAACTTTAGGCACATGTGGTGCATTATAGAATTAAAATAAAAACCACAAATATAAAATTTCTTTAACTGCATTATCAAGGGTTATTAAACAACCATAAAAGCTCCTTGATCTAGATTAGCAAGTTTCAATTCTGTCCCAGATCAACTGAAATTTTCATCTCATGGAACAATTACCTCATTAGCTCCACCATGCAGTGGACCATAAAGTGCTCCAACAGCTCCAGCAAGAGCTGTGTATACATCAACACCACTGCATACAGAAAGTCAGAAATCTATCCAAGAGCATGCAATATTCATCCAGTTCAGATACTAAAATTCATACCTTGATGCCAGGTGTCTAGCAGCTGCTGTGGAACAATTCATTTCATGTTCTGCATGTAATATGAAAAGAATATCTAGCACACGAGCAAGTCGAGGATTGGGTTTATAAGATCTATCACCCCTGCACATTTGTCAAATAACAGTTCAATAACCATCAAAATAACCTCCAGAACTATCATGTGAGTCAATGCTACATGTATCAGGAAATCATATAAGCCGGAAATCAGAAAGTTGAAAAATAAGAATGGATTTTACAATTTTTATATGGTTGTTTTCACCATCAGGAGACCAAAAAGGAAACTAAAATAGGAAACTACTCTAAACACTCTCCAAAACAAGGCAGGATAACGTACAATGAATCTAGCATATATAGGAAGTTTTCTGAGTAAGAAAGATTGTTGGATGGAAGAACAGAAGGCCGTCCTGCCATCCTCAAATAAGCGGCCGCTGCAATTGTTGGTGCCTGCAAATGATATATAATGGTTTCACAACAGCTGAAACAGGCCATAGCAAATTTTTTTTTGAAATCCAATAATCAAAGTCAAAAACTAATTGTGAATATCTATTTATGCTTTAGGTAGTCAAACAAGAAATGGGGAGGAAAAAGGAACTTAAAGAAAAAAGGAACAACCTTTCCAAGTATGCGTACTATTTGTTTATCCCTAACTTGCTTGGATGTGTATATATCTTGTCCCTGCACAACGACCAAAAATAAAACAAGTGATCATAAATCAAATAAAAATATTTGCTTCCAAAAGTTTTCAAAATTCACAGAATACAATCACAACATCCAGGTTACAGAACATTGACAAAGATCAAATGAATCTTCAATCCATTCTGAAGCCTTGCACCAAGGTAACAGTGTAAAAGTGTCATATGTATTTCAAACTAATATCCACTTACTCTAAGAGCAGGATTGGCATCAGGATGGAAGACTGAGAGAGCACTCATTGCACTGACAAGAACACCCATTGGATGAGCATCATGAGGCATTGCTTGTATGATATCCTGAATCACAAAATATGAACATCAGAAATTATCCAGATGATAAATTATTTTCAACTTTTCCCTGCTAATCATGACCAGTGTTCAGTAAGATTAAATACTTTAATTATGCTTGAGATAATCCTTTACCGTTCATCATATTCTATCAATGTTCAACGGTTCAGAAATTAAACAAACCTAACAGGCATGCCCTTGACAAGAATAAGTCAACAAAAATAAGAAATAGAACATTGTTTTATCTACTTGCTTCTTGTTTGACCTACTTTTCTCCTTTTGTAGGAGAGTAAATATGTAGGTAAAGACTAAAAAGAACTATAACATGAAGTACAATGAAGCGCAGCATAGGAGGAAAAATAAGAGAAGAATATCAGAAGAGGAAGAAAGTAATTGCTAATCCCATTTGATCATCCACAATCAATTTAAACAAGGAAAGAACCAGACAATGACAAGAACAACAAAAGCCAACAACCTGCAGACAAACTACATGGAAACCAGAACTAATAGAAAAGACACGAACCAAGATTCCCTGTGGGACAGCTGAATGTTGTGAAATTGCAAATTCCCAATCAGCTAACTGACTTTCAGACGGTAAATTCCCATACACTGTATAAAGGAGGAGGACTTCAGTACTCATGAATTCAAAAATCAATACATTAAATAGTTGCTCAAATAGTCAGATCAAGCAAAAAAATTCGTTCCAGATTGCACTCCCCATGATTTTTTAGTTTCATACTAATGAAGTCAAGTAGAAGCCTTTGCAAATTGCAATCCCCTCAAGTAACCCTTAACCGCATTCATTAATCAATAACCTCAAAAATTCTTATGAGACTTCATTAACCAAAAAAATGGAAGTAACAAACTACTCTATAAAACTATTACACAGTATGGCACACGGCAAAAAAGAAGAAAATGAACAACAGAATGGTTAACTTCCTAACCATGCACATTAATTTCATAACTCCATTAATATTTCAGTTGAAATTAAAATAACAGTCCTTCCTGAAAAATTAGAACATGGTCGTTCTTGTGACAGACAGCCAAATAAGTAAAGCAATCAAAAGATGTAGTTACAATCTGAAATCTATGAGGGAGGACTTACTCAAGAGGTAAGCCACCTCGACAAAGGAACTCCCTTCAGCCAGCTCATCAATTGGGTACCCTCTATACCTAAGAATCCCCGCATCACCATCAATGTAGCAGATGGACGATCTAACAGGGGCAGTGTTAAGGTAGCCTGGATCATAAAGCTTGAGCCCCTTGTCATTTGATCCTGTTGTTATCTGTTTATCACATTTAATCAGAAAGATCCACAAATTCAGAATAGTGACAATCTGTAACAGAAATTATTTGCCCAGAACAGGGAGTAAAATAAACATATTGTGATTTCTTTAGCATGTATAAATATTTTTTTCTCTTCCTCGCTTAGGATACATTGAATTTTATGATACTGTCATTTGTTAAAGATTGTAAAGAATATTTCGGTACCAACAAAAGCTATAATTCCACTTTTAGGAAGTCTATGATACTATCCCAAGCTTTCAACATTTCCAATCAACACTATACTTATCTCAGTAACCACTCCACTATCCTCGACTCAAAAAGATGGCATCTTTTACTACAAGAGAATCACAAAAGCGATAAAAAAAAATTAAAATAAGCTCATTAGACATAATTAACCACAAAGACACATAATTACCAAGCTCGAAAAAACATTAAAATAAAATTAACAGTAAAATAATCAAAATATTCTCAGCAAAATTGCTCAAATGCCACCGAAAAATATCACCTTTTTAAGATCAGTAGCTTTAATGGTGCCTTCTTCAGAGACCTGAACCTGATACTTCTTCCCGGTCCGCTCATCGATGATCGTCAACGCGCCTTTGAGGTTGGGCGGAGGCTGAACGGACTGAGCGGAGGAGACGCAAGAACGTTCCAGAATCGAAGACGAAACGGCGTCAAATTGATTATTAAGCGAAGCTGCAAGGTGAGCTGAGAGCACGGCCAATCGGCCACGCGCCACCGCTGAAGAAGAATCCCCACTCTCCATCAAAATTTTATCCTTTCCAAAACCCCCAAAAAAAAAAAAATCCTTGCTGATATTATAACTTAGATACGGATCACGAAAGGAAAAAGCAACAAAAGCTAACTACTTATTCGATTGTGGAAATATTTTTGCTTGTAGGGCTGTGTGTGTGTGTGTTTATATATATGTTGGTGGATATTGGGAGCAACCGAGAGAGAGGGAGAGATAAAGATGGCTTGGAAGGTGCCGCCAAAAATAAACTGTTAACGAATTAAATAATGAATGAAACTGCTAATCACTCTCACTGAGTAAGGTATTTTTAAATTTTTAATATCAAAACTTTTTATTTTGATGACCTTACTTTTGTTGATAAGAAAACTCGCAGTCGCCAACTAAACATATACATTAAGTAAATTTCACTCTTATAAAATAGCCCACAAACTCATAGGAAAATTTGATAATTAAATGTTATGAACAAACTCATTACTAGTGAGCTACATGAGATAAAGGACTTATTCCACTGGTTGGTGGTGATATTTATTTCGGTACTAATATAAGATTTGAATTACTTTTCTTTACTTATTGGTGCATTAAATCAAATTTGGTTAAGGTTAATCATTAATAGAATATATAATTTTGTGATTTAAAATCGGGACATAACATATATCTTCCTTTGCTCTGGTATGAAATGATTAAAATGTGTTTGAACAAAGTTAAATAGTTCGATTTACATAAATGAAATGTAAATTTCACAATTTTTTCAGTTGAATTTCAAAAATTAACCAATTGAAAATCACATTCAACGTTTATTTTTAATCATTGAGTATACGAAATCATATTTGATCAAACTAAGATTCAACACTGATTTGATTAATCATTAAAATTATCAATTTTCTTGATCCATAGTAATTTGGTTTGTCCTACAGAATTATGACATTGTCATGGTACTTTATTCTTGTGTTTTTTAGGGCTAAACATTCACCTTGTACCGAAAATGGGGGAAATGACAAATTTGACATTATGCCATGTCCCATACTAGGAAAGTAGTGGACAAATTGATGTTCTAGATCATGGGAAAAAAATGTGTGACACGACACTACACATCTTTCATTACATGACAAATTGATTTTTTCTTCCGACTTCGGTATGCTGATAATGCTTCCATTATTACATTTGCTAATCAAGCCTGTTTGGAGTATAGTGTATTTGAGAAAAATTATATTAAAATATATAAATATTTTTTTTATAAAAAAAATATTTATATAAATATTTTAAAGAAAAAAATAAATAAGATAATTTTAAAAAATTATCTAAAAGAAATTTAAATTAAAAAAATTAAAAATTTAAAATAAAAATATATTTAGAGAGTAATATTTTTATTTAAAAAAATAGAAGAAACACCCAAAATCGTCCTCCACATTTCACCGAATAATCTTTTTTATCTTCCACTTTTAAAACAGGAACAAATAATCCTTTAAATTTCAAGGACCAAAATTTGAAAAAAAATTTCAAAACTAAATGTTCCAGTTTATGAAATTTGAATGACTAAAAGTTCCCGTTTATTTCACAAATAGTACCAAAATTTCCAATTTATGAAATTTGAAAGATTATTTGTTCCCATTTTAAAAGTGGAGGATGAAAAAGATTATTTGCTGAAATGTAGAAGATGATTTTGGATGTTTCCTAAAAAAAAATCTATATTTTCTATTTGCAAATAGAAATCAATTATCCAAACATGCGTACACTTATTTAAGAACTTGGAAAAGGATTCTTATGGATAGAATAGAGTCCTATAAAAGCCTTGGATTGAATTTTGGGATTATTAATGAACTGGAGTTCACTGATAACTATGGCTGGGATCAATATTGGTCTTTGGGAAGTGGGAAATGACTAGAAGGAAAATACTGTCGCTATCCAAACAACAGAGTTGAGTATTCCAAGACGCAAGAGATTGGGCTAATCAACTCAAAGACGACTCCGCTGACCACTGAGATCAGTGTTCTAGCCCTACCATCCTTCTGACTATTTTATTGGATATTTTTAATTCACTACCTTATTGTAAACAATCAAAAACAGATATCAGGATCCCAGTAAGCAGGATTAGCCATTCCAAAATTATCACACCACAATGACATTGCATTCCCATTTTTACCAGCTTCACACTCTAATTCATCCTTGCTTGTAACTAGTCCACAGAGATTCAAAAGTATTTCTCCTACTTATCACTAGGGCATAGGGGAACAACCAAATGCCCCGGTGGTTGTGCTGTGATGGATTGTCCATGTACACACGAGGTCAATTCTCAGGTTGGGGTAGATTTGGGCAAAAATACCATGTAATAGATGGGAATCCACCAGGAAGAAAGTTCAGAAGGGCATAAGCAAAGAAAAGAACCATAAAGTGAAAGACCAAACTTCTGAGAACATTTTTAGTTTGAGGCAACAGAAAATTATGTTCATTCATCGTTTTTGATGCCATAGGCTATAAAATCTACACTTATATCATCAGATAGGCACCATTTTCCTGTCAAGGGGTTGAATACAATCCCAGCCATCTCTTGAACCTGGACAAACCCCAGAGAGGAGGCAAAAAGGACTGTTTTAGAACAAGAAATGAGACAACTTGATAACCATACAATACAATAGTTAATAATTGGGGGAATTGAATTAGGAATATCCATTTCACTTACTGAGACAGAGGCCCGTTGAAGAATTAGAACTAGCTCTTCTGGTGTAAAAAAACTTGACCACTCATGTGTGCCTTTAGGCAGCTGTCAAATGGAGAAAAAATTCATGTCATATTTATGATTCAACAGTTATTAAACAGAAAATAATCCATTTGAAGGAAATGGGTCACCAATTATACGCAATACAGCACTTTAGTATGGATTACAAAAACATACCCAATGCAAGACATACTCAGCAAGAACAATTGCAGCTGCATATGCTCTTATTGAACGATTAACCGTTGAAATCACAGTAGCCCCATTGGAAACAGTCAATGCTGACAATGACTTGCAAAATTCAGCTGGATGGGAAACATGCTCGATTACCTACATAGCTACAAGCAGTAAGACATATTTCCATACTTCTTTATTGCTTATAAAAAAGGAAAAGAATCAACCAAAGAACAAGGAGATACCATTTGATGGTAATCAATCAGTTATTACAAATGCTACATCCCTCTCCAGATGAGAAAATAGAAGACAAAATCAATTGCCAGGGAAAGAACACAAGTCACAAGATTAATGAAGCATTAAATGCAGTTTGCGATGAGTGTTTGCATCACATATGCACCACACATACCTCTAAAGCAAATACAGCATCAAATTTCCTCTTCTCTTCCACCAATTTCTCTGTTAAGGAAATTGCAATTGTGTAAGCAGAGGGACCTAAAGAACCAACTAATATACATGAACCAAAAAAAAAAAAAAGTCTTGAGATGAATAAACTTGGAAAAAAAGGAAACAAAGGAAGAGCTAGAGCTTCGTAAATGTCCAAGAAGAGAATTGACTAAAAGTTTGGTCCATGATAAAAACATATAACATAATCACAGTTTTCCCAATGATAGTTTACCAAGAGAAATAAGCACATTCAAGAGTGATTAAGACGTTAAGAACTACTTATTGGTAAATAGTTAAGCAATGTCCTTCACATCTCAAAAACAAGTTTGGCATGTACCAGCTGTTGTGCAAAGATATTCAATTGATGAAGTTACTGGATCCAAATCCTGGAAAGTAAGATATTCAACGAAAGTCAATATCAACAACCCCACACCATGGAAACACATTTACATGCAGGGAGGGAAAAAAAAAGCGACAGGTCAGGATCATTTAACCCCAAAATATTCAAAGAATCTACTTCCCACTATACAAATCGAAACATACAGCATGAAGGCAAGAGATCTTTATATTCTTTTCCACGGCATCAATACCAGTCACAGTTGCTCCCATTCGGGCCAAAGGCTGCAACAAGAGCAAATTTTAAATGAAGTAAATGTCAAACAGAGTTTTGCAGTCAACACTTGCCAGACATGTAGATAACCAAACTTGAAAGCAAAATATACATCAATAAGCACTATGTGCTATATTGATTTTTTCTCTCGGTAGTAAGAATACTGTGAAAGGATAATTTTATAAAACAGCCATAGCGATATTTTATGTATCAAAGTATTGGAGCACTATCTATGAACATGAATAGAAAATGAGAGTAAAAAAACATGAAAATATTAAAATGAATGCGTAGACATACTAGACTAGATAGAATAAGTAATTAATATATTAGAAAGAAAGTAGGGGTAACTCCAATAGATGATAAAATGAGAGAAACACTTCTAAAGTGGTTTGAACATATGCGTAGTAGACCCTCAGATGTATTAGTACTGTGGTTAGAGACTAGAGAATTATTAACTCAAACTAAAAGGCCAAGGAGAAAACCTAAAAAGAATTGGAGAAAAACTATTAAAAAAGACATAAATTATGTAAACTTAAACCAAAATATGTGTTTTAATAAAAAGTGATAGCGAGATATGATCCAAACAAACAGCCTCAAATAGTGTAATAAAAGCTTAATTATTGTTGTTGTAGTAAGCAATATCTCAGGCATTCTTGTTCCATGTGGCATAGAAATGATCCAAGCAAGTTTTGGCCCTATCACAGAATTATAAGCCAAAAGTGATCATGCAAGTTGAATTCATGTTTCCCTTAATGTTGGATCACATTTTCAAATCAGGGATTTGATAAATTTACAGAAAAATCATATATGCCAGCATCCTACAGCTATTTCAGAACATTAAAATTGTCGAAAATGGTCTCAGGCTTCAGCTCTTACAACCCAAGAATTGTCTATCATTTTTCATTTCTGATGTTTCCATTACATTTTTCATTCGTTTCTTCTTTACTTCCCTATAAACTATACCACAACTAAAATCCTCAAACTTTTCTCAGATATCACAAACAAAACAAAAACATTCGCACAATCCAACTCCAGTTGTCACAAACCTCAGAAAGAATCCCCCCTCCACAACCAACGTCCACAAACTTCAGTCCTTCAAAAGGTTTGGCACAATATGGATCCTTCCTAAATCAAAAAACATAATCAATTCCACAAATAAACAACAAAAATTTAAAAAAAAAAAAAAAATCCTTCCCAAAACCATTTCACTGTTCAATGTGTGCGTATATATATATATATATATATAAAATTCATTATTACCCGAAATGGCGGCATAAAGTGGACCTTATAAACGCAAGCCTTGTAGGGTTCATGGCATGCAATGGCTTAAATGGCCCTTCCGCATCCCACCTATTTTATCCAAAAATAATAATAACAAATAAAAAAAATAACTTACAAATTTGAAAACCTAGTAATGCATAATTATTCTAAAATAATTACCAGGTCTCGGAAACGGCGGAGAATTTGGCAATTTCAGCTTCATTTAAAGAGCTTAAAACTTCCTTCTTCGTAAGAGGATCATCGCCAGTAGTGGGCGGAGCATCTGAATAGAACCTCGAGCGTAGCACGGATACGTGTTTCAATGGGAAGATGAAATTAGAGTTTATGAGTCGGTGGTGAGTTAGACTGTTGATGGTGCTGAGTCGACTCAGTAGAAGCTTTGACGCCATTGTTGAAGAACAACTCGTTGGGTCGGATAAAACCTTTATGACATTCTAAAACGAATATTGGATTTCGGAAAAAAAAAAAAATCGGGCTTGAGAGTATATGGGCTTATCGGCCCAAAATTAGAGAACTCCCCCATTTACTATTGGTCCGGTAGGATGACAAAACATCCTCCATTCCGTATGTATGAATTACATTTAAAACGAATTTTTAACCTTTTTGAGATAAAATTTATAGAGTAAAATTTATCTTAAAAAATTTAAAAATACATTTTAAAATGCATTTCATATAATAAATGATGTTGTTTTGATGATTATAATTTAACTATTGAAAATATAATGGTACTGAAGATTTTATTAGCGATACTCGTTTGATAAATGAAAAGTCATAATAATAAAATGAAAAGCGATAATAATAAAAGGTGGAGTCTCAATATTATTAGTAGTTAATAATTCATATCACGAAACTTTTCAAAGACATTATTAGGATTGTTCATTTAGCTATTTGAGTAGAAAAATTTTAAATTTACAATTGCGTTTAATTTTATGTCCTAGGTGAAACTGTTTTTGTATGCTAATGTTATAATGTGGTTGATTTTAGACCATATCATTTTAGTATCGACTTCTAATATAATTACCAAAAAACGAAGTTGTGATGTGACGTAGTGTTAAATGTGGAGTCCTTCCTTCAAATTTTGAGTTGGGTTCATCTTGGACAATTTTGTTGTTGGAAATTTGGAATGCTAATTTTATTGTTGTTGTTGTTGCCCAAAGAACCACTTTGCAACCTTCACTGCAGATTACGTAGAAGATTCCCATGTGAAGAACAGGATGTTTTTCTTTAACAGCTTTTCTTCTTCCTCTTGTTTTTTTTTCTTTTCTTGATTTTCGCTAGTAAATTCACTAGTGAGAAATAGGATATGTATGGATAGACCCGTTAAAACATATTTTTGCGAATGTCAAGACGCTTATAGCTTTTAATATATCTTTTATTTCACAATCATTATTTAAAAAAAAAATGGTTATGAAATACAATCCCTGTACACACGTAGCCTAAGCGCTGGAGATTTTGATGATGATCATGTCTGAGGAATGTGTACATGCACATGTACATGGTCTTTAACTTAGAGGTGAATGATGATCTCTCCTGCTTTCTTTGATTTGGAGAAAGTCCTCCTCTACTGAAACTCCCACACTGCAGAGGCCCTTAGGCGGGTTGTAAATCGAGGGATGTGCACGAATTGGCAGAGGCCGGAGAGAGCGAACAGACCAAAACCCCAGAACAGACTCCCACAATATTTCAGCGAAAAATCTGCCCCACGCGAGGTTTGAACCTGCGTTGCCGGAGAATTTCTCCCCACATCACCTCAGGCTTACCAACTCGCCTATGCTCCTGGGGCATCTCTCCTGCTTTCTTGGTACTATGTTAACTTGTTGTACTTGGACAATTAATCGTTAAGTGCTGAAGTCTCGTACTTTTAACAGGCAGGGACATGTTTAGCTTTTTATAGTCTTTTGTTTGTGGTACATTGGTCGTACCACGTCATTCTTGATTCCCTATTTCTATATCTACAATTTTTTTACATGGGATTAGCTTAGTTATTCTTGTTTCAGATTACAGATGTTCTCCTTTACACTTGCTTTATTGACGTTCCTTAACTTTCAACGATAAAGATGCAAAGTTTCATCATCAATCATACTCAAAACGTAGAATGAAGTGTGTTGAAGTGATAATATCATCACCATTTCTCTACTTCTTTCAAATTTCGTTCATGTCAAACCGAAATCCAAGAACGTTGGATTCCTCGTCCTTTTGTGAAGTTATATATTCTTTCAACCTGATATTATGCAGCTTGAAAAATGCTAACATCAATCTTAATGGTACATTTTGATGTTTTATGTTCTTTTCTTGTTGGTTATTGTTGGAAACATATTCCAAATTATCGTATACAAAATACATATGAAAAATGCTCAAGAACGACTTACTTGTATCACCGGTCGGAATATAATTACACGAGGAACTATATCCACTATCCACAGATTAAAATGCTTAGAAACAGACTTTTCTTATGTTGTTTTCTGCAGTACACTCCACTCCACAACCATGTTACACCATACACTCACTTTATTTATATAGTAAAAGTCCAAAGACTTTTGGCATTTGTAACTGCCATGTTAGTGGGCATCATGGTGGATATCATGGATCTGCATTTACTTGTTAGTGGACATCATGGATATCTTTTTGACTTCATGGGGATTATTTCCTTCAGTTGTATATTTAATAAATATAGAGTGCGTTTTAAAATATAATTTTATACTATATAAAAAGTATATTAAATATGTAAAAAATTTTAACACAAATTAAAGGGCAGCGTATCAACATATGCAATTATGAGAATTTTCAAGAAAGTCCCACAAAAATTGTGAAGTAGTCAAAGTAGAAGCCCCATCAATGATCAAAGGACTCGTCACAATCTCTTTACTTGTGAAACGGTGCAATAAAAATACAATCAGTCTATGCAATTATGAGCATTTATTTCCTCTTACCTCAACATAGCAGAAAAGAAAAAGGACAGAGCCATTGAGCCAACGCTTCTGTACGATCACAATGTACTACTGTTTTTGCCCACGTGAGGGGCTTTCTGTAACCTTTCTGATGTTTGGTGTAAGTGTGGGGACTGGGGTAGACCCCTTAGCCTATTGATAATGAGATTATTTATTTGGTATTTATGTCAGTAGGCCTCTGATTTAGCTGTGTTTTCTCATTTTTTGTGAAGATGCTCAATTTATTTGCCCACTATGGTAAAAAACCATTCTATTTCCTGTATGAGCTGTTATCTGCCAAAGCCCTTTATTCACGATAGAATTCACGCAATCAATGATCAGGGTTTGTGATGAAACATGAAATTTACAACGCGGGAATAGTAAGTAGATAGTTATATTGATTTGTGACAAGTGATTGACTGGACATTTCTCTCTAACTCTGAAAGATGGAAACTTTTTTGTATGCTACTTGGGTGTTTTCTTTCTACAAAAAAGGAAGGTTGTTTTATTCTTTCATCAAATGGTGCTTCAACAGTTGCTCGCACCAGTTTCTTGATGGGTTAAAAAGCTGAATTGAATTCCAATATATGTTTGTTGCGTGGGGTAAAATTTCCCCATTTGGGATTTTCTTGTTTGCTAGTTGCCGGTCTGAGTGATTGATCAAGTTCATGCACGCTACTCCTTGATTAACTTTGAAAATTGACAGAGCAACAAGAATGAATCCTGAGGATGTTTTCTTTTCCAGACTTGGGATTTAACTGATTGAGCCTGCAACAACAACAAAAGCCCAAAAAAAAAAAAGGGTACATGTAGATGTGTTTGTTTGCGAATGTGCACGAGGAGGATTCTTGATATTTAGTGATTCGTGGTAATGCATTATGCATACTTTTAACTTACCTAGGAAGATCAATCAAGTTATGCGCTAATGAGCATGGATTTTAGTTTGATACATTTTTTTAAGTTCATTTGCGGAGTTGAGCAAGAGATTCCAGCGGTAAATCCTTGATGGATTAGCCCAGGTGATTTAATGTAAACTTTCTTTTGAGAGAGGATCTGGAAGGATATGGACATGCAATTCAAAACACCAGAAACATGTCTGTTGCACATATAGGTCGATTGAGGAGTCGTCAAAGTCTCTTTGATCCTAAACCCTGCCAAGGCAGGGTAAAAAGGACAGTTACCAAAGGTTTTTGTATTGTCAATTTCCTGTAAG
This sequence comes from Gynochthodes officinalis, assembly GCA_020080225.1. Classification (NCBI taxonomy): domain Eukaryota; kingdom Viridiplantae; phylum Streptophyta; class Magnoliopsida; order Gentianales; family Rubiaceae; genus Gynochthodes; species Gynochthodes officinalis. Next base: position 5,527,892 of record CM034623.1, on the reverse strand, counting down.
AAATTTTGTTGTCCTGGTACTGTTAGCATTTGAAATAATGCAATAATCACAGTGGACATGAGCATCTACCCTGACCCTTAATCTATTAGAGCTTAATCTTAGTTGCACAACTAATCATTAACAGAATGGCAGGCAAGCCAAACATGCATTGTCAACATTATCAGAGTCTCAGAAATCTCACATTTGAAATTGAAATGGAACTGCAACTCCTCCTCATATGGGATATTCCTTATTTTAAGAATCCAGTATTCCCAATGAAAGAAAGTTACACAGTATATATGGATTCCTTACTTCTTTGAAAGAATAAAAAAGTTCTGTGGAAAAGCTCAGGAAAGCTTGTAGTGGATGAAGACAAGAAGCTATGGAGGCAAAGCTGCGAGGGAAAGATGCATGTTTGTACTTTGCAAAACTGTACTGTTGAGAAAAGTTAAAATGTATTTTCAATGCAAGAGTGAAAGGTGGGATCCAGCTTCAGTTCTTTAGTTCTATCGAGTGTCCTCGTGTTCAGTCTTCTGAATGTCTTGTTTCTTCATGTTAAAGCAGTCCACTCTGTCCTAACAATCCCTACTCATTTCTTTTTCAAATTTCTTTAGGTTATCCTTTTACTATTTATGTTGTACTTCTTCTAGTTGATAATCAATGTGTTGGGAATCCTTGAATTTAATGATGACTCAGTACTTCTCCCTCCTCCCTCCAAAACTTTCAAGAATAGTACTATTTGGATTTCATTAGAAAATATTTAGTCCAAATTTTTCATGGATTTCATTGAAAACGTTTAATATTAGTTAAATGGAACTTATTATTATTTACAATAGTCAAAAGGGATTATTCAAGCCCAACAAAAACAAAAGAATGTTATGTTATTGTTTTGCCTTGTTTTCTATGGCAAATGAGTCTCAAGAAAAATGTGAGAAATTATACAATTCTTGTGTAGATTAACACAACTAGCATAAAACTATATTAACTGGACAATCATATGTATTAAGTGCAAGAGGTGAATCTTTTAGTCCCACGGTGGGGGAAGAGTTTAACAACCTTGGACAATGACACAAAATTGAGGATTTTTAGACAAAACTTTTCATTTTTGTTTTTTTTATCTCCAAATATGGTACATATATAGTAATTTTAAAGTAAAAAATATTCCAAAATATCTGTTGCTAAATTCACTGGGGATTTCTGCAAATAATTAATTTTTGTACCTTAAAACATATTTTTAGTAAAAACAGGCACAGCCTTTGGCACTACACTTCAATCAGTCCCAAAATTAGAAAGCACTCACACGGTCAAAGAGTCCTTTTGTTCAGTTATTCAGAGCAAGACTTCAAAGGATTTTGGTTTCAAAATGGTTATTGGCAATAATATTGCAACGTTATTCTAATTTAGTCTTCAAAATACATGCTGAAAAAACATGTTTTTGAATCTCTACATTTTCAAGAACTCAAATTTCACTAGCAGAATCGCTTTTAAGTGTTTGTGTTAGATAATTCAACGAATAGTAAAAGCGTTACTTAGATCCCATATTATGATGTGTATATATTATAAGTTCAAAATATTTTTTTACATTTTTAAAAATATTTTTACATTTTTTATTTTACAATTATTATTTCAAAAAATACAAAAACATGTTTTGAAACTCACTTCATATGCACTCTTAGATTATCGTAAAATATATGTGAACAAAATATCATTTCATTTTATATTTTTACACTTTCAAAACCAAAAAAAAGAAAAAGGTTTTTTTAAAATAAAAAGTCCCAACATTTTCTTTTGTTTCATTCTATCTGAAACTCCCAAATAGAATTAATCTCCATTGTGATAATATCCCCACAAGAAAACAAAACCGGAATCCATACATGAAGAAATTTGTCAATCCAATTATTGCTTCCCAACACACAGATCCTATTGCATGAACTGAAAAAGAAAAATGTAAATTATGGGGCCTGATTTGAATGCGAAGCTGGTCAAATTGAAAACCTCAACCATACTTCTAGAGGCTGACTTGAAACTCTTCCAAGGGTAAAGTTTCCAAGCAGTCACTGAGTTGCAGGCAATGTAAACATTCAGAATTGAATTTACATCATACAATTACCTAATCTTGGGTACACATTTAAATTTTAATCTCTTCTACAGTAGTTCTCGAAAAGATTTACATGAAGGGCACTAAATGTAGAGACATAAATGGTCCACTGCTATAGAGATTACTGTAATAGCTAGAAAAAATGATGTTGTTAGTCCATGCTGATGAGCTTCAGACTTCTGCCATGGCGAGCTAGATTTGTCACTGCTTTTACAGACGTTAACTTCAAGGTTAAAGTCACGTGCTTCATTTGGACTCAAACATAGGCCTGGATTGCCAGTAAGGTCTAAATTCTTTCCCAACCTGCTGAGGAAACTTGAATTGAAAGGAATAACACCATCCAAGAAATTTCTGCTCAAGTTCAAGTGATATATGTGTGACAAGTTGCAAAAACTCACCGGGATTTCGCCCTTTAATCGATTGTTCTGCAATGATAAAGTGCTTAAATTAGTAAGCTTTGAATATGTTGATGGGATTGTGCCTATGTACCCGGAATTGGCCAGCCTGAGTTCTTGAAGTTTCTGTAAATCACCAAACTCTGATGGTAGTGATATGGACATTGGATTATCATCCATGATGAAGTATTGCAAATTTTGCATCTTTGAGAGTCCTACGGGGAAGGACCCTTTTAGTTTATTGCTGCTCAGCGCCAAGAAAACCAAAGAATGCAGATTAACAAGGGTAACTGGGATGCGTCCAGAGAGGTGATTGCAGCTCAAGTCAAGCTTTTGAAGCATGCCAAGTTGACCTATAGTGTTTGGAATGGTACCGGTGAGCCTATTGTAACTAAAATCAAGGCCAACTAAGCTTGAAAGATTTCCCACTTGGAATGGTATTCTGCCAGTTAGCATATTGTAGCTCAGATCAAGGTGCAAAAGAGAGCTCAAGCCAAAAATTTGAGCTGGAATGGGACCACTGAGTTGGTTTTGAGACAATGTGAGGATTTGAAGCGATTCAAGGGAAGAAAGTTGCGATGGGATTGGGCCAACAAGTGCAGCATTTGATCTAATGCTTAATTGTTGGAGTGAAGAATTAGGGACTTCTGAGAAGGAAATGGTTGTTTTGATTTTTGTGAAGCATTGAATGAAGAATACAGACTCAAGGTGCGGAAGTAAGAAGATTTCTGCAGGGAAAATGGCTGAATCCTTGCATAAAGGATTTGGAGGGATGCCAAAGTCGAGCCTAGAAACATGGATAAAGCCATCATTTGCTATACTTTTACATTCAATTCCAATCCAAGATAAGCCTGGTTTACAAGGGTTGGGATGAGATTCCCTCCAATTGTGATCAGCAGACAATGTCTCCATAATCTTGAACAATGCTTCAAGTTCTTTTGGGTCCATGTCACCAGTAGAAGAGACAGAAGAGAAGGAGAAAAGTAGCAGAACAACTCTTAGGAAAACCAAGAATGAACAGCACATTTTGTTGTTGAAGATGTGAGAATTGTGAAAATGCTGGAAATGTTTTGATCAAATCAACAAATGTTTGATAAAGTTATGAATCTTTTGCTTATTTGGGTGGCTTAAAAATTTGCCCCTCGTGTGTGGAGGGATGGATGGATTCAACGTATGAAAAAGAATAGGGAGGATGAGGTACATAATAGTGAGTTATGAGTTGGGCAAGATGTGATTGAAATGATGGGTCATGATTTTGAGTGAGAAATTTTAATCAAAGGTAGGGTCATAAACATTTATCAAAAACTTGGAATCAAGAATAAGAGACATAGGTAGCAAGAAAGATCAAGCTGGAGGGAAGAAGTGTTGGAAATAATTGGACATGTTTCATTTCATCAATGACACATTCATACTAGAGCACAAGAACAAGAGGAGGAAAAAGTATACGCTTTCGGTCGCTTTGGCGTTTGAATCTGGGATATTGTTGTTTTCGTTATCAATGCTTTCTTCTCTCTTCTGGGTACACTGGATTACCCCCATGAGAGACGAAATCTCTTGACTACCTTCATATTGGACAAAATTTGTGGTGTTTTTGGGACTCTTTGTAGTATTCTTATCAATTTTTTCTAAGCTTAAGGGCCTAGATGACAGGCACGTAAAAAAGTAATTTTGTAATTTTTAAAATATTTTTTTAATTTTCAATACATATTATATTTTACAATTATTATTTTAAAAAATATAAAAATACCTGTTTGAAACGCTATCTATGTAGGACTTAATATTTTGAGTCCCAACAATTAATATACTTTTCTTTTGGTGTCAATTTTATCTTCTTTAGCGCATGTTTAAGATTTGCTGTTGTAGTACAAAATGCCATTAGTCCTTACAAAAAAATAATTACCATTTCCAGAATCTATAATTTTTTTTGTTTTATTTTATTTTAGACCAACTTGTTGAATTCATTGTCTTTTAATTGACACCATAAAAAGGCAATACACAAAAAGAAAACTATTTCAATGCCAAGAACTAATACATACAGAAAAGAGAAAAAATAAATAAAAATCAAGATAAACAAACGGGCTGGAGCACGCATCATGAAATTGGTCCTGGAAATTCTTGAAAGGCCACGGCATTTTTCTAGAATCCAAGTTTGATATTAGGTTCAGGCGGGTCGGGCTTGATTTCTTCTTCAGGTCTAGGCTTGTATTCTTCCTCGGGTGAGGACGGGTATTCTTCTTTAGGTCCAGCTTCTTTAGGTGGGTATCCCCTCTCTTCAGGTCTGGGCCTGATTCCTTCCTCTGGCCCTGGATGTGCTCCCATTACAGGTTCAGGCTTGATTCTTTCTTTAGGTCCTGAATATGCTCCATTGATAGGATCTGGCTTAATTCCTTCTTCGGGACCTGGATACGGTTCCTTTTTAGGTCTAGGTATAGTACCTTTTCAGGCCAAAGTGCGGGCTTGATCTCTTGTTTAGGTTTTGGTTTTGGTCCATCTTCAATTCCAGCCTCATTTCCTCCTTCATGTCCTGGATTTCTTTCCTCTTCACTTTTAGGATTGTTTCCTTCTTCAGGTACTGGACTTGGTTCAGGCTTCATTCCTTTTTCAGGTTTTGGATATGCTCCATTGACAGGTCCAGGCTTAATTCCTTCTTTAGGCCCTGGTGCAGGCTTGATTACTTGTTCAGGTTCTGGTTTTGCTCCATCTTCAGACCCGGCCCCGTTTCCTCCTCCTCCGTGTCCTGGATTTGTTCCCCCTTCACTTTTAGGATTGTTTCCTTCTTCAGGTATTGGACTTGGTTCAGGCTTCATTCCTTTTTCAGGTTTTGGATATGCTCCATCGATGTGCCCAAAGCTTAATTCCTTCTTCGTGTCCCGTCCGGGTTTGATTACTTCTTCAGGTCTTGGTTTTGCTCCATCTTCAGACCTAGCCTCGTTTCCTCCTCCTCCATCATGTCCTGGATTTGATCCCTCTTCACGTTTAGGATTGTTTCCTTCTCCAGGTACTGGATTTGGTTCAGGCTTGATTCCATTTTCAGGTTTTGGATATGCTCCATTGACAGGTCCAGGCTTAATTCCTTCTTCGGGTCCTGGTCCGGGTTTGATTACTTCTTCAGGTCTTGGTTTTGCTCCATCTTCGCACCTACTGCCTCGTTCCCTTCTCTTCCATGTCCTAGATTTGTTCCCTCTTCGGGTTCAGCGGGTTCAGGATTGTTTCTTTCTCCAGGTACCGGATTTGGTCCAGGCTTGATTCCTTCTCGAGGTCCTGGTCCTGGTCCAGGTTTGATTACTTCTTCAGGCCTTGGTTTTGCCCCATCTTCACGTGCATTTCCACCTCCTTCATGTCCTGGATTTGCTCCCTCGTTAGGTTCAGGCTTGTTTCCTTCTCTAGGTAGTGGATTTGGCCCCACTTCAGGCACTCTTTCATCAGGTTGAGGCTCGTTTCCTTCTCCAGGTATTGGATTTGGTCCCACTTTAGGTTCGTTTCCTTCTCCAGGTACTGGATTTGATCCCACTTCAGGCTCGTTTCCTTCTCCAGGTATTGGATTTGGTCCCACTTTAGGTTCGTTTCCTTCTCCAGGTACTGGATTTGATCCCACTTCAGGCTCGCTTCCTTCTCCAGGTATTGGATTTGGTTCTGGTTCCTCAGGCTCGTTTCCTTCTCCGGGTGCTGGATTTGGTTCCTCTTCAGGGTCAGGCATAATTCCTGCGCCACCTGGGCCGTAATATCTTGGTAATCTTTTGTGTTTCGGCCTTAACTTTGGAAAGCCCTTGGCCTTGCACTTGCCCTTGGGCCATGGGATTTTCTTGCCCTTTCCCCTTTGGAGTCCCTTGTTCTTGCCCTTAACCCTGCCCCACAGCCAGCCCTTTCTAAAGAATTTCTCTTGATCGTCTTCATCATTGGAGGGTAACTCTTCATCATTGCAACAGATGTCTCTCTTTGCTTCAGTCATCATGGCTAGCAAAGCCAAAGAAAAATAAGCTAAAATAAGAAGTGTACTGATGACTTTTGCCATTTGCTAGTTCCTTACTACCTCTATGCCTGTGCTAGAACTTCCAGTTATATACTGCAACGTTCAGAGTTGCAACATCTCTATGTTTTCATTTCTTGAAAATTGTTTTACCGGTCAAGATTGATTGCCTGGTATTTGTAGATAGGTTGGTGGGCTCAAGAAAACATGACACCGTCTTGCGGGATTATATGATGTCTTAGAAATGTTGTAGTTAGTAAACTGTTCATGCGATTCAGAAATAAAGAGTAAAATTCACACTTTCTGCATTCTGCATTTCATCAACCCTTCTTTCAAATGATGAAATGAAATCCTGATATCATATAGCATTTAGAGCTGAAGCAGGTGAGATAATGTCGGTTGAGAAAGTGCGTTGGAGATGAGACAGTGATAAAGATAACCCTCTATAGCTTCTGAACTCTGAACTACAAGGAGACAAAAAGGATATAATACAGAAAAAGTAGCAGCACATACACAAGAAATTTACTTTGACAGGTTATCGTTAAACTGAACTATCAAAATCCAGAGTATGAAGGTTCAATGGGAACATTAGGTATTTTTTACCAGTTGTTGTACAAGAGTCCAACACTACACCCAAAAAAATGCTTTTCACATGAATGAACCTTTTTTCCCACCTTAGTGCAACAAATTTGCACTTGTGCAACAAGATGAGTATGCTGTGCAATGTAAAATTTCAAGCTCCAAGTAAGGTGTATGGACTAAGAGAACATTCTGAAGAAGTTATTGGCATATGCCATTGGCTTGACATCAGGGTGCGGCTGCAATTTTATCAAAATATATAAGTCAGAGACTGGTTCATATTGCACTTGACATATGATAAGCAACAAATACAATATATGCAGTAAGTCCCCAAGTGAATTAACCAAACTTGCCCCACCACCCTCTAAAAGAACTCTGAAAAAAGGGGGTCATTTTTTATTCTAATTAAGTCATTCAGGAAAAAGCAAACTGTAAAAATGCTCCTGTAAGTAAGCTAAAGAACAAAAACATTTCAGAAAATCAGAAAAGATACCGACCACTGCTGAAAATGTTACAATATTTGGCTTCAGACTGGGGGCTTCGAAACGAATAAAGGCACCTTTGTTACCCATCTGCATCCAAGATAATATACCCAGATTCAGAATAAAGAAATTTCTATAAAAGATCATAAATACTACAGGACCCTTAAAAAAAGAAAAAAAAAAGCACTTTTTAAAGGTGGGAGAAGGGGACTTGGTGAACTTTCAGATACATGAAAAATGAAAGAACAATATCATGGACGTAATAATCAAAACACTAAAACTTTCAGACAATATATGACTTGATCCAAGTATGATTAATGTCAAATATTCATTTAGGACAAGATTTTGACAGTGACATGAAGGGCCAGGAAAGTAAAAGAGAAAGTTAAAGAGCAAATAATCTAGTTACCTGATCACAGTAGTTGGGAGCAGAAAATACAGTTATTAGTTTACCATCATGCTCAATCTCATAGCCTTCGTCCTTTACTTCATGTGATCGCACGACTAAGTCTAGAAAGTAGATGTAGAGTATGAAGTGCAAAAAATGAGTATTCAACAAACTTTGGAAATTTCACAGAAAAAGACATAACGAACCAGAAAAACTTTATTATACTAAGGCAAAGTGAGTACTAAAACTTTATTATATGAAGGCAATGTGAGGTTAATGAAGAAATACCCAGATTATTTTCCTGCAGGAACTTTTTAGTTACATCTGCGCCAAATGAAAGACCAACACCACGCTTACTTGGTCCCCTCCCAAGCTGAGGCTGTGGATCACTCCATAGCAATTCACACATCAACCCTGTAAATTGGATAGAAACTCAGAGTGCATACCATATGCCCTCAACCCGTCCCAATACCCTACAGACCAATGTACATATACAGGCACTCAACCCATCCCAATATGCCACAGACCAACTATGTTCCCCCACCGTTTTTCCCAATAAGGATGGGTGCTCTGTTCTCATCTTCTAAGACAGCATTTCGAGTAATGTGTAGTGGCACAGAGGTTTCTGGGTTCTGTACTGTAGTAAGTATGTTCATGGGCAGTTGATCTTGGTTTATTTTTGAGGATGAGAACAGATAAGTGATAGGTCCTCTCAATATCTCCACATTTCTTTTATTACAAGCAGTAAATAAATTAAAAGGAATGATGGATATCTAATCTTCTATGTCTCTTATCTACCATCACCAGTGAATGACGGACATCATTGTGAAAGAGAAGCGGCTCAAAACCCGGCAAATGATCTAAGCCATCTACTTTCAAGAAGTAGAATCATAGCAAACCTTTTCTTAGTAACCATTCAGGAACAGTTGTGGCACAAATTAGCATATGATCCTCTCTGGCCGCCCACTCAACAAAAGAGGGGGCATGATACTAGCTTCACATTCTCAAAGATCTCAATGCTGTTTGTGGTGAGCAAAGAGGATTTATACCCAAAAATTAACAGAAAATTTGCACTGATGACCTTTTAAATTTTATCAATTGAAGTTCCACACAAGAAAATATCAATTGGAGCATACCTTCCTCAGGTGGCTCCCGGAACCGGTCAATTGCTCTAATGTCCGGGAGCTTAACCCCATCAACACTGAAAAGCCCTCCATGTACCACGAATACTTTTTCATTGATAACATGTGCCAAAGGTAAACAACAGAACACTTCCGAAAAGAGTTCCACAAACGTTTCATTGAGTTTGGATCTGACTTCGCCCTCAAAACCATAAATTTTGTTCATGCTCTTGCTTTCATGGTTCCCACGAGCAAGATACATGGCTGGAAATGTCAACAACTAAATAAGTTACACTGTGAACTATATAAACACAGATCAATTGAGGCTAATAGAGAACCAACTTCGAGCAAATTAATAGCCAAAATTTCCAGGGAAACTGAGTGTTTATTTTTATTTCCTATTTGTGGGACATGCTCAAAATTACAGAGTAAGATTGCTAGGAATAGCAAAAGCAATCCAACATACATCATAAACAATTAAGTTTGATAACATAGATCTCTCTTTTTAACCCAACTAGTGCCACAGGCAACATTCATACAGAATTAATGATTTCTTGGAAATGAGGGGGAAAAAAAGGAAAAAAATTTATCAAAGGGATGATTGGAGACTCTTTGAAGATGAGGTGGGTATTTGTTAAGTGCTTAAGAAATATAAAAGTTCCAAATGTGAGCCTCATCTAATAGCAATTTTAACCAAAGGACCAAACCCAAAAAGTTCTGAGAAACCATCATCAAACACTTTAGAAGCATTTTGTTAAAACAAAGGTTCTTCCAGCTGGATACATAACAGCCTGAAATAGGCTCTCAAAAGAAGATAATAATTTAAAATATCCAAGGCCGAAAAGAGGCTACCTGTTGGAGACATGCATTTGAACGCAAACAAAGTAAGTATGATCTCTACAGAAAAAGATCCCCTATCAACAAAGTCACCATTAAACAGGTATGGATTATCTTCTGATGGAAGCCCGTTGAGCTCAAATATATTTAATAGGTCATAATACTGCAGAAGAACAGAGAAGAAAACTTAATCAGTAAAATGGTGCAAAGATAAAGGAAAGGGAGAAGAAAATTATCAGAGCCACGAGACACCTGGAGGAATAAAATATGTAAAAAGTCAAAACAGAAGAGTTAATGACTTCTAACAGAAGGCTATCGAAAAACTAGTTTGCTTTGTTAAAATAATGAAACAGGAACTACTTCATCAATAATTCCACTGCCTACATCCTGAATACCAACTAGTAGAAACCAAACAAAAATGTTGCACCATTGCACGTGAGTAGATATACAAAGTTACTCCGTCTGTATATGGACTTCTTAAAGAAATAAGGAAAATTTAAAATACATCATAGTCACTCATGAAGCACAGAAAGGAAGCATGTGAATATGAGGATGTTTCCAGATTCTTAGCATAGAAATTTAAGGGTTCAAAAAATAGAAAGAGCAGAAGTAGTAGTTTTAGGAGGGAAAAGTAAGTAGGATAAAGGTAATAATGAGAGTAGATTCCACCTAAAGTTCCAAGGGGTAAATCACCAACGTAAGGGTGCCTTCAACAAAAGAAAGAAAAACAACATAAACTAAACAAACCTGCATGTTGTTTCAATTTCAACTGCTCCCAATGCCATTGCAAGTTAGATATTTAGAACATATTAAGAATGCTTCATGATACAGTAAACTAACTGGCTAAGGAAAATGAAACCAAGAAATCTAAATGTTGACAAGAGGATGCAAAGCCAAGTTGTAGGAAGCCAGCTTGCAAGAAGTGCATTCCGCATACTAAAAATTGACTTTCAACTCTTAAAGCTTGGCACCAACACAAACTAATTTTGATACCATGATAGTCAACACTAAAGGACAGTTTAATAGAAAGAAATTTGGTGCCTATGGCTATCACCTTTTCCTGAATAAGCTAAAAATACAAAACCACCCATCAACCCCAGAACTCAAATACAAAAGCAAGGACTGCTAATACATTAACCTCGAATACAGTAAACGGAAGTACTGAAACTGAAAATAACAATGCAGAAATCCAAGTACAAATTTCTAAATTGCCCTTGTCTTCACATTCCTTGTAAAACACCCCCCTCCCCCCTGCGGCTATATTCAACTTTGTTAATTCTGTGTAATCTCATCTCTGGTAGGATTCTAACAAAAGTAGAATCCTTGAAGCACGTTCCATCAGAAAATTTAGCTTCATTACCTGACCATGCACATCACCACACACATTGAAGTGTTTTCCATCAGGAACATAAATATCAACAAGGGATGGAAGTGCACGCAGCATCTCTCTAGTTTGTAAAACAATCTGCATTGCATACCTACAAAAGAAAAAAGTCAAGATCTAAGCTACAGTGACTTGATTACTAATTTTTCACATGTATAGAGCTTTTTCCATACCGTCTATGTAAGCACTTCTGATTCTTGAATTCTTCCATCATTTTCTTCACAAAATCCAAAGTTACAACATCTCCCTCTATCCTTGCACCATCATATTCTGGTTCCACTTCTGCAGGTGGAAAATGTTGTACCCTAACTTCAGGTTTTGAAGTCCCTGTTCATTCTTTTTATATATTTTGCGCACACTGAGAAAGTAGCAACATAGAGCAAGTCGCATAAAAGGGGACCGCATTTCCAACAATAAACTCTCTCTCTGAAATAATTCAGGTTTTGATCAACACAATATAAACCGTCTCTGGACTACCAGAGCAACTCCACATGATGCAGAAACAGTTATAATTAACCTTGACAAAAGGACAATGTAGGAATAAATAATGCTGTGAACAGAGTCTTTAAAAAAAAATAGGAAAAAAACCCCTTCCTGTTGTAGTATATCATAATAAATTCTCTAGTGGGACTAAAGAGGCAGATTGTGGAAACAGACATTTAGAAAGTACATGTTATGGACCCAGAAGATATATGTAAGAGGAACCATTACTCATCTATCCCTGCCCTTAGTAGAGAGAAACTTCATTAGAGCAGCAACACCAAATGTACTGTATCACCAACAAATGGCAGAATGGAAATCTTCGAAGTAAACTAGTGTAGAATTTCAGTGACATCACAATCAGTGGTATAACCATTGTAAAGATTTTTTTTCCCTATAAAAGAGCTAAATAGGTTGATGCTGATTATTGGTAACATAGACAGAAAGGCAGAGGATAAAGGACATTAGTACCAAACATTTCAACTTCAACTTGGTAATGATACACTAACTGGCCGGTAAACTGGCTCCATTCATTTCTTCCAAGAGACTAAAGCAGGATCCATATCACATTTGACCTACTATATCATAAAAAATGCAGAAAGGAGAGGATGTGAACATGCACCAAAAACACTGACAGAATAAAACATATATTGTGGTCTAGGTAAAATCCAAACTCAAGTTACATCACAATGACACCCGTAGCTCAAGTTTGCTTTCTTTATCACTTTCATAGCAAACTCCAGTTTTGACCTTCTATATCATAAAAAATGCAGAGAGGAGAGGATGTGAACATGCACCAAAAACACTGACAGAATAAAACATATATTGTGGTCTAGGCAAAATCCAAACTCAAGTTACATCACAATGACACCCGTAGCTCAAGTTTGCTTTCTTTATCACTTTCATAGCAAACTCCAGTTGAAGATTTAATGATATTGCCCGCCATAACTTCCTATAACTAGTTCTCGCTTCTTATAACTCCAGTTGAAGAACAAGGAGGTGACTGAGGAGGAGGAGGAGAAGAAATGTGATGATAGATGCACTCCATCAGAAATGTTGTTCTTAAAGTATGGGTGATGGGTTGATAACAACTCCTACTTTAAATTGGATTTATCATCCTCAAACTTGCCACCCCAATGTCAAAGTCATTCAAATCAAACTCACGTTTCAAATATCAGAAGCTTTCTTGGGCTACTGTAAAGTGTAACACTGTCTCAGGCATTTTACAGGTTTGAAGCTAAAAATAATTAAGCTTCACTTTGAACCACATGTAAAAAATTAAAAATAATAACAATAATAAAACTATTTTGTTAATTATTGTCAGTTCAATTAAAAAATTAAGATTGAACTTCTAAGAATTTTATATGATTGATATCCTTCCTCATTGCTTAAATCATTTAAGAGGTCCAAACCTAGGTCAAGTCTTTGATTCTTGGAAAAGACATGGCCATTGCTGCGACGCCACCAATTCCCCAAGAACACCAAAACTGTTGCCATAGCTGCAGCTGTCACCACTATAGCTGCTTTAGTACTTCCCACATATACCACCAGCACTGCCAGTAGAACTACTGCCACTGCTACAGCAGTTATCTTGGGGAGAAAATAAGATGAGTCTGTGCCTGTTCCTATAACGATAAAATAGGTGAAAAATAAAATGGATTAACACCTACTACTGTAGACAATATACTAGACTAAACACATAATCAAAACTTTTGAAGGGATAATTTTCTTTTCCAGAACGCCATGCCCAGACCCAAAAATAACAGGATAAGTTAAGGTGACTCCAGGTTCAGAGCTAATTATTATCCAGCAAAGAAACTTCCTCTCAATCTGACCCAAAGCTTTTAGTAGCTCATTTAACCTAGGTTCTTGGGAAAAGAAAGGAACCACAGAAGTTCTGCAGAGATAAGTTAAGGAAACGACAAAAATAGGCAGAAAGAGAATCATCTAAATTCTGTAAGATAGGTTTGAACCTCAAATGACTCTAACGTTTACATACTAGGGTAAACTCTCACAGGTTTCTTTAAACCCAACAAGTCTATCCTCTATTCTTGGGTAGACTGTGTACGCCTAATAGAAAACAAGAGATTGGCACTAGAAAGACGAAGGCAGAACTGTATCCAAAGGATAGAGTGAATGGCCAAAGAATCTTGGACTTCTAATAAAAGGAGGACAGGGTTATATGTCAGATGATTGAGATCTTTTATTTACTTATATATCAGATTCAATTATTGACAAGGATTTCCAAGAATGTAAGACTAGACATTTATGAGCTTACTGTACACAATAAACAAAAAAGAGAAGGTACTGTTTCACTGAAAACTTTAAGATGTCATGTCAGGAGCCAGTACCAAAAGAGAACCACTTTACAAGATATTCTTACTGCGAAATCATGTACAACACTAGTTGCTGACAATCTAAGAAATGCTACAAAATCCGACGAGGGAGCAATAGAGACTGATCTATTTGGACAAATAGTCAACCAATGACTTAGGAAAAGTTGGAGAAAACTTTTCTACTTACGCTAGCAGATGATTGTGGAATTCTAGGAGAATACTGTGAACAGTAAGAAGACGGAAAGTGTCAGAGAGAAAGAAGGATTTGAAGAAGGGGGAACAAACAAGATAATAAGATAATGAATTCTAAAGTGAGTGAATCCTTACTGATGACCAATTCCCAATGGAAGAAATAAGTTAAGCACATGGGTATTTGTACGCCATAGAATCTAATTAAAATACAATACTAGTGGCTACTAGGGTAGGATTATCTTCTACTTAAACACATAGCTAATTCATCTAGAACTCCACCAAAGCATCTATGTTTCCAAAAATGATACTAATACTATATAAGACTCAAGAAACATAATAACTAAAAATTCCTGCCAATAATGAAAAGATAAAATACCCTTGATTACTAAGATTCGGACAAAAACCCTAAATAAATCCAGCAGACGGCCAGCACCATGAAAACCCTCTTTTTGCATGCAAATGTCCATGTGACTTTCTTAACCTCTTTACTGACTGCACCAATTAGGTTTTAAGTACCACAGAATAAAAAAATGGAACACTAAAATGGTGGGACAGTACAGTAAGCAGTCTATATAGCCTTATTGGGATATGTGGAAGCATCTGGAATAGAATAAGAAACAGAAACCACTTTGCTGATACATGATTTTCTTCCTCCTTTATTTCAGGATTCAGACAATGCAGCAACAATTCCACTTAACATTATCAAACCTAAACCAACTAATATTCAAGATTATCCCATTTCTCCTTGCTCAAATTAGAGAGAAGAAAAATATATATTATGACTCAGCTCTTTAGCTAAGACTACAGAATAAGCAATCCCTAAGCTGCAATGCCAACTGAAATATTATTTCTAGGCAACATTGCCATGAATGTGGTGGAGAAGATTCAATCATAAGGCAAACAATAGGAAACCCCTATTTATGACCAACTTGTGAAAAGAAGATACAGATGTCACAACACAGTAGGCAAAGTCTACAAATGGAAAGTAACATAGAGACATGTTCAAATTATCTAGTAAAGAAACGTTTTTTTTCATATTACACCAAAGCATGGATTCAGAGCACACACTCTGCTTATCGCCGCAGCCAGAAACCTACCCTCCATTAAGGAAAAAATAGATTCAAGAGCCAATCACACCAATCCAGATGTGCATCTTCCAAATGAACTTTGTTAAGTATTAAAGTTAACTTATGTAGGAGACAGAGTAACATTAAGATGTAATGAAAGAAAAGGTAAGTTAGGCATGATAATCAAACCTATGGTATGATAATCAATAGAATCAGCTATGAAAGAAAAGGTAAGTTAGGCATGATAATCAAACCTATGGTATGATAATCAATAGAATCAGCTATTGAACGCCTTTGAGATTCAGGTACTGAAATAGCTTCCTCAAATTTCAGTTTCATCACAGCTTTCTCACACTCTTTCAATTTTTTTGCAGCATCAGGGTCATTGGGACTTAGTTTCTTGACCTAGAGTATGATGCAGGAAAAACACAAGGTCAATTAGCAAACACAATAACAGTTAAACAAATGCATGACAAAAACAGAACAGAATAAATGCATTAAAAGACTGCCAACATATGTTGCACAAAAAATGAAATGATAAGGAAGAAAGGAGAATGAAATATGGAATTGAATTTAACAGTCCCACATAAAGATGTGTGCATTTAAAATGCCCACTGAACCCTAATAGTGTTTATCTTCAAGAGTTATCACAGTTTCACCATAATTTCCAATCACTCCCCATTGAGGATACGTAAACAGCTGTTTTATGAAAACAATACCTGGCCCTCTAAATGATCCTGCTCAGAAGCTTTCTCCTAAAAACCTTACTTATTGGAAACAAAGAGAACTGTTTTTGAGATTCTTCTGGGAAGTTACAGGCAAATGGCCAGTAAGAAACCATAAGCAAAGAACTAAAAATCCAAGTGTTTGACAGTGAACGCTCTAAATTAGCTTCAAGTACAAAAGCAACAACGTAATAATGATTGTAAACAATTAAAAAATAATAATGAGTCCATATAGGGAAATAAACAAAAACCAACCTGTTGAAAATCCTTAAGGGCTTCTTTAAACTTTCCCATAGCTAAATGTGCTGCCCCACGCCTGTAATATCCCTGCCAAAAACAATTCAGCCCCCTCATAAACAACACCCAACTGACACCAATTCATCCGAGATATCAAAAGAAAACAAACATGAAGCCAAATATAAATCTTTATAATTTCCTGGAAGTAAAAAAAAAAAAAATGAAAAAAAAGGAAGAAGAAGAAGAAAAATCAAACAAATCATACCTTAGTGTATTTAGGATCAATTTCAATGGCCTTAGTTGCATCCAATATCGCACTCCCATACTCCTCCAATTTAGTGTGGGCAAATGCACGATTAGCCCAGTAAACTGATTTATAACCACTCTAGTCTATAGCTTGTCTATATAGATCAATAGCATGCTTAAACTTGTGAGCTTCATGCAATCGCAGAGATCCAAAATTAACCACTCAAAACCCACTAAATTTTTTCCCAAATAAATAAACAAAACTCACAAACACATAGATAACCATTAACAGTCAAGTAAAGCCTTCTCCCATACTAATTAACGAAATTTAAAACCCTCTCCCCCCAAACCCAAAAAAAAAAAGAAAAAGCTAAACATTTGAGAAAGGGCTAAAAGGGATGCCTTTGAATGCTTCATTGGCGAGGACTTTGAGTTCTTCAGCTCGAGAGGGGTTAGAATTCGCTGGTTCCATAGTGGGCATAATAATCTAACAATGATGGTTTTCTTTTGTTGAAGTAAAGTGAGGATCTTTTTTTATCAAAGGGGGATGATGATAACACGAGTTGGGTTTACGGTGGTCATGAGATAAATATGGGGACGGTTTCGGTTTGGCCTTTTATGGAGTGTTCTGGGTTCTGAGCTGTATTGGGGAGCGTTGCGTTAGATGGAAAGAAGTAAACCAGGAGGAGGACGACTCAGACTGTCAGGCTCATGACTCACAGGGAGTTCAGTGTGTGAGTGTGTGAGTGTGTGAAAGAGAAAGAAGGGGTTTTAGTTTAGGTTAGACCTAGATGTTTCCGGCCGAACTCCTCATGTTTGTTTTTGTCGTTGTCAAACATTTATTGGGAAAAATAAAAGCCAATTTATTCAACTCAGGTCTTCCCCTTTTTTTTTTAACTTTTCCTGCGTTTTCAAAATACATTTTACAGTATAAAAATATATTTTTATATTTTTTAAAATAATAATTATAAGATAAAAAGATATATTAAAAAATGTGTTTTAAAACAAAAATGAGTTTTAAAATACAAACTAAATAGGCCATTTTCTTTATATTGAATACAAACTGCATAGATAACGTTTCAAAATATATTTTTAAAAAATACGCTTTGAAATATTATATGAATTAATAGTTTAAAATATATTTTGAATTAAAATACTCTATAGATTCCAAATTTAAAAAAGTATTTTAAACTTACATGTTATGTGGATTGCAAATTTAAAAATGTGTTGTTAGGATGTGTTGTTAGCTTCAACTTCAATCTCCAAAATGTATTTTGGGTATTAAAAATCATGTTTTGGAATCTATTTTAAAATGTGTTTTGAAAAATATTAAATATATAATATTTTAACACGTTATATTATTCTTTTACAAGTTGTACTTTAAAAAAAAATATATACCTCTACTATTGTGTTCGTGATATAAGTTCGTGAAAGGGAAGAATAGTAGAAAAAAACTAATAGTACGTCACTTGATATACCTAATATATTGGCAGAAATAGCTTTTATTTTTATATAAAAAAGAGATCAAATTCAATTTTAATATTAATTAATAGAATAAAATTAACTAACACAATCTAAGAAAAAAGAAATAATTTAATTGTTAATTTAATACTATACCTGAGATGAGATCATTATAACGGTCATAATTAAATTATTACTTTATAAAAAAATTCTAAAGATGGAATGGGCTTGATTAATTCAATACGTCGCAGGCCCAGTAACATAACGATACCGTCCCACCCCAAAGGTTCCAGAGCAATAGGGGCTAGGGACGGAGTTTGGAAATTTTCATCCAAAAATTCCGAAACTACGAACGAATCAGTGGCACGACGATAAGGCCTTATGTGATCAAGCGAGAGAATTAAGATTTGAATCTTATCAGTGATAATTGTCACAAAAATAATGTTAGTCTTCACTTTGTAATAGTATAAGTACTTCTCATCTCCTTTCCCCCTTGTAATAGTGTAGGGTTTCAATAAAAAAAGTAGTCATTCAAAAAAACAAAAAATTCATGCATGTATAGAGCCTCAATAAAACAAGTAGTCATTCAAAAAAAAAATTCAAAAATCCCGAAACTGATGTTCTTGTTTAATTCATAAACTGATGGGTTTTTTTTTGTTTTTTTGTTTTTTTTTCCAAACCTCCAAGACTGGACAAGCCTCGCCTTTAGATCCACCAGCCGATAGTCGTGAATATTTGATCCTTGAACCTTCTTTTTTTTTTTCTTTTTTTTTTTTTCAGTCCCTCGGTACTGAAGCAACTTATAAGTCTAGAAGATTTCCTCACCATCAACCAAGGTTCGAATCTCTCCAGGTTTATTGGGTTTTAGTTTCCGCCATGGCCGTTGAACCGAACCCGAGATAAACTGATGGGTTTGTTTGGTTGGTTAGAATTAGACTTGTAATTATAATTGAAATCTTCAATTCCAATTCTCATGTTTGTTTGTAAAAAAAAAATTAAGAATTAAAATTTTACACAAATTATGCATTTTTCGATTCTATAATTTTAAGTTTTTATTAGAACTCATAATTTTCAAAGTCTTTGTCTAGTCTTGTCTTACTTTATCCAATGTTTGTCTAGTTTAGTCTTACTCGATCCAATTACATATACGATATTGTAACATTTTAAAAGAATTATAAACTGTCCAGCCTTCAATTTTAAAAAACTTATAAACTGTATGGCCTCCAGTTTTTGTCCATTAATCGATTCAAATTGTTAAAAGACCAAGCAGCTCCACTCCAGTATTTTTCTACAAGTCAAGCCGCCATCCCCAAATATATTTTTCCACAATCTCTTGCGCCGCCACCAACCCTAAATGTATTAACCGGTTCAATTGATAGGCAACCAATATTAATTTAATAAATAAAAAGGTTTCTTCTAATGACCAATTTATAAAAAAAAATCATCAAGTTAGAGGTTAAAAAGTACTCCTAAACAAACTTTCATGTTCAAGTTTAACTCGAGCTAACTCGCTTATTCCTTTTGAATTATAAGTTTTGATTCAATCAATGATGATTTAGTCAATCAATCAGTATCTACAATTAGGATTAGATTCACACTTTGTAGCATTTCTTGATAAGTACAATATGTTTCTTTATTTCAATTTTTTTTCATTGAGTAATAAAAAACTTATTATTCTTATATAACTTAAACGACATAATTAATGTTTCTTCATTATTTTTTTATACATTGAATCCCACTAATCCTATCACTAGGAACTAATAATTGGCTTTGTCTCCAAGCATTGTGGATTTGCCACACCAAATTGCCTGTCCACAAACATTCTTATCTGTCTTTTAAAGTAGTTGAGCATCATAAAATCTGAATGCAATAAATGCATTATAATTAAATGGCTACATTAAAATGGTAAGTAGATAAATAGTACACTTCATGCTTCTCTTAATTGGTGCATATGCATTTTGTTTATTAGTCAATAGATTCCCCATGACAGCTTTCTTCTGTGGAATTATAGCTGAAATAAAGCTTTATGTATTGTAGAAAAAAGGGAAAGAGACGATAATGGTGTGAACTTATCCACTAGAAGAAAGTTGAACTGCACTTTCTTTGATTGTTTTTTAATGAAAGCAATTTATAACATATGCGGCCTAATCTCGAGTTTATTATTCTTGCATTTAATACTTAGCAATTCTATTTGTTAATATCGAATAAAAGCAAATAAATACTCCACATTGATTACTGTTGTAAACCAACCGCGTGACAAAATAATAATAATAATAATGATAATAATAACTATGGTCTCTTTTTAAATAAAGTTCAATTCTCAAAAACCAAGACCATGCCACAATGCAAAAGTCAATAAGTACATTATTTGAACATGGGAAGAGATGAGCAAAGTCCTGCTTAGAAAATTGCCAAATTGATCACTGTTTATGACAAGATAGCTTGATGACATTGAAAAACCATAATACAGAACTGTTGGGCTGATAATTTTTTTTTGTCCGGGATTTTGCATCTCCAGCGCTTTGTAGAGATGTAATCCAGGTGATTTTGAGAGCCATCTCCTGGAGGACAGCCTGAACGCTTTGTTTGATGAAGATGTTCCCGTCTCTTAATGAGACTGAATCCTGCTGAGAATAATGAAGAAACAGCTCAGGTACTGTCCAAGATGCATTATCGGGAGTAGTCTAATCATCATTTAGCAGCAATTCCTCAGTTGAACGAAGCATTTTCCACCATTCCGAATTGCCACGGATATTTACCTTCAGCCTGAATATACTAAATATGTGTAAGTCTCGTGATGAGACGTAAGAAGCTACATTTCATTAGCAAACTCCTCCAAACACAGTGTATTCACCGTCATAAGCAAATGAAATGCTCGTTGTCGTCAACATGTGCTGCATATTGCACCGAGTTTATCACAAGCAACTCATCCCATCATCAACATATCAATCGTTTATTTTTCTCCATGTACTCATTGTTGATAAGATTTCTTATGCTGTGGTTTCCTTTGCATAAATTAATACCACATAACATGTGATAACACTAATGGATTGCATATCAACACGCATTTTTTGGCTTTTAATAATAATGACAGTAAAATAAAAAATATACTAAAAGCACAAAAATTATCTTACAAACACGTTATTTTAAAATACAATCTAGTCGCGCATGGCTCTTACCTTGGACAATACACCCTGACTAGAGGGTGTAATTGTGCCTGTAATTGCAGCACTTACAGTGGCCCCATGGCTCTTACCTTCCATCACCACCGGGTCACCGTCTTTGCTAGGTGCTGCTACCTGAGCCAGGCCTGCAACCCTCATTATATCAGCAGATACTGTAGATTCCAGCCCCACTTTTGCTCCAGTAAGCAAAAATCTTTGGTGGCCGGATACGATTGAGTTCATCGTGTGTATGGCAACATCGCATTTCCTGCATAGTAAAGCTCGATCCTCCAGGCAGAGAAAGCACCCAATCGCGTCCTGTAATTCACCAAATATGAAGCTGTTCGCACTTGCAACATCATGCCAAACGCCCAGAAGAAGAAAAAAGGCAAAAAAAATAAAAAATTGGCACTAATCTTCTGAAAATCAACCGTAATATATTGCCTTTGGCTTATAATCAATCAGCCGGCCGGCCAATCAAGAACATCATGATTACCAGGGGAGAAACACAAATTACAATACTATATCAGCTACCAACACTTCCCTAAAAATCAACAAGAATTCTACCTGACAAATATCACACTTGGGCCTAGGCGAAGAAGAAGAGGTGGAAGAGAGCGAAACGCGCTGGTGCTTGCTCACACTCTTGTCGGCTGGATGAATTTTCTCGTCACACCCCAAACACAGGGCAGCCTCGTCGGCGCAGCAGAACACCCGGGCCTCCTCCCTGGCACACGCGCTGCAGTTTACTTTCATCCTAAATTCTTCCTACTTAAATTTTGCCTTGAATTTTTCCTCGTACACGAAATGTGAGCAGTACAGAGAACAAAGGAGAGCTAAACGGGGTGACACAGCTTTATCTGCCAAGCACCGACATGTAACTCTCGTCATCAAGAAGTAAAGTTTATGATTATTAATTCGACAAAGGTGCAAAAATATTTTATTAGTTTAATGTTATTTCTATTTCTGGGATTACCATTTCGTCATCAAGCGGTGATCCAAAAATATAGTATCATGATTGTTGGACCCAAATGCCAAAGCCGACAGAAATGCTGCTCTATTAGCAAATTGAATAGTAGTTGTCATCAAATGTTTTTTTTTTCTTCTAAAATCGATGGTTATATTTCCTTTTAAAATTGACAAAATATACATTTTGAATCCAGTGATCAGGGCAACTTTAGCGCTTTATTTTCAGCTAAGGCTGACATACAATAGAATTTCCTTCCATCTCATTCCCTAAGAGTCCCTCATAGTTGATAGTTGATTGTTGATTGTGTTAGAATATATTTAAAATATTTTTTTATAAATATTGTGAATATATTTTCATAGATTGGTATAAACTACCTACTCACACAAAATCATACTACGTACCAACAAGAGGGCGGCAAATCGCGCATAAGTGCAGATGATTTAGGTGCGATTCTCCTTTTATTTATTTACTTATTTATATATTTTTTTAGTAGTAAGTTCTTATTTATTAAAATTTTGTTCTCTATCTTGGAGGTATATGTGTCTATTCATATGAAAGATTACAGAAGTGAACACAGCACACTTGTAGAAAGTTTTGTAGTGAGAGTTGCGTGTTGCGTTAAAACCACACATGGTTATACATTTTTTTTTCTCACCTTTCTGCTACGAATAATTCTAGTTTGGGACGGATAATTCTAGTTTGGGATGAGAGATTATAGAGGGATAGGAGTTAAGAATTAGAGTTTGTATTCAATTGTTATTATATAATTAGGAATCAGTGCGTATTTCTTTTATTGCATGCAGTTTTAAAATACTTAAAAAGAGACCGATAAATTAGGTTGTAAAGTATTATAAATTGTTATTGATATAAAAGTTTTTCTACGTAACCTAAAGAATCAATTTTTTGTATAATTTTTTTTATTTTTTGTTTATTATTTATTATCGCACTTTTTTATAATTAAGATAAAATATTATAAAAAGTAATTAATTTATTTTTATATTAAATTATGTGAAATTTGCAATTGTAATAAAATTTATAACGTAACTTTTAAAAAAAAATATGGCAAAAGAATTCGATCTATAACTCACTCACTTATGAAGTAATCAATCATCGTTGGATGCGTCCGTTTTTAGACCATATCAGGCATTCGCTTGATTCATTTGGAACGAAAACTTGCATTGGGATCTGGGAAATTCAATGGATGATTGCTTAATTTGGGTCGAGAAAACACTCAAAATCGTCATTTATATTTTAATAAATAATTTTTTTTATTTTTTATTTTTAAAACAGGAACAAATAGTCTTTTAAATTTTATAAATTGAAATTGTTGGTACTATTTGTAAAATAAACATGAATTTTTAGTCCTTTAAATTTCATAAATGGAAACGTTTAGTCCTGAAATTTTTCTTTAAATTTTGGTTATTAAAATTTGAAAAATTATTTATTTTCGTTTTAAAAGTAAAAAATAGAAAAAATTATGTGTTAAAATGTAAAGACAATTTTGGGTATTTCCTCGTTTAGACCGGCAAGAATAGTAAACTGCAAATCGACAGGACAGCTGAGCTGATGGAAGGTGAGTGAATCTGATTTGGCGGCGCAGCGGCCGCCAGGAATCCTCAAATTGCAATGACACTTAATGCATTAAAATTTGCGTGTAAATGCGTTCATGATGATTACGACCTTCATGATTCATCCACCGACTTTCTTTGCCAAATTAGCTGGTGGTTCTGTTCCAAAGCTTTTCTATATTCTTAAACGAGAGTAACTATGAAGTAATATTTTCAAACATAAAAAATAATTGATAATAACGTCAAATGTAATTTACTCTAAATCTCATAATGCTTTGAACTATATATAATTCAAAATTCAAAATTAAAAAATATATATTTAATAAGAAGAAATGATACCACATATATTTCGCCATTAGAAATAAATAAAAATATAATTACTCATTTAATAATAAATATATTTTATTTTATAATAAAAAATAGTATGAATGTGTACAAATTATATTTTAAAAAATATTTTTATATTTTTAATAATAAATATAAGAATATAAGAATATATTAAAAATATAAAAATACATTTTAAAAAGATTAGACTTCTTAGGAGACCAAGGGGGAGGAGCATTTTCCTAGTGACTTCATGCTGAAAATGATGTTCCCAGAATATGTCATCCACAATCTAACCTTTTCAATCCATTATTGTTTTTTAATTAGTATTATCCTTAGATGCAGACCCTGATTTTTTTTAATCTCGTGGATATGAATTATATTTTAAAATATATTTTTTAAAATGTTTTGCTAAATATATTTTTAAAATATTGTTTAAATTAATAAAATATAATGTATTTTCAATTTAAAATGTCGTGTAAATATAAAAATATAATTTAAACTAAAATATTATATAAATTGTAAAAATAAAATATATTTTAAACTAAAATAATATAATCGCGTTTTAAATTGAAATGTTATGCAAAAAAATATTAGAGGATGGTGTTTGTTTTTGGGTTTCATTTTCTGTAAAACAAAGTGGGTTTTGCAAGTCATTTCAAATTACGTTTTTAAAAAATATTACATATATATAATATTTTATATTAAAAATCGCGTATAATATGAAAATAGAATTTTATTTAAATGCTATTATTGAAATGGGTAAAATTTTGAATTTAATGATAAAAAGCCATGAAATCTGTAATATTTCATTGAAGGGCCAAAAAATTTTTGGAATTTGTGTCATTTGTTAATTCATTTATATTTTTAATATTTAAACAAAAAATGGAAACATAGTATTTTTATATTTTAATAATTTTAAAAGCATAAAAATACAAAAATGGGATAATCTATCCACATGGGAGTTCTGTGGAAACCCTTGATACCCATAGCTACAAAAAAGATACCCATAAAGTTTGGTTTTACACTTCTTTGAAAAATATGGTAAAAAATTTATAATTTCCCAATAGAGCAAAAGATATTCTCTTCGAGAAAAGGAGAAAAGATATTCCATTCCCATTTTGCACCAGCAGCCTCAGTCCCCACACAAACAAATAACCTCATCCACCGCCACTCAACCGCCGCCGCCGCCGCCGCCCACCGCCCCATTTCCAGGTAACATGTAGTAGTGGAACCGAAAAAATCAAAATCACACCTACTATATTTAAGGTAAAATTTCGTTTTCATTTTGGCCACAAAATTCCAAAAATTAAGAGTATTCTAGATAGCATTTCTGAGTAAAAAGGCAAAACAAACTCACTTTCACTCTCGTGAACTTCACCAAACCGTTCTTCTTTATCTTGGTTCTTAACATGTAATTGAGCTTATCAATTCTTGACAAAAGAAGAGAAACATTCAAGATTTTATTTTTATTATTCTTATTTTTTAGTAATATTTTTGGAATGGAGTCGAAGTCCCAGCATAGATTCGGGTTAGGGAGACAGTCGTCACTTGCGCCGGAAAGGCTAAACGACGATGGTGGGGTGGTTTCTGACCAAGCTGATGACGATGAAACGGAAGGTGGAGGGGTGGTTGTTGATCCTGGAGTGAGGCTAATGTATATGGCGAATGAAGGTGACGTGGAAGGGATTGAAGAGGCTTTGGATTCCGGGATTAGCGTGAACTTTCGTGATATTGATGACCGGACGGCGTTGCACGTCGCCGCCTGCCAGGGCTGTGCCGATGTTGTTGAGTTGCTCCTCCGTCGTGGTGCTGTCCTGGATGTCAAGGATCGCTGGGGCAGCACGGTATGAAATGATAAACGGTTTTCTCTGCTCCCCTCCTCTTTTTTTTTTTTAATTATTAAATTTCTGGGAATTTTATTGATTCAACTTAATTTAGCAATGTTGTTTCAGTGATAAAGGTTAAAACTTTTGTAATGGGTTCATGGGGTTTGGTCAATTTTGGCAGTTTCGGGAATCTGATTAGTTATACTGGGTTGTGTCGTACTGTATGGTTTTGGACGTGATTGGAATGGAAATTTGGGAGTATGGAATGGATTTGTAAATTTGAAAATGAAATGATGCATAAATAGAATGCATGATCGTCAATGTTTTTGCCATGAAGGTAAAGATAATTGAAATGTACACAGATCATCTTCTAGAATGGCACTTTGTACTGTCTACCTAGTTGCATGGATTTTTATACACAATGCAGTAACATTATTGAGGACTCAGTTCTCATCCTACTGTTATTCACTAGTGAATTGACAGAGGTTGCTTAAATAGCCTCTTGCAGATGCAATTTATTACAAAAATAATGATGTCATCAAGCTCCTTGAGGCACATGGAGCAAAACTTCAGGTACGCCCACTTGTTTTTTCATCTATGCAAAAAGCTGATTTTCTTGGTCTTTCTTGTGTAGCATTTGTCTTGTTTTAACCTAAGCTAGAGCTTGCAACATTTTGATGCTATTTTCCTCTTCTTTTTTTTTCCCCCCCTTTTTTTGGGCTTTCCCTAGATGGCCCCAATGCATGTGCAAAATGCTCGTGAAGTTCCAGAATATGAAATTAATCCACAGGAACTTGATTTCAGCCAGAGTGTTAACATCACAAAGGTAATAACCTTTTTCTCAGTGTGGTGTGCACTAAGCTTTTCTCTATACTGTTCAACATATACGGGTTTGACTAATATAAATTTTGCTTATTTTCTATACTTCTCTGATTTTGACTCTATTCCATGAACATTTTTCTTTTTCCTATTTTCTGATTTTCCTTCTTCCCCTGTAGCTATCATGGGTTGATAACTTGTTTATGTTTTCTCCACTATTTTTTATACATGATAGGGGACATTCTGCATTGCTTCATGGCGTGGAACTCAGGTTGCTGTTAAGCGACTTGGCGAGGAATTGTTCGTAGATGAAGATAAAGTGTGGGTTGGTCAAATATAACAATTTATTATACTTATAGTTAGCCTCAAAATTTTGTTAAATTGGCATTATTACCTTTGCCTTTACTAGTTTCACCTGGTTTTCCAGGAAGGCATTCACTGACGAGCTTGCTTTGCTTCAGAAGTTGCGTCATCCTAATGTAGTTCAGTTTCTTGGTGCTGTAACACAAAGTACACCAATGATGATTGTTACGGAATATCTGCCAAAGGTAGTGTTATTTGATTCTGAATTGGGATTTTCTTGCTTACGGACTTTAATTTTCTCTAATATAACTTTGCTTCTTCCTGCAGTAATGATGAAAGACCTGACTGAACTTTTTGTGAAGTTACTTAGATACTATATTACTGATTATTTGCTTTGACATGTCAAATTTGTTGTGCATTCTTTGATTAAATACAAACTGTCTACAGGGAGATCTTTATGCCTTCTTAAGAAAGAGAGGTGCCTTGAAGCCGATAATTGCTGTCAAGTTTGCATTGGACATTGCAAGGTCTGTTTACTTGCTTCCAACGGATGACTCCTGTCATTCATGACTGGTGCATCATTGTTAAAAAGTGATTTCCTGTAGAGTAGACACGTGCCCACTGATGTCTGTGTATAATAAAATAGAATTTTGGCTGGAAGAAATCCTTCAGTTCTGTCAATATTGAATTTTTCTTGTTCAAATTTTCATGCTTTGGATTGTTGGCTTAGACTGCATCCAAATGTGAGGTTGTGAACAATCTTGAATTTGATTATTGTCTTTTTGCCCTTGACAATATAATTCTGATCTGACTTTATTCACCAATTGGAGCATGATGTTAGTTGGTTTTTTACCTACTCAACAAACAAATATGATTTCTTCTCATTGTTACCTAGGCATCATGGATAGAATTCATAACTTTGGTATCTCAATACATTTTGCAGAGGAATGAATTACTTGCATGAGCATAGGCCTGAAGCAATAATTCATCGAGATCTGGAGCCTTCGTATGTTTTTTTATTGAAATCACATACATTGGTCCCTAAACCAATGCTTCTTTTGTTGCAATGTGCTCATACACAGTTTAGATGTTTTACTAATAATCTTAGTAAGATGACAGAAATATACTACGAGATGACTCTGGGCATCTGAAAGTTGCAGACTTTGGACTCAGCAAGCTGATGATGGTCACAAAAGCTATTAAAGAAGATAAACCTGTTGGATGCCAAGAGACTTCTTGTAAGTTTTCTATCTGATAAGAGGCTGAATGGTTGAGGAAATTGCAACTGTGAATAAAGTTGTATAGTAATTTGCTCCCTCTTGAATAGGGCAATATTCGGCTCCAGAAGTTCTTAAAAATGAGGAATATGATACTAAGGTCGACGTGTTTTCCTTTGCATTAATACTACAGGAGGTAAAGTTGTTTCCATCTTCTTCCCACCTCACTATTTATGGAGGTTCAAATTTTAGCTAAACGAAGGAAGCTGCACTTATTTCAAATTTAAAAAGTTTAACTTCTGGCTTGGCTCATTTTTCTTTAAGTCTATTGCAAAGATTTATCTTCTTTTTCTTTGTGATATTCAACTTATTGCCACTGTTTGGTCCACATGATCCCAACCCTTGCTCTTGCAGAACCTGTGTAGATATTAGGACACTGCAAATGTTCCTTTTCCACATTTTCTGGTTGAAAATAAACCATTACTCTGCTAACTTTAACAATGCTTCAAACAGTATTGGTTGGGCGATTTAGCATGTCTATCTTCATTGAAGAAACACTTGTGTTGTCATCCATCTAACTGGTCAATGAAATTTATTATCCTTTTGTGTTGATTTTTTATTTTTATTTTTATTTTTTTTATATTTGATAATTCTCCACAGATGATCGAAGGTTGCCCTCCATTTTCTGATAGGCAAGAGAATGAAGTTCCAAAATTATATGTTGCAAATGAGCGGCCTCCGTTCAGGGCTCCTCCAAAGCTTTATGCGCATGGGCTAAGAGAGTAAGCCCTAGATTTTCCTTGTTCAAATGCACTGTTGGTCTTAATTCAGGAATGCATATTTTGCTCACTTATATTTTATTGATATCTTTGAATTTTATGTTTTACATTATATCCTTTCTTATGATAATTAATATTTCATAATAATACTGTGGATAGGTTTTTCCCAAATTACATATAATTCTTAGGATAATTATGTGTAAGTTTTGCTTACCTTGGTATAATCATGCTTGTGTGTAGGGATTGAGATTTAAAAATAATAACCAGGATTAAAGGGATGTCAATATATTAAGTGTAATTCCTTGTTTATCAGTTAGGCCCAAGCTTGATGATGCAGGAAAATCACTAGTTAGTTTTATGTATCTGCAATTGTGCATGGATCTAGTCTCATTGAGGTCATAGCCTATTGAGTTTTTTTAGTTTGTTCATCAGTTGAACAATCATCATTTTGTTGTGATACTTGGGTTTTGTTTGGTAGAGTTTACAATTGCATGTGCTGGTGCATTGTTATTGAGAATCTTGCCTTGGTTCCTCTCTTTCAAAAGTATATCTTGGCATCCGATTTTCTGGATATTCTTTTCTACTCCAAGCGTGTCTACTTTGTTGTACTGTAAAGATTACGTTATTTATAGAAGTCCAACTGAAAGGTTTGTTGTTTTCATATTTGAACATGTTCCTTGCGTACTTGAACTACATACTATCATTTCAATTTATAGCAACATGCACTGAATATGTTACGGGGTTGATATTCAAATTCACATATAACCTGCTAACAGACTAATTGAAGACTGTTGGAACAGCAATCCCTCGAGTCGACCTACTTTTAGGCACATAATATCCAGGCTGGAGGAAATTAATAATCATCTCGTTCGTGGAAAGCGATGGAAGGTTTGACACATAGTTTCGCTCTCTCATTTTTCAATTATGTGCATCCTTGGTAGTTGTGTTTTTTTTTTTTAAAAAAAAAATAATACTTCCATGTGCATGCCTTATAAAGTTTCATGGGTTTTACCAAATGATATGACGGGGAGCAATGCATGTATTATCATTGGTCCATTAGGGTACTAGGCAGCTGAACTTGATTGTAAGAAGAAGTATGTCTGATTGTTTTCACTGCTATCTTTGGCAGCACAAAGTCTATGTTCTGTACATAACAGGAGGAAAGAACAAATAAAGGCTCTGAGTTGTCTGTGCATGTTGAACTTAAGCAATTATTATAATAAGTATTTAAAATTGGTGCAATGCTGCAGGCAAATTTGCTGATACTTCGAAATTCTTTCTGTGGGATGATATTCTTAAGCAATAAGTCAGTTTTCAACTGAGAGGAAGTCTTGCTTCTTGGTAGGCAGATTCAAGCAATTTAGGATTTAAATCTACTAAGTCAAAACTTTGTCCATGCATGTTTTTGGGATGCCTAAGATTTCAGCCTTGAATCTTAATGTCTCTCTATGAGTGCAGGCAAAGGCAATAACCTGCTTCCAGAGCCTTGAAGCCATTCTTAAATTTGATCACTCTAATTCGAAGAGCAGATCCTCTCACTCAACCATCTCCACTGTTGGATGAATAACCGCCCTTACTGCAAGCTTTTAATAATATTGCCTTCAATAACACTGCCGTGATCTATCATTGCGGGTGGCTGTCTTTATCGTAGAAACGGAAACGGAAAAGGAAAAGTGACCATCTCCACTGTAGAAACAAAAATCAAAAGTTAGTTTTACTTGTTCAAGTATGAGAAGCGTTACAATTTTTCTCTCCCATTATTTTAGAACTCCATTTGTAGAATTGTACATGCTCATTATGTACAGCCATTTTGAACAATTTTCATCCCTGTTTCTTCCTGTCGAACAATAAAAAAGGTGCTTCATATTCTCTTAACACATAATATGTTGGTAGAAAGTTAAATTTGTAAATACTTTTTCTCATGGTAATGGCTAGACATAATTGCATTGAAATGATTGAACCTGATGCTTTGCTGGGGAACAGTAAAATCTTCTGAAAAAGTTGAAAGGATGAATTTTGAAAATTTCACTCTTCTTATAAAGGTTGTTAACTTAACCTGCGTCAGAGTAGAGATATTACTAAGCAAACCAGCAAAACGCTTTATCATGTCCATGACCATTTAAGATATAGTGGCTAGTGAGTACCCGCTGGGGGGTTGTTTCAACGGTCACCAAACTTTGTTGAGCTACAAGAGCAGGGGTTTGAACCCTGCTTTTGATATCTCTGTTCTTTGTCTTCCTTCCCACTTAATGAGGTTTCACCCTTGGAATACTTTCTATGACACAATTGTAATAGTATAAGGTATTCTCAAAAAAATGATACAATATAAGATATTGTCAAAAAAATAAAAATGTAATGAGGAAACTCATAAGATGCTTGTTCCGCTATCCATTTTTTCAGGGGTGCCTTCATTCCCAAACCATGAGGTCCAAGCGTATGTAATACGTTTATAAATCTTATA
Organism: Gynochthodes officinalis; assembly: GCA_020080225.1. Classification (NCBI taxonomy): domain Eukaryota; kingdom Viridiplantae; phylum Streptophyta; class Magnoliopsida; order Gentianales; family Rubiaceae; genus Gynochthodes; species Gynochthodes officinalis. The sequence continues at coordinate 5,496,484 of CM034623.1, read as the reverse complement.
AAAAAAAACAAGTCCACATTATGCCAGTAGTGTTGGACCAATAGCCCGCAGCAGGAAAAATAAAAATGGCAACACAACCAATTGACTTCGTCACTGCTCAATATAAAAATGTCAATATATTAAGTTGGACCAATATGCTTATGCATGATCAACCATGCAAATCAATGTTCCCAGTATGTATGGACTTCTTGGGTGATGTTTCCATCTTCATTCATTACATGAAAGCAACATTCCTCCAAAATCTTTTGTTCTTTTTTCTGCGTTCAATATTCGGAATCTCAAGGCCTGAAATATTTTTCAGTTCTGCCGCTGATCGATCAAATATTGTATCTTCTTTGGCTTGCAGTCATCATTTCATCTTAACTTTAGGTATCCTTTTACCGGGATTATAATCAACCGCAATAGTTTTCTGATTTTGCTCATCTCACATGAGAGAGAGCTTCTGGTAGAACTGCAAAACTCTTGGGTCTGCCCGAATCTTCTTAGCATTGAAACCGGATAAATGAAGTCCATCCAAGGTTTTTACCCTTGAAAGTGCAACATAGACCATTCCATTGCCGAAAGCTCGTCTGAGATTTGTATGAAGGCGGTCAATGGTCATGCCCTGGCATTTGTGAATGCTTAGAGCCCAAGCCAGAATGAGGGGTATTTGTCTTCGCTTAGCAGCCTCCCGTTCTCCATCCCTCACTACCCATGTCTCTAAACCAATCCTATATACTTGCCCAGAATCAAACTTCACCACAGGTAGCACTTTGCCATCACTACATATGCAGTCAAGATCACTATCATACATGTCAGCACCATCATAATTCCTGGGAAAATCACTCTTGTCACCACCGTGCTGAGATTTCGCATCAATCTGGTCATGAAAACCTATGACTGTGCCTGTAGCACCATTCACAAGCTTATTATAAGGGTTTATGTTCTTGCACAACATCACCCTTGCACCTACACAGAGCTCCAGCTGATCAGGTACAATTCCCAACTTAAGCTGCTTTTTTGCAGATTCTACACCAGTGTCAAGAGAAGTATAAACAGTTATTCGCTCACCCAAGTCAAGCAAGCACTTCTTGTTCACCTTATTAACATCTTCAACACGTGGGAAGAGCTGCACAGCTGAAGGATGCTCCTCAGGCAAGCAGCATCGTTGTTCTAAAAGTTTTAGGTCCTCAGGATCAAACTCTCCTTTCCGTATTCCCTGCAGTGATTTCACAAGTTCAGACTCTGATTGCCTGAAAACATTTTTGAGCTCAATTTGCAAATCAAAAGTTGCATCCCAACAATCAGCTTCGAATGCATAGTCCTTTGCATCCTTCTTCTTCTTCTTGATAACAGGTGGCAACTGGAAAAAGTCTCCACTCACAACCAGCTGTAATCCACCCCAAACTTTGCTCTTTGATGAAGGATCCTCTTGTACTTCCCGGGCTATGTACTCTAGAGTATCAAAAAAGTCAGCTTCAATCATGCTAACTTCATCTAAGATTAGAACTTTGGCCTTATTCCACCTCCTATAGGCCCTCCTATCAGAACGAACCCTGGATAGCAAATTTTCGCGATCAACATTGGCAAGACCAGTGCCAGCAAATGAATGAAGGGTCAAGCCATTGAGGCGCAAGCAGCAACTCCAGTTGATGCTGTCACAAAACCCGTGATCGCCATGAATGTTCTTGAGTTTGCCAATAATATGCTCAACCAAAGTAGTTTTTCCAGTCCCAGCCGACCCACTGATGAAAACAGACTTTCCATCAACAACAGCTCTCAAGATTTCTGATTGTTCATCAGTCAACTTTATTCTAGGCTTCTTAGGGATTGTAGGACTACTTTTATTGCTCTTAAACTTGTTCTTGACACTAAATTTCTTCCATTTTGAATGATGATATGCGGTACTAGAACTATAATATCTCACCGTTCCTAAAAGAGAGGAGAACAACTGCTTCATATTTTCAACTCCCCCTTTCTTTCTTTTCTTCTCCAATATATATATAATTGACTCAAACTAAAACAGAACTCACATTAACTACCACTTGCAAACCTTAAAACCCACCAAGGCTTTGAATATAAATAGCACTAAATTGGATGCAAAAAGAAAAAAAAAGGAAAACTAGCTCAAAAATACTAGCAATTCAAAACAACAAACACCATATCTCTTCTGGTTCTCAAAACTTCACCCAAAAAATCAGGCCTTTCCAGAAATCAATAACAGCACCAGTAATATCAACTCAGACTGCTAAGACTAAAACATAATTGCATTTCTCCATCTGGGCCATCCTAATTTTTTCAAAACATCGAATCTTTTCACTGACTACCGAGAACTAAAGTTAAGCTTTACACGAAAATATTGCTATTGCAGCCGAAAGAAAACATGAACATGCTACTGAAGTATAGGGGGGAAATGAAATCTTAGAGAAACAAAGATTGCATACCCAAATTCTTAGGATTTTGTAGACAGAAGAATTAATGTTGGTTTTGCAATTTTTCAGAATCTTCTCATCTCGTTTGAAGTGGAGGAGACTGCGCAGTTGTTAAACAACGTTGGCAAGGGTTTGTACTCGTCAAGCCTGGTGCGACTATCAATTTGGGGTAGCTTTTTTCTTCTTTTTTTTTCAATTTTTTTTTTTTGATTTGGGCCTATTGAAGTGGATTTACATTGAGATTGAGACTGAAGGAGTCTGTTTAGTGGGCCGTGCTTTTTTGTTTTTTTTTTTTAAAGCCATTGCCTAATTCAAAATGAAATGATAAGGATTAAGGAACACCATTTACTGAAAATGTACATAATATGAGTTTGGAGGAATTAAATAGGCAAGTTCACAATTCTTTGAGTGAATTATATTTCTTCTAACATTCTGATTTCAACTTAGGTGATATTGTATAGACACACTGAATCGAATTTGGTGTCCTGGAATTCATTTTGTGAGCATAGTGCATTATCTCAGAAGTCTATTAATATTTATACGGTCTTTGCATAGGTTGTTTGGTTCAATTTAATACTCGTTCAATCTCAAAAAGAGTTCATTTTTTAAATTTTTTTTGTTAAAAATAAAATAAAATTCAACAATAGAAGTGTGATCACTCTTAAAAAATGTATGATTTTACCGAGACGGAAAGGGCTTCGAGATGTTCCCCATAATGGACTGCATTACAAAACAGAAAAGAGTCTATAACTAGTGAGCTATTTGTTCAATATCATCAATAATTCCCTTTTCCTTTTTGGTTGTGTTAGGCCATGGACCATATCATGAATTCCAGAAGATAGGCAAATTTTTTTTGTTAAAACAATCATAATTAACCAGGGATGTCATTGCATCTTTCTCATGACAACAAATTTCAGAAATTATCCATTTTCAATTCACAATAACACTCCAAAAATTTGAAATATAGACATGTATGAGTGGCTGTTAGCCTGTTACTACCCCCTCAATGTTCATTTTCCAAAGGGTTTTTTTTTAATTATTATTATTTAAATAGAATAATTATAGGTGGGTAAATTTCATTAAGAAATGTGTCACACAAATATAATGTGACATGAAACGATGAACAATATCTATATTTTCAAACGAAAAAAAGAGAGAGTGAATGTGACATAGTGAGCTTTCTAAGGTTTCAATTGAGCACAATCAAAGGCTTCTTCCATAATCACATATGTATACCATACTTGCTCCACAAAAGGGGGTCTTACGGGGACAAAAGAAACAAACACATAACGAAATTTTCTGCATGTGGGGATGGAGCACTTTGGCTCTCGCTAATTTGGAGACAAAAATAAATGAACAGAACATGCACTCAACGAAGTGCTAGTTCACATTTGGAAAGAGAAAAAACAAAATCTTAGAAAAAAACATCATGAGATACTAAAACTTGCCCTCAGGCTCAGCTAACCCTATGTACGTACTCTCTGTACAGCACTAATTTGCTATACCACAGGCCTATCCTGATTCCTGACTGCCCATTTCCTCTCGTTTTTTCCTATTTCGACCACTATACCCTATATTTGGCCCCTCTGTATGACATTCAAAAGGGATACCAATCTTTGCAAGACTTTGAAAAGAAAGTTGTCTGAGATACTGCAGCATCTACAGAGATATTCAAACCGCCTTTAATTGAGTGGAACGTTCTTTTGTTTTTTTTACACTCCCCCGCCCATCATATACATTTTTCAAATCAGGAACTCCAAGAAGGTAGGTACGAGAGAGAATTATATAGTCCTTTCCTTCGCTAATCCTACTCCTCCATCTTATTACCTTATACCCTTCTATGAACAAAATCGTTTGACGCTTTACTGTATCATATATATACTTGCACTGTTGCATTGTCAATCCCATGCCATGTTTATGACATGATCCATCATGCAAATTCAGCCCGGATGAAGAGCTCCTCCATCTTTTTCTGTTAGATTGTACATAATGACCATCATTTTAACGAGATTGTACAGTTGTACTGCTGAAGCATTTTCTTTACGCGAAGAATTAACTCCCATGCATGCTTCCATCAAGCAAGCTGTAAGCATCCAGGACATATCGATCCATCCGGAGCATTAATCTCTTTCTGTCTCTCTCACGCACACATTGGTAATCATGTAGCAGAACTGAAGAAGAGAAACATGCAGCAACGAAGACACTAACTTCTTGCAGATCACTTTAACCTCATAAAAATTGATTTTTTTCATCAATTTTCTTCTCATTAAGAGGTGGGCTTTGTGTTCGATGCTTGCTTTTATGGACTGGCGAAGAAGAAACAGTCGGGTATAGTGTATACCAGTACAGTACAGCCAGCCTCAGTGCGAAAACAAGTTGATTTGGATAGCACGAAATCTCAAGATCTTGTTGGGTTTTGGGTGCATATTTTATGGTGGCAAACTGTGCATGTTCAATCATTTCAAGAAGAAAATATGTATAATCAATGAAAGTGAGGAAAACAGTTTGCTGATGATCATATTCACACACAGTCACACACTGATATAGTACTAGATACTACTTAATTTACTAAGCACTAGTATCATCATCATCATCAGTATATAAAATTGGGAGACAAGGGTCTCGTTTTGTGTTGCGTTTCTTTTCTCTTTGGAATCATGGCTTTAGTCTAATGTATGCTTTTCCTATGGCATCCCTATCCCTAAATTTATATTGATGTTTCATTATCACGCTCCTTCCAAGCTCGTTCTTACCAACCAAACGCATATTTTTATTATCATACCGATTCAGGGAATTCAACTAAACTATTTAACCATATTGAAAACGAAATTATTCTAGTAACAATATCTACAGTGAAAGGGGGATACAAATTCTCTTGTTGAAAACCATACGGGTATATATATTAGTAGTTGTACCACATTTAAGTGCTATTTTGAATCCACTAGCTTCACTTTTGACCTTTGTATAATAGACAGGCAATTACAGGCGTTGCACATTACATGTGATGAAAACTGTGCCCAAACTGTTAATTTATTGAACAAAATGGTGGTTAATAGCAGAACGTTTTGCCTGATCTTTGCATGGGTTTTTGGAATTGCAGTCTTGAAATCAGTTGATGCATGGTTGAACATCTCAATTGCTAAACTGAAATTTCAAACTCACATAGTAACGCCTTAAATTAACATAATTGAGATCCTCATCGAACTCAAGTCTTAGTATATATCTATCTGGAAGATTAATATTCAACTATTTAGCATGGTCAACTGATTTAAAGCAAAACTATACACTTATGATTAAACCTCGTATGAGCTATACCTATAGTATCTCAACAGGCAAATAATTCTTTGAATTTGGCTTCTTCTTTACAACTTCAGATGTTGGCCAAAGGACAAAGAAATAAATTACCTCCTATTTTGTTGGGTGTAATTTGCAATTTGGAGGCCAGGTTTAACATAGTATCTCATTAGTTCATGAACTACTGTTCTTGGGATTTCCGAACAGAAGAAACAAGAACTTACAAATCCAAGAATTAGCATTGCTATGAGTGTGGCTATCTAGACTAGCACGTGTCCAGGTACATGAGCAGCCCCTTTAGCGATATCTTTTGAACCGTCTTAATTAGTCCAATTACATGAGTATAATATGACCTCCACTAATTCTGTACGTAGTTCCTGATCATTAGTGATCATGAACAGTAATACAGTGATGCATGCACGTTCTTCTTTTCCCATTGATGGCTGCAAATCGGACAACTTTATGCTTACCGAAGTATAATCATCAATCTGTTTGACCTTTGCCCCTAAAACCCTCTTCAGCTTAGTGAGAGTTGAAATGAAAAGATACCGTTCAACGATGCAAGAATTAATGTATACCCAGCTCAATTCAATCGCTTTTCCCTGATCATAATTTGGTAAAAATTAAAGGGTTGTAATCACACCTACCATATATATTCAACTCTTGCAATCTATCGGTTGATGTGCCACATGTCATTGGAATTAATTAAGAATTTAGGACAACATTGAATGAGATATTGTAACAACAGTCTAAAGTGCTCTATAGAAACATTTGTTCGTGGTAGAATGTTGGATTTGATTTGTAATTATTATTGTTTTGATAAAAAATAAATCTATCAATGTGACAGCATACAATGATAATGAAATGGTTTGTAATGCATGATCAACAATAATGGACGTGGTCAAGCTAAAATTAAGTACAATGTACCGGGGATGTCGGGTGTCCTAGGTTTTAAGGTTTTCAAACTTGCAATAATCTCAGCTCCAGCTTGCATATAATAGATGAATAGAGTACACCAAAGGGTCCATCCAGGTCCTTTGCTCTATATCTTTTCGTGAAAAAAGAACACAAAAGATACAAAAGATTCAGTATGAGGAGGACAACATCAACAACAGCAAAGCTGTCCATTCTTGTCACCAAAAAAAAATTTGCTTGACCTGAAAAGAAAGGTCATCCCCTGTACAATTGAACGGGTCCAGAGCCTTCACAAATCACAACCCTTCCCTTGCTTGACCTTCCTCTTCTCTTTTGGGGCCACCCCTTGTCACTTACCTGTCACCCATGCTTTTTCTGTTTTACATCTTCTGAAAAAAAGAAAAAGAAAAAAAGAAGAAGCTACTGCAGGAATGGAGGCAATGGTGACATTCTTTGACATTTATTGTTGTTCCAGTTCTAGGTTGTAAACAAAGCGACATCTAACCACCAAAAATTCCTTCTTTAATTACCTTATAACCAAGTTAATTTTCCTTATTTGTTAATCTGTGAAATTGTGCACTGATATTATTTGTTATGAAAATGAAGCATCAATCCCATCCTCTAATGCCTTCTGGTTGACCCCTTTTGCTTCCTCCTCTAAAATTGAACTTGGGAGTAGGGGCACAGTCTCTATGTTCGAGTCCATCCGAAACAAAGAAAATATACATGGACTTGGAGAAACATCTAATGTTGTTCCTCGTGGACCAATACTACACATATTGAAATTGTGCTTTATGACTGAAAAAACTCATGTTACAGTTCAATCCGCACATTAAAACATTAATTAACAAACGACAGTATGTTTTTATAAGTACTTTCAGGAATTGAAGCACCTACCATGCCAAAATAGTACTGTATTTTTATTAGAAGTAGCACATTCACTATACTAAACCATTTAAGCTTGATCCCATATCAATATATAGTACTAATCTTAACACCTTTCGTGACACTTATTTATTTCTGTTCATCATAAATGAATAAATGTCATCCTCAGTGCCTTTTCAGGGGAAATGAAAACCAAATAAGCAAATTTGGTTTGAAATGTACAAAATTGTTTTACTCCGTGAAAGGGCCTTTTTTTTTTTTTTTTTATTTCACAACCGAAACAGTGACAAATTCTTTGCCTTAAGTAACAGAAGTTTGTAAAAATCAAAAGAAAATCTTCACCATATCCGCCATTTATCATTAATATAGATCGTCAAATGGAAATATATATATATATATATATATACATTCTACACATTAGCTCGTGTTGTGAAAAAATGAATTAAGCTTGTACAGTTAGTGTTTTAAAATGTATTTTTATATTTTTTAATATATTATTAAAATCTTTTAATATATCTTATATCTCATAATTATTATATAAAAAAATATAAAAATACGTTTTAAAACGTAATCTCTATAAGACCTTAGCATACACCTATACTTAATTTGAACCTTTAAAAACTTGTGATGGCAACCCAAGTCAGTTGTCAACATATGGTCCAAACTATAATAAGTCTCATTCCATCTTGCTATTGTCCCATATATATATATACACATATTTCGTCAAGATAAATCAAACGTACGTCCATTTTAATTTTGTTGGCATATGGAAACTGAAAAGTACCCCAAGATGTTCAACCTAAACACAGAATCCTCTAGGGTTCGGCAAGATTCTGGAGGTGGCACACACGCGCCAATAGGCGCGAAGATCTTATACATCGTCACATCCCCCCACAACACAACACATTGACCGCTGGCTGGCGAAGGACAAAAAAATAGAGACAACATATGGAAAGATAATACCGAAATAATTTTGCCCAATTTAATTATGTATGACAATAGGTCAGTTTTCGGGTTCACATATCGTATTTTAAAAAAGTAATAAAATTATAAAAAAAATAAAAAGTAATAAAATTTGGACCAATATAATTATTTTTGTGTCAAATTTTTATATTAAATTAGAATTATATTTTGTTTTATAATTTCGTATTAAATTTTTATATTGTGTCAGAAATTATCATCCCTAAATTTAATAGCATTAGAAAGGAAATTAATATTTTAAGGTACTTTCCAGTTTCCACCCCTTTGAGACACGACAGTTTAATAGTGTATAGTATAAGGGCATTTCTTAAAAGCCGGGAAACCGCTTCATTAACTCGTGTGCCGTTGAATTTATTTAATGAGTTTTATAGTATTTTTTTCAAAAGTAATAGTATTTATATCTAGTTTTGATTACTATATACAGAAAGAGAAAATCAACTTGGATGTGGAATAGTGGGAGGGATTGAAAGATTTTATTTCATGTTGAAGAGATCGATGCATTAACACTTAGTGCTCACTTATATATCGACAGGTTAAGATATACAGTAATTTAAATTATTATTGATGTAAAAATTATAATATAATAAGTGAAAATATTAATTTTTTATGTAATTTTTTTTTATTTTTTAACTGTTATCGTATTTTTCTTTGTGATTAAAATAAAACATCACGAAAAGCAATTAACTTATTTTTAAGTTAAGTCATGTATATTTTTCAAATTAAATAAAAATTCTAACGTTATAGTTAAAAAGAAAAACACCTAACTAACTTCAATTTTTGAGATAAGTAAATATATTTACAGATTAAAAGGATCGCAATGAAGTTTTTCGCGTAATTGAAGTGATATTTATAAAATAAAATAATAATAAATATTTAAAGTGACTATTATTTAGTGACAAGTTTTATATACACGTCACATGTTTTAAATTTTTGCTAGACGTATTTATTACTTTTTTAAGTTAAATTTGTAGATTTACTAAATAAAGCTTGAATATAAAAGGATTAAGGGCCATTTAAGTTGGGGATAAAAGTTATGAGCTTGATTAATTTATTGAGTATCAAATCTAATGATTTATTTTCATTGGATAAAAAGGTTGGCATACATTCAATAATTCAAAGAGAAATTTAAGATTGAAGTTTTGGCCACGAGAACAAATGTGCATTAGATCCTCTGATATATATACCATTGCTTATTGCACATTTTAATAAGTTGGTATAGATTATGTAGTTTATATTAATGTATATTATTAATATTCATTTTTGTTTTGGTTAATTTTATTATTATACACTAATAATAAAAAAATGAACCCTTAATACTAAAATTTATTATGATGAAAATAAAAATTAATGGTATAAATATTACCATAAATGACAAGATTTATACTAATTTATTAAAACGTATAACATTAAATGACACATAAATAAATATAATAAGAGATCCACTGCGATGTTTAACTTCACAAAATATTTTGCTCATTACCCTTTTCTTTCTCATTTTTGGATGTTTACATATTCATCATGAACATGTTTCTCCTTCAAATATCGTCTTTCATTTTTATATTAAAATTGCAATTCTAAAAGTTCGATTCTTACAAGGAGTGCAACAAATTAAATTACTAATAGTATAATGATGTAGGTGTTTAAAAAGAAAAAACAAAAATCAGCTGCAATATGAACAAGCTGAACAATTTGACTCTCATTCCACTTTCCTATCTTCCTCTATGCTCTTCCCACGAATCCCACCTCCAGATATTTGGTGTTTTTATTTGTTTATGTGTGATTATGATCTTTACCAGCCCCATTATGCATATATATTAAGTGTGGTAGCATTAATATGTAACCAAAAAAATAAAAAAAATAAAAAAATATATTTCTTATAAAAATAAAAATGTTAATACCACAAGAACAAGTGAAAAATAAAGAACAGTTATTATCTCTTCTAGTTTATGATTTCAATTTTAGTGAAGAAAAGCAAACATCAATACATGAGGGACTCAAAATTAAAGAGTATTCCTCTAAATGTTTTCCAGCAAAATGTATTAATTAGTATAATTAACACCAAAAGCCGCAAATATTTTTATCAAGAATTTACCAAAAATGAGAAGCTACATGTGTAAAAAACTAATAGTAAAAGTTGATAGAGTAATGCACTCACAATTTTTATTTAGCAAATTATTCTACGACAATTATAGTGGGGAAAAGGAAAATGAAAGTAAATAATTCATCAATATGCAACTATTAAAATTGATTTTTTTTTTTAACTTTTAAAAATGACTTATTAATCTTTAAATTCTCTTCTTCTTTTTTCAATGACTAAGAAGTCTCAAATTCATAATCTCCTAATTACAATCCCTTTTAACGACTAAGAAGTTCTGAATTCATAACCTTTTAATTATAATCTCTTCCACCTCATTATTGCCCAATCCAATCCAATCCTCTCCTAATTGCTCGACTTATTCTTTGTCCTCTGACTTATAATTAACAACTTGTAAAAAAAAAATAAAAAAATCAACCCCTACCAATAAAAACACTACCATAAAAATGCCAAAGATAATTAAATGGAAAGGGTTATCATCATCAAGAGAAGTAATAATACATAATGTGTTGGTGAATGAATGGGGTCATTGGTCAGGTGCCGGGGGGAGCGGTTGTCACCATTATGCCATGCATGCATGACCCAAGTGCCAACAAGTGCCAAGTTCCATGGATGACAATGGAAGTCGATGTGATTGATATACACAAAATATCTTAGCATTTGAATGTGCCTAAATGTGGCATTGGTTGGAGTACTTTTTTAGGCACATAATGAAGAGGTCACCTCAGAAATAGGCATAATATAACGAATGGTCACTCTCATTGCTTCATCATCCCATAAATGTCTTCACATTGCTTGCTGCATTGCCCCAACATCACCATCATACTCGCTTTGCTTCCCCAAAGAGGTAGGAATAAATGGGGTGCAACAACTTTCATGGTTTTTGGGTTTAAGGTTAGTACTTAGTACCAAAGTACTTACATTAACTCTTTGTAGATGGAGTAGATGAGGAAGAAGCAAAATGCATGTAAGCAAGTTTTGATGGAGAGCTAGTAATAAATAGGAGTGAGTAAGTTTAATCCCATTTCATATTAAGTGTATCATTTTATATATTATAGTTAGAGTTGAATGATAGTAGGGCCCCATATGGACTACTAGGATCTTAAAATACAATTTAAGTCATAAATTTAGTTAAAAATTATGTTTTTTTTTTAAGGTAAATAGTTTTATTTGTTCTTTAGTTCGGAACATTAATATTTAATTTACTTTTTTTATTTTAATTTCTTTCATTAGCTTTTGGTCAAGGCATATGTAAATCACATCATTAAATTTATTAATTCCCATTTGGTTTGATTACATCATAAGCATCAATTGAAATCAAAATTATTAATCAAAAGATTAAAATAGTATAAATTAAGAAACGAATTGTGTTATTTAGTTTTTGTTTGATATTCAAAACATGATTTCAATCACAATTCCAAACATAATATTAACAATTAAACTTGAATCAAAATCCCAAACACCACACAATCACCTTTCAAAATACACAAGAAAGCTCTAACGCAAAAAAAAAAAAATCAATTTTTTTCAAACAAACCACTCATTCTTTTGTTAATTTTTGGATAAGCAGATTGTTAAGAATTCACCTGGGCTTTAATCTTACTAAGATGGTTCATTGGAGTTTCCAAATTTTTTGAGGTTTTCTTTTCCTCTTTCGAAGCACAAAACTTAACTACCATACCCACTTTATTTATGAGCCCGTGGCCTGCTTAACTATCCTGAATTCCTAAGGTTTGATGTAGCATTATATATACGTATATGAAGGCCTGTGATCTCTGCAGATTTCTAATAGTACTGCAACAATTTTCAATCCATGTTCTCTCCATATATACACTTTGTATCCATGCATTACTTTCATCCGAGGGGAGAGGGTCGAGAAATTGGAAGAAGAAAAGAGAGCGGAAAGGATCCAACCTCTTTTTTTCGAATCCATATTTTAAAAATATAATTGAGTGTGCCTACTTTTTTTTTTTTTTTATTTCCAAAAAAGTTTAATTTTAAAATAATTTTTTAAATACTTTTACATATAATATTTATGTATGATCATAATTAAAAAAATAAATATAAAATTATATATTTAATGATAATTTTTTTTTAAAAAAATATATACATAATTTAAAAGTGAACTATTTTTTTTGAAACAAGAGACCGAGAAAGTATATAGCAAGCAAAAAATTAACGTGTGGGGGGGGGGGGGGGGAGGGGGGGGGTTACTTAGTTTTATTGCTAATTCTTTATCATTTCTGATTCCACACATTTTTTAGGAACCCAGAAATAAATTTGAATCCAATTTTAGATCAAAACACTTGTATTAGTATTCTAATTTTTGGTTTCCATTTTTTGTCGGATGATCCTCTTTTTCTTCTGGAAGGAAGAATGATAATTAATGTTCCAAAAATAAAAGAATTGTTATAAAATTATGTTAGACAGTCCACCCAAACTAAACTAAACTTTTCTTTAAAATCATTAATTCCGAGTACAACAAATTAACTTCAAATTTAAACAAATTTTGATATGAGGACTTAGTTTGTCATGATGAATTAAGCACCGCAATATATTGAAGACATATATTAATTTCTCTAAAAATATAATATTTCATCTATCCAAAAAAGTATTCACTTTGATTTAGATATAATGTTTTATTAATTACTAATCACAACACATTTAATGAACTATTAAATATATAAATTTATATTCATATATTTTTAATTACCAATATATATTATTATTAATAAAATTTTTAAAAATTTTAATTTAAAATTAAAATTTTTTTGATGAAAAAAATTTTAATAGTGGATTTTTTTTTTGTCTTTTGGAATTGGAGAAGTACTAGAAAGAAACACACAATTGAAAGAAAAATATTAAGAGATAACCAACAAAATGGTTTCTCATAAATTAACAAATAAATTTTTTATCCCTCACATTTACAACGATAAAAAAAGATCCCTAACATTTTATTAGTATATTTTTTTAGTCTTTCATCACAATTTCATCTAATTTTGATAATAGTAACAGTGTAATTTTAACAGAAAATTAGATAAAATTGTGACAAATGACTAAAAAAGTATATTAATAAAATATTAAAAAAAAATTCATCACTTTAAATATAAGGAATAAAAAATTGTTCGTCAATTCATTTTATAAGTTATCTCAAAAATTAAATAATTTTAAAGGGGCATGGAGCGCGCGTACCCGGCACTCTCTAAAGAAGTGCGCGTTGACGTGCGGGGACATGCATGATGCAGAATCTTTCTTCTGAAAACGCAATTTTGTACGCGTACTTGTTTGTTGTGCTGTGGCAAAGCACCTAATAAACCAGAAACTAAATATATAATTAAAAAAATAAAGTATATTTTAATGATTGATGATAAAGAGAGAAAAAGATTTCGATGACGGACGTGAAATTTGCACATTAAGAAATATTAAATAGTAATTATTCTCCTCATTTAATATTATTTTAATAAATAAATGTCAACTGAATTATTATGAGAATTTAATAAATATTTTTATTGTAAATATTATAACTATTTTGGCATATCTTATTTAAAAAATTATATGGAATCTCATTTATTTGCCATGTATATGGTCTTACTTATTTGAGTAAATAACGTTCGTCGTTAGTTTAATTTGATTCTTTATGTTTAAGAATTTTTAATTTGGTTACTTAATTTGTAAATTTAGTTTTAATTGGTCTTTTTATAGTATAATCAAGTTAAATGAAACTTAATACATTCAATCACTAGCTTGAATAATTTATAAATATTTTATTTAAATCACATCCAATTTTGATAATGCAATTTAGATAGTCTATTCATAATATACTTTTGAAAGCTAATAAAAATTGAAAATTACAATGTTGGAAGTAATAAAATATGAAATAAAACTTTTAAGGAGCATTTTGTGAAAGATTAAAAAGTTAGAGGGATTATTTATAATTTACTCTTTTAATTTTTATTCCTTCCATTGCTTTTTGCCCCAAACAATGTGTAAGACACATAATTGAATGAATTAATTCTTTTTTGACTTGATTCTATTAGAATGGCTAATTAGAATCAAAATTATAATTTAAGAGTGCTGTGCTGACTTAATTCAACGTGGGACACCAAATCGAATCAAGTAAAAAAAATGTGCTATTTACCCCACTTATTTGTTAATTATTATAATTTTACCATTTAATAACTATTTCAAGATTTCCTGGTTTCCCACCTAACTCAATTTTGCTTTTATTTTAGTAATTCATATTCCCATGGAAATTGGATGTGATGACCGAATATTAGTGTCGTACGTTTGTGCATAAAATAGTTAAGGAATGGTGGTAATGTCTTCTAATATCGAAGGATAAGAGAATCATTTTGCACTTATAGATGGCCATTAGTTAATTATGGATAAGAGTCTACAATTTGGTTGGAAAGTGTTTTTAACAAGCTAAATTGACATTAATTTTCACTAACGTTAATGGCATATAAGAATTTTGCAAAAATAATTTTTGTGCCACCTCTAGATTAATTTTCTGAGTGAGTAATGATAGAGATAGTGACAAATCATAGTAACTTTATATAGTGACTAACGTGACAACTATGAAAAAACAAAATCATAGTGACTTTCTGAATGAGTAATGTGCCATGTCAGTCACTATACAAAATCACTATGATTTGTCATTATCTCTATCATTACTTTTTCTGAAATGAGTAATGATATTTATATTAATTTTTTATAATGACTTTTCATAATGACTGATGTGATAAATATAAAAAGACAAAATCATCATTTATTATCTTGTATTTTTTAAGAAAAATGATGAATGAATTTTGTCTTTTTATACTTACCACATTAGTCATTAGGAGTATTATTACTCTTTTTGAAATAGACATGCTCGCGAACATTTGAGCACAATTTACTTATTGCCCAAAAAAAAAAAGAAAAGAAATTATCAAATTAATTTCTTGATTTAGCTTGTCTAGTTATGATCGGTTTGTTTTTCACAATCTGAGTTTCAATTTGGAGTTTAATATTATTTGATTTCTATAGAAGATCAAGATATATAGTACTTGTATAATGAAAAGAAGTGTGTCAAAACTTAACATTGTTAATGCCCAAATTGTTTATGGGATGAAAACATTTTATAGGTAGACCACACTACTACTTTAAATTTCTCAAAAGGAAAGAAAATAATATTGATGGTGTTAATGCTTATGAATTAACCATCAAGGCTTATTAGAACGGAAGGCATCAAATCCTATCCAATTATCTACATGAAACAATTCATCCTAATAAAATTTTACGATACCAACATTTATCACAATGAGATTTATTTCTAATTATAAGTTATAATAAAATGCTTATAAATTGAACATCTTCTAATGGTTTGTAAAAGAATTCCAAAACTAAAAAGAGAAAAGAAAAGAAAAAACCTAGCATGACTATTTGCCCAAGAATCATGAATAATAAACAAGCATATTAAATCATCACTATTCACTAGGTGTAGTACACTAGTACTAAAAAGTTACAGGAAGAATAGTTTTGTATGACAATTTAGAAATAATGATTACTTTTTCGTCTTAAAAAAAATTATTTTGATTTAAATAGAATGTATAATTACTCAATAAAATGTATAATTTTTTTTATTTTAAATTATATGTAATTATTATTAATATAAATAACATAAAATTTTAATTTTAAAATAAAAAAATTTAAATTTTTTTTTTTTTTGGGAAGAAAACATAGGAAGTAATTAGTAGTAGTACTAGCATAGCATGTAAGTAATATTCTCTCCACTGGATATACTTTTTGGTGGGATGGTTGTTATTTATTTATTTATTTATTTTGGTTTGGGACATTGGGGGAAGTTAGGGGTCTCATATGTCCCTTTCAGCCTTAAATAGGCTTTAGCTGAAAAATGGCAATGACAGTCAATACCACACTGCCCTCAGTCCCCCCACACACATCATCCCACCACCCTTTGGTTTTGAGGTGAAGTTTAGTTTAGTTTAGTTTAGTTTAGTTTCTCTCTCACACAGTCACACACTACACTTTTCGAGCGGGAAATTTACGCATAAAGTACTTATTTCCCTCACCCTCTCATCTCTCTTCCTGTCTCTGTCCCTATCTCTCTCAACTGTCTGAAGAAAGAAAGAATACCAGCCTTTCCTTCTTTCTCTCTCACTGCCAAACTCTGTCTTTCTCTATCTCCATCTCTTTCAATCTTCCATTGTTTCCCATATTAATATGATGATGCTGTTCTAGGAAATATATTCATGGTTAATGTTGGGTTTATTATGGTTATGGAGTTTTGTTCTGACGTCCCTTCTGTTCGTTGGATGAATAAAGTGGTGGTGATTAGCTTTTGAGGTTCAATCTTGTAAAGTTTGTTGCTTTATCTATCTACATCCACAACCCATGTTTCCACTTCCATCACTTTGTGTTTTTCCTTTTGTATTCTTTAAGGTTAGAGTTTATGTTCTTGCATCGTTCGTGTGTGTTGTTTTAAGTACTTGTGTTTGTGAATTTTATCATTGCCGAAGTGTTACTATTGTTTCCTTGTTTACTGTCATCTGAAGAGTTTGTTTACTTTTCTTTTTTCTTTCTCTCTCTCTCTAGATTACTCATTTCTCCACTGTTTTTGTTTTGATTAACTTTTCAATCCTTATCTCTACACATATGGACTACAACTAGTGTTCTTCCCTTCTCCTCAATTTGTTTCTTTTCCACTTTCTATCGCCATTTGTTTATGGTCTAATACCTCTTTTCCATCAAACCCTCAAACGTCATATCCCACAAAACCCCAAATTAGAATACACACTTTTACTTTGTCTCCACAAGTTGCTTTTTTGAGCAGAAAGTTTGGAACTTTGAGCTTCTTATGGCTGTAGCAATGGAGGGTTTTTCGATCCGGTAAGTTTTTATTTGTGGGTTCTCTTTATTTTCATCTATTTCAGCTCCTGCCTTTGTTTTCGCTTACTGTTTAAGTCTGTGTTTGATATCGCAATTTGGCTTTCTTTGTTTAGAGAGTATGCTTCGAGGATGAGGAGTACAGACGTGGTGAAATGCTGGCCATTCGATGACGCTAATGAAGAAGTTGTAAGAGCTGTTCTGCCTCCAATTACTATCAAGAAATTCAGCTGGTGGTTTGATAAGCTTCAATTGGTTCAAGATGATGAGGAAGTATCCGATCTGGATTCAGAAAGTCTTCAATCTATGAGAATGAAAAGGAGTGGGAAGGGGAAGTCCATGGCAAAGACAAAGACAAAGGCAAAGGCAAAGGCAAAGGCAAAGGCAAAGGCAAAGGCACCGAAGAAGAGGTCTATAGCTGAGCTTTTTGCAGTGGCACCACAGGTGGACAGAGTGAATAGTGACGACGACGACGAGAATGGAGAGTATTCTGATGATGAAGAAGAAGATATTAATGATGGTAGTGATGAGGAAGATAGAATTCCTAATCCAAAGTTATCATCTTTTGGAAAGGTGGGCTTGAATTGTAAAAGCAAGAGGAAGGTTAAGAAGAAGGAAATGTTGAGAATGTGGAAGAAGGAAAAGATTGTGATGATCAAGGATTTGAAGAAGGATAAGGTGAAGAAGAAGCAAAAAGGAAAGAAGATTGCTGTGGATCTAAGGACTAAAAAGAAGGCAAGTGATTTTTAATATCAGTCGTTCATTTTCTGAATTGATTATGCATGTAGTGTGTTGCTCGTGACATGAAATATTGATGATTACCTGATGAATTATGAGGTTTCAATCTAATTTGGAGCATAAAATATTGGATGTATCAGTGACTTGATTGATTCTTAATTAATGATGACTTGAGATTTATTGAGTAACCTTGGACTGCACAGAAATTTGTCCCTTCCTTTAAGACATTTCTGCTGAAAAATCATGTTATATAGGTCACTATACACCGTTGAAGATAATAAGAATTGAGCTATTCCTTCTCGTACCAGTTTGAGTGAAGTAAGGGCCAATAAGATTTAGTGTCTGGTATGAGGAGAAAAAGTGAAAAATGGTTTCGGCTGTTGGGCGAGCTTTGAGCAGGTTGAGGAGGAAGGATTTTTGTTCCCACTGTGGTACGGTTTAGATATAAAAAGATCTTTCGTTTTTTTAGGTGCTTTGTAGTCTTTGCTTTTGCTGCCTCTACTAAATTATTGATTCATGCTGATCTTTCAGCTCTTCACATACCTTCTCAGCCATCATTATCATTGGAATGAGATGGTCTTCCCAAGACCCATTTCACATTTTAACCCTTGGTTTAATCGATGTTGTCATATGAATTGAAGATTATTTTGTTGTGGTAGCCCCAGTTAATTTGTAAGTTGCTACCATTTACTAACTTTTAAAGGCTTGCAGTGGTAGATGGAAGCTTTATTTTATGAAGTAGAATGGTGAGAATATTCTGTTCACTAGCCTTTTTGCATGCATGGTCTTATGAAAGGATAATCCCTTGAACATTGAATTGCTTTGAAGTGGGTTTAGTTATCTTCACTTCTCCTGATTTTGTACTTGTGCTTTGGAGTAACGGATTCTTGCATGAATCCAGTTGTGCTTATGCTGCTGTTAGTCTTTATAATGACATATAACTGTAGAACTTACCATCACTTGTATATAATGCACAGACTGAAGTGCAAGTACTTCAGTAATAGAGAGGAAGGGTGGGGGAAGAAGAAGTGTTCGTCAATAGATAGGTGTATGTGATGCAACAATCTGAATATTTTGTGTCCCATGCATATATTAGCTAGGTGAACCTTGGGGCCTGGTGGAGCTTGGGACCTTCTCAGTCTCATATAGATTGGGATCAAGCATGTGATTATGAAGTAAAAGGCATGTGCTGATTGATGAATAAATTCTTTTAACAAGTTATGCTTGATGTTGGTCTTTTTCTTGAACCTACTTGGGATTCTGAACACGAATTAGCTCATTGTGGCTTAGGATAGTTCATGATATAGTGCTTCTCTTCGCTGTTGAAATTTTAGTTGTCTTTGAACTTCTTTGTGAAATCAGGTGCGTATTTGTGTAAAGGTAAAAGAAAGACAAGATCTTTTTTGCTTGATGATCAGTTTCTGATTTCATTGTCCTCTTTCATAATATTGTATGATTTTATGGACTGTAGAAAGTATAAATATACACTCTACTACCTATTATAACTTCTCGAGCTTTTGGCTGTTATGGCAGTTCAATGAATTCCATGGTGGTCGTTCGTAATTTCTTGGTAGAACATGTACAAATATAACTGAGCTTAAGTAAACCAGATCACTAATAAAGCCCATCGGCAATCCTTTTAAGTCAGTTAAGACCTTGTTTGTGTCTTTTTCTTCTGGGCAGGAGGGAATAGCTGCAGAGAACACCTTAGGAAATTCTTTCGTGTAATGGATTATTCTCTAGCTTGAATCTATCTGAACTGGTCCAGATCTGAAATTTTACAATGCAAATGCTGTAGCGGGATGCTAGAGTGAAGATACATTTATTTGAAATACATATTACTGTGCTTCAAAATTTTACAGTTCTCAAGCACTTTTATTCTCTATGTCCTCCACTTCAACAACCGATTTAAAGTTTTGAACATATTTGTATCTAATAGTCTCGTCATGTTTTGTTTGTTGCTCTCCTGTAAGTGTTTCGTAGAAATTTTTAGTTGGCTGATGGACTTGCATTTGGTGAATGTTGACTGGAACCATCATGCTTTGAATGGCTAAAAAGGAATTGAAAAATATATATTTTTTAGCTTGAGATAATGCTCAGAACTGCTAAAGAATGGAGATGTTATTGTCTTTTAACATCTATTTATTCCCCACTATATGCACTTCTGAGCACAGATTGTAACCTTACTATGTTTGAGGCAGTTACGTCCTTGTTTTATGTCTATCTCACGATGAGAGGTATGTCTTGCTGTTTCAGGACAAAATTTCTAAACTCAAGCTGCGAACTTCAGCTGATATAGTGACAAGTTCAAATTGTGCAACAGATAGCAAGGACCTCTTTGACGCTTTTTCTACTCATTCAAAGAAGCCAAGGTTGAAGCGTTTAACTTCAGAGAGGATAAAATGCAAGATTTCTAGTACTTCCAAGATCTTTCCACGTGACCAAGAAGCTGTTTTTGCTGTACATGGTATTCTTAAAAATCAAAATAAAATAGTTCCAGCGGGAAACTGCTCAGATTCCATTCTGCAGGATGCTAGTGAATTAAGTCAATGTAACACTCAGCCTGTCAATAAGCATGTGACCTTCTCGGGAAAGGATGATGTACTTGAACCAAAGTGGAAGGCATGTCCTGCAGAATTAGAGTTACATAGTGATTTATTTTCTGATGTCAATCGGTCTTCTTTGGCAAAATGTCATACTGCAGAGATGGGAAAAGTTTTGAGCATTAATGAAATGAACAAAAGTGAGGAAGAAAGATCAAAATGCAACAGAGACAAGTTTGAAGTTCAGCACGTTACTGAAAAGCAGTTTAGTAGACATCATGTTTCTGATGCACCCAACTTTGTATTGAGGCAACATGGTTTTAGTCAAGCTAATTTGTTCGGCACAACTGTGCCCTTTGGTCAAGGTCCGTTGCAGAGTGAAAGTCACAATGGAGTATCATTGCATGATTCATTTCACACTTGCTCTTCTCAGGTTCCAACAATGTCTCAAGAACCTTATATTCCGAAATTGATGATTCCAGTGTTCAGCCATTCATCAGATGCTTTCAACCACAGTCAGAGATTGCTGGATCTTTCAGGAGATGCTGGTCCCAAGCATGATTCAGATTGTTCAATGAATTTTCTGAAGGCATATCCTCGGTCTCCAACATCATTCTTCTCTATAGTGCACAACAACTCAAATAGCAGACCACTTTTTCCCTCACAGAACATCAGAGAGAATGACTCTGAGCATGCCTTGTCATGCCAATTGATTCCTCATCTGTCTCCTAAAGAATTGATGCGTACTATTTGTTCCCTTCCCGATTCGAACTCAAGAGCTTCTATGTATGGAGGGACCAGCATGAATGATGATTTTGTTGGCTTGCCTCTTAATTCTCTTGGGGAATTCATCAGTTTGAACTCAAGTGGTAAAGATGGATTCAACCATGTTAGAAGCATGGGTGCCACTTCAGGTCCATCCTTGGGATCGGCTATGCATAACAATGTCCTCAACAACCCCGTGCTTAACCAGTTAGATGTTAGAAGTTGGAATGAAATGAGTTCGTGTACAAACCAGCATGAAGTATGCAGGACCAATGACTCTGGTGACAAGATTGAATGTTGTGCTTTGCCTTCTAGAATTGGTATGATTGAACAGTACGGTATTGGAAGAAGAAATACTGTAATGCAGGCATTTGAACCATACTTTTACTCGATGGAGTCAGACATGGACCGGATCAAAGTGTCTCACGGTGAATGTAGACCTCATAATCAGGTTCAAGAGCATCCAGGAGATGAGATGATTAGGCATCGGGGTGATCCTGATCATATTCAACTTCATGTCACTCGATCAACAATGCGCCTGATGGGTAAAGAGTTCACTATTGATGGAAATGATTTGGGAGGATGTGAGAATAGAGAGGTTTGGACGGACAAGCAAATCATAACAGAGCATTGTGGTGGCAGTGGCACTGAATCATCATCCATTAAGTGTCAGGATTTTCCTAGGTTCGTTGTCCATCCCATTTTAGGGAAACTGAGAGAAACAGTCACTGACTTTCCAAAAGCTAAAATCAATCGGGCATCAGCAAGTGTTCCGCAGATGATGGTTTCAGAATCTAAGATTTCCTCAGAGTTTTTTGACTGCCACAATACTGTTATAAATCAGAATGCTGGCACAGTAAACAAAGAAATCCTGATACCTGAAATCTATCCTCATTTTTCGCAGGCTTCTTCTGCTTTACCGAATACCCATAAATCTGTATTGCAAGAATCCTTCTCTTTTGCACACGTTTCTCCTTCAGGAAGCTCTCGGATTTCTATACCTACGTCAACTCTTCTTGACTCCAGTCAGAACGTGAGCAGAAGTGGAAATATACCAGAACGCAAGCAGACTCCGCTTCATGGTACACAGTTTGCTTTCAAATTCCCTTTTTCGGATTCACAATGCGGAAGGCACATTCAGCCATCTTGGTCTCAGAACTCTTTTAAGGTGGTATCTCCATATCTTTTAGACAGCAGACAAAAGGGGACTTTAATGGACTATCACCATCCGTGTTCTGCTCCAGGCAGTGTCTGTTATCCCTGCCCAATTTCTGGTACTAATTATGGAACTGGCGCATCAGTCTTTTCCGGGCCTGAGCCTTTTCATTTGTCAGCTCACTCTTCTTCACAGAATGCTTTTACTTCGGCTTCTTTGGCTCACCGCCCAAGTTTCCCTGGTAAAAAAATGCTATTTGACAAGCAATTGAAGTCAAGATTCAGCGTTCGAATCCCGACCCATGGAAAAATACCTAAAAAGAGGCTGCCATCTGCATCTCATGGCGCCAAGAAGTCCTCAAAGATACCCAAAATAGGAGTTCAAGATGATTGCAGCAAAGCTGTAGCAGAAGTTGAGACTGGTAATAACTTTGAAGTTGACACGCAATGCAGCAAAGAAGTATTAGAACCATCTTCAGTACAGGATAATGCGGGTCTGGGGGAATGTGGCCAAAGTGGGGTTCATAAGAATAATCTAGGAGATTGTACAGCAACGGAGTCCTTTAAACTCGTGGGTGCTCCAAGATCAGGCCCACTCAAATTGACAGCTGGAGCGAGGTACATCCTAAAGCCATGTCCAAAGATTGATCAGGCAATTTCTGAACCAACCGATTCATCCATTGCTATTGTGGCATCAGCATGTGACAGAATGGTTCTTGATTCTGAGAAACCATCACAGTTTTACATGTTTTAGAGGTGAGTATGATGATTGAGATTTGAATTATTTTTGTTCACTGTTCTCAACTAATCTCGATTCCCTATGGTGGCTGTGCAGGAATGCTTGCTCAAACGGAATCTTGTCATTGCACACTTGCGTACTGAAATGTATTCTGTTCTTTTTCTTTTTTTTTCCCTCTCAAATGGTATTTGGGAAATGCGTGTTTGTTTAGCTTGTAACAATAATTTGTACTAAGATTTATATCTCAAATGTTTGCATCCATCTCTTCCACGACGAAGGGATGTTTTATCTTAGTAATTTTTATAAGGGATTTCACTATTACCTGATTTGACTTCATGTAAATTTATTCTGATCTACCATAACTTCACAGCTTGCGCCTTTAAAGGACTCAATCAACTAAAAAAAAAATATATCTTCTCTGCTTTAAGTATGGAGGAGGAAAGGAAAGGATGGATTCATTCGCTCAAATTCAAATTTAACCCGAAAACAAAAGAGACTTACTTTAGTGCTTCTGCATTGGTTATTACAGCTTAACAACTTTATGATCCGACTTCAGAATTTACCATTGAAACTTTAATGTTAATATAAATGGGTTATTGTTCTTTCAGATGCATTGTACGATGATAATGTGAATTGTGACCAAGATTTAGGATGAAATATTCGAGAATCTGGTTAAGCTTTTGACGTTATCATCAAGCGTCATTGTATAATCGATCTTGGTATGGAAATTGTTGGCAAACACATCAGATGATAATTCGGTCCGAAGTTACAAGATACTGCACTGTCAAAACAAAGTCATTATATGCATGTTAATAAACTTTCACAAATGTACAATCAGGAACACCTACAGCAGAAGTAATCAACATATAGTGACAATCTCTTCAAATTTTTGCAGGGACCAAACCAAATAGTATTTCCCACTCTAGTGTTTCTTTGCTTCTTTTTCAGCCTGCAAGAATCTCAAACATGCATTGTTAATCAATCTGTACTTTTACTCTGTGTGGGTGTGTGAAAAGGAGGGGTTTGGGGGCATGAACATGATGTGTATTCTATCTTACCACTTTAATAACTCTATCAAAGGCATCAGGTCCATATTTCTCAATATATCTTTCCGCAGCCTTCCTGGCGTCAAGGCTCATCATTTGGAGTACTCTTCTTTGGCTTTCAGGATAGTTTGAGCTCACATGGCTCCCAACTTTGACATACTTCCTCACAAAATTCTCATATATATAGGCTGCTCCATTGAAGATGGGCAAAACCAACCACATGCAGAATAGGAGCTTCACGTAAGGCCAGAAGGGAAACCTGCATGCATCAATTCATGACCACAAAAGAAGCCACCTTCAATTTATATCGTATCAAGGAAATTTAAGTTCCAAATCATGATGATTTAATATATTCCATGCAATTGTACGTGATTTTGCAAATGTTACCATTGAAGGATTTTCCAGAAAGAAAGTTCAAAGAGGGATATGAATGAGTATAGAACCCAATATGTAAGCCACTGCTGATCATCAAGTGTTGAAGGGCTCTCAATTGCTCGCATGGATGCATATCTGTCAAATATTTCATCATGAAGTGATTTAGAAGTAATGTATATATTCTTCGTTATCAAGCAAAGGAAGGACTAAAATTATATATTTTAACTTACAGAGGATAGAGAAGCATCATCCCAGGTCTGGTTTTAAGTTCAAAGCCAAAACAAAGTGGTTAGTCATTAAAAAAAATAAAAGATCTTTTTCTTTTGCATGCATGTATGCATGTATGCATGGTTTATGTGTATAGCAACCATTTCGTCGGTTTTCTGAATAGTTTGCAACTCTGCCAATTTCATTTCAGATGCAAAATTTTTCATTACAGTATAAGACCTATTTGAATGATACAAAATGAACAAGGAAAAGTACCCAACAAGCGCATCCAAATGTCTTGCAAAAGCTCCAAGAGCACCCATATTGATCTTCCTGAAAAGAAAATGCTTATACTTTTCTTTGCTTTTGTGATCAAATTTAGAGAGAAGTTTCCGATGAGGTTGAATTGGAATGCAGAAATGGAATAGAACCATGAGGGATCATTTATACTGGTGTGCTTGGCTATTGATTCCATGAAGCAATGGATATCTTTTTGGAAAAGCCAAAGTCTACTTTGCTCTATCAACAAGGAAGATTACTTTGAGGACTTTTAGAACTAATGAGTGGGCATGCAAAAGGAGATCAGCCAAATTGGTCATGCATAGGATACTCCAAAATGTTTATCTCACAACTGAACCTTCCATCTTTTGGCTTTCATTAACCATATACAAAAGCAAGAATCCTGCATAAACGATAAATATATGTGTGTGTGGCTTAATTTGTGGAGAAGTATGATTATTTCACTCTTCGTTTGCACACAAAATAATTATATCTTCATATCTGAGAATTAATAATTCAGGTTGCTTCTTTTCCTCTTTGATTAGGTGATAATTTTCACAAACACAAATTCCACTTTTACAATAGGTCCCAATGTTTTTTTCATAAAACAATTCATTTTTTTTGGTTTATTGGTATCGATCCGTCCTAAAAAAAGAATCCATTCTGAATTTAATTCAACTTTTTTTAGTTATTAAATAAAATACTTTTAATGTATCATTAAATGCATAATCTTACTTTTTAAATATAACGATACATAATTGTTAATAGTAAGGATATTAGAATAATTTCATTCTAAAAATATAATTTTTTTGGGACTAAAAAAGATTTTGAAAGTGATTTTTTTTTTAACCGAGGAAGTAGCTAGTAAATTTTTTTAACATTAATGTTAATTTGATCACCAATAAACTTCAATATTTTGAATTTTCACTATGAGTAAACTTTCTCAAATTGAGTTAATCTAAATTAATCCAAGAAAATATATGAAAGGAATAAATTGATTAAAATCACATCTAGTGCTCGTTACTAAAATAATTCATACGCAAATAATTAATTTAAGGTGTGTATGGGTTGTATGTTAAAATATATTTTTACGCTTTTCGAGATGAAATTTGTGAGATAGAAAATATATTATAAAACATAAAAATATTTTAGAAAACACAAAAATTTGGTTTACAAGTTTAAACCATACACATCCTTAACGATAAATGATAATAGTTACCTTTTCTAAAATTACATGGGTTGGGGTCATAATTCGTCATCATATACGTATTATAAAAGTTTTCCAGACCAAACCAAACAACTGGGGGGCCCAACATATTCAGCCCAAATCCAGATCAAAATAAACCCGACTGGCCCACGTTTCTACTCCGACGGGTTCGCGCCGTTCGCCGATTTTGCTCCCTTATCCAAATTTCACATTTACACCCAAAGTTCACACACACTCACGCAGTGGCGGGGGTGAGTTATTGTTCCGAAGACTTGAGAATTCAACCCTAATCTGAAGCCCCGAACCGAACCTAACCGCTCCATGCTTTAAACCCTAACTCTTCGCACCTTTTCATCTCTGTAAGTAATTTTCTCTTCGTGTTCCTCACTGAATTTTTGTAATTCTGTGTGTATCTATGTATGCTGTGATGATTTGAAATGGTTTATTTGGGTATTTTTGAGATCCGAAGTCCGAAATTTACTGATGGCGGTTGAGGTTCTCGATCCGATTTGGGATTTAGGGCTTTATTTTATTTAGTTGAATTCGATTCGACTCCTTTATGACCCGATATTTTTTTTTACTAAGACCCGTCGAATCGGGTTTTGTATTTGGATACCGGTTCATTATCACTGGAGTTGTCCATCCGGATTATGTATGTTATACAGGAAAAATGTATTCTTGCATTCTTCAATTTTGAATTTATGTTCCAATTTTGCCTCCGACCCTGAATTCGATTTGAAGGGTATACCTTGTTTTTTTTTCCCTCTCTCTTTTGGGGATAGGGGTTGGGTGTGGCCTGTTTTTCAAATGTATTTGCTCTTCTTTTTGTTCAATTTTGCTTTTAAAGTAATTAATTTATGTGCTTAAAGTTTACAACTTGTGAATTTACCGGAGGATGGAAATGATGGGT